>JAUCBN010000061.1:6517500-7717500 GCA_035048815.1 Abelmoschus esculentus | reverse complement strand
ATTAAAGGAACGGTTATTGTTTTTAGAGGTCACAGGTTCGAGCACCAGCGATGCCAACAAAGTAATTGAAGGATCAATGGCAAATGGTAAAGATTATATTTTAGAACAGATACTACTATAATCACTATTAGTTTGTTCAAAAAAAATGATAATTAGGTAAATCTATCACATAAATTGAATACCGTTAAACATTATGAACGTTCAATACCATTAAATATTATCGAATATCATAAATAAAAAACATATTTGATAATTAAAAAAATATTCATCTTCCTTATTTAATATATGGAAGATTCAAGCTTCAAGCATATTAAACCTTTGCATCATTAAAAATGATTTAATTAGTTTATTATTTAAGTTTGAATCTCGTGGGTAGTTCTTAGAATTGTTTAAGATTTGATTTACACTGAATGATTTAAATGATGAGAAAGATGAAATTTATTGGTCAAATTACGGTTTAGGTTTCTTTACAATGCTTAAATTGGGATTTAGTCCCTATACTTTCTTTTAGCATAATTTGATCAAATTATATTAATTAAAATGTAGGATCAAATCCTAGACTATAATATAAGGACGAAAAGTACAATTAGACGAAAACTATTTGTATGAAGTGATAAGACGGTGACACCGATTATTTGATATATTTTTTTTCCTAATAAGGAAAAAGAAAGTCAAAGCATTATGAAGGGGTGGGTAGGTATTTTTTATTTTATGATAATATATCGGTTAATTTTGATTTGATATTAAATAAAATTATCAATAATAATTAATAGATTTAATAAACAATAATATTATAATTTAAAATTTTGATATTTTTAAAAATATTTTAAAAAAATAAAAAATATTATAATAATGAAAATTCTATATTTACATCGATTCGGATTAAAAGGTCATAAATTTAATATATATTTAAGCAAGCGTTAATGGTGGGTTAGTCAAAATTGTTCACTTATTCTTATTTATTTTCTTAAGTTTCAGATTTAAAATCTAATAGGACTATAGGAGTATATTTTCCTCTAAAATCTTTTTCGCCTTTAGGTAAAAATAAAAATACGATTTGTCAAAAAAATAAATAAAGAATTTTTATATTTAAAAAATAATATATAAACTAAAATAATTTTATTATAATTTTATAAATAAATTCTAATATATTTTAGGCTTAAAATTTTTAAAAAATGTTTTTTTTTACTTTTTATGTATTCAAGCTTTTATACTCCAAATTTTATCAATTTACTCTTTTAGCCAAGATTAATTATTAAATTTAATAATTTTTAGACCGATTAATATAATGTATCGTATTATAATATTATCACTCAATATTTTTAAAATATTTTATTTATTTGTTAAAATTTTAAATATTTTAAAAATTTATACAGTACAATATTTTTCTTTTAAAAAATTATATATATCATATGAAAATACTATAATGAATCTTATGATAATAATATCTAGAAATTTAAAATTTAATAATCAAAATGGATAAAAATTTTAATTAATCAAATTTATTAATTCAAAATTTTAATTAAATAAAGAAACAGTTTTTTTTTTTTAAGATTAAGGGCTTAAAAAATCCTTACGCCTATATTTTACTCCAGCTAGCGTTGTGGTTGGTGTTCTTGCATTAAGAGAAAAGCAAATTGCTAGGCAACCAATAATATAAATACACGTGTACAGTGATGTTATAGTTTTGTCAAATCTCAGATTCCTTATCGTGAAGTAAGAGTACCTGATTCTAATCTCCAATATCTACTCTCCCCCATTAAACCCCTATTACCAAACCAAACGCACATCTTTCGGCGCCTCCGTTTTGATCCACAATACTATCCTTTTCCAAAACAACTCTCCGTCGACAAACTCGCCGGCGGTAAAAGAAAGAGCAATCAAATCCAATGGGAGACCAAAATCCGACGGCTCCGAAGCTTCCAGTCCCGGGGAAACGCAACGTCCTCATCACCAGCGCGTTGCCTTACGTGAACAACGTCCCTCATCTCGGCAACATCATCGGATGTTTGTTTTCACCGTCTCTAGCTCTAGATTTCAGTTAATTTCTTATTTTTTAAGCTTATTGTGATGATTTTGATTTTTTTGTTTGGTAAAGCTGTATTAAGCGCCGACGTTTTTGCTCGATATTGCCGGTTGCGAGGTTATAATGCTATATATATTTGCGGGACCGATGAGTACGGAACGACGACGGAGACTAAAGCTATGGAAGAGAATTGTACTCCTCAAGAGATCTGTGACAAGTAAACTGTTTATTTAATTCTGTTGAGAATTTATGATCGTGTTTTTGGTTGTTTGTTTAAGTTTCTTAATTTATTTGATTGTTTTAGGTATCATGCACTCCATAAGGAAGTTTACGATTGGTTCGATATAAGTTTTGATAAGTTTGGAAGAACATCGACTCCTGAACAAACTGAAGTTTGCCAAGCTATTTTCAAGAAGATATGGGAGAACAATTGGCTGACGGAGAATACAATGCAACAAGTATGAAGTCTATGTTTCGTGAAAGACTTCACATGCTTAATTTGATCTTTGTTCTTAAATTGATAGTACAATTGTATAGATTAGAAGCAAATGTTTGAGATTTGCTAGCAAGAGTTAATCAATTCACATACTTGCTTTACATAAAAATAAATTTACTATAAAAAAATAAATTGTTTGCACAAATATTGCATTTTTTCTGGGGGTGGGTGGGGGTGGGGATTGTAAAGCTGATTGAAAAAGTTTCAACAAATTGATAAAAAATCATTATGGCGCTAATATTCTTTTTTAGTTTGTATTTTTCTTGACTCAATCTCCTCTTGGTTTCTAGCTCTTTTGCGACACCTGCCAGCGTTTTCTGGCGGATCGGCTTGTGGAGGGCACCTGTCCAGATGGAGGATGTAACTACGATTCTGCTCGTGGAGATCAATGTGAAAAATGTGGGAAGCTTTTGAATCCTACTGAACTAAAAGAACCTAGGTGTAAGGTACAAGTAGATCAATAACAAGATTTGACTTTTATTTTTCATCAATAATTGGGATTGTTGTGTTAATTTTTCTCTCCATGTCATTGTAATCATAATTGTTTTTCCAATTAGGAAGAGATACTATATCTGGAGATGTGAATGTATCCTGTTGCTAAAGTTGATTGTTGTTTGACGAGGCTGGTGAATGTATTATAAATTTTGAAGTGCTACTATTTTGCTTCTTTTATTTTTGTATTGCTGTTCTTTTAATAATGTCGAAGTTTTGATAAGAAAATTTTGAAGAAATGAAACTATTGCAATTGATGAGTTACTTGAACTTTGACTACAGGCCTGCCAAAACACTCCTCGTATACGTGACACAAGGCACTTATTTCTTGAGCTTCCTTTGCTAAAGGATAAGCTAGTTGAGTACATTAACAAAATGTCTGTTGCTGGTTCTTGGAGCCAAAATGCTATTTACACAACACAAGCATGGCTTACGGAAGGACTGAAAGCACGGTGCATTACAAGAGATTTGAAATGGGGAGTTCCTGTATCACATGAAAATTTTAAGGACAAGGTAAGATAAAGTTCAATAAATGATGGCACTTTAGCCCATGTTGTCAATTGATATTTAATTTTCATTCTACATTCAAAATCTTCTGGCAATAGGTTTTCTATGTCTGGTTTGATGCACCTATCGGATACGTCTCAATTACTTCATGTTACACTTCTGATTGGGAGAAATGGTGGAAAAATCCTGAAAATGTGGAGTTGTTTCAGTTCATGGGAAAAGACAATATACCATTTCATACTGTAAGTATCATGGTCAAAATTTCCTTTACTAATAGGTCGTTAAAATTCGGAGCTGTTTTCTCCCGTGAGTTTTAGATGTAATATTTACTATTTCAGGTGATGTTTCCATCAACTCTTCTTGGTACTGGTGAAAACTGGACATTGATGAAGAGCATCAGTGTTACAGAATATTTAAATTATGAAGCTGGTAAGTGCCCATTTGATTGACTTGGGTAATACACAGTGGAGAAATTAATTGATTTGATTTGGATTAGTTCATGCTAGTCAAGTTAAAAAATCATGAATTCTCCATCTTAACAGCCTGACATATATTTTTGATTTGCTTGATTCCTGTAGGGAAATTTTCCAAGAGTAAAGGCATAGGAGTTTTTGGCAATGATGTAAAGGATACAAAAATACCTGCAGAAGTTTGGAGATATTATTTATTAACCAATAGACCTGAGGTATCTCGTTCACGGAAATCATTTATGACTGTTTCATTTGATCTTGGATTCTACTCTCAGCATTTTGTGATTTTATTGTTTTGGAAAAACTAGGTTTCTGACACCTTGTTTACATGGGATGATTTGCAAGCAAAACTGAACAACGAGTTGCTTAGTAATTTGGGCAACTTCATCAATAGAGTTTTGAGCTTTATTGCAAAACCTCTGGGTTAGTCACCTGGTTCACTAGAATCCTTTTGTTTTTAAGAAGTTGGATATTGTTCCTGTTGGGAGTCTGAGATTTGTTGATGATATATTCTATTTAGTGGGGAAAGAATCATGCTGTGCTGTCTGTGATAGGATCTGGAATTTAGTTCAATTTGGACGGGATTTGTTTCTATTCTGCGTAAGCTTTAGTATAAGTGATGATTGATAAAGTGGAAGGTAAATTCCATAGGTCCCGATATTAAGGAATTACCATGTCCATCAAACTTTTTACATTTCATTGGTGATGAAATAACTAGATGTTACTTCTGAAACAGTCTATGGTTGATAATTTGTCAATAAGCTTGGTGCTTCAACCCCAACGTTTTGTTCAACTTTTCATTCGTTTTGGGAAACGGATATTTAGTGAACTTTTTTTGTTTACTCATAATTAACTCTATGCCAAGTGGGTTTACTAATGGTTGCTGTTTACAGGTCAAGGGTATGGTTCCATAATTCCTGATGCTCCAACTGCTGAGTCACACCCCTTGACAAAAGCTTTAGGTGAGAAAGTTGGTAAACACTTGGAGCAATATATAGAAGCCATGGAAAAGGTGACTGGTCTTAAACTTTTGACATTGCATTTGACTATAACATGTCACCCTTCACAGCCCCGAACGGCTTTCACAGATGTTTGGAACATTCTGCAGGTGAAACTAAAGCAAGGATTAAAAACTGCAATGAGCCTCTCAAGTGAAGGAAATGCATATCTGCAAGTAAGTTGTAGAAACTTCTACTTCTAGAAATCAAATTGTTGAGTTACTTTTTTCTGGCTATGGTGCTTTTTCTGATCTGTTTTGTTGATAATTTCCATTCAGGAAAGCCAATTTTGGAAGCTTTACAAAGAAGACCAACCTTCTTGTTCAACTGTCATGAGAACTGCAGTGGGTCTAGTGCATATTCTTGCATGTCTATTGGAACCTTTTATTCCATCTTTCTCCATTGAGGTAATCGAATTGGTGCACAGATTTTTTTACTGGTGTGATTGGAATAATTCTGCCATTCCATCTCATTTCTTTTTTCTGGGTGCACTTAAAGGTATTTAAGCAGCTTAATTTACCCCCTCAAGCACAAATTTCGCTTTCTGATGAGAAAGGAGACATCGATAGGGCTAGAAGACTGTGGGAGATAATACCTGCTGGGCATAAAATCGGAGATCCAAAACCTTTGTTTGAGGAACTGGTACCTCTTCTATGCTATATGACAATATGTCATCTTTCTGTACTGTTATTTTCTGTTGCTTGAAGTACTTGCTTTTCTTTTCTTTATATATATATATATATATATATATATATACTTGTCTTACTTGAATTGTGAACATAAATTAATGACAGAAAACTGAAAGAGTTGAAGAACTGAGGCAGAAATATGCCGGAAGTCAAGCTGATAGGCGTGCTAGGGCAGAAGCCGCTGCTGCTGCAAAGACTGCTGAGCAACTGAAGAAAACAAAAATCTCAGGTTAGCTAAGTTTCCTTTGTTATATTTAAAGTATTACTATCTAAACGAATTATATACCTATAGAAACTTTTCAGTTTTCAATATAATTAAGTCTTTCATATTTAAAACACTAATCTGATCATTCAAGCGCAAAATTACAACAAAAAATTCATTTAACATGGGAAAAAGTTTTCTTTTGGTTTGCAGAATATCATTTTGAGATTTGATCTTAAGCTAAAATCCGTTCTTGACTTCTTGTAATCAACTGCAAAAAATTATCAGTTCATTCCTTTGTGTTCGATATGTTTGTACGTGTGTGGTTGCTTAGGTCTGAGCTGTTATTTATTACAGATAACAAGAAACAGAAACAGAAAAAATCTTCAGCCGACTCTAAAGACAAACCTACCATTTCTGAACCAGAGATTTCCATTACAAGACTTGATATACGGGTTGGTAAAATTATAAAAGCTCAAAAGCATCCCGATGCTGATTCATTGTATGTAGAAGAGATCGATGTGGGTGAAGCCCAGCCTCGAACAGTAGTTAGTGGACTTGTAAAATATATTCCTTTGGAAGAGATGCAGGTATCGTTCTTTGCCTTGTAATTTCAGATTATATTGCATCATTTTTGGTGAAGATGCGATGCTTGTTCTATGTCCCAAAGTCTTTCCACTACTAATATCTTGTTTCAATTTACCGTCGAGCAGGACCGGCTGGTTTGCGTTCTTTGTAATTTGAAGCCGGCAACCATGCGCGGTATAAAATCACACGCAATGGTTCTTGCTGCTTCGAATGACGACCACACCAAGGTATGCGAACAACACAACATAGAATCTTGTGCTGTTAGTGTATAAACTGTTAAATCCAACTTCCATTGATGTGTATCAGGTGGAATTGGTTGAACCACCAAAGTCAGCCGTGGTTGGAGAGCGAGTTACCTTTCCCGGTTTCACGGGCGAGCCGGATGATGTGTTAAACCCAAAGAAGAAGGTTTGGGAGACGCTTCAAGTGGATCTCCGCAGCGATTCGAATCTCGTGGCCTGTTATAAAGATCATCCGTTGACGACATCGGCCGGGGTTTGCAAAGTTGCGTCCCTTAGCAATGGATCAATCAGATAAAAGATGGTTACATCTCTGGAAAGTAATTGAACCCAACTCCATTTATAGTTTTGTACGCTGACAATATGGATTGTTTGACTGTTTATTAGCCTTGACAAGATATGAAGTGTGGGTTTCATTAGCAATCGTATCTTTTTAACCTAAACAGTTAAATAATTGTTATAATAATTATTAAATTTTGTTTATAACTTAATAATTAAATTTTTGTAGAAATTTAAAAACTCGATTCAATTTAAATTTTTTAAATTCATTGAATTAAATAGAATTTTGAGTTATAAAATATAATTTATCATCTCAAATAACTAGAATTTTTTAATTAACGCTCACTTCTATAAACAAATACAAATATAATATTTTAAAAAATGTTGGGATTTTATTTTTTTTCAACTATTTATATTTAATCTATTAATTAATTATGTTTATTGATTAATTAATTTATATTAAATACTATATATGCTATTAAATATTATTTTTAATAATTAAAAACATTAAAATTTTATTTAATTATAAAAAGTTAAATCTTGATTAAATCACATGAGAACACTACTAAAGCATAGTCCCACATCGTTTAGCCTATTTCACATCATTTATCAAATCAAATCCAATAACGGTACAAATTCCTTTCCCAACTTAAAATCTCAGCCATCCATCAATTATATAATCTAACGAATGTGCCTTTCCCCCAAATAATATTCCTTCGCACCCCACGCGCCTCCTTGCTTCCTTAATTCCACCGCCAGATTCCATTCACGAATCTTTTATTTTTTCCTATACTGGAAGCAGCTTAAGATTGGTTTCACCGAATACCAGATCTTACTTGTTCCCATGCCAAAGGTTAGTTTCTATTCCACCATTTTGTTTTCAATATATATACCGGGTTCTTTCCTTGGTGAACTACGTGGATGATTTTGTTATTAAAGAAAGGCTCTTGTTTTACTTTTTGAGGAATGGGTTTTGATGGGTAAAGGTCAAATTTCAAAGGGATGTTAGGTTGCGGAGGGTTAGTACATTTTGATTTTCATGGGTAGCTGAAAAGATGTTTTCTTTCCTTGAAATCGTATTTTTTTAATATTAATTTGCTGCTAAAGTTTGATTTTTTAGTGACGGGAAAATAAAATAGCTAGAAATCTGATTGTTAGTAATGCAACGGGGTATAAAGATATATTTGATTGCTATAATTATAGGGTGTTAGTTTTGATTTGGGGTGGAGGGGGGTCATCGAGATATTCGGGCTCCCTTTGGCGGAGATGTTGGAAAGCTGGGTTGGTGGAGAAGAACAGCTGCGTTTGAGGCCAAATCTGGTGGGGAAGCGAGGTGAAGAAGTGCAAAAGTTGAATCATTCGGTGGAGCTTCTCCGTTTGGCAGCCAAAAGCTGCGCCGAGGGGAGTCTCGATATGCTGAGGCCAATTTCGAACATAGGCTGAATGCTTTGGTTAAAGATCGGATGGAATTTTGAAGTTCTGAATCTTTAAGAGGATGGCTTCGGTCAGAGTGGTTAAGCGAGATAAGCTTAATGTTAATTTGATTCATTTAGTTGCAGTGAAGTATTTGTCTTACTTTGTAGAGGTTTTTGTGCGCTATATGATTTGAAGTTTGAAATAGGATAGATTCACAAGGGTTGATGCGATACTAGCTACTATCTTGACCTCAGCGTTCAGCATCGGTATCTTGGGAATTGGGATAAAGTGAGATGCCATTGCAAGTTGCAACTGCTTCTGTATTATCAAAAGCTTATTGGAATTTGATAAGATTGGTCTCATTGCAGGCTTTTAGGATTCTTAATAGCTTTCTATGTAGTAATGTTGCATTTTTTTCTTGTTCTCTAGATCCGCGAATGCGGATGTTCAGTCTGTTTTTTTTTTTTTAATTTCTTTAAGTCAAAATGATTTTCCCATTGAATAAGTTGAAAGGGGGGTTGAAACGCAGTAATAACTTTATTTGCAGATAGGTGTAGTGAATCTTGAACACAGCAGGTGCAGAAGCTTTTACAAGTTCCTTATGCGGAATTCGGCAGAAGCTGATGTTAAAAAGAATTACCTTATATTGAAAGTTGTGTGACTATGTGGAAAAACTTTGCTCTCAGTGAAACTAAATGCTAGAATATCAATTGCTTTGATTCTTTTCTACTCTTTCCCCCTGTTTTTGCTATTCCCAATGGCTTTTGAATTTTGATCCTTTGGCCTACCAGTAAAAGGGTCATTTTATGTGCATATCTGAATTGGTGTACATATGTCATAGCCGAACATGTTGTGGCATGTGTTTTTTAGTTAGGTTGTTTATTTGTCTCTTCCTGATAAAAGAATATTTTAGTCGGCTAAACACATACTTATTGTTTAATTTGTTTGTCAAATGATATTAGAATCTCAATTCTTTATGGACACTGAATGCAGGATTTATAAAGACAGTTCCAAGACTTAAGTAAAAGGTGTATCAGCTGAAAGATAATACGTTTTTAGTATATAATGGAAGATGGATTTTCAAGCTTCTGGGGTCCTGTCACATCCACCGACCGGTGTGAGAAAAACTATGTTCACTCATCTTACATTGCGGAGTTTTTCAACACTATATCCAATGTCCCGGGCATTCTTTTAGCATTCATTGGCCTTATAAATGCCTTAAGACAACGGTTTGAGAAGAGGTTTAGTGTCCTTCACATATCTAACATGATACTCTCCATTGGGAGCATGCTATACCACTCCACACTGCAACGTGTGTAAGTATTTCGTTCCCCCAAGTGCTTCTGACATTAGATGAATGTCTCTCCGACCGAGACATAATATTAGAAAATATTGTCTCTATGTCTGATTGGAAGATCTTTTTTCCGTGTATTGGTTTGCTTAGTAGAAACAATGACTAAATTTCTGGTTTATTTGATTATTCTTCACTGCATCTGATAATGATATGCAAAATGAACTTTAGAAAAAATGCAGATGTTATGTTGCTTTAAGAACTAAGATTAAAAATTTGTAATCATTTATTGTTTACCAAGTTGATTTGTAATGTGAATTTCGGAATTATTTTCAGGCAACAGCAAGGTGATGAAACTCCAATGGTGTGGGAAATGCTTCTATATTTTTACATCCTATACTCACCGGATTGGCACTACCGGAGTACAATGCCTACATTCCTGTTCTTTTATGGAGTAGGATTTGCAGTAGTCCATGCTCTCTTACGTTTTGGAATTGGCTTCAAGGTGCATTACGTCATTCTTTGCCTTCTCTGCATCCCTCGCATGTACAAATACTATATCTTCACGAAAGACGCCGCTGCAAAACGACTTGCAAAGTTATATTTAGCAACTTTGCTCCTGGGAAGTATATGTGGGCTTTCAGACCGGGTATTCTGCAAGCAGATATCTCATTGGTACTTCAACCCGCAAGGTCATGCTCTATGGCATATCTTCATGGGTTTCAATTCGTATTTCGCCAACACATTCCTGATGTTTTGCCGAGCACAACAGCGAGAATGGGATCCAAAAATCGTCCACTTCTTGGGTGTTCTCCCTTATGTCAAAATTCAGAAACCAAAGAACCAGTGAAAAAGCTTTCTTGCTGCACAAGTCAATTCCTTTTTACCCAGAAAAGATTAATGGAAGAAACTTTTTATGTGATTGCCCATATTTTAGCATTCATATCCTCTCTTATTAGCTTTAAAACCCTCATCTCTTAAGATCTTGAATGGCTTTCATGGATTTGGACACTTAGTTTTACAAAGTGTAGCTTAATGTATTTGAGTGATAGAAATAGGGCAAAAATTTTGGTCTTTGAGGGGTTTTATCCCCAACTTTTTAGATTTTGAATTATGTACTAATGATTTCTTTTCTGGTAAAAATTTTGGTCTTTGAGGGGTTCTTTATTGGTCAGAAATATGAGCAAAACTCAGTCATTTGGTATCTGAACTTTTAAATTAAGGATAATTCACTTTTTCGGAAAAATCTTCTTATTTCTCACTGTTATTCTTACTCGTTTAATTTTTACTCATTCAATGATCTAAAAATAAATATTTTTTTTTATAAATTCGACACTGTATCAACAGATCTACCCTTTTGTATATATTACATGTTACATGTTCAAAAAGAGGTAAATGTTGAGTGCAATAACAAAGAGGAGAAGTGTAAAGGGAAGGAGTATTCTCTTTGAATCTGATGAAGCAGCAGTCTGTACAACTTTTCCTTTGGTCCCATCCCCATTAGATGCTGGTGTAGATACCCCATTTGTCCTGCATTTTTAAAATATTATCATATTAATATTTAGAATTTAAAATAAATGGTTATTAAAACATAACAGTATTTTTTAAATAATAAAATAGATAATCAGGTCGTTTTTAGTTTATAATTCAAACTCATATTCTTTTAAACATTGTAACAACAATGATATCAACTAAATTCAGATATCTTATCATGTCAGAATAGTATTTAATATTTTAAATATTCATGTATTCGTATTATATTCGGTTAAGATTACCGATAAGAAGTAGGGCAGAAAAGGATGAGATAATCAAAAGCCTTGCAAGTGAAGGTACTGGTGCCATCATCATAAGCATAACTGTAAGCCCTAGGGCAAGCACTTTTGAAAATGGTGGAGTAAAAGGAAGGTCTGCATGTTGTCGGGTTTCCGAATTCACCACTGCAGCAATATTGGTCCAACCCGAATGCCTCGCATGCACTTTTGCACGCCACCACCCTCTCCATACCGCCGCCGCCATCTCCGCCGACCACTTGAAGCTCTCGAGGGCAAGCTGTTAAAAAAATCAATAATGGTATAAATTGTACGTTCCAAGGTTAAACTCGTATCAACAACATAAAAATTAACATGAATATGATATAAATATATAATTTTTTTAGAATTTTATGATACGGATTATTAAGATATTGAAGTTAAGAGAAAGTACGAATACAAGTTCATAATTCCTTGGATCTTAATTACCAAGATTAAGATCAGAAGAACAGCCGGTGGCATTGCATGAACCATGCACGCCACGAGGAGCAGCAACAATAGGCAAATTATACCCATCCACAAGACTAACGTCGTAAAAATCTTGTTCATTCCCCGATCCTAGAGTTATCTCGAAAAGCGAAGCCGGCGGAGTAGCCCCATTGCCGTCGCACTCGAGCCTCCCCCCACAATCACCAGTTTGGCAAGACCCTACACCATTCACATCAAACTTACAACCCGTTCTACCCCAAATTCGACCGGACCACCCTGTCGGAATCGATGAAAGCCGAACACTTTGGCCGGCATCCAATTGAAAACCCGTCGTTTGCAACAACGGAGTCCCCGAACCGGACAACGTTCCTGGCCATATCGTGTAGGGACAATTGTTTGTGATGGTGAAAGTGAGACAATGAGAAGTTGAAACGAACAATGCGAGGATAATAAGGAAGACATGACTATGAAACATGGGTCAAACACTGTTTTAAATGAAAAAATTGGACTTTTTTTTGTATGAAATTGAAACCATGGTTAAATATAGGAGACATTGAGGGATATACAAGAAAACCATAAGACTAAAAGGCTAAGACTACGTTGCTTTGCTGAGTCTATTTAATTAACTGCAAGAAATTGCCTTTTGGGGTTTTGTATTTCTTTTTTTTTTGGTGATAGGCAATGACAATGGCCCATTCTAGAAGCAATTCCTTGCTTTTATTGATATGTAAAATAAGGATAATTTTTTCCTTATTAATAAATTTATAATTTAAGGCTTAAGAAAACATCGGGAGTAAATTATTTGTCTACAAATTCTTTTTGATATTCTTACTCTAAATTAGTAAATTTATGGTTTAGCGTTTAAAATTAAAGATTAAAGTTAAGATTTAAGGGATTAGGAATATGCTATATTTTTTAAGATATAGCGTTTAAAATATAAAAAAAATTAAAATTAGAATTAAAATTTATTTTTTTAATTTTTTTAATAAAAAGCTAGGTAATAAAATATTTATCCTTAATAATGGCTAACTAATGCATGTTTAGGATTTATTGCTGTTTTTAAAGGATAATTAATGTCATGACTTGTTTAAAAAATATTGAACTATAATATTAAATTATAAATTTTAAACTACTAAGTTTAAATCCTAAATTTAAATTAAACCTTAAATTCATCCCTCTATGAAAAATAAGTACAAATGTATGAAATATTTTTTTAAGTTTTTAATATTAAAAAAATCAAGTACCATAATCTCCATTGTTCTGTCGTGGCCGCGTAATTGTCGGTAAAATGTATTAACCTACTCCACCCTTTTGTCGGCTTTTGCTTTTCCATCACTAAAAATACCGTTTAGTGAACTATTTCTATTTTTAGTCCATTTCCCACTAAAAGAACATGGGAGGGATGGCTGATAACATAATTAAATGGTGTAGGAATAGAATAAATAATTACTTATTTAGTATAGATTATTTCAAATTTAGATTATACAATTTTATTTATTTTATTTAAAATTTTAAATATAAATTTAATAAATGGGTGTAAATTGTCTGCTTTTTTTCATGTCTCCTTCTATGCTTCTGTTTTAAATTAGAAGATTTAGGATATATGGTTTAAGGTTCAAGGTTAGGAGTTGTGATTATGATTTAGGAAATTAGAGGTAAAATGTATTTTTAAGGTATAAGATTTAAGGTTTAAAATATAGAAAATAAGGGTTATAGTTTAAAATTTATTTTTTTAAAAATTTTCAACAAAAGACATGAAAAGAGACAATAAAAAGACAAGATTTTTACTCTTAATAAACTCCGTCTTAGAGTTAAAAAAAGTTTATTACTTATGCCTCAAATAATTTGAATTATTTTAGTTCTGAATTTATATTATAAAAATGTTTGATACATTACTAAAAATAAAGTAATGAATATAATTATATCTTTTAAATTAAATAAATATATATTTTTAAAAAATATTTATTTTATAAATACAATATTTTATTACAATCTGGGATAAAAGTTAAATAGTCCATAATTCGATTTTTTTTAATAAAGCAATTCATTTAAAATATAAGTCAAAAAGGAAATAGTATTGAATTTTCAAAGAGATTTAAATAAATAAATATTATCTTCAATTTTAATGCATGGAATTGAACCAAAGGATCACGGGCGTAGGGATAGTGAAATAATATGGAGTCCCTCAGGCCTCATCATCATTCAATGTCTGATTACACTTTAACACCCTTTCTTTCTTCAAAACACTGACCAATCTCTCTCCTTGGTTAATTAATGTTTAACGAGCATTGCATTTTCTAGCAAATTTAAGTCTAATCCAAGCAAAAAATCTTTGAATCATGGTTGCCACTTAGCTATAATATATATATATATTATTCTCTGTTTCTTTCTCTCTGGATTTTGCTTCCAATTCTTTGTTATCTTCTTTTTCCCATGCAAGAGAAAACCCAGTACTGGTTTTGGCTATGGAGTCTTTAAACAGGATGCTCCCACATTGTTTGATTCTGCTAAGCTTTATATTTGTTGATGGGCAATTCCCAACAACTCTTGAAGGACCCTTCAAGCCAGTGTCTGTGCCTGTAAATTACAGCATTGTTGGTGAAGTTACAACCTTGCCTGTTAACAAGAATCCTTTTTTAAGGCCATCGATTGAGTTTCAGCCTCAACAAATCTCACTTTCTCTCTCTTCAAACTCCAGCTCAGTTTGGGTTTCTTGGATCACAGGTAGACCGTAGAGTTCTAAGTTGATGCTTTCTACTATGTAATATTTGGTTTAAAAAAAAGCTTCGATTTTTACAAACATGTAATGTTCTTGCCATTATGGTCGCAGCTGATGTTTTGTTGTGAGATTTGGGTTTTGTTTTGTGTCTTTCCAAGATTTGCTTATGACATTTGCTTTTTTATGAATTCAGGGGAATTTCAAATTGGTGATGATGTAGAACCATTGGATCCTCAAAGTGTAGCCAGTGTTGTTCAGTATGGAGTCTACGAATCCGGTCGGAATAATCAAGCTACAGGCACTTCATTTGTTTACAGTCAACAATATCCTAATGAAGGACAAGAGAGCTACACTTCTGGGATTATACACCATGTTCTTGTCACAGGTACATTCTTATTGATACTAGAACTATGCAAATTTTTATGTTTTTCGAGTGTTTTGTTCGGTTTTTAATCACAATGTTCATCAGCTACAGTCTATTCTGTTTCGATTATCTGTTATCGGATTCGTCTGCAGTTTGTTCTCAAAGACGAGCAATTTTTAACATAATATTAGTCCTTCCTGTATGAAAGGATGGGAACATGTGCATTCAGTTGCATATAAATATAATCTTGAATCTTTTCGGTTAGTTTCGAGTTTCGACATTACTATCATGTGTTTCTGCAGGGTTAGAACCTAATACCATGTATGAATATCAATGTGGAGATCCTAATAAAACGCTGAGTGATGTTCATTATTTTAGAACAATGCCTTCCCCACCTGAGGACTATCCGAGCAGAATAGCTGTGGTTGGAGGCCTTGGTCTTACTTACAACACTAGCACAATGATTAGTCACATGGTAGCCAATCATCCTGATCTTGCTTTATTGGTTGGGGATTTAAGTTTCGCCGACTTATATCGTACTGATGGAGCTTTGTCTGACTGTCAAAATTGCTCATCTCCACAAGCTCCTTTCCGGGAAACATTCCAGCCTCGTTGGGACTATTGGGGAAGGTAAAACGGCAATGCCTTGCTTGATTACCTAATAGTTCCTTCACTCCATCCTGTCAAGTTGAAATTTTGAAGGTGGGGGTATTTGTTTGCAGGTTTATGCAGATTCTAACAGCTACTGTTCCGACAATGGTGATAGAAGGGGAGCATGAGATTGAAAAACAAGCTGATAATCAGACATTCACAGCTTATAGTTCTCGTTTTGCATTTCCATGCGATGAAAGTGGATCGACATTGTACTACTCTTTTGATGCTGGTGGAATACATTTCCTGATGCTCGGTGCATATGTTCCCTATGATAAATCATGTTAAGTCATCAACCACCCTTTTTCCTTATTTTCCCTTCTTTGTATATGGTCTTTTTTCGTCCATCGATCATGTTAGAGTACCTTGCTCTGTCGATTGCAGCCGATCAGTATAAATGGCTGGAACAAGACCTGGGTAACATCGACCGAAGTGTGACACCATGGTTGATAGCTGCTTGGAGTCCTCCCTGGTACAGTACCTACAAGGAACATTATAGAGAAGCAGAGTGTATGAAAGTGGAAATGGAAGAATTGCTATATCAACATGGAGTTGATATCATTTTCAATGGACATGTAAGAATATATATATATATATATATACACACACACACATATTTACACTAGAGATAAAACCATTGATGTTAATGGACTTCCTATTCGGTTCTTCGAGTTGCCAGCTAAAACATCCTTCCATGATTTATCTGTTTCATGGTTTAAATGAGCTGAGATAAAATATTCTTGACAATGAATCAGGTGAATGCCTATGAGAGGTCAAACCGAGTATATAACTACACGCTTGATCCGTGTGGTCCAGTTCATATCACTGTTGGTAGTGGTGGAAGCGAAAAGAATTTAACACTTGAGCATGCTGATGAACC
Source organism: Abelmoschus esculentus (assembly GCA_035048815.1). Taxonomy (NCBI): domain Eukaryota; kingdom Viridiplantae; phylum Streptophyta; class Magnoliopsida; order Malvales; family Malvaceae; genus Abelmoschus; species Abelmoschus esculentus. Next base: position 7,700,956 of record JAUCBN010000061.1, on the reverse strand, counting down.
TGGAAATTGTCCAATTCCCTCTAACATCACAGATGGATCTATGGCTGGCTTTTGTGGATTCAATTTTACATCCGGTCCGGCAGCTGGAAATTTCTGCTGGAACGAACAGCCTGAATACAGTGCTTATAGAGAAAGTAGCTTTGGCTATGGGATTCTTGAGGTACTACACACACATACACACACACACTCTGTTACTCATGTGTCAGGTACGGATATGTGTCCGATATCTGTATGTTCAATTATTTTTATCCTGAAGAAACCTACAAAATTGGAGCATGACCATTGAAGTTCAGTTTGTATCAATACATTTTAGCAGAGTTTCATGTATAAAATAGAAATCTATCAAGCCTTCATAATATTCCAAGGTGAAAAACATCTGCGAGTAGGTATTTGATTTCTGTGTCTTACAGGTGAAAAACCAGACTCATGCCTTGTGGATTTGGTACCGTAATCAGGACCACTACTCGATAGGTGCAGATGTAATTTACATTGTACGACAGCCAGATCGGTGCCCCAGTTGAACTAAAGGTAACTAAGCTTTTAAATTAAGATCCATTCCATAGGATAAAGAAAACCGAGGCAGTAGCAATGACTTACTGCACAAACAACTGAATGTAGGTAATGAGAAGTTGAGAACCATGAAAAGAAAAACATCTACATTCCTTTCCTCTATTGCTCCGACTCTTTGTTTTTTCTTGGAGTACAAGTATCCTTCACTCGTGTCCGATTGACCCTCCAAATACATACATGTAGCACACATGCTTGTATATGAAACACCCGAACTCTAGTAACATTTTTCTGCTCCTTCCCAGTAGTTTTCGTTCATATTATTTTCTGGGTTTGTTTCTATCTCAGGTGTAGTAAGTGCCGGAATCAAGCACGGAAAAGCGAAGAGATGTGTAGCTTTAAGATGTTCAGAAAAAAGGCTCATGTAATATCATACATACGAGTGACCCTGCAAGTTTTCTCTGATTTACACAATTTATATAAATAGAATCTTTGTTATTTAGGATTCCAATCATTTACACATTAGGGTTTCATCTTCATCCAGTTTAAATTCAGATTCTTACAGAACCTTAGTTGTTGAGTTAGGCAGATATGAAGCACTTGTCTTGATAATTAACGAGTTTTAGTTATATATGGATGGACGGAAGGATCAATTGATCGACGAACAGACCAACGGAAGTTTCGACTGATCGACGGACAAACAAACGAATGAATATATCAAGGGACTAAAAATATATGGATGAACAGACTGACCGATGAACTGATGGACTAAAGACAAACCATTATTGTAAATATAAATAGGTACAATGAAAACCCACGACATATAATAATATGACCATCAAGGATCCTCTAACAGCATGAAACTGAATTCAGTAATTTGTAACCACAAACAGCCAACAGAATCAATCAATATATAGTGAAAACCCAGAATTTATATATTTTGTAGTAATAACTTCGTATTTGGTATAATAATCGACATCTTTATTCATCGTATACAACACATTGCTCGAAGATATTACTACATATAGTAACCTCAATGAAACGCTGGTCGAACACTCGAAAACCAGATTTTGTTAAGTCCAAGTGACAGTCACGTGAAGTGTGATCGATGGAAGCTCATTTCTTTCAGGAACCTAAAGAGATACCGAGTAGTCAAAAGCGGATTCTCAACAATATGATGAAACTAACATGCATGTGTGTCTCTCTGTGTTCCTTTCAAAGTAAAAAGTTTCTGCAGGCAGCTTACTTGTGCAATCATAGAGAAGTTGAGATTGAAACCATTCAAAGATATCAGCTTGGTACCAAATGGATCCAACAAATCGAATTATGTAGCTCATCTCGTCTATCGAAATTCAGTAAATTCTATTCTCTTTTAAATGCTTTTCATTGCTGCTAAAGGAGCACCGCGTCGATATCTTTTCTTTGGCGTAACCTGAAATCATGCAGCTCGAGCAAGGAATCAAGTTGCTTTTGGATTAACTCCAATTAACATATTGACTCACAGTTATCTTTCTATCAAGGGATAATGCTTAAATATGCCATAGTAACGAAGCAGACAAGAATAATCTTGAAAATGCTATTGTAACATGATATTTCGAGAAGGTGAGTGACATGGGAAAACAGATTTTGTATCTTCTAGAAATCAACATCTACATCAAAAGTACGAATATTGATCGAAGTCAGATCAAAACATTGGTTAAAAGATCATCGACATCCTGGATAAGTACTCGATTAAGGCATTGTGGACCAGCAAGGAGTCACGTAACATGGACCATCATTCTGGTTTAACATCCTAGAAATGCCTACTGCAAGAAGAAGTAATCATGCAAAACAAAGTGCGTCATAGATTTTGACGATACAGAGAGTAATACAGCACCTTAGAGGATGTAGGGGGCAGAGATGCCTGTGGCAAAGCCTTCCCGGGTACCGATAATTGCCATGTCTGTCGAAGTTGGCTTGCAACATTTTCCAATATTTGCTTCTGGGATTGTTCCCTTTCCTTAGGCCCTGTAGGGATGTTGAGCTTTTCTCTTCCCTGCTGTATAATCCTTAGCCTTTCTCTAAGCAACTCAACTTCATTGTCAATTTTAAACTTTTCATAATCAAAAGCAGGCATGGAATTTCCACGAGAAATTGAAGGCAAAGATTTGACACTTGAAGGAGCAATTGGTGGTAACCCACTAGATCTCTCTGAACTATTTCTTTTCCCACCAGTCTCAGTTTCTGATCCTTCACTGGTTGGTATTGGATAATCGCAAGTTTTAGGTGAGTTTGAGGTAATCGATTTGCTTTCCTTTCTGTTTTCTCTATCTTCATTAATCTCATAATCATTTTTCGACGGATGTTTGTGTTTATTTTCAGTGGTAGAATTCATAGAGCCAGCATTTTCACCGAATCCTGGAATTTGCAACTCTTTCCCAAAATCGAGAGATCGACTTGATGACACCATAGATTGAGGGGTCTGCTCAAACATTAGCACTGGCTCCTCATTTGAAGTCATTTGTTCCTGTGAACCTGTCATGTCATATACAACAGAATCCAACTGATCTTTGTCGAAAAACATTTGCTTGTAAGCTTCGACTTCCTTCTCCAAGAAAAGTTTTTCCCGTTCTCTTCTTAATAAAATCTCTTTCAGGATGTTCATTTCTTCAGCATCAAAGGCGGTTTTCTCTTCTATCATTCTCTGATATTGTTTAGCTTCCATTTCAATGGTCGCCTTCTCCTTTTGCAAGCGCAGTATCATTGCCATAGCCTCATCCGCAGCAGTAGAAGCAGCAAGTCTCTCATTCTCGAGCTCAAAGTACAGAGCAGTACGACCAGCATGCTCTTCGTCCAGAGCTTGTTCTATGACTCTAATCACATTTTTGTCACCACCGCACTGGGACTCGACGACTGCTAATTCCTTCTTAGCCACAGCAAAAGAGTCCTCGTCAATTTCAAAACTCGGAGAACATTGTTTAACCATTCTGATTTCTTTCAAGCTTTCTTTGCCATCTAAATTACATAACCAGATGTGTTATTAGCATGTGAAATGAGGAATACAAGTTAAAAAACAGGACACCGTTGCATTAGAAACAATCTACAACTTCGAAAGAAGCAACACTAAAACCTTCATCTATCACCGTGAATATGGCCAACAGCTTCATTTACAACCATAACTTAACACTTGCAGCCTATGGTCATATCCCAATATCCATGTCCAAATATGCATCAGATAAGGATATTTCAAAGAAAACGAAAACTCATAGCAACATTATTTTATTGCATACACAAAACACATTTGTTTTGATCCTCACTAGTCCATTAGATCGTAAAGGTTTTGAGAATCTAAATATCTAATTGGTCTCAATTTTCTTAGGCAAGTCCTCAACTAAACAACCTATGATCATGAATATGGTCAGCAGCTTCATTTACAACCGTAACTTAATACTTGCAGACTAAGTTACTAACTCGGGTGTGAGAATTGTTGGAGGGTCATACTCATATCTCCGTATCTATGTCCAAATATGCATCAGAAGACGAAGAGTCAGAGCCACATTAGCTTATTGCATATACAAAACACACTTGTTTAATTCATCACTAGTCCATTAGATTGTATTCGAAAGGTTTCGGAAAGCTAATTCTACGATAATTAATTATCATCAAGATGCAAGCCAGTGCCAATTCTAGACATATTCCTATCATCCAAACGATATTCAAGATGAAATTCCAACATAACCAACACAAAAAAGCAACAGAAACAAATAAAAAGAAGAGTTCTCCAAAAGATGATTATCACCTTTAGAATAATTAATAGCAGCTCTCTTACGCCTCCTGTGACCAGCTTTTATCCCCCCAGGAATCAACACTAAGCTTCCTTTTTCAACTCCACCAATGTTCTTCTTCTCATGCCATGAACTAGAAGATGCTTCCCCTCCCATTTCAACATTGTCGTTTCGCCATTTCTCGGAATTCGATTGGCTATTATTGCCACTTTCTTCTTCTTCTCCTCCTCCTCCTTGATGAAAGCCATTCCAGATTGAATCAAATGAGAGCTTTTTCACAAACGATGGGTCGTTCAATAACATATTTTGGACACAAATGTTCTTATTTGAATACCCAAACAATCCATTACACGAACAAGGCAAGGGCAGTCCGAATAAACCCAGAATTTTTGAAGCCAAATAAGCAACGGCTGATCCACAGAGCAATATATACGCTATGAAAATATTAAGGAAAGCACCCAGTAGGCCAATGAATGTCCATGAATTTATGGCATCGCAAGCCATCGATTAAAAAAGGGAGAGCGCTTTTCAAACTGGGGTAACTCGCCCTCCGCCGAGTTGGTTATTGATCGACTCAATGGGAAACTCAACGGAGGTTGATCATTGAGTCGATGAAGGGAACGAGGAAGAATATGAAAGGAGAAAGATTGCTCGTTTTAGGAACAAATGTTTATTTAAAGGTTCGGTTACGTTTCCGAGCTAATTAAATTATGGGTAAAATCACCTCTTGGGTCCCTTACAATTTCAAATTTTTGCATGATCGATACTGGGCTAAATTCAATTGAGAAAGGATAAGCTTTTGGAAATCATACCATTGATGATACAATTGATAAAAGATAAAAATACATTAAGATTACCAAAATTAAATAATAAAGAGAAAACGGGCACATTTCTAAGATGGAAATGTCCTTCAAATTAACTAATATTATTATTAGGCATCACCCACTCTATTTCTGGCCTTAATGGCTATCCAAAGGTAAAGGGTCACCATTACCAAGCACGGGTCTTTGCCTCTTCTTCGTATCACCGGTCTGCAAAATGGGACTCCCGGTCGAAGTCAAGCAGCTTTTACCGAGTCGGGGAGGTGTATTTGAAGCTGTAGCTTTGTTCTCTAAAGCTGCAGCAAGTTCGGGTAAGGCAGGCAATTTTATGTTATCGAGAGGGACCATCCCTTGACAATCGTTGGAAACCTTGATTGCCAGTTCGGAAAGCTCTTCTCTGGCAGCTTCAAGACTGGCGGAAGCTGCGGCTTGATCAGTCATAGCTTTACAGGCTTTCTCAAGTATTGACTGTAGGTATTTGCTTTGTGCTTCAATCCGAAGTTGAACACGATGTTGTACCTGCAAAGTGAAACTGTAAGGATATGCGAAAAAAATCATACATTAACAAGATTTCCCATACAGCAAAGAAGTCAATGATGCATATGTTTATGATTAACCATACAACTAACTACCAAGAAGAGTCGAGGCAACTATAACCAACCTCTAACTGTTCATGTAGCCTTCGTTGCACTTCCATCTGTACTCTAAGAGCTTCGGTAACCTGGTAACCACTGCACAGAAGATGAAGTTCAGCATTAATCCAAAGCTCGGGGAAGTAACGAGATCATGAAACAAGAGAAGAAATAAAATACTCATTTAACTCTTGAGCTATGATTTTCGACAACGTTGTCGATGAACCAGTGTCCTGACTTTCTGCGATACAAGAAGCTGAAACACCAACAAAACATCTGGTTATCAGTCAAACTAAGAATATGATAACTACTATCTCAGCATCTCTTACTTAACACAAGAATTCTCAGGATCTCCATCAAGAACCGCATATAAAACATACATGTGGCAGAGAGGAAAAACAATTGAGAAGAGGTTAAATGCAAAGAAAGATCGACAAAATTCGGTGCTCGATCACAACTCATAAGCACATCAAAGACACGAACTCTAAAAGTAAACCACACTTTAAAGAGACGAAGAAGCTTACCATCCTTAGAATTATCAATTGATTCCTTGCAAGATTGCCTCCCCAGCCGGTATTTCTGCAAGTAAAGAGCATGTTAAGTAGAATAGAAATACAAATTGTTAGAATTTCAAATAGCTTACGTGGCAAAGACCATTCCTTCGAACACAAACACATGCACATATTAATGGTGTACGGTAAACACACGTTAAGCTTATTAATTCTGGTTTATGCTGTTATGAGTTATGACTCTTCATTATTCTAGAAGTACTTGTGTCCCAGACATATTTAGGAATATCCATATTAGGATATGATCCTCCAAGGACCATCCAAACTCATGGAAAAACTTAAATTTTTTTGGATATGCTCGTATCCGACACTCACACCAGAGTCCAACCGTCCAAGTGACTTAGATTCTGGTAAAGCTTGTTGCAAACGGAGATTCATATTTGGCATAGAAAGAGAAAGGCTTAAGACATGACAGCTCGGAACAACTTCAGTTAACAATCAATAAAGATGTGGCAATAATTACAAACCTGAAGATGAGATTTCAAGTGATAGAGGGTAAGGCCTTTTACTCCCATTGTTCTCATGATAGTCTTCGGAGTTGCTTCTGCAATGCATATCAAGACAAAACAAGTGAGCAATGTCGAGATTTATAATTTAAACAAAATGCAAGAGAATATAAGACATATCCCGTACGTTGACTTGTAATGCCTTTGTCAATCAGCTAGGTTCGGTTCACATAAAATCACTCCGGTATTCAAACAGACAAGCACATATTATCCCTTTGGCTAAGTCACTATATTAGAGCATCATATGACAATCATAGTTACAAAAGTTTGCGCATCAATCATCTACACCTTTGGTTGCATATAAGCCAAAGCTTGGATGCATACGAAGTCTCATTTGCCTCAGCAGTGGTAAGCCTCAACCTAACAAAATGATGCCAGAAGGAACATTTAACAGACGGACATTAATGACCTAAGGGATAGATGGTTGCCATTCTGCCATCAAAAAACCACTCATAATTTCATAGTTTGTTATTTATAAGATAGTATTTTACTACATTAAAACTCATCCCAAATCACTTACAAAAGCAACTACTTTGGTACTCTTTTCCTCCATTTTGTGATCTCGCACCCACAAGCATCATTACTACAATTACAGCATGTGGATCAGCAGTATCAATAGAAATCCACATTAGACGAACAAAAATGCACTAGAGATACATTTAACCCACGGCATGCTTGAGCATTAAATTAAACACAGTAACATGCACAGAGAGAAGGAATGGACATTATGGTATGATGCTAGCACAATATTTCTTACAAGCAATGTTTGTCTTAATAAGTACCGAGAATATTCTTCCCAGACCAGGACACAGTACCATAGTTTCTCAATTTTGTCTTCCAACAAAAGTATCCTGACAAAAACTAACATAAACGGTTCCTTCCAAAAAAACATCATGGTTCTGAAACAAGGTTCAGTCCTTTTGTTGTCGTATTTTATCATTGCAGAAGTACCCCAGAAACATATAGTGCGCACACAAATCCGAACATTAGCAGAGAATTGCATGACCAGAAAGTAGTATTAGAAGATTAAAATGAAAACAAATCTGAGCTCTATTAATGAGCTAAGTCAATGTATACGTACTTATGCATATATATGTTATGCATGAGAAGAAAATCCCTTCCAATAAGATGTAAAAGAAAATAGGATTGACTGATATCTTCTCCAGAGAAATGAGATAAAATTCCTAGATTCCATGATCGATGTTTGATGCCGGCATTAAAGATCGAACACGATTGTAGATCAAAGCTGATATGAAGAACATGATAACAACATATCTTATTCATTCAGACAAGTCAAATTAACACTCATTTTAATCACTTCAACTTGGCCTATAAAAATAACTATTCATCAAACATCCCCAACAATACAAATTATATGCATTTATACAAATACTGTATATATGCATGTAATTTGTATATAACCCTAAACCTAAGAACTAAAGCAAAGACTGAAGAAAAGCCTGTCCACATTTTAAGAACTAAAAGCATTAGAGTATGAAACCGACCCATCATTCAAAATCTCACTAAAAATCCTAAGAAAAACCTCAATTAACATTAATACAATTCATTATTATCCAATAAGATGAAAATAAGCTCAATATTTAAATAACCCAGAAAAGAAAAACTCACTGTCAGGGCCGCCAAGTTGAGTAACAGCATCAACGAAGCGTTCGTGGAGCTCAGTCGTCCATCGGAGTCGGGGCTTCGGATCCGTTGTTAGGACCAAACGAGGGTCTCCGGGAAAGTTGGTCGCATCAAACGACCCTTGATAATCTTCCACACTTCCAACTAACGGTAACGACCGAATACCAGAGTACATTTCTTCTGAAACTGCTTCCCTTTTATCCCCAGGAAAGTGAAGGAAAATACAAGGCCAAGAATCAATAAGGAGCAAATGAGTGTTGGGCTTTCTTCGCTTTTCGGGTCGGGACACGGAGCTCCGAAATCTGATAGAGAGAGAGATTTATAAAAGCGAAGTGAGTGACTTCAGAAGCATTGCAGAGGTTAAGACTTAAGACAGCGATGTCTTGTCTCTTTCTCTTCACTTTCAATTTTTAGTTTATTTCGTCGAATGTCCTCCAATTATAATTTTTATTTTAAATTAATATCTAAATATTTAAATTTTATAATTTCATCCTTTAGTTATGCATTTTATTCAAAATTGTTCTCAAACTGTTGAGCAGTTCAAATTTATCTCCAGTCCAAGACCCTCGCTCTAAATTAGTCATCAAACATGTCTATAATTACAATTTTTTTAATTAATAACTTTAAAATTTAAATTTACATAGCTATGTAGTTATAATTTATACTATCAAACAATACACGAAACAATAGTCAAACATGTTTGGGAAATTAAAATTCCTTAGATAATATTATTAAAAATTTGGAATAATAATTATATTTTTATTCGAATATATAATAGTATCTCAAAAGTAAAATTCAATCTAACTGGAAACCAAGAGAATAATACCATGACCACTTCTAGTCCAACCATAACTTATATGTATTTACATCAAAATCAACCAAACAAAAGATTTTAAGACATACAGAGAGAATCAAGTGAAGATACTAAAAAATTCTGATACTACAAAACATGAAAAGAGAAACCCTAAAAATAAAGAAACGGCATGCTTCGGAACCAACAATCATCGTCGACGAACGACAAGCTGGCCAGCTCCGACACGGTTTGAGCATTCAGCTTCTTCACCCATTTCACCCTCCTCGACATGTTCGCACCAGGACCGTAGTTCCGGGACTCGACAAAAGTCAAATGTTGCCTACACCATGAAAGCAAAGAAACTATGTTTTAGTACACAATGAAGTTAAATATCGAGATTTAAACTCTTACAAACCGAGACACGTACTCTTTGCCAATACAGTTCCAAGCGTCCTAACCTCTAGGGTGAACAACCTTTGAGAATCTATAATTATAAAACAACACCCTCGAGAAATCTCTCCAGGGTCGGCCGAGGAATGTTGTCCCTCGGCCGTAAATAGTACAGTTCTTTAAAACAAAACCATTAGATTCGTAGGGATTGTTCCTTCCTTGTGCTGTGATGAAACCTGCAAGCCCCGGCTCTAACAGCTCCCCAAGAAAACGTATAGAACAACCCTACAGGAAACGCAATTAGTATTTAACAATGACTCGTGTTGCGATCGTTATTTAAATCCGATAACCGATAAAATTACCTTGTAAATCGACTGTCCGTTACCGAAAATGAAATCCACGGCGCCTTCGATGTGGCATTTCTGTGTCCTGAACACCCGAGAACCCGCACCGGTAGAAGAAAGTCTTGTCACCATTAACCATTGCTGCCACGGCCGGAACCCTGGAGTTCTGGCTACTCGGACCGTTGTATGAATTCTATTCATTTCCATATATATCCATTTTCATGTAAGAAAAATAAATAACATTAAATTATACAGAACCAAAGAAACAATGAATTTTCTTACCACAAAACTCATGGACTTGACAATAATATTATCAGCTAAAGAACTGAAAGTTGGTGCATGCAAATATGGCTCATTCCACACCACCTTAGTTTTCCTTTGGCCAGAACCTCTGATAATAATATATGGCTTATCATAAGGGATTTCCACGTTCTCCCTGTATAAAAAAATATTTCATATAATTCCGGTCGCATCGTTTTATCACAGGTACAAATATAACATATATTATTAAATTTCAAACAATACCGTTACGGTTATATTTACCAGTACGTGCCCGGATTAACGTTGATGCAATGCCAGTAGCCATTACCCGATGGAATGGAGTCTATGGCCGATTGAATAGTCGAAAAATCCCCCCTGCCGGACTGATCGACCGTCACCGTATTACATTTCGCCGATATTTGTTCAAAACTCAGCAGAAAAAGGATGGAAAGAATGTGAAAACAGTGTAACGGTGACATCTTCAAGCTTTTTAGTTAGTGTAAGAAAGAAAACATGGTAAAGAGAAGAAGATGTGGGGAAGAAATGGAAGAGGTGTTTGTAATTTAAGGTGGGAATCGGAAAAAAAGATTTTTATTGGAGAAATTGTTGATTGATTTGGAGTGTGACTGAGAAATCAATTTTTTTGTTTATGGAAAGATATCAGAATTTCTTTTCCTGTGATTTGTTCCTTTTGGATTCTGTTTTTATTAACATTTTTGCTTTTATTTTGTTTTAATGCATTATGAAAATAATATTACATGATAATGTAAAATATCCAAAAGAAAATTTGGACAAAAACATGGTATCAAAATTAGGTTAAAGAGATATTTAAGGGAAATGTTATAATTATTTTGATATAATGGAATAGTTTGTGATTTATGGATTTAATTTAAGATATGGCGTTTAAGGGTTTATATTTAGTAATTTAAAATTTAAAGTTTATAGTTTAAAATTTTAATCTATAATATATATTATTATAAAACTTAAATATTAACATCTAAACTTGAATTTTTAATTATTATCTTTAAATTTTAAATACGTTCATCTTAAACAGAGTTCTTAAACTTTAAAATTAAGACGTTTATTAAAACTTAATTTTTATATTTAGTAACGAAGTTAAATAGAAAGAATTTTTTACCTTTGTCCTACTATTCTGAGTATATATCAAATATAAATAATATATTTATATTCAATTAATCACGAAGAATCTTGTACATCTCTAAGGAAAATAAAGTAAATAAGGAAAATAAAGTAAGAAAGGAAAATTAATATAAAATAATTTCAATCCAATAATAAAATAAGAAATAATTGAATAATTCACATTAATTCTTTTATTGATTCAAAATACGACTATAAATCTTTCTGCCTTATGTAATCATGTAACATATAAATAGATATTTCATATTAGGTTTATAAATTCTTTTAATTTTTTCACGTAAAATCCATGTGCTTCTTTTATTGAACGATTGTTTATTATACATAATTCTATATTGTTTTTCATAAAATCTCACCGTCATTAATTTGTTTTCTCAACTACTATAACCAAGTCTATGAACAATTTCTGTCTGCCATTTATTATATTTTTTTCATCATATTTGATCTTACGTGGTCCTATAAGTTAACGTTTGCTCACCAGACTCTACGTATTGTACTAGCATTCTAGGGGTTTATCTAGTTATTTATATTATTAAAATCGATTTAATATTTATGTGGTTTTTCAACCGCATAAATTACAAAATTCACTAATTTTTAGTGTATATATATAATTACTTTGTTAGATGATTTTTTAAAATATATCTCATATTTAACAAAAAATTACTTTAATATGTAAAGTTTACCCAAATCTTTTAATTTAAAGATTTAGATTATAGTTAGGGTTGGGAAAAAATTTAGAGTTTGGTGATATTTTTCAAAAATAGTTTACTTACTAAATATTGATTATCTTTATTAAAAAACTAAATCTTTTTCAATCACTTAAAAAGGTAGATCCATAGGGGTTGGTAAATTAATAAATTTGTAAAATTCAATTCAACTCAAACATTAAAACCCAATATTCAATTTTAAAACCTAAAGAATTTGACTCAATCAACTCAAAATTCAAAGAAAAAAAAAATCGAGTCGAATCAAGTTTAACTCGTCAAACTGAAAAGGGTATATGCAAAATAGCAAATGTCTAATAGTCGTTTTCTCAATTGGAAAACTAGTACTCAGTTCTAGTAATCAAGATCAAACCCTGAAAACGTTAAACATAAAAAAGGAAACTAGAAACCAGAAAATGTTTCTCAAGCAAAGATACTAAGGTATAAAGCATAACATCGCATCGAAAAGATTACGATTAAGCACTGAAAAAGATAATATATCAAAATGCATTAAACTTAACCAGATCGTTACGACTTCCCTGGAATCAGTACTTGATAGGAGCAATGACTTGCAACTGAGCACCAAGCTTCTCTTCGGCAACCTTCTCAGCCTTAACCCTAAGTTTTGCAAGTTGCTTCCTTCTCTCATATGCCACTTGAGCTCTCTCCTTCCTCTTCTTCTCGAGCTCCTGGAAGAACGGTGCAACCCAAAGTTATAAAATGTTATGAACTTGAAGTTCAAAAGTATAGACCATTGCATACAAAAAAAGGGTGAAAACCGGTTCAAAACCGCATAACAAAAAGATTCACAGAAATAATAATCGAGTACAAAATCACATAAGCTTATGGAGTGTTACTAGGCACAAAAAGTAAATTGCTCTAATCTAAACCACAGTAATTAATATGAATAAATTAATCAGCAGATTGAAATGTTCAGATAGTAAGTCGATTAGCTTATAGTAATGCAAGAACCAATAAATTTTAAACAAAATCAAACAAGGACATGAAATACTTAATGTATGGAAGAACTATGATCACATTTATGTATATACACACACATATAAACAATTTTGAAGAGTTAAGTAAAAAGCGTCGGAACACGATTCATATTTGACAACCCGAACAGGGTAACCAATCTTCACCTTGATAGTGTCATAGTGGTTCCATCCAACCTCAGACGAGAGCTTGCCCAACAAGCAGTACTTGTGTCCCTTCTGAAGCCTCAAAACCCTAATTTAAAAACAAAAAAGCAACAAAAATATTGAGCATAACTAGTCATTGAAGCAACAAAATCTAAAGTCTAAACTCCACCGAAAAAAATAAAAAGTCACAGTTTCGGAACTCACTTGAGAGCATCCGGAATAACCATCCTCTTCGTCTTATCATAAGGAGATGGAACCCCTTCATACACCTTCAATCGAGCTAGAGCAGCTGCTCCGCGCTTGGTCTTGTGGGGAATCATCCTAAAAAACAAAACAGATAACAATAACAATAAGGAACACTATAGTACCTTATAATTCAAAACCAAAGTAGAGTTCATACTTCATATATATGATGAAGGAAAATACACTTCTTCTACAGCATACGATTCATATTTCATAGATCTTTATAGTTTATGGTACTCACTAAATTCAGTGATAATAATAACCTTGAGCATTTCTTGAGTATATTTTCCCGATAACCAAACAATGAGGAAACAGAAAATCCAACAACCAAACAATAAAATTAAACTCAAACCCATCCAAAAGTTCAGAATAAACTCAAAACAACAAGCCCAAAAATTCCCTTTCATTGAAAACATTGGACAACAACAAAATCAAAAATCAAAGGAAAGTGATAGAGAAAGCTAAAAAAGAGAAATTACCCACGAATGGTACGCCAGAGGATCTTAGAAGGTGCACGAAAGTGGATGGGGCCATGGGAAGGCTTAGTGTTCATACGCTTCCTCAAGAACCTCATGTATTTCATCTTCTGCCTGACGAGACCGCCGGACATACAGATCTCTTCGCATCGAACGACGACAACCTTTTGGCCGTTCAACAACTCTTTGGCTAAAATGGAAGCCAACCTTCCAAGCATGTGGTGCCTTGCATCAACCACCACCCTCTTGGCGCAGATCCCTGACCCGGAAACCATCTCTTCTTGTTGTTTGTATTCTTGGCTTGATAGGTTAGGCCGCCTGCTGGTTCTACTGCAACTGCTGTTGTAACGAAAATATATCTATTCCTGAGTAGGGTTTTTAGGGTTCGGCTTTTCTTTAACTGGGTAGAATTGGGCTTTGGTTTAAAAATGATTTCTTTTCATGGCCCAATTCCTCTTGGACAAACCTAATCTCTAGAAAGGGATAAAACAACTCAGTCCATGAATATTTATCGTATAAAATTCAATTCGACTCAAAAAATTATTTTTTATTTGATAATTTAACTTAAATTTAATTCAAATCATAATTTTATAAATTTAACTTAAATTTTTTTAATTAAATTTGAGTTAATATCACATTTCCAACTATAGTGTTTTATTAGGTAAATTTTGGTTGATTTAGCCTCTCTATAATCAAGCTCCCTCAATCATAACTGTCCAGGTCGTGCTCCGATGATCGGAAAATACCCGGTTTCATTAATGCTAATCGCCGATGATTGTTTGTATAATCATAAGAGAAAGATTTGGAAGGAAGGCAGCTTAATGTTTCCTGTTCATAACGTTGTTGTATGATTATTAAATTCAAAATCATGTCATGGATAATAAAAGAATTTAAGGATCAAATTGGAAAAAGTACCAATTTCATGGACTAAAAGATACTTTATCCCTTTGTCCTCCTTTTTACCATCTTCTTTAACCCTGTACAAATTGACAATTCTCCCAAAGAAACAAGTGCAGTGTATGGAATACTCAATTCCTTTCAATACATATTTCCAACAAAGAAAGCTTACCCCCACCAATACTGTAATGCCACCAGCCATCTCATACACGAGAGGTCCGTAGTCGGCCGGGACTCGATGAAACAATACCGTTTCCGATCATAGTGATGGAATTACCGAAGTTGTAAGGGTTATATAGAAAAGATGAGGAAAGGGATCATGTTTAGTCCAAAGAGTGTCTGAGAAAGGTTCCATGATTATAAGTATAGACAAACAAGGGAAGGAAAACACACAGAAAATCTGTACCAGATCAACTGACCTAAGTGACTGACCCTAAAGTCATTGAACTCTAACCTACATTTCCCTTCCCAGAAAATCTGTTAGGCGAAGGACTTCGGTTCGTATCTCTTTTTTTTCTTGTAATTCGTTACTGTCGTTATGTTACAGATAGTTGGTTGACACATTTTTTAACAGTCCTACTTTCTTTGCAAGTAAAAATAAGGTGTGATGGAAAAGGGAACTAACATAGTCACCATCGCAACCGGGATTTCGGCAGGAAACACAGTCCTGAAGGACAACTAATGGTGCCTAGGGATCCACTTTCTCCCATTGATAACGTCCGGGGAGAGGCTTATCTTTCACAGGATCAAAGTTGTACCTGTAAACAAGCACCCACATATTTTCTCAGATCATAACCACAATACAGTATACTCAAGAGTTATGCAAAAATTTCAAACAATCGTAAAACCGAGAAACAGGGTGAAAGAAACATAGCATACTTCTCAATGAATTGTCTTTGCTGGTGTACTTCCGCACGAGAGAAGAACTCATCCATTTCATGCGAAGACGGGACGTGTCGCGTCAAAGCATGTATTCTCCGGTTAGTATCTGCCGAGCTAGTAGGCCTATTAGTAGAACCCGGGGTTCTAATACTCTCTGAGTCCCTTATCAAGCTGCAAGGAGTCGATTCCCTAGTTCCCCTGAACAAAAAGATAAGAAGAGACTTTGTATAAACGAAAGATTTCCATGTTTTCATTTTGGTTTGAATCCCCTCGTCCATGGAAGGGATGACCGAGGGGTGCTAGAAGGCAACCGCACTCTGAAATTTCAAATTCTCGTATATTTTAGAAATTATATAATGAAAATCTTAACGTTCATCCCTACCATCGACATGCTCCAATCACTAGTTTTATATGAAATGGTAATTGAAATTCTTCCTAAAACATTCAAACTCAATCACTCAGCTGGAGTAAAAGTTTCTACTTTTCTAGGGTTCTAAGAAAAAATAAGTATAATTATTTCCAAATTAAAGCATCAAATCCTCACAGTAATTTCTCATTAGCCTAATAATAATAACCCAAAATTTCAATTGAATTAAATAGGAGTTAATCAGGAGTAAAAGAAGAAAACCAACCTCACTTTGGCTTCAATCTCCAAAATATTTTCTCCAAAAGAAGCTTCAACGCTAATATTAGTGTAGTTAATAACATTATCATTTCCATTTTCTTCTTGTACTGAGGCTTCTCTTCCAGTTTTTCCTCCCGTTTTCTTTTCCAAAATCGGGTTTGAACTGCAACTCACCCGAACCCTAGAATCTGAATTAGGGTTAGGATGTTGTCCGCAGTTCCCCTTCTTACTCCCTTGTTTCTGTTTCTGCTGCTGTTGTTTCTTTGAATAATGGTGATGCACCACGAACGGTGGCTTCTCTAACCTTCGACTTCGCAGCTGGAGGTACGAGCCGGTTCCATTAGCCGGCGCCGAAGCAACGTTGGCCGGAGAAGTAGATGATTTCTTCTGACGTTGAAGGGCGAGCGTTTTGGATCGGGTCCGGACCCCGAAGGGAGACTGGGGGAGTTCCGATACGGCAACTTCCGGTGCCGTTTTGGGCTTCTTAATGTATTTTCCCATTTTGGGGAGGTTTGGAAGAAGAAACAAGGCTTGGGGCTTAAGCTCTCATCATGAACGAGAGAGAAAGACAACTTGGATTGGAAAGGATGCGAGATTTTCAGGTGGCTACGAGTATGTACTTTTCAATTTCCTTTATCGTTTGTATCTCGTGATATTTTTAATTTTTATTTTCATTTTTTTGATAAATGTGATTTTCGATTTTCAAATTAAACCATATATATTCATATTCTTCATATTTGGCCTATAAGTTTCAGAATTTTAATAGACTTTAAGGACTTAATTCAAACTTAAAAATCATTCTATTAATTATTAAATATTTTTAAATATTTAATTATTATTTTATAATTTAAATTTATTTTTAATCTTTTTTATCAAAATAAAAATTTTATATTTAAATTAAATTTTATTCCTCCATAATTTTAATTTGGTGGTGGCCAAACATTGCACCATGAAGACAATGATCCGCTTTCTTGGCAAGCATGTCGGCTGGCATATTTCCTTCACGTGTAACCCAAATGACACTTGTTACCCAGCCCCGTTCTCGAAGATTGGCAATGGATCGGACAAGCAGATGATGGTTGTGCTGCGCTGATGAATCACGCAGGAGTTTGGGTGCCTCTGGACAATCGGACTGTACCTGTAAGATTTAAACTCCTTGATCCCATGCATGTTGAAGACCTATGAAAATTGCACATAACTCAGCTTAGAGGGTGATACACTTACCAACAGATTTCTCAAAATCTAAAATTCGAGTGCCGACATGGTTGCGTAAGAGGCCGCCGATAGCATTGTCGCTGTGAGGTTGAGATACCGCCCCATCGACGTTCAAACAGACCCCCAGCCGGGTCGGTTCGTATCCATGGGACAGAAGCATACCGCTCCTTGTCCTATGAATAAGGGGATTAGATGCTATCATGATAGTAACGTTCAAACCAACTCATATCATACATTTAGTTTGGGTATATAATTTTTTTAATAAATTTTGTTTATTTACCTAACATCTTAAATTTAAAATCCGATTAAACAATATAATCTTATATTGTTTTAGAATTCCCTTTACACATCCATGTGTGTGAAAATGCAAATATCACATTTCTTTATGTCATTAAATGAGGTGTGGCAGAGGCTTCATTAAAGCGACTTTCAATTCCCTGTAACTCGAAACTGACACTCCTCAAGTCTTTTTATTTATTTTGGGGGAAAGGCTTGACAGTTGACAGTTATAAATAAGTGGCCAGCTACTAGTAAAACAAAGGAATCACCATCCATGCAACCCTTTCCCCACCACAGAAAAATTATTTTCTATATAATTTTTAAAAAAAATAAAGTTTAGATTATAGAGTTTAGAATTTAAAATTAAAATTTAGTGTTTATAATTTTAAAAAAATTTGTATAATATTTTTATTTGTATACTCGATTCGATTTATCTATAAATTACTGATCCTACCAACCTGTGGAGGGCAAATTCCTTTTGTATCTTATGTTGGCATCTAGTAAAAAGAGCAATCAGTTCCCACCTGAAAAGTTTTGATCTGTGAAAAGAAAATCAAACCTACATGCTTTGAAAACAATGAAACAAAAAGAAAGAAAAATGATGGGAATTTGAAGATTCTCCCAGTTAGCAACACCCACCTCCATTGTCATCGGCCACCACCATCTTTTGCAATCAAAACGCTCCTTCTCGGTAGTGGGGTTTCAACATCATTCCATCCAACATCATTCATGAGAGTAAAAGTGGATTCAAGTATCCGATACTATCCGAATTACGAACAAAATCCCAAATCAAATTTCAAAATCATTCCAAACTTACTCAAATCCTTAATAATTAAATCCGCAACCAACATTCTAGTGTAAAAGACCATTGAAGCAGAAGAAACTGACGTTTATGATAGAACATAGCAAATAAAACAACACATACCCTCTTATAATCATGCAATCCTTGTCTCTCCATTTTTGAGCTTCTTCAATCCTGTATAAATCGACAGCTCTCCGAAAGAAACACATTACCAACAAGAAAAAGCATACCATTTACCCCACAACTACCTGAAATGTCACTATCCATATTATACACGGGAAGTTTAATGGAAGCAGTCAGTCATGACAATGAGACAATGAAACAATGTTGTTTCTGATCATAGTGACAGGCTCCTTCGCCGTCATCATAAAGAATGCAAAAATTTAGTGGTGAAGATCATAACGAAAAGACAAAAGATAGGAGGAAAGGGATCATGTTTAATCCAAAGAGTGTCTCAAAGTTCCATCATTACAAGTATAGACAAACAAGGGGAGGAAAATACAAAAGATTCTGTACTGGATCAACTGACCTAATTGACTGATCCTAATGTTCCTAAACTCTAACCTACGCCTTCATTTCCTTCCATTTTCAGATGATCTGTTAGAAAAAGGGCTTTGATTCCTTTTTTCCATTTTGTAACAAGTTACAGTTAGGTTACAGACCATTAGTCGACACATTCTTTTAATAGTTAAGGGTGATGGAAAATGGAAACAAAACCGTCACCTTTACAACTAAAACTAAATTCCTAGTAGCTAAAACTACCTAAATTTAAGATCAACTGAGCATTTAGCAGGAAATATAAGTTCTGATGGAACCCTAATGGCGTCTAGGGGTCCACTTTCTCCCATTGATAACGCCCTGGAAGTGGCTTGTCTTTCACTGGATCAAAGTTGTACCTACAAATAATCCCACGTCTTTTATCAGATCATGAACCACAGATGTACTTGGGAGTTTCAGCAAAAGTTTCAGACAATTGTAGAAGTGAGAAACAGGATGAAAGAGATATAGTATACTTCTCAATGAATTGTCTTTGCTGATCTACTTCTGCAAGAGCAAAGAACTCATCCATTTCATTTGATGTCGGGATGTGTTGCCTTGTTGAATTCAGTATTCTTTGGCTAGTCTCTGCTGAGCAGGTCGGCCTAGTAGTTGAACCCGGGGTTCTTACACTCTCTGGGTCCCTTATCAAGCTGCATGGAGTTGATTCCCTAGTTCCCCTGCACAAAAACAATAGTTATTAATTAATAAAAAGTGAGAAAATCTAAACGCAAACACTAGATTCCAGGAAACCAGTAAAAAGCATTAACTATTCCTTTTCTCCGCTTTGCGATCCCCACCAAAAACGAAAACAGCTTTGCATGTAGAACCAGATCATATCAATCATTTGAAGAATAAAGCTGGCAATGTTTAAGCTTAAGGGTTCCACAGTGTACAATAAAAAGGAAAAAACGCCTTTCAGAAAAAGAAGGAAAAAACACTTTTTTTTTCTCAATGTTCAAGCAAAAGACTCTGTGATCCAGGGGGAATAAATGAAAGATTTTACAAATACATGGAGTTCATTTAATATACTTATTAAAACCACAAAACGGATGTTGTACAATTTATTTCTGCAAGGATAAATTGAACTGGAAGCCTTTTTTCTCTCTGTAGGGGAGGGGGTTGGCTAAAACTAAAACGAGATAGAATTTATCATAGTAATTTGACTTAATCAATAGTAAAGGAACAAACAACGTGAGCTCATAAAGTATCTCATAAAGTATCGAGCAAAGAAGAGTAACAAAAACAAATTTTATAGTTCTCAGAATGTCCAAAAGATCATATTTAACATCCACTACATCCTACACAAAGCATCAAAACATAAAGTAAACTAGGACCACGTCTTCCTAATAGAGAAGCTCAATTAGCACATCAATCCACAAATAAAGAAAAGAAATGCAATATGGTTTTGTAAATTTCTTGAATAAGTCATGGCATCCACCACATGCAAAAGAAAAAAAAGAACATTTTTTTCTTTCCATTAGAATAATTGGCAGCATAGATGCCTAAAAATACCAAAACGAAAGAACCTAACAGATCCGATATATTAAAGAAAAAGGGTTAGAATTCAATTTATTAACAAAACAGAAATCTATGATCTTTCAAATACATGGAAAATTTAAGAAAATTTTCAACATAATACATGTGCCAGCCACATGACCATATCCAATACTCGCAGTCGTGTCCCAGTAACATTGCTGGTAATGGCATAGTTTTATTTCAGAAACAAGGGTTTCTCCCATGATACAACCACTTATATCCACCAAATTCAAAATATCAAAATTCAGAAATTACCAAAACAGTATGAATAATTAATAGCCAACTTTTGCTTGTGAGGCAATAAAGGCTGTAAGCCAACTGATTTAATTTCTCTGCAGGGGAAAAGACTACAGGAACAGATCAGAGATAAAATTGCAACAATTTCAAACGGATAAAGAACACTTTCTCTCCACAATTGATACGCAAAAATCTTATATTGTAAGGATAAATTCTAAACCTTGCTAGAAAAAAAAAACACTGGGTAAAAAATTAGGGGGGGGGGGGATAAAAAAAATTAGAGCCTATAAACAAAAACATGGGAATCATGTGAAAACGAAAGTGAAAAGAAATCCCTTTAATTAGTAGATATTTTCATTATGGCAGAATCCCAGCATGAATTAAGGTTTCGTTTTTGAATTTTTCATATTTGAGTTGAAATTTGGTGTCTAAGGCATCAATGGCGACAGAGGAAAAATGCATGAAAATATAGTCCAAAATCCAAATATTTACAATTCTCCTGAAACTACAAAACTCAAGAACTTATTTGAAGTAAAAATGTCTACCTTTATTGGGTTCTAAAAACAAATAAAAAGGAGAAATTTTTGAAGTACTTTAATATCAAAAGTTAGAGTTTTCTTCATTAAAAAGAATAAAAAAAATAAAATTATAAAAGTACCCAGAACTCCAAATCAAATGTAAATAATAAATAAACAAAAATAAGAGAAAATAACTGAACCAACCTCTCTCTGGCTTCAACGTCTAAAATATTTTCCCCAAAGGAAGCCTCAACGTCTCCCAAATCATTGCTTCCATTGTTATTGTTGTTAATGTTGTTATAGTTAATAACATTATCTTCTTGCACAATGTCGCGGCTTCCAACTTCACCTTCCTTTTCCTTTTCCGAATCCGAGCCGCTACCCACACAAACCCTAGAATTCGAATCAGGGCTAGGCTTCTCTCCACAGTTATCCTTCTCATTCCCCTGTTGCTGTGTCTGCTGCTGCTGCTGCTGTTTGTGCCTCTTCGAATCATGGTGGTGCACCACAACCGGCGGCTTCTCTAACCTTCGACTCCGCAACTGGAGATACGAACCTTCTCCTTTAGCCGGAGCCGGAGGAGAAGCCGAGGATTTCTGGAGCCGTTGGAGCGCGAGGGTTTTGGCTCGGGTCCGAACACCGAGGGAAGCCTGCGAGACTTCCATTACGGCAACTTCGCCGGCCGTTTTGGCCTTCCTGATGTACTTCCCCATTTGGGGTTCGTGGGTTTGAAAACTGCTTTTCAAGGGTTTTGGGTTTTGGAAGAAAGGTGAGAGAAGAGGGAGACGAAACACAAAAGAAAACAACGAGAGAGAAAAATTGGGTTAGCAGTTTGTTTGTTATAAGAAATAAAAGGGAAGTTCAAATTAAAATATTAAAACTATGCTTTTTTAGTTAAAATCCAATAAAATATTTATATTATTTGAATATTTATTTTTAATAAATAATTTTTTATTAAAAATATTTTATATAATTTTTAAAATTTAATGCCTATTTAAATAATATCAAATTATTTATCACAATCAATCTTTTAATTATTTTTTATATTTTATCTTTAAATAAGTTTTATTCATTAATTTGGACTTACTATTTTTTAAGTTAAAAGGAAAGTAAATTATATATTTTGTTTGGGTACTTCAAAAATATTTATGTATTTATACAAAATGTCAAATAATAATAGGATTTGAAAACTTCCATAAATTAGGGTAAAAAATATAAATCAAATTAACTAAAATTACTTAAATTCATAGACAGGAAAATATATTCAAACAATGAAAAAGGAATATTCATTTCCTTGTTTAGAATGCAAGTGTATGAGCTAAAATTTATATAAAAAATAAATAAAATTTAAAATATTTAATTCAAACATATAATTTAACATAATTATTAAACAAAATTTAAAAATTATGTAAATATTTTATAGAATTGATATAAATGAACCTTTTAATGTAAACTACTACTAGGTTGTTCTTTTCTTTTACCAATTTATTAAAAAAAACTTTTTAATATTATAAATTATGCCGAGATTACCTGTCTTATTTTTCAAATTACAACCGAAATCTCGTCATCTCACGATATGAGTCAAGGACAATAAGCATTGGATACCTTTTGCTGAGTGGCCACGTGGAAAGTACATTTTTACAAATTTCACTTAAAAAGATTTCTGTATTGTAATGATTTTTTTTTACAAATTTTAAAATTCATTGTTTTTTAAAAATATTTTTATATGATTTTTATGATGTTATAATTTAATTATTTAATTATAGTGTAATTTAAAGTTAAAGATGGTACGACCAAACATCTCCACAGCCATTCAAGGAGCGTGAACCGCGCGTGGGATTTTTTTAAAAATTGGCTTGTATTCTTCTTTCGGATTGAGAAGTTAGGATGCGAATCATGGCAGGTATCAAATTGGGGCAAGGAAAGCTTGAGAAATTTAAAAAAAAGATTGGTCTAAATAATAATAATAATTTAATTTTATTTAAATAAATATTGAATTTAAAATATTATATTTGTTAAAAATTATTGAAATTTATTTATTAAACTAAGTATACGACACAAATTGTTTTAAATTAATTATAATAAAATTTTAAGAAACAAAAAAATAATGAAAAAAAGGATAGATCATGATATTTTGGGTCGAAAAATAAGTAATTCAAATGAGAGTTGTGAATTATTTTTAATAAATATTATTTTCTAAATATTAATAATATTTTAATTATAATAAAAAAACTTATAAAAAAACTATAACTAAAAATAGTTTATAATATTTTTCTTATAATTATCTGAAAAATTAATATTTTTTAAGACCAAAGAGTATGTATTACGTAATATAATAAATAATAATAATAATAATAATAATAATAATAATAATAATAATAATAATAATAATAATAATAATAATAATAATAATAATAATAATAATAATAATAATCAATTCACTCAAGCAATAATGGTCGTTCCCTCGGTATCACGGGATTGTGTCTCCACCAAAGTCCAAATTCCTCTTTTCACGCGCTACTTTCAAAATTTTTATAGTATTTCTTAATAAATCATACTTATAGATTTATTGAAAATTTTCAAAGGCCCAGAGCCCAAAAATTATGACAACGAGGACTTATAATTGCCGCACACTGCACGCACTTCTGTGGAGCCAACAGATAAAACTAAAATAAAATATTTTAGTTAGATTTATAATGTTTGTATTTTAATTTATATGAAATCAAATTATATTATTTTGATGATATATCGATAAAATATACTATCTTTCTGTTCCACGTATAATGTATTTATTGACTTTTTAAAGTTAATTTTTTTTAAAACTTTGACTATAATTATATTAAATATTTTAAATAATTAAATTTTATAAAATATATATTTAAAATCTAAAGCTTTTAAAATATAACTTTTAAATTTTTAGTAATAATAAATTTTAAATAATCACGAGTCAAAATTAAAAAACTTTGACCTAAAAAAGTCAATAAGGGACATTATATATGAGACGGATGAAATATTATATTTTTGAAGTGTTTATATGAATTTTAATTTTTAAGACGATATTGTTAAGATTTGAGAGAAATAATCTCACATCCTAAATATAAATAAGGGTAGTTCAAAAGTTTACGGGTTATACAGTTTATTAAAACAAAGCTCGAAAATTTTTAGACATATTTTTTTTAATTTAAATTTTAGAGATATAAAAACATATTGTCCTATAATTGGGGATATACAATAGAAACTACGGTAACTTAAAGATGTCACTCGCGTGTGGTGTCTTTTTAAATTTTTTATTATTAAAATTTAAATTTTAATGAAACGTCATATGCAAGTGACATATTAAGTCAAATTACAAAATTTGAGCTACCAAATTTTGATACAAAATGAAATATGCATTTGATTCACGACTTAAATTTTGTAATTTGACTCAATACGCCACATGTATTGAAATTTAAATTTTACTAATAAAAAAATAAAAAAGACGTCACTTATAGGTGATATCTTCAAGTTACTATAGTTTTTACTGTATATCCCCAATTATAAGATATAATGGCTTACATCCTTAAAATTTCAACTAAATTATAATATTTACCTAAAAACCCTTCTTTAAAGTCTTTTTTTAAATAGTCAAATTGAAACAAAATTAAAAGTTTAGTGATAATAGCAAAACAATTGAAAATTTGGTTACCAAATTGAACAATTAAACAAAATTTAGTGACCATTTGTGAATTTTACCGGTTTTGGTGACAGAAAATCTGTGAAAGATGAGTGTAGTTTACCGTGAACTATAACACGAACATCATTCCACACAGATTAAATTGTAAAATACCACAACACAGATCGAGCTTTCGTTCTTTCAATCATTCATTACTCTCAACAATGAAGATCATCAGTTTTTTTCCTGATTTCATCGCTTCTCTTCTCAATCTCTAGGGTTTGATTTCTCTAACTCTCTTATTTTCACGTAATTTATATCGGATTACAGTAATTTCTTTTAATCGATTCGAATTTTCTTTTTTATTCTGATTTTTGTAACCGCAGGTTGAATCCACTGGATCTGTTATCTTCATCGATAGTTCTACTCATCAATTCCTTCGCGCTCGATCCTCCAACGATGTCTCTCAGGTATTTACTTATTGATTCATTTTTCCTCTGTCTCAATTCATTCATTTGTAATTAGGTTTCTAGGATTATACTTTTGTGATGAATTTCAAGTATTATGAGATTGTTGATGGTTGTTTTTATCTGGTCAGAATATGTCAAATTGGATAATAGCATCTGAAGTTTAGTAGTATTTTGAATTAGCAACATAGTTGTATGCTGATGTTTTTCTTAGTATTATTACTAGTTCTGAGTTGTTTAATTTTAAAAATTGTAATGATAGCTTGATTTTACTATCATTTTATTGTCATTTTTGTATACGACGGGCTTTTCATGTCTCTTTCAACAGTCCGAGTCAATGCTGTTACCTGAAGTTGGCGCGACCATGTCAGTCTTGCTTGGTTTCCCTCCACCGGCTACGATTTCAGCTGCTGGTTCAACTAAGGTCATTACTGTTATCAATCATGAGTAATATTTTTTTTTTAGTTTTCATGTCTTTTCTTAGAAGTTTAGATTCAAAGACATTCTATGCATTTTTTGCAGCTGAATGAGGTTCTCATTCCTAATCCATTTGATAGACCTCGTGCTGTTTTTATGCTTGAAGTTATTGGAGTTGAAGGTACCTGTACTTATCGTCTAAGTTCATTTTACTCTGCTTTATTCTCCCCGTTTTCCTCTTCAGTGTTTGGTTAAATAAATTTTGTTTGGTCTTCAGATCCTCTTATTGTTGACCCCCAGAATGGTCTCTTCCACAAAGCCTTGAAGAATAGTGTTGTTCTTGGTTCTCGTAAAGTGGACATTGAGCTTCCAGGTACCTGATCTTTTATCAACATGTAAAACTAGTGGGTGTAGTCATAACTTTTATTGTGCTTTAGAATTTTTCCTGAATGTATCGATCCATAGTATTTGTTCACTGTGTAAATCTTTCTTTTAGATGAAGAGGAAGTATCTGTTATTTCTTTGGATGAGCCTCTGAGAGATTACACTGAAGAAGACATCAATGACTTGGTTAGATTATAATTATTCCTCGATTTAGTTAATATATTGTTTTTTATACTGTTGGATTGTTTATTTGGCTCACACGTGTGACATCGGGTTTATATATGTGTTTAGGTATCTTGGTTGGGCGGATCATATGTCCCTGATGCTACTAAATGTCTGCAAGGAGTATTGACAATTCCCTTGGAAAACGGTGACAATGTGAACCTTCATTTGTCAAAGGTCTTATTCAGGAACCAATATATGCCTGCTTTTTTTGAAGTCTTATTTACCTCACCAAGTGCTTTTGATTTGATTGTTCGCAGAAAGTGCACAGGGAATTTGCATCAAAACTGTTTGCTGTGTCCCACAGTATAACGAAAGCAATTGAGACACATGAAGATTTGTCACAGACTTTGCATAGACGAGCAGAGTTAATAATGGGTTCTTTTGATGGAATTAAGGTACTAAAATATATGGACTTCATTTGGCTAACAGTTGTATTTTGTTTTTATACATTGACGTTTTATCTGAAGGTTGGTAAAATATTGAACACTCTATTGTAATGTCTACTGCCTTTCGTTTATGTTTGCTTCTTCATCACTTACCCACTTGCTAATCCTCTTAACATTACCAACAAAAAAAATACAGGCTTTGCAGAAACAGCATGGTGCTGATGGTTTTGATAAGCAAGGAATGAAGCTTCTGTTTGCCACTCTTTCCAAGATTTTTGATTCATTGCAGACAGCATATAAAGGTTGGTAAAATATTGAACACTCTATTGTGGAAGGAAAAAAGTCTTCAATTTGCTAATTGTTCAAAGTTGACCACTATCCTTGTTCAAAATGAAGAAATAGTATAGGGTGCAAATTAGGGGTTAGGATTTAGGGAATTAGGGGTAGGGTGTATTTTTTAGTGTCTAGGGTTTAAGATATAAAAAATAAGATTATAGTTTAGAATTTAATTTTGAAAGATTTTTTAAGGTGAAGCATGGAATAAGGATATGATAGGGTGCAAAAGATTTCTGTTGTGCTGTGTATATTGAAGATAGACATGCAAATTTAAGTGGAAGTCTGTGCTGATATGTGATGGTGATATTATTCACAAAATTTAGGGTGAATGCTTTTCTTGTTGGCCTCATTTTCCTTTCTTTATTCATCTTCCCTTAATCCCTGTCTGTCAGTTTGTTTGAAAACTCTAATTTGAGATTGTGCAGGTCAAATTGTTGGAGTTATTGTCTTTCATGAGGCATCTCATCCAGAATCAAAAACATTGATGAATGTGATGACTACCTCACATCCATCTCCTCGTTGGTTGGAAGAAACAAAAAGTCCAAGTAACACCACCACCCTTTCTGCACAAGTTTTGGTTAGAAGAACCCTCGCTTGGGTAACTGGAATCGTTCTTCTGATTGCAACTCTCTTGGGGGTAAGATCGTTTTTAAATATTAATCAAATTTGATGCCAGTCCTTTACATGGTTCCAGGAGTTTTTGTTTTAAAATATTTCTTGCAACAGTAGAGTTCCATAGTAAGTCCAATTTCATAAAACCAAATAACCGCAAGCCTTTTAATGAACTAGGGGAAGAGTTGAAAAGAGACAGTCAAAATTATTATAAAAATTCTGGTATCGATTTTTTAATATATATATATATATATTTAAAAAAATGTTAAAATTTCGGTATATATCAAAAAAATTTATATAGAAATTTACTATTTTATAACAATTTCGATTCTGTCTCCGCCGTCATAAAAACCTGAACTTTGCAAATTCTTCATTTCATTTATTTTGTTGTGCGGGTTGACACTGTTTCTTTTAACTGTTGTATTGATATCTCCATTTCTCCGTTTGCCTTTCTCTGTCTTCACTGCAGGTTTACTTCCTTCTGAATATGCCATTGACAAGGGACACACTTTTGTACTCCAATGCCAAGATAGACTAATTTGAAATCAGGTGAAGTTTAACCAATACTTGAACTATTTATCTTTTATTAGTGGGAAGTCGAGGGATAGACTGTACTCAATGAAGCTTATTTTGTTCCTTTGTTATTCGGCACTGTTGGATAGATTTATCTTTGTCTTTTGGTAGGTTAATGTAGCTGCATGAAGCATAAGTTCGAGTATTTTTCGAGTATCGAGATAGGGAGATTGGAGCTTTTATGACTGTATGTAGTGCACATTTTGGTGGTTTGTATTCAATTTTCAGATGTTTGTTTTTGACTGTTAATATTATGGTATTTGGTTTCAGAAATTCCGAACAAAAGATGGAGATACGAGCAGTGATGTATCCTTTAACTCTGGGATTTTAGATTTCATAGCTTCGACCCAAGGTGTCTTGCAAGGAAAAGGAAAGAAGACAGGATTGAACATGGATCAAAGTATTAAATTTTAAAAATACAAAGATTTAAAATTTATAGAACGAGAACTAATTTGTTTAATATTTAAACTTATGAGGACTCAAGTTGATATTAAACCCAAACCTTGATAATGTGAACTCATTTTTCTTTAATTGCTTATTATATTTAATAAAATTTTACTTTTTTAATTTAAATATTTATCTTTAAAAAAATTAAATTATAATTATACTAAAATTTGATAAATATTTTTTAATACCAGAAGTGTATAAAGTTTATACGCTTTTATAATTTTTTAATAATCCAACAATTGAATTTTATATTTTATCTTAAGATAATTATTTGAAGATTCAAAATATATAATTTAACAGTTTTAAAAAATAGACTTTATGGTTGTTCAAATCCAATAAGCATTTCAAGAAAAATGGTTTGAGACTTTAAGAGTTTATTTTAATAATGATACACCTAAACCAATGGGAAAAATACGTGCTACAAACTCTTTGTAATCATATCTTCCATTTTGGGAGGCCACATTTCTAATCCTCGGTATCGAAACGGCTACCCTAATAAACCCACAACGGCCTCGAATTCCGTCCGGAAACGGGGTTAAAGGAAAGTGTATAGTGAAGTTAACTAACCTGTTGGGGTTTTCCATGAGTGTTGTTGATGATGATCAGCATGTACATTGCATCATCGAATTCCCGAAGCACTTTGCTTTGTTAGTGATCTTTCTAACTCCGTTCCCGGTTAGAGATAACGAAAATGTTGCCGGAGATATGAGGATTCTATCCATCATGTTTATTTTAGGGGCCTCGAGGATTGCTTTAGGTATCGATAGTGCCCATTGCATACCCCATATTGCAAGAGGCCTCATATATATAAGAGATCGGAAATGGCCATCCATTGTCCATGCTTCTGGACTTTGGAACCAGTATCTGTTGGAAAAATGAACAATACACAGAAAAGCATAAAGAGTTAATAGTGATATATGATAATGAAACCATGTCATCAAAGGCTATTTGCGCGGTGACAGTACATGATCGTAAAAATAAAAGGCGGATTACGAGTCGGGATATTGGTCTCAATGGGATCATTAAAATCAGGCAATATTTCTCAAAAGTAATATACTTTTGACAGAAATATTAATCTAATAACCGGAAAATCCTAAAAACGACTTGGATAAGATGCATCTCATCGACTGCTTGAACTATAAAGACTAGTTTTTCTAGTAGATTAGGACGTTACTTACCATAAATTCTTTTGCATACTACCAACATTTTACATCATGTGAGCTAATAAGAGGGATTAACATTCATATTGAAGACTTACCCGAAACCCTCCTCCGACCAGCCTGCAGTGAAAATGCCTTCAGCTGTAGTGAATGCCTCTTTCTCCATTCCAGCAAGAATCATATTTGCTGCTACAGCATAGGTAACACCAGTCCATATTTCACGCGACTGCATGCAAGTCTCATCCACCTTTCCATTGGGATGCATCCCATTTACCGCACCCATCCGGCCTCCTTTAACTTTCATCACATTGAAATCATATATTTTCTGAAGAGCACTTCTTGTTTTGATCTCATCAAAAAGTGGAGCCAAGCCCGAAGATGCGGTGTACCATTGCCCTGCCAGTTGGTCTGCTTGGATCGACTTACTATTACTACTTGACCCGCTGTCATAGTTGAAATAAGAGCCATTCCACAGTTTCTTTTCGAATGCGGATTTTGCAGTAAAAAATTTGGTTTTGCATGTTTCAGCGAAGAACTTGTCGCCTATCTGCTCGGCCATTGCAGCAGCAGCTTGGAGCGCTGCAAGCCATAAGCAACCACAGTAAGCACTTACACCATGGACAGTCCAAGTATCATACGTTTGATCTGGAAATCCATCATTTTCGATTAGGCCATCATCGTCTCTATCAAATTGTTCCATGTATTCCATTGCCGTTCGAACAGCGGGCCAAACATCAATTCCAAATGACAAATCCCCTGTGGCAGCAAAATCCCTATACACTTGAAGCACAAACTTTGGATTCAGATCCTTCCATTTGCTCGTATCATGTATGTTATATGCATTCATTTCACTCCAAGGATCATGAGTCCCTAGATCATGAGGAACAGCTCCTCTAACTTTGCGAATTCCGTAGTTACCCTCTGCTAGAAACTTTACTTTCCTTCCATCCTCGGATAGGACAGCCTTGGCAAAGTCACGTTGAATGTTGAGTTCGATTTTAGGAAAAAGCTCGAGAAGGGCAAAAGATGCATAGAAGTGTACATCATAAGTGCACCACATGATATACTCGACTCCCTCCAAGTAAAGAAACCTACCAACATCCTCACTGTCATCTAGTTGATCCTGCCATTTGAAATGATGTGATAAGTGGTTGCTACTTCCTTTATTCGGAGGAATAGCTGATTCACCATCATTTTTTAAACCAACACCGGTAGAACCATTACAACCACTGATCGTGCTGTGCTCAGAAATGGTACTTTGCTTGCGGTTCACTTTAGCTTCAGTTACTTTCACATCTACGCTTTCTACTTCAACTGGTACATCTTGATCATTTTTAGCGTTTGCAGGTGGCAAGGAAGAATCTGCATGGTGGTTACACAGGATATATTTAGCTTTAAAGACCAAACTGCTGGTATACAATATACTATATGTGAATGATGCAGATTTAACAATAGAATGCGGGAGCTAAATTTAAGCTAAAGCAAAATGTAAAAAAGTATGGCATATGTACCTATCCAAACAGTTCCGCCAGCAACCAAAAAGTAGAGCTCATTAAACAGCGTAAATTTATACCTGAGATACACAAAGAGGATTTTGATAATTCAGTCATTTTAGACGTAAAACCAAGAAATTAAAAATAAAGGCACATGTAGAACAAAAGACAAGGTTGGTGCGAATAGTTAAATTGGATGTTACCATTCTGGCAGCCTTTCATCGTTGAGGATAGGACTTTGCCATTTTTCAATCTCTTCTTCCCACCGCTTGTAATCTATGAATAACCAGAATATTATCAATCTTAGATGTCTTGACATTCATAGAAATATCTTAAAACAAAATAGTTCTGGAAAAAAATGCAATATTGGAAAAGCATGATTCTATACAGTCAATGACTTGAAAAAGAAAACCATGCCAGAAGATGAGAGATATTTAAACCACATGCATACTTGTCAGTGCATCATGGGCCAAGTTTAAAGCTGCTCTTTCAGAAGTGCCATAAAATTTTGTATATCTCCTGTAAGAAAGAAAAATGTTTCAGAAACAATACTTGGACATACCGCCCTGACATAAAGAAGTCAGGGGGAACAAGAAAAGCAAAACCAAAATTTCTTGATTTCGAAACAAGCAAAACATTAGCCATCTTTCCAGGGTAAATAAAATGTACATCAGGGAAATTACAGGCTCAACAATCCTACTGTACAAGGAAAACTTAATGAGGATAGCTGGCATCAGAGAGACTAATAACTGGTGTTTTTCATACAACAGTGAAGTGTGTAATTTCTTGTGGTCTCTGCATCAGTTAGCAGGCTGGATAATGGAGGCAATACCACAAACATCCAATCCAAGGATTGTAGTAAATGCAGCATCTTGAACACGATGGCATGCAAATGATGACTAAAAGGGAAAAAGAGCATTGTAAATATACCTATGGTATGAGCTCCCTTTTAAAAATTTTATTTTTGGAGAAGACCAAGCAAGAGAAAATGCAATGGTACACTTTCCATGGGGTTCCACCCAAGCAGAAGCTGAAACTGCAGCACAAAGTGTCTCTCCCGGTGATGAAGGCATGCTTGGGCCACAATTGAAATTCTCACGATCAAATTGTCCATCCTTCAGACACAAAAACATGAATTTAATTCTCAAATGGATCGGGAAAAGGCATAGCATGGCAACAGTTTATGAATAACTTGGAAAGAATACTTTAGCGCTATTAAAGATTCATACAGTAAGAGATGCAAATTTGAAAATGAATACATACCCAAAGTTGACAAGTTCCATAACTAAAATTAAAGGAAGGAAGACTCATAACTAAAAACAAAGGCAGATAACCCTTTACAAGAATCATTTACCTGCGTCATTTTACTCCACATCTCCCTTGCTGTTACAGACCTTCCTTCAGCAAGGCCAAAACAAGGTAGGACTGTCACGTTGACATTTTGGGTTTCACATGCAGCTATGGCGAAAGTAACAGGAGGGTTCCGCTTGCCTGTCCTGTGGATTGACGGCAATTCTTAGAAACATTTGAAATCTAGTCACAGTGTCAACAGTATACATGTATGTAATTCATGCATCAAATCACAATGCAAGCATGCTAGCAGGATAATAATTTACTGGAACAAACAAATTCTTCCTACTTGCTTTGAGCTTGTGTATTTAGAAAGGGATTAGTTAAAGCCATAAAGTCACATTATATTCCCTTTCACCTCTTATTACAGTGAAATAAGCAGGAGAAATACGCAAACCGTCACATATAGCTATTAAGGTTTGATGACTTGCTTGTGATGAAGAAGTACACCAGAAACTCCATCTTCGCCTCTATTAAAATAAAAGAGAAGAAAGTTAAGACATTTCCTCGTGCACATAGTCCAAATAGGAAGAATATACACTAAATATACTCACATGAATGGCTCATTGACATGATCTCCTGATAAGTGAGAAACTCCACCAATTGAATTCTGCAAAAAACAAACATCAATTACTGAAAATGCAAAAACCAATCTCTTTATTGATTGAGAAAAATAAACGCAAAATTGAGCAAGTCTGGACCCAGAAAAGAACTTACCGCCCATGTTAAAAGTAGGCTGACTTTTGCCCTTTCTTTTCCAGTATTCACCAACTACAACGGAACAAGTAAAGGCCTTGTAAGAAAGAAGAGAAAAAGAGAGAACCATAAAGTAGTCTTGCAAACAACCAATTACGAAATAGTTCTGAAATAGCACATAAAACTAACAAGGGCTGTAAGTTTAACAAGTGACTAAGTTCTTTTATTTAAATTATCGTGAACATACTGTATAGACAAAAACAGCTGTTGGAAGACTGGAATCCTTATAATTATGTGGTATAAAAGGTGATATCTGTCGACAGGATACTTTTAGGTCAGGATCTGGTTCACCTGAAAAATGAGACCATTATAAAACATGACGCCAAGAAAAATAAAATGATTTGTATGACAAATAAAGTTTGAATAATACCATCATATATTGTCCATGCTCTAGGAAACAAAGCATGGTATGTAGAATGCTGGCCACTCAGGTTCCAACCCCATGATGAAATACCCTCATCACTAGCTTTCCTGTGAAAGCATGCAAACAACATTAGACTTCAAAATGATTTCTAATGACAAGTTTCATACCGAAGTTCAAAATTATGGCCAATGACAAGTTTCAAATCACAGAAAGTTAACTGGAATCTCTCTACCTTTCACAGGAAATAAAAACACCTAGTATTTGATCTACCATGTTTTAATTGAATTGTCCTTGCCACAGAATTCAAAATTATCAAAATCTGCATGTGAGCCTTCTTACTAGAAATATGAAAAACTAAAATCAATGCACGCAAATTCTGCAGTCAATTCAATTGATATCAATTACTGCCCTTTGATATGATGAAAAAGCAAAACAGAAGACAAAGAATAAATAGAGTGAAATGAATCAAAGAAGATAATTACCGTACAAACAAAAATTAGATACTTACATGCACAAAATTTATTAGTTGACAAGTTACAGATGCATGAGATGCAACAGTTGGGATTTTGAAACCAATTCATAGTTATAAACTTATAAGTGTTGCATACCATTTGAGGTTATACCTAAAATATCAATCAGTTGATGAGCAACATGTGAATATCTATTTCTGTTTCTTTTAGCAGCATGTAAACATTTGCATACCAATATCTTTTAGAATGATTGTATTAGAACTTAATCTTACCCTAAGCCTTCATGCTGTCCTGGAGCCAAAACTGATGCATACTTCTTATTCCCACCATCTCGAGATATAAATATCTACACTTTCGGAAAAGAAATCAAACCACTAAGAGAAAGACAAATTGGTTTTATGTTTCTAAACATCTAATGTATTCTTTTTATTCCGCACTAGGGTGTGGGTGTGGGTATTTTTGTGAGGGTGTCAGGGTAACATTGTTTTGTTTGTTTATGAAAAAATAGCTTGAAAAGGAACTTATAATCCAAGCCATGTTGTTTGTCTAGCTTTAAAAGAACGAAAAAAAAAAAGGAATATCACTTTATTGATTCTGAATGATGCCTTGGAAATTCTTTTAGGTTTACCTTGGTATTTAGGCTGGAAAACAGTGAGAATGGAAAATGCATTAATCAAATGGTTAAGATTCATAATCACTTTCCTACTATTTTGTTTAACCATTACATTAACAAAATTTCCATACTCAGTTCAATCCCTCATACCAAGCAGAGCCTTATGAAATCCAGATTCAAGTTCAATACCTATTTCATATGTTCATATGACAGTCCTGAAACAATAAGTACATTAATCTTATTTTGCATGCAGACTTTTGGATTATTCCTAAAATTAAATAATCATAATAATACTAAGAATAGGTCGTAAAAAATATAGCAAGTTGAAGATCCAAGCATTACAGAAAATTGATTAGCCATAACAGGTGAAGGGTCACAAGTTCCAGGAACAATTTGCCATTGCCTGAATTCGCCTCTGAAGCCCCTGGATATACTCCCACTCCTGTAACACAAATTGCCACAATCAGTTGCATGAAACATTCTGGAGCTACGAACTGAACCATTTAGCTAAACCACATTAAATACCCCATTCCTCCCAGTGGAACTCCTTGAGATGCAGATGGCTTACAGCTTTCTCGGGTGAAAGGGTCAATAGGTGCTTTCTATGTGCATGTAACAACATATAAAGTTACTTGGAGCTAGTTGCATGCTTCCAAAAAATAAATTAGAAATAAGAAAATGAAACAAATGAAGCAAATGATTGGAAACTAAATAAAACAAGAGAATCACCCTTCCATGAGATGCCTCTTCCCTGACATAGGACCATAGACGTATGCCTAACCGGACCTAAGGTTTCAAATACCAAGACCAATCAGTAGAGGTATCCAGCACAGGGATAGTATCTTGAATCAATCAAACAATGTTTCCGATCACGTACCATCTTTATTGCTTCCTTAAATGTAATACTGAATTCTTTTAGAAGATTAGCATGACTGTTTAATCGTCTTCTCCAAGCTTGTTTTGGCGGGACAGCACTATCAAAATCAAACTATATAGGAGTACCACACCAGGTGAATTAGTATAGCAGAATATTAAAAGTTCATCTGAAGCTAAACCAACAGCTATCATGTCAAAAAAACTAGTTGCATATAGAATCAATATGTCATTGAAGGCAAAAAGTCAAATAAGTCAAGATGTAATGTATGTACTGGATCTAAGATCATCAAATTAGAAACAATATTTGGAAGAACAAACCCCAATTAATTCGAAATGTTACCACTACCAGGCATGATTTTCAATCTCTTTACCACATTTGATTAAACTTTATCATGTGACATAGTCATCAATATAAAAATGCTTTCCTTTTCCTACCGTTTTTTCCATTTTTTCCAAATCTATCTCCTATACGGATTGCAATCAATCTCTATAAACAACTTCCAAATCTTAGTAATCAAAATAGAGCAAATTCCGTGGAAAAACAAACCTCGATCCTACTAATTTTTACACTACTACTAGTTTCTTTCCTCTGCTTTTACACGTTTTCCCCCCAATGGAACCAGACAGAATAAAATCTACATGGAAAACGATCAAAAATAAAAATGGCTTACCAATTGTAAAGTATGACGGGTGATATATTCCTCAGGAGGCCATGAATTCTTTCGGCAATGAAATATATTGCTAGTAACCATGTCTACTGATCAAAATTCAATGTACAGTCCAATAATTTACAGTTAATCTCTCCTTTTCAGCTATAAATCTCTCAAACGCATACGATCATATAAAAAACGAAAACAACTACGAAGCAACCACCTCGTATTCTGCAAAATCTTCTTATTTTTTAGTTGTTTTGCAAAATTGAAGAATGAAACGAAGTGCTTAATAAATCAGAAAATCGCGGGATCAGAGATCTCGAGAGGAGTTGAGATTTTTCATCAAAGAAGGTAGAGGAGAGCAGCTAAAAGCTTTGATTGGATTGGATGTAAAGAAAATTTAAAAGAGAAAGAGAAAAGGAAAAGGAAAATCTGACGAGAAGATGGATGGAGCCGTGGTGTGAGCGTGTTGCCTCCAGGAAGAGCCGTTTGGTCGCTCTCTCTCTGATCGCCAGCTGGTACCAATTATATACACAAGAAAGTTTTCAACAGTACACAGTAAAATTTCTTTTCGGACATCAACACAGTAGAAGTAAAAAAAAAAAAAAAGTAAACGAGGCTATTGGTCATTAAACTATTTTAGTTTTTTGTTTTTGGTAATTAAATTATTATTTTTGTCAAAACCATCACTAATATTTAGAGATGAGCATGGATTAAGTCGGGTCGGGTGACATCGGATTTTTGGCCCACCTGAACCCGATTTAAACATAAATACCTCAAACTCGATTATGATTTAACCTGAACATTTTCTTTAAAAAAATCCGACTTGACCCAAAAAATAAATACCTTAAATTCGATTTTGACTCGATCCGACTTATAAAAAATTATTTTTAGAGACTTAATTATAAATAAATAATTTTAGAATATTTAATTATAAAAAATATAATTTTAAAGATTAAATTATAAATTAAAAAATCAATTGTAGGGACCTAATTATAAGATAATAGAGAGAGATATTATTATAAATATCTCAAAGAAAGTTTAAGGGAAAATTATATATTTAGTCCTGGGTCGGGTCAAATAGTTTACACCCTAAAATCGATCTCAACCCGATTTTCTTATTAAAAATCCAATCCAACCTTGGATAAAATACCATCCCTATTAATATTTTTTGTCTTTAATCGATATATATATATTTCTTAAATAGTTTAAGATGATTATAAAGTGATATCAGTTTATATATTTTTAATTATCTGATAATATATATATATATATTATAGATAAAATAATTCGAACTTTAATCTCTTAAACAAGCATCATTTATTTATTTTATTGGATTACTTTTTTTCTCTTATCAATCAACACTTAACCTATACCATGATTTGAACGAAATATCTAAACTACATTTTATTACACAAATAAAATGTTTTAATTATTTAACGAAATAATTATTTATAAAAATGACATTTTTTCCGATTAGTAAATGCCGTATGGCACAAAGACACTTCCACTGAAAACATGTTTTAAAGGTGTTACGAGTGATGTGTCTTTGTTCGAAAAAATGATTTACTTGAGATAGAGAAAAATATTGTTGATTGGATGCGAATTGTATGGAGTGTAAATTTTCGCCATGAAGTAGGTGCATTGCCTATGAAAAACGTTTAAATTATGTGAGAAGACACGGTTTTTTTTTTAATGTCGTGCTCTCATAATATCTGATTTAATTCAATTCGATTCATAATTTTTATGTTTAAAAAGTAAAAATGTTTTATTAAACTTATGTAGCAATTTGAATTAATGAATCGGAATCAAATATTTGATTAAACTAAAAAAATAAGACTTAAGGGGTTAAAAAGCCTTTAAATAAAAGAAAAAGAATTAAACTCCTGGATTTTTATATTCATTTAAGTCTTTGAAAAAATTTAATTAAGTTCTTGAACAAAAAATTTAAATCAATTAAGTCCTTTGATCAATTTTAATTATTAAATCTTGATAGTTTTCTCTTTTAAATATTATCGACACATGATATAGTATAATTCTATCATGTTACATTTAAAAAAATCCAAAAATATTATTTTATAATTTTTTAGAATATTTAAATTTTTTTTAATAAAATAAAAATTCTAAAAAATATCAAATGAAAACACAGTGATATAATTAATTAAATACATATTTACCCTTTTTAGTTTCCTTCATCCAAATAAAATTGCAACATCTGCACAGGTTCTTAATGACCATTTGATTTTACCATATAGTATTCTATTTTTTTAATTATTAATAAATTTTCTTTATGTGATTAAATAATTCATAAAAAATAAAATAAAATACATTAGTACATATTTAACTATATCAACATATTAATATTCAACAAACAGTTTTTCGAAATGAATTTAACTTACTTATATTAATAACAGTAATGAAAATATATTTTAAATCATAATGTAAATATGATAATTCTATATTAATCGGTATTTCATTATTCTATATATTAAATCTTTAATTAAATTTGTATCAGGTGCTAATTTAGTTAAAATTTATTAAAATATTTTTAAATGATAATTATTATAGTATATATTTATATTTAATATAATTTTAAATAAAATAATAAAAAAACACATTTAAGATATTTTATCCCAAGGTGATAAATTTTAGAATAATTTTGCCATATCTTTTAAAAAATATTTTATAAGATTAGTCTTTATTCAATTTTTTCACCGACATTGTATATCACACAGCTCTCAATAAAAGAATCATAATTTAAACTTTAAATATTTCGAATATAAACTATTAGCGTAATTAAGGATGACAATGAGTTGGGTAGAATGTGTTTTTGACTATCCCGACTTCAATTCAAAAACTAAAACATTTGTCCGATTCGTTTCGACTCAAAATGATAAAAACATATAATTCGACCCTGATATATTAATAAAAATCGGATAAACTTGATCTGACAAAAAATAATAAAAATATTAAATAATATATTTTTAAATATACCGTATCAGATAGGATCGAAGAATTTTATCATAAACTCGATCTGATCTTATTTTTTTAATAACTCGACTCAATCCCAACTAAATTTAAAAAAAAAATCCACTCTACCAATTTGGGTCGAGTAAAATTTTGATAAATTCGAATCAAATTACCATCCGTATTCGTAACTTGAATTAGTAATGCCCACCGATTTGATTTTGTCCGAACTAAACTAAATAATTCCAGCCAGCCGACCATCCAACTTGGTCCTTTCAAAGTTAAACGTAACGACAAAATTTCTGAACCCGACCCTACTTTCTTTTTCTAATTTAAAGACCATAATTAATAATCGAAGAAACTTGAGCTAAAAAATGTCAGCCACGATTTTTTTTTAATGAAATAATAGACGAGTCTTAATTTTAATATTCAAGACTGTTCAACTTGATTTATTTTTAATTGATTTTCATGTAAATAATAAACTTATTTAATCATATGTCTTACTTTTTATATTATTTATAAACTAAAAAAATTAAATTCTAATAATATAAATAGATTTATATAATATTTGGTTTAATTAATAAATTAAATATTTATGAATAAATATGATAATAGTCATATTTAAATTATTTGAAAAATAAAATTTAAATTTTAAACACTAAACTCTAACATTTAATCTAATAAATTTGTATATTAAAGTTATCAAAGTTTTTTCTATAGTATATAAATTTTAATTATTAAACTCAAATTATTATTATATTTTATTTTGTATCATATTTGTGAAAAATATTTGTATAAGGTTTTGTTTAAATTCGAAATCGCTCAAAATTTACGGAAGTTCTCTAACTATGAATATTGTCCATTTTTTTATCCTCTCTTTTAAAATATATATTTTCCCCATCAATAATGTTAAAAAAACACGAGTTATATTTTAAACACGTGTTGACGTAATATACATTTTTGTACGAAATAAACAAATATTTTTATGTTAAAAAAATTAATAATAATATTTTAATTTTAAAAAATTACTTATATATATATATATATATATATATTAGCATTACACATTTTACGTTAGCAACCTTAATTTTACAGGAAAATCCAAAAAATGAAGAACAATAGTTAGTGCAAGTAAAACTCAAGTTAATTCAAAGAAATTTAAATATTTTATTTTGTTTAACAAAAAATTTAACTCGAATATTAAGTTTATAAGCTCGACTCTAATTATAAAAAATTAAATTAATTTTGAGTTATATAATATAACTACTTAAATTTTTTAATAATTAATAAATTAATTCAAATATTTTTTTAATAATCGAAATACACCATGTAATATAAACATGTCTTAAGTACAAAAATATTAAAATTTATTTAAAATTAGTTATTAATGGGTAAAAGTCTATATAATTTAATATTTTAAATACAAGGCAATTATGAGTAGTACATGTTGAACCAAATAGAAAGGAAAACACCAGGCAAAGGCTCCATTGTCTAATTAGTTACCCATATCTTTAGGCCTAATCTCAATTCCTTCGATAATGAGACCTTCCTTACTATAATTTGTGTTAATGTCTTTGAGACTAAACTCCACAGTTCCATCATCCCCACATTCATTAAAAAATACACCCATTTCAATCTCCATCCATCCATCTCTTCTCTCTCGAATATATTGAGAATTGACCCGCAAATCTAACGATACCTTTTGTTCTTCCCTCGAAGTAATTCCATCAATAGTCACATTTAAACTTATAGTCCTTCGCTTAAACCCGCTTGTATGTCGGTGTTTAAGTTTAAACACAAAGTACACTGCATAATTTGTATTGGGAGATAAAATTCGGGTCTCGATCTTTCCCTTCGCATCAAGCCACCATACTATGTTGAGCTCAGCAATTTCAGGAAACCTGTAAATACGTTACTGTCAACAATAACATTCTCTAAAGCTCTATTTAATACTGTTTTTAATATGAATTTTAACGATTTTTTCGATAAATTTACTATTATAGACTCGTAGTTGACATTTGAATGAAAATACTTTGTTATCTTCACATACCAAACACTTATAGGTTTCAATAGGGGTGAGGATTCGGTTAAATTACATAATAGGTCACTAAATTAAGCTAAAATAATTTTTTAGTCACTAAACTTTTATTTTATATTAATTTAATACAAAATTTAGTGACCATTTTATAATATAAAAAATTTATTGAACATTTATAATATTTTAAAAGTTAAATGACTAAAAATAAATATATATAATATTTAATATATATAATTTTGGTTAATTAGGTTAATTAACTAATTTCGAACCGAATTATCAAAAAAAATTAAACGTTAATCGAATTTTCTAAAAATTAACCGACCGAATTAACCGAAATAATTTCAATGCAATCGGTTAACCGAATTAACCGAACCGAATGCACACCCCTAGGTTTCAATACCACATTTCCGCCATACTTTAAAAGATAAAAGTGTTCAAAAATACAAGTTTAGGGTTCTAATCTGTAATTAAACCAATTTGAAAAGATAAGAGCAAACCTGGAATCTGATTGGGATTTCCATATCCAGTAGGCAGGAGTGTCTCCCCATATAATAGAAAGTGCTCTTGCTCCCAACATATAACATTTTTTCCCACTCCCTTTCTCCAACTGAAAACTCTGTTTAATCAACAGAAAACTTAATTTTGCACAAAAACAGAGCTAAAACCTAGCTTGAATCAAATCTGAATCGAAAGCATATTAGATACAAATTGGGTATTTTTCAATATTTAATTTAAAAACAATTCTCACACAAGCTAGCAACTGACTGGATGGTGTGAACTGTGAAGCTAATAAGAGTAAAAATCAATGGAGATATTGGGATTACCATTGTACCGTTTTGAAGGAGAATGGGATGAAAACAGAGCTGCAAATAAAGCTCCTTCTTTCCCAGCGAAAGCAACGACGACGGCGACGATGATCCGAGAATGATGGACTTGTAATCAGAGGGAAGAAACTTTTCCCACATCGAATCAAACTTAACTGCTGATCTCAAAGCTTGACAAACCATCGCCGATCGACAAGCATCCGCCGGCGAAGTAAACGACAGAATCAGACTCTGACATTCTTCTGGCAATATCATCCATCTTCTTATCTTCTTCGACGAGAAATATGAAAATGGTAAAGGTTTTTGATTTTTTTTTCCTTTTTGTTGGTACAAATCGGTGGGTTTTAACTTTTAAATAGACTGGAAACTGCTTCGCCTGCGACGACTTGCCTAGTCTTGCTGACATTTTCATCCTTCATTGTTAAGTTCCGCGTTGATTTTCCTGGGCGTTAGGTGGGGTTTGCTTTTTGTATAAGATTAATTACAAATTAACAATACAAGTGAGCAAGGATGAGTTTTTCTAAAAGGAGGTAGTTTAAAAGAATATTAAAAATAATTATAATATTTTTTTATAGAAGATATAAGAAATTTGATATTTTTTTTGTATATATATATATTTAAAATTTTAATATATGTCAAAATTTTTATATATATATTTTTTAAAATTCGATATATACCGAGATTATATTTTTTAATAAAAAATCGATATATACCTAAATCATTATATTTTTTTATAAGAAATTCGATATATATCAAAAAATTGATATTAAATTCTTACAAATTTTATAAAAAATTCTATAAAACCACTTTTTAACCGTTCTTTAAAACTACACGAACAAGTATATTTGACTCAACTCATCAAATTATTAATTTTTATTTATTTTTATATTTTCGATCATGAGTTTTAAACTCATTAATAATATTCTCCCTTCCCAGTTCCTTCTGATCAAAATTTTAAAATTAAAAAAAAAAAAAAACAAGGATCAAAT
This sequence comes from Abelmoschus esculentus, assembly GCA_035048815.1. Lineage (NCBI taxonomy): Eukaryota > Viridiplantae > Streptophyta > Magnoliopsida > Malvales > Malvaceae > Abelmoschus > Abelmoschus esculentus. The sequence goes on along the minus strand of JAUCBN010000061.1, from coordinate 7,657,422 downwards.
TATGTATATAGTTTTTTTAAGGAAAAACTATTTATTTAATATTCGACTAAATAAACTGTGATATATTATCAATTATTTTTTAATTAATTTTTATTTTTAATAATTTAAAATTTTCAATAAAATATTAAAATTCTAAAATGTTTCTAAAACAGTCCCTAAATTTTTAAAACTTCTTCGAGCCCACCCTTTAATCGTCTGATCCTGCATATCATTTCCCAAATCCTCACTACTGTCACTTTTGAGAAATTTTATATACTTTTAATTTATTTTTAAAATAAGAGTACAAAATAAAAATAAAAATAAAACATGGGTTAAATTATAAATGAAAAATCGTTAGATACCCATCTTAATTGAAAAATATATTTAAGCATTTGTTGAAAGAAAACCCCATTATTTTAGGGTCTATTTTGTAATTAAACCTTTAAAATAATACAATATCTCTATAGAAGGGAAGACACGATCTAAATTATGGGCACTGATGTCCATTGTTTACTTAGCTACCAAAACTTTTAGGCCTAAGCTCAATTCCTTCAATGAGAAGGCATGACTTTACGTAATAGTTAATATCTTTAAGAATAAACCCCGCAGTTCCATCATCCCCACATTCATTTAAAAACTCGCCCATTTCGACCTCCATCCACCCATCTCCTCTCTCTCGAACATGCCGGGGCTCATCTCGTGAGTCTAACGAGACCTTCCGTGCACCACTCGAAGCAATTCCGTCGACGTTCACGTACAAATCAACAGTTCTATCCTTAAACCCATTTGCACTCGTACTGAGATTATACACGAGGTATGCTGCATACTTTGTGTTGGGAGATAAAATTCTGGTTTCAATCCTTCCCTTCGCTTCGAGCCAACACACATATCTGAGCTCTGCAACTTCGGGGAACCTGTCATTGTGTTCCGCGCAAGAGCGAAACAAAATAGCAAAAGTAATGTTAAACAAGTAGAATATTTGTGAGCTGAGATATAATGTAGCAACAGAGCCGTTCCTGAGATTTTAGTGACCCTAGGACAAACGTAAAAAAATAAACCTTTAATAATAAATATTAAAAAAAAATATTTTTTAATAAAAATATATAAATTAAATTAATTATATGCGTACTAAAAAATTAGGCCACTAATAATAAATATTGATAAAAAATTAATCATTAATAATAAATATGAGGAAAATAAATTTTAAGAGTAAACATCTAATAATAAATATTGTGAAAAACCTAACCTCTAATAATAAATATTGAAAATCTATGGTTCTATTAATAATTATTGAAAAAATAGACCTCTTATATATAAGTATTAAAAAAATTAGACCCTAATAACAAATATATTAAAAATAGATTTCTTACAATAAATATCGAAAAATAAATTTTAAAATTAAACTCTTAATAATAAGTGTTAAAAAAATCGCAACTATAATAACAAATAAAGAAAATAAATAAATTTTAATAGTATATACTAATAAATATTAAAAAATATTTTTTTAGAGTACTCCTAATAATAAGTTTAGTAAAAAAATGGGCCCTAACAACAAGCATTGCAAAAAATTGGGATTTAAGAATTATAATAAAAAATAATAAAAAATAAATTTTAAGAATAGATATAATACAACTATCGAAAAAATAAAACCATAATAATAATTACTAAAATTAAATTTATATAATAATAAGTATTAAAAAATAATTAATTTATAATAATAAATATTAAAAATTTAAAATTAAATATATTTAATAAAAAATTAAAATTTGGGACCTTAAATAGGGGTGAGCAATAAGGGCGACCAGAGTAGCAACTGTGTTGATCAATGCAGAGAAAACATGGAACTAAAAGTTAACATCGAGTTGTTGCGTTGTGATCGTTATTTAAATTATCGAATAAAGTTTTAAAAGAGAGCAAACCTAGAATCTGGTAGGGATGTCCAAGTCCAGTAGGGAAGTGTATCTCCCCATGAAATTGAAAGTGCCCTTGCCCCCAACATATACCATTTTTTCCCACTCTTTTTCTCCAACTGGAATCTCTGTTTAAACACCAATAACCTTAGTTTTTCAGAAAAATGCACACAAAATCAGAGCTAAATGTAAGGTTTGCTCGCATCGATCGAGCCTAATAAGTGAAACAAGTAATCAAAAATGGACCAAGAGAGTGATAGAGGTAATCATACTCCTAGAAATTTTACACCAACTAAATTTCTAATATAACTCATTAAAGTTCGAACAATTAACTTAAAATTATGTGTTTGTCCTTGTAAATAACTCGATTGATCATCCTAATAGAAGCATGTCAATCTCAAACAGGCACACACTATAAGCAGGCTATTCTTGCAACTCCTAACCAGAATATTTCTGGGTAAAACATCCACGTTTAATAGGCCAAACATAGGAGTTCTGTTCAAAGAAATTTGATCATGTAGAAATCAAGAATCCAAAATACCATGGCAGTTGACATACACATAAAGAGACGACGCAAAAGTATATATTAGATCATCAAAATACAAATAAAATTTAAAGATGAGTAGAGATTTGGTGTTTACCATTGTAGCATTTTGAATGAGAATAGAATCGGAAAAAAGGCGAAAATAAAGCTCCTTCTTCCCCATTGAAAGCAACGATGCCGGTGATGATGATGCCGAAATGATTGATTTATAATCAGAGGGCAGGAACTTTTCCCACACCGCATCGGAGTCCACGGCTGATCTCAAATCTGAAGAAACCACGGCCAAACGACAAGCATCCGCCGGCGAAGTAAACGATATAATCAGACACAGGCACTCTTCTGGCAATATCCTTGTGAAATCCATTTCTTTTTCTTCGATTGGAAAATATGAGAAATCACAGCCGAAATGAAACAAGAAAACTCTGGTTTTAAATAGATTGTGATGGCTGGTTTTTGTCGTGTTCACCAATCAAGTAAGTCTCCTTCCTCGTTAAGTTTTGATTTTTTAGGTTAACTACGGCAGATGTCACATTTATTTTACTTTTCTGATTTTGGTCACTCAACTTTTAATTGTTATGATTTTGTCACTCATATTATCGACTAAAGAATGGTGTTGCTTTACTAAATGACTTAAACAATGTAATTTGCATGGTATACATGTTTTTTCAAAAATATTAAAAATAAATAACAAATATTATCGTATAATTATATTAAAATATTAAAAAGTAAAAATAAAGACTTTCTCGATTTTTTTAATCCGAATTATATGGTGTTGTTTTTCTACTTGTCGTATTGAACACATATCATTTTTTAGTAAGACTTTGATTTGTTATTTTTTTACTTAGGGTAAACTACTTTTAAGATCATTAAATTATTTGTTCAATTTTATTTTAATTACTGAACTATAAATTTTATTTTTTAGTCATTAAATTATCAAAATAGTTTTAATCAGATCACTTACCGTTATTTTTTTATAAAATTAATCCCATGACAATTAAATAAATTTATATAATTACATATTTAGTCATTGTTACTTACATATTCAACAAATTTAGTCCTAAATTGAATTGACTTAACAAATTCAATCCTAATACTATCAATTTAGTCCACAGACAAACTTCTTTATATAATTTAATGCTTTAACTTCCAAAACTACTCATGTACTTTGATTATAAATTGTATAAATTAACTTATAGCGTATTTATTGTATCCTTCCATTAGTAGTACACGATAAAGCAAATAAAAAATAATAATTATAAGGATAGACGATTTTTGTTCGAATCAGTGACACTTAATATCATTGTCTAATATCTTTAGACCTAAGTTCGATTCCTTCAATAATGAGGCCATGCACAGGATAACCTGAATCTTTCTGCTTAAAAACAAACTCCACAGTTCCATCATCACCACTTCCATTCAAAAACTCACCCATTTCAGCTTCGATCCACCCGTCTCTTCTCTTCCGAACATGTCGAAACTTATCCCTCGGGTACAACGACCCGGTCCGCACTTCCCTCGGAGTGACTCCGTCGACATTGACACTTAAATCAATAGGTCTCTGCCTAAACACAATTCCATCAACAGATTTAAGCTTATATACAAAGTATGCTGCATAGCTTGTGTTAGGAGATAAAATTCTAGTCTCGATCTTCCCCTTTATTTCGACCCACCATCCTATTAAGAGTATAACAACTTCCGGAAACCTATCGTTACATTCGAGACAAGAAAACATAGGGAATTCATAAGATTATAATTAATTTCATGTTACATGTTACAATCGTTATTTAAATCATCGAATAAAGTCAATTAAATCAAACCTAGACTCTGGGAGAGATGTCCAAGTCCATTTGTATGGTGATTTTTCGTTTCCAATTGAAAGTGCCCTTGCCCCCAACATGTAGCATTTCTTTCCGGTCCCTTTCTCCAATTGGAAACTCTAATTAAACACGAAATCGAAGCTAAAAAACACACAACTTTGTTCTATATTGTATAAATGGTACATGTTTCGTTTACGGTACGATCGATTAAAAAAACATGTCACGTAATAATATATATTTATAAAAATTTATTCAACGAATTATTATAAAGCTTTTGTGCTTACCATGGTACTATTGTGAATGAGAAGGGGACGAGAGGAGAGATGAAAGTATATATTCTTTTTTCTCGGCGAAAGCGACGACGACGATTCCGAAATAATCGACGTATAATCACTAGGTAGAAACTTTTCCCACACCTCATCACTGTCTGCAACTGATCTCAACGCTGGACAAACCATGGCCGACCGGCAAGCATCCGCGGGCGAAGTCAACGATATGATCCGACTCAGGCACTCTTCGGGCAGTATCCTCGTAAAATCCATTTGTCTTCGATACGAAAAATGAAACAAGCACAAGGGTTTCAGTGTTTTTTTCTCCCTATTTTAATTGTCGTATTCTTGTTGATAAAATATTGACCCCAATCCCTCCTTATTAAGTTTCGATTTTTATTGTCAAATCCATAACTTGGCTTCATTATTAACTTATTTTAAGATAAGTTTTTAAATTGTATTTTTTGTCCCATAAAATTTATTTTTATATTTCAAAATTATCTTATTTAAATTATATTTAAAAAAAATAATTATTTTTATTAAATATAATTTTCTTTTTAAAAAGAGTTATTTGTTTCGTTCGTCTTCAAATTATGATCTCGTTATAAATTTTTTATTTAAAATTATTATTTAAATTTTATATAATATTTTATTTTTTTAAACCTAGCAAAATAACTCGATTAATGAACATATCTACAATTTCTAAACCATTTGAAATAAAAATGAAATTAAAAGGCTAAGATTAAAGCAAGGGAGTAAAACTCTCTTCACCACTAAGAAAAACAGACACGAAAAGAACAAAACAACGTTTTAGACCATTAAACCAGTCAACCAAATTTCAACCCTGTAATTTCCTTGAAACAAGAACAGCAATCAAAACAGTGTTTAAAACCTTAATCCCAGGTTTCATTCCAACACTAAAATAATAATTGTAATAATAAGTGCATTTTGCACATTACAAGACAAGAGAGAATTGCTTTGTTTAGCTGATTAAAGCTAATCAAAGCAACATTAACATAAAATAATGGCCACATCGAAGAATAAGAAATCAACCAACACCGGGGAATCACCCCAAGGTGTAAAATTTACCCGGAGGACAGCAAGTGGCCGGATCGTGAGCTTGTCCAGGGATGACGACATGGACATGTCTGGCGATCAATCGGGACAGAATGATTACATAAATTACACCGTCATGATGCCGCCGACGCCTGATAACCAGCCCTCGACGGAGTCTAAAGGTGGCGGCGGCAATGACGGGTCGAAAGCGGATAAAGGGATGTCAGTGATGAAATCGATGAATAATAAGTCCATGTTGTTACGGAGCCAGACGGGTGATTTCGATCATAATCGTTGGTTGTTCGAGTCTAAAGCGAAGTATGGGATCGGGAGCGCGTTCTGGCAAAATGATGACGATCGATACGGAGCCGATGGGGGTGTAACGATGTCGGATTTTATGGATAAGCCGTGGAAGCCGTTGACGAGGAAGATACCGGTTAAGTCTAGTATTCTTAGCCCTTATAGGTTTTTGATATTGGTACGTTTGGTTATTCTATTTTTCTTCCTCGGGTGGCGTTGGCGTAACCCGAACCCTGATGCGATGTGGCTGTGGGGCATTTCGTGCGTGTGCGAATCATGGTTCGCATTCTCTTGGCTATTGGACAGTCTCCCGAAGTTAAATCCTATTAATCGGTCAACCGACCTGGTCGCATTACATGAGAAGTTCGAGCAGGTATCGCCATCGAACCCAACAGGTCGGTCGGACCTTCCCGGGGTCGATATTTTTGTCTCAACGGCTGACCCCGACAAAGAACCTCCGCTCGTCACTGCCAACACCATCCTATCCATCATGGCTGCTAACTATCCCATTGAAAAGCTCTCAGCTTATATTTCGGATGATGGTGGTGCCATCCTCACATTTGAGGCCATGGCAGAGGCTATCCGTTTTGCTGAGGTGTGGGTGCCATTTTGTCGGAAACATGACATTGAACCTAGAAACCCCGACAGCTATTTCAACTTGAAAACTGATCCGACGAAGAACAAGAAACGAACCGATTTCGTGAAAGATCGACGGTGGATAAAGAGGGAGTACGATGAATTCAAGGTGAGGATCAATGGTCTCCCTGAGACCATACGTAAAAGATGCGATATGTACAACCATAGGGAGGCCATAAAGGAGAGAAGTCTTGCCAAAGAGAAGAACGGTGGAAAGCTGCCACCAGATTTTCAGGTCGAAAAGGCTACATGGATGGCTGACGGAACGCATTGGCCAGGGACATGGCTCAATCCAACTGCCGATCATTCCAAAGGTGACCATGCTGGAATCTTGCAGGTAAATCATTTTTATGTGAATCATGTATGTTTTCGTCTATTCATTTAACGGTTTAAACATTAACTAATCCGGATGTGTCATAGGTGATGAGTAAATTCCCGGAACCTGATCCAGTGTTGGGTTGCCCAGATGAGAAAAGGCTAGACTTCTCGGGTGTCGACATAAGGCTACCGATGTTCACGTATGTTTCGAGGGAGAAACGTCCCGGCTTCGACCATAACAAGAAGGCTGGAGCCATGAATGGCATGGTTAGAGCTTCTGCAATATTGTCCAATGGACCCTTTATACTCAACTTGGATTGTGACCATTACTTCTATAATTCTATGGCCATCAAAGAAGGGATCTGCTTCATGATGGACCGCGGTGGTGATCGCATTTGTTACATTCAGTTCCCTCAACGATTTGAAGGGATCGATCCTTCGGATCGATACGCAAATCATAACACTGTCTTTTTTGATGGTATGTCTTTTATTCTATTTAAACAGAACTGTAAAATTCGAATGATTCCAATTGCTTTTTTTTTTTTGTGACAATAGGAAGTATGAGAGCACTCGATGGACTCCAAGGGCCGGTGTACGTGGGAACCGGGTGTATGTTCCGACGTTACGCGCTTTACGGATTCCATCCGCCGAGAGCAAATGAGTACACAGGTGTGTTCGGACAGAATAAATCACCCGCCGATAATATTCAAACAAAGCCTATGGCAGGAGATGAGGACGCACAACCCTTAAATGTGCACCCGGACTTGGACGTTCCGAAGAAATTCGGTGACTCTACACTTTTCACTGAAAGCATACCCGTGGCCGAGTATCAAGGACGTCCCCTTGCCGATCATATATCGGTGAAGAACGGTCGACCACCGGGTGCGTTGTTGACACCACGCCCTCCGCTGGATGCTCCCACGGTTGCGGAGGCAGTCGCCGTCATTTCCTGTTGGTACGAAGATAACACAGACTGGGGTGGCAAAATAGGGTGGATTTACGGTTCCGTGACGGAGGATGTTGTGACGGGTTATAGGATGCACAACCGTGGGTGGCGGTCGGTATACTGCGTCACGAAGCGCGACGCATTTAGAGGAACCGCACCGATCAACCTTACCGATAGGCTTCACCAAGTGTTAAGATGGGCCACCGGTTCCGTCGAAATCTTTTTCTCCAGAAACAACCCATTGTTCGCAACACGACGACTCAAATTCCTACAACGAATTGCGTATCTCAACGTCGGATTTTACCCTTTCACCTCCATTTTCTTGGTCATTTACTGCTTCCTCCCGGCACTGTCTCTCTTCTCAGGCCAGTTCATCGTCCAAGGCCTAAACATCGCATTCCTTCTATATCTCCTCGTCATCACGTTAACCCTTTGTTGCATTTCCATTCTCGAAGTCCGATGGTCCGGTATCAGCCTCGAGGAATTTTGGAGGAACGAACAGTTCTGGGTCATCGGCGGCTCTAGCGCTCACTTAGTCGCCGTCATCCAAGGCCTCCTCAAAGTCTTCGCCGGCATCGAAATCTCTTTCACATTGACATCCAAATCAGCCGGAGAAGACGAAGACGACATCTACGCCGAGCTTTACCTCGTCAAATGGACCAGTCTCTTCATAGTGCCATTAACGATCATAATAGTGACTCTGCTCGCAATCGTGATCGGCGTATCGAGAACCATATACAGCGTCATACCGCAATGGACTCAGCTGTTCGGCGGATTGTTCTTCGCATTCTGGGTTTTATGCCATATGTACCCGTTCGTCAAAGGGTTGATGGGACGCCGAGGAAGGGTTCCGACGATCATCTACGTATGGGCTGGCCTTTTGTCTATTGTCATATCTTTGCTTTATGTGACGATCAATCCACCAGATGGCGGAAACAACAATGGCCTAGATCTCGGTTCGAACTGGTAAAATGGTTCGGAAAAACAAACTTTTGTCCCTTTTTGCAACTTTTTTTTAAAAATATTTATATTGTTTATTGTCGACTGGATCGGCGTTGAATGTACGAGGGCCAGTGTTGGCTTCGAGCTTCAACAATGGCGGACAATGTACATTTTTTTTGCATTCTTTGTAAATGTCGAGGGAAACAGATTTCCAATGTGTATAACATATTGAAAAAAAAAAAACTTTTGATAACAGTGTGTAATTTGTAAAAGGAGTTTACAGATTTTTTTGTAATGATAAATGATAATTTATTCATTCATTCGATTTTATGTTTTTTTTTTTTTAATTCCTCAACACTAAACAATCAAATTATAAATTTTAAAAAAACTTAGAAGTGATTTAATTAAATAAAAAAATTAACGAAATTTTAAGATTTTTTAAGGAATTAAATATTTTTTTAAAAATGAAAGACCAAATCATAAGTTTTCAAACATTAGTGATCAAAATGAAAACTTATATATAGTTAAATGACCAGTTGACGTAATTTACCCAAAAAGAAGTCGATGAACTTTGAAAATAAATCAAAACAACAAAAACCGCGTGACTGTTTACCTTACGACCAAATCCATAATTCTCCCACCAGATTCAAGGTAATTTCTCTTCTCCTCTCTCTTTCTAGATGATCTTCTTTTTCTTTTTGATTAATTTATGATTTTAATAATACGTGCAAACAAATTTCCTACGTATGTATGTAGATTTTTTAAATAATTTTGCATCAAATCCAGCATTTGTTTCATTTCCCTATATCTGCTCCGAATCCGATCCCGTTGCCCTCTCTTTTTTCTTCTCTCTAGACTTTTCGGATTGAATCTTTTACCTGTGAAGGTTTAGGGTTTTTGAAGAGATGGGGCAACAGTCTTTGATCTACAGCTTCGTGGCTCGCGGAACTGTGATCCTCGCCGAGTACACTGAGTTCACCGGAAATTTCACCAGTATCGCCGCTCAATGTCTCCAGAAACTTCCAGCTTCCGATAACAAGTTTACCTATAACTGCGATGGTCATACCTTCAATTTCCTCGTTGAAAATGGATTCAGTAAGATTTCTTTTTGTTTGCTTGCGATTTTGCGATCTAGATCTTCTTTTATTAAGTTGGTTGACCTTTTTTAGAAAGCGGATTATTTGCTTGATGATTCGAATGTTTAAACAGGCCTGCGATCCGTTTTGTTTAGTCTGTGATTTGGCTTTTATTTAGTTTTGATTATTATTGTTGTGTGCTGGATCTGGGCTTAGTTTTGATTTGCTAGGTGTTTTTGTATGAATTTTTTGTTTTCAGATCTTATTTTATCCGGTTTGTGATTAATCAATAAAAAGAAGCAAAGATAGATTACTTGAAACCATTAAATGTAATCATTAATGATATTATCTTATATTATTGTTTAATTAGACAATGATGTTTTGTTTGGATGAATAGAACACAACTAAGAATCTGAATAATTGGGTTAATGATGGAATTATATTCTTCTTTAGAGATTTTCCATTTCTACATTTAGATAAGCAAATGGATATAATATACGGTGAGACCGTGAGGGGGCATTAATTCGATGCGTCGAAACCATTGTCTGCTCATTGTAACATAGTTTAAAAGTTAGCAGAATTTACCATTTGCTAGATTTGGGACTGAATTTATGTGCCTTTCTCCTAGATAGATGCATTTCCTATTGAACTTCTGTTGCCTCTGTTAACGTCTTTGTGATGTATGTACTCTGCATCTTGGTTCTATGCTGGCAGTACTAAAACAAATGCTTAATGTACAGAAAGTAAAGAACAACACTGGGAAGCAAAGGGATCTTGTGAAGAGATAGATGATCAGTAACAAAAAATGAAAAAGAAAGAAAAATAGAACTCATAGTTTCACATTTTAAATTGTGTATACTTTCTTGATCTTTAAGTCAAAGAATCTCGCCCTCTAATCATACCCCTCGATGGGGCATATCCATGTAACTCTCTTTTATGCATTCCAGCTGGCTGCTGTCATTAAGCTTCTGTTTGGGTGCTAGACTGTTCTTATTGATATTGAAGGTGTAGGTACTTGGATATATGCATAATGGTGCCTTCATAGAGAGAAAGGGAGAGATTCCATCCCTAAACTTAATGGTTTTGGTCATAGATCTACTTGCTGACTTCTGATATGTTTTTGGTGCTGCAGCCTACTGTGTAGTTGCTGTTGAATCTGTTGGCAGGCAAGTTCCAATTGCATTTCTGGAAAGAGTGAAGGAAGACTTCAACAAGAGGTATGGAGGCGGGAAGGCTGCAACTGCTACGGCCAAAAGCCTGGATAGAGAATTTGGGTATCGACCTCTCTATGTTTCTTCTCATATATTTATCTTTTTACTTCTTGGAAATATGCTTAGTTTTTTATACATAATAGGTCCAAATTGAAGGAGCACATGCAGTACTGTGTGGATCATCCTGAAGAGATCAGCAAACTTGCTAAAGTGAAAGCTCAAGTTTCTGAGGTCAAGGGCGTCATGATGGAAAACATCGAGAAGGTAATAAATTGCTGCTAATTTCATCAGTGTTCTAGGTGTAGTTTGAGGGTTAAAACATTGCAAGATGCATAACTACCTTTTCCAACTTTCAAGGCATGACATACAAAACAGAATGGAACTTCAGATATATTGCTTGTAGCATGTTGTTTTCTTTCATTAGTAACACATTTCATTGACCAGGTCCTTGATCGTGGTGAGAAGATTGTTGCTGGTGGATAAAACTGAGAACCTTCGCTCGCAGGTTAGTCCCATTCAAACTTCATTTTATGGGCAACAGAAACAATATCACTTTTGTGCTTTGATGAAGTTGTATTCTTGTCAAATCTAGAAATTATTATAATTCTGGCCCATCTAAGTTTCTATTATAATTTTTTTTCTCTGCTATGATTTCTTTATGAATCTTATTCTGATACACCCTATAATTCATTTAATGCCGAAAATATAGAATGCAAAGAGTACAATATGAATTAAACTTAAAATTGAATTACACAGGCCCAAGATTTTAGGCAGCAGGGAACGAAGATGAGAAGAAAGATGTGGCTTCAGAATATGAAGATAAAATTGATCGTTTTGGGTATCCTCATTGCCTTGATTCTTATCATTGTGCTGTCAATCTGCCATGGCTTCCATTGTTAAACATAAATCTGTTTTTGATTTCCCTTGTTACGCACTTTTCTTCCCTGACGACTAGATTGTCTCAATAGATTGGTTTGGTTTGGTTTGTTGTTTTCGGTCTCGTAGCTCCCCTTTGCTTGCCATTTGTGTCTTAGTTGATTGATTTGTATAGGTTATAAGTTTGAACTTCTTCATACAACAGATAAATATATCCATTACCATTAAGCATTTCTTCTCTGATGTTGTAATGGAGAACGTACTTGAATGTCTGCTTATCTTTTTCTTTTGTTTTCAAAATGTTATTGACCTTGTTGCTCTGGTTCTTCATTTTTGGTTAAACACCCCATGTTCGATACACACAATCGACATATATCCGAGATATGACCCTCCCGATATACATATTCGTACTCGAAGCTTATATTTTTCTGGTAAAATCTGGTGGTGTTGGATAATATACTTTGACTATTGATAACTTGTATATTAAGCATGGTTTGGTGAAATGCTTGTTTGACAATAAATCGAATTGAATTCTACTTGGTAGTTGGCATGTTTAGTCTATGTACACTCGCTTTGAATATGATCCAACTTGTAGGGATGGTAGGATATTGGTATATTTGTAGATATTTGACTTATTTTTGGTAGATGTTTATTATCTGAATTTATTTTATTTCGTAGATAATAGATTCGGATATCTTTTATTTGCTGTATTTTATTATACTTTTTATTTACAAATATTTTTATACTTGTTAACTGTGAGTATTTAGTCGATTTGGGTATTCAATGGAGTGATGTTGTAACTATTTATTTGTGGTTTGAAATCTGTTATGGTAGGTTTAAATAGGCCAGAAAAAGTTTTTTTTATTTGAACAGAAATTTAACTAATTTAATTTAAAAATTTTAAATAAAATTTAAATTATAAAATATAAAATATATTATGTTAATTTAATTAATTTGAACTTTTTTATATTTGATTTGATCAAATATTCACCTTAAATTTGAATGTAATTAATATGGTTTTGGTTGCTTATACTTTGATTTAAAAAGTTCGGGTAGCATGATATTATGAGAAATTATATTATGGGATAATACCATCACGTCATCCATGAGACCGGTCAATAATTTTTTTCACTTTATTATTTTTACTAAGTGAATCTTTATTAACATTTATTATAATTTAAGTTTAAAACAATTTTTACTAAGTAAAGATTCATATGGTAAAAATGATGAGGTGAAAAAAAAAATAATGGATGTTTTTTATTGGCTGATCTTATAGATGACGTGGTGAGATTATCTCATAATATAATTTCTCTGATATTATCGACTTGACAATTTTTTAGTATTAAAAATATATAGAAATAATGATTTTTTTATGAGAACCAAAGTAGAAAAATGTGATAATCTTGTCATTTCCTCATGATCTAATTATATAGTACATAATTTAGTGAGTTAACTATGTACATAATACCACTAATGAAAATACTAATTAATTGACGCCAACCCATACAAATCTAGAAATCACATCCTTTCATCGGTCCAATCGTAATATTTATTAATACATATTAATTTATTTTTTAAAATATCTGATTTAATCAAAATCTTTAATTTCATTCTGATTCCCTTTATAAATTTTTATTTTTTTGTCAAGTTTTGGGGATGACTAGTATATTGATGTCCAGGGGCAGAACTACATCTCCAGGGCCAGGGGTTGTGCTCCTAATTTTTTTATATTAAAAAATACAATGAAAAATTATTTATTTAGACTCTTAATTTTTATTTTTTTTAATTTTTTCCTTTATTTTTATGTTTAATAATATATTATTTCTTTAATCTTAATTTCTGACTTCGCTTTGTTAATGTTAGATTCTATTAATTTATGCATTTTGATTTAATGATCGATGCTTGTTTAATTAACTTAAATTCACTTGTAAATTAAAGATGTTCGATATAATTAACCTTAAAAATCATAATCAATTAATCAAATACACAGTTATGAATGCAATCCTTCCATGAGATAAGTATCTGAAGCTAAGGTCCTTATTCAATTGCTTTTGCATGGCCTTCAAATGCCAAAATATTGGGGGGTTAAAGCCAAAAATCTTTGCTTTTATATGTGGTTGGAAACAAATCTACTAAAGAACTGTCATTTTAACCAATAGTTATATTAGACGTGGAAATTAATTACTAAAATAAAAAAAAACTAATGAAGAAAATCCAAATGAGAATTATTTATTGAAATTGATAATCGAAAATTTAAGAATAATTGCTATAATATTATATGGCTACAATTATTGTATTTAGATAAACACGTGGGTCGACTATAATATTAAAACTTTTAAGAATTAGAATTTATCTCATAAAATTTTAAAAAAAATCTAATCCTTTATTAAAAATTATTTTAAATTTAAATTTATTTTATATTTTTTAAATCTTTTAAATCTATTAAAAATCTATATAAATTAAAAAATAATATAAACCTCTAAATTTAAAAAAATATTCTTAAAAACTCTTATCATAAGTTTCACCGTTATTGATTGACCGTTCGTAATATCCTATTAACCATCCCTAATAAACTTAATTATCATTTAATGATTTTTTTTATTTTATTCCGACTAAACTTATATGCAATTATTATTTGAAATATATATAATTTTAATTAAATTAATTTGTAATACAAACTCACGGATTTCATATGAATGAATATTTCTTCTACTATAAAGATTAAGTAATTTATTAAACTTTTAATTAAAATTAATTATACCTTTAAATTTATTAAAATAATTAATTTAATTATTTGTATTATATTATGATTCAACATTTATCATTATCTCAACATCATGTACTGTTATATCATCATTGTTAATAATAATATCAATATTATAATAATAAACATGAATAAAAAAATTAATTTGATCGATTTTACGAATTAAAATATATTTTTTTACGAGGGATAAAATTATTTTTTTAAAATTAAAACAAAAAAATCCTTTAATCATAAATAAATAAATAAAAACACGAATTTCACACCTCACTGGCCACTGTTATAGACAATCCTCGCGGGAAACTAACGGTTATTAATTTTAGACATAATAATAGTAATTTAAAAATAAATGAATAATGACCTTTCCTTGCTCCAGCTTCCGCCACGTGTTCCACCGACGTCCAGGCCCTCCTTCCACTTAAAAACAAAAAGTACAAGCGTTGAAATGCACTCTCTTCTTCTCCATTTTCTACTCAAAATTCTTCAGATTCAGAAAAATCAGAACTATCTTTCTCTCTTCACACACACAAAATCGTTAATTCTCTCCCTAAAGGATTTTCCGTCTTCGATTCCGCCATGGACGTAGCAGCGCCGCCGCGGCTCGTCTACTGCGGTCTCGATCCGGTCCGTTTCTCTTCCCCGCGCTCTAGCAGAGTGTCTATTCGTACACGAACCAGACCGGTTCGCGCCGTAGCGACCGAACCTAAGCCCACTCGTAAAGCGCCGTCGCAGCCCTCTCCTTCAAACAACAACATCAACGACTCCTCCAAGTCCTCATCGTCTAAAAAAATCATGAACGGGGTAATTTATCAGCTAAATACGTATAGAACTTTTAATTTATCAACGGTTGGTTCATTTGGATTTTACTGAATTATGCACACAAAACAGTTTATATTAGACATTACTTACTAATAAGTATAGAACTTTTAATTTTTCAATTGCTATTTTATTTATTTATTTTTTATTTGGTGGAAGAGAATATTTAATGCTTGATGATAATTGAACTACCAGAGGATGGGAGAAGTTTCAGAGGAAATAAAAAGAGTGAGAGCACAAATGGAAGAAAATGAAGAGTTGGCTATACTAATGAGAGGACTTCGTGGGCAAAATTTACGGGATTCACAGTTTGCTGACAACAATATTAAGCTTCGGTTGGTTGAGGTAAAATCCTTTTATTTTATCATATGTCATGTTTGAATTGTAGTATACTTTTATTCTCTTAGATTGATGCTTTAGTACATTGGACAACTCATTTCGTTTTTAAAAAGTGGAATATTTTGAAAGTTTTTGAAAAGTTTAATGAACTTAGGGCAGGTATAGTGATGTTTTGGCCGAAATAATTAGTTGGTATTGCTGTTTCTAGCTTCTGTGTCATTTCTTTATTGTGCTATATTTTTGGTTGGTCATGCCTAAATAATTTTCTCGTTACATAGGTAGATGAAAGCAGTGAGTTCTTACCATTGGTATATGATCCCGCTAGCATCTCTGCATACTGGGGAAAACGGCCTCGTGCTGTTGCAACTCGTATTATACAGTTACTATCTGTTGCTGGAGGTTTCCTCTCGCGTTTGGCCTCGGATGTGATAAACAAGAAGGTCAAAGAGGTGAATACGTGATGATATATCACCTATTTTTCGTGTTAGCTTCTAATTGGTTAATATCCTAAGTGCCATAATTTTTATGAATATTTTTCTCTCAATTACATGTTCTTTCATTCAAGTTTTTAGTCTTCCTTTGCTTCTTTTTTTTGTTAGCATCTAAATCCACTCATAATTTTTCTTGTTCAAATTTGTTTCTTTTTTATTAACAGAATGAAGTGACTAGAGCTATTGAATTAAGGGAAATCGTTACCTCTTTGGGCCCTGCGTATATAAAGCTCGGGCAAGCATTGAGCATTCGACCAGATATACTTTCTCCTGTTGCAATGACTGAGCTGCAAAAGCTTTGTGATAAGGTAGAATCATAACATTGGCATTTCTTCATTCTTTCTGTTAAAAGTTATTTTATTGAATCAGTTTCTTTTTTCTTCTTTCTCTGCCTCAAAGTTTTCCAAAAGAAGTAAGTTTTCAGGAGTGAAGAAATCCAATCCTTACATTTAAAACCATTATAAAAAGAGATGAGTAACTGAGAACATGTCTGCCAATTAGTTATGCTGGTAGGTATTGTTCTTATAATTGGGATGAGTTTCTCTATAGTCTTCAACCTCAGAAATACCCCCGGTGGATGGCATAACTTGTTGCGCCTAAATTGTCAATTCTTTTTGATAGACTTCAAACATGACATGCAATTTATTTATTGGTTTTAATACCCTATCACTTTGCAAATCAATGGGTTGGCATAACTCTTAATTATCACATGACAAGGATTTTAATTTTAAAGTTTTTTTCCTCCAAAAATGCTGGTAACATTCTGTTATGTGTATATTATTAGTTAGCATTATTATATTTTTTTTATACTTCTTTAAGGGTGGTATTGTAAGTATATGTTTATAACTGACTTTTCTTTCCACATATGTGAAGGTTCCTTCATTTCCAGATGACATAGCAATGGCTCTTATTGAAGAGGAACTTGGTCAGCCATGGCAAGAAATCTACTCTGAACTTTCCTCTTCACCAATAGCTGCTGGTAATCACAGCTCGAATATGTTGCATTCACACACGCTTACATGCATATTTATATTACATTATGTAGATAGTTTTATTAAGTTTTACCCACTATTCCAACTATAAATATTTTGAACTGTTGTGGGATACCATTGGCAGCATCTCTGGGACAAGTTTATAAAGGACGCTTGAAAGAGAATGGAGATCTTGTAGCTGTCAAAGTGCAGAGGCCTTTTGTTCTTGAGACAGTGACTGTTGATTTGTTCATCATAAGAAACTTGGGTCTGGCGCTCCGAAAGTTTCCTCAGGTATATAATGTATATGTTAAAGCTTAGCTTTTTGCAAAACATTTCTTCTTATAAAAATGCTACCATATCATGTAGCTGTTCTTTGCTCACTTACTTTCCCTTATTCATACCAGATCTCTATAGATGTGGTTGGGCTGGTCGATGAATGGGCTGCACGATTTTTTGAGGAGCTGGACTATGTTAATGAGGGTGAAAATGGACAACTCTTTTCTGAAATGATGCGAAAAGATCTTCCACAGGTTAGTATGGTATTTTTTAACATACTATTTTATGATGTCTGCTGAAGTAGCTCCTGATTTTGGAGAAACTAGTATGGTTATGTAATACTGGTTAAAAGAAGTTATTTCATCAAGCTGGTCTTTTTTAGTTTCTTAAGAATATGCAGTGAAATCAATAGATTGTCAATTTTTTAGGTTGTTATACCAAGGACCTATGCCAAATACACGTCAAGAAAGGTTCTTACTACAGAATGGATCGACGGAGAGAAGCTATCACAAAGTACAGAAAGTGATGTTGGTGAACTTGTCAATGTTGGAGTTATATGCTACCTAAAACAGGTAATTGTTGTCCTACTTTATGTCTAATGGACATATGGTCAAGTAAGGAACTTGAGTTTCATGTCAATATTTCCCGAGTGCATCTTTGTGTTACTTTTTCGTCACTTGTTTTGTATAGTTGGTGTTAAAATGGGATTGGTTACCTGGGCTTGTTAAATATTGATACTTCAACTTATTGATGATAAGAAGAGTAGTAATGTCGGAGATAGTGGCAAAAGTTTCAATTTATCAGTGACAGTACTGAAAATATTGACATATAGGAGTGTTATTCATTCCTGCTTTAATTTCAAAAACACTAGCCAACCCTAGATACTTAGTCCTACCCTTTGTAATTGGTAACTTGTTGCTTTGAAATTGTAGTTCTCAAATTCACTTGTGTTTAGCTAGTTATATTGAGGATGAGAGAAGGAATCTGTCATGTATCGTTTTTTCAGAAAATCTATTTGTCTTTGTTTCATAAATATTAATATGGGCACTGTTTGTGCATTAGCATCAATAACCATCATCAAAATGTGTTCATTTCCTTTCTGTGCTTATCAACTGTTTTTGTGTACATATAATTGCTACAAACAAGTGGTGTACGATTCATTAAATGGGTCATTCTTTACTTTAGATATTTTGAGTGTTCTACATCAGACAAACTCCTAAGCTTATTATCTAATTTGTGTTGCTAACCCGTTTTTTCAGTTGCTTGATACTGGGTTTTTCCATGCTGACCCGCATCCTGGAAATTTGATCCGTACTCCTGATGGAAAGCTAGCCATACTTGACTTTGGTAAGAATTTATTCTTAAGCTTAGACTGCAGAAGTTTTTTTTGTCAACATGTTTAATGGCATCACATGGTTGGAGTTGCTTCTTTGTTGAGAGATTGATATATGGTTGTCTTTCAATACTTATATAGTATTTCTCTTTGCAAACTATTTATCTTATGTTGATCATTTATATAAATGCTAAATTGGTACTGTGTCAATAGAATACCTTATTCGTCAAGTCTTTATTTTTATAGATTTTAAAGTTTGCTTCTGTTGTAACAGGTCTTGTGACAAAATTAACTGATGATCAGAAGTATGGAATGATTGAAGCAATTGCTCATCTTATTCACCGAGACTATTCAGAAATAGTTAAAGATTTTGTTAAACTTGATTTTATTCCTGAGGGGGTTAATTTAGCACCAATCTTACCCGTTCTAGCAAAGGTTTTTGATCAAGCACTTGAGGGCGGGGGTGCGAAAAACATTAACTTTCAAGACCTGGCAGCTGATTTGGCTCAAATAACATTTGATTATCCTTTCAGGATACCTCCTTATTTTGCTCTTATAATTAGGGCAATAGGGGTGTTGGAGGGAATAGCTTTAGTGGGCAATCCTGATTTTGCTATTGTGGATGAAGCCTATCCCTATATTGCACAGGTATGAATATTCAGTTTTTGCTAATTAGTTTGTGAAAATAAATTGATTTATAAGAGTAATTATCTTTCTGAAATATGCTCCCACATTATTATTTTGAATTTCTGATGACTATATAGTTGATTGCTTGATTCATTAGTTTTATTTTATTATATGATGATAGCCTAAGAATGTTTCCTGGATACCAATGTTATTTAAGGACAATGAATCAATGATCAAGTTTAATGCTCGATAACATCTCATAAAAATGTATTAAATCATTTGTTTGAATCGTGAAAAAACACTGAAGAAAGGAGAAGATCAGAAAAAGACAGTAGAGTCAGCCGATGACAAATAAAACATGTGTTGAAAAATTTTATATAGCATGAAGGTTGTAAAAGAATGTATTTCAATAGGATCAAGATGAAACAGTGCGACATTTGTATTGTGCCTTGTCTTAATAAATTGGACCTTTTTTTCCTGATTATAATGGTTATCATGTCCTTGTATTATTTTCCATGACCAGAGGCTGCTCACTGATGAATCCCCGCGGCTGAGGAATGCTCTGCGTTACACAATATATGGGAAATCCGGTGTTTTTGATGCTGAAAGATTCATTGATGTCATGCAAGCCTTTGAGAATTTCATAACTGCAGCAAAAAGTGGAGGTGGAGAAAATATGAACGGAGATATGGCCGAACTAGGTCTTCTACAGAATCAAGCAGATATTACCTTCCCTAGATTTCTACCAAGTGCATCTCAAACAAATCAGCCTCTTCAAACCCGAGCAGCTTTATCATTTCTACTGTCCGAGAAAGGGAACTTTTTCCGAGAATTTCTTCTGGATGAGGTAATTTGCAGCCTTATCAAATCATTGCTTGTTCTTCAAATTCTTGTTTCTCTTTTGGTGTTAGCATCCTTACCGATTCTTCATGACATTTCGTTGCGAGGTTTTTCAAACATCAAACTAATGTTTCTGGTTTTGCTATACAGATTGTAAAGGGTATTGATGCACTTACCAGGGAACAGTTAGTACAATTACTGTCAGTATTGGGAGTAAGAAATCCTGCCCCAGTATTTAGCTTGGTTCCGGCAGTCGGACCCTTCAAGCCGGCAGGACTTTTGCCTTCGATTACCGAGGAGGACAGAATTATATTAAACAATGTCCAAAAGATTCTCGAGTTCTTAACAGCCGGAAGTTCACTATCAACTACGTCAAGTCAGGTACTCCGATGTTTGTGGCTTAAACAAATCGAAACTGTTTACAAAGAATCTCTATCATAACATTTCTCATGTCTTATCAATTGCTTTTCATTTTGTTAAAACATCAACAGGGTGTGAATGTTGCTCAGGCTATCCAGGAACTACTTCCAGTGTTGCCCGGCATATCTGCCAGGGTTCTCCCTGAGGTGATCAGCCGGTTATCGTCTCGAGTATTAGCACGCTTAATCCGGGATACATTTTTGTAAGCATTTTCAACATAACCCTACTACTTTCTTCAATTGTGTATATTTAAAGAAATGCAATATACTTTCCATGTCTTAGGCATTTAGACATGGACACACTCCATAGATATACCCAAAATTCTTGTTGTATGGATATCATATCATCTGTCTAGGATTCATAGCAGGAGATTCACTGATCAACCGAATTATTAAAGATGCTCATATTATTTTATATTGTATGAGTTTGAATCTCGATACGAGAATAAAATGCTTATTTATTTAATAAAAATTGCAGGTTTTTAAAATGTCCTTAATTAAAACGTAACATAATAATTATATCATAATGATTCTTAAAGTCACCGTGACATAGCAATTATAATTTAAAAACATAATTCTTTTTATAGAAAATCATCACTTAAGAGCAACTTCGAGTTGTTTCTTTTCGTCTTCGGTCAAGATGTCGTCGAACTCTTCGCTCTCTGTTTCATGCTCATTGCAAACTGCTAAGAACTCTTCTTCTGTCATGGCCCCAGGCACCCGCCTAGATTTTATGAAAAATACCACACTGTGCATATCGTACACCTTAGCCTTCCAGGCACCCACCATTTCGGTTTTCGCATGTCGTCTCCATGTCATTTGTGGCAAAAGAACTGCCTGCGACACGTTTATCCCGGGCCGGAGTATATTAGTTCGAGACATTGCAAACACTTCTTGTTGAATCTCTTCGTCAGTCAATTGAAAACCAGCACCATTGAATTCGAAAGCATTAATCACCTCTTTATCCTTATGTTTGATCATACAAAGTGATCCGGGAGGAGCCCTCCCATCTTCTGAACCATCACCTAGGAAAACACTACTCTGATCCGAACGTTGAATCCTGAGTCCATCGAATCCGGCCAAAGTCATATCGGCTCTCAAATTCGCACCCCTCTTCCAAATGTTATACGTATCCGAAGGAGCGATTCTGGAAATGAACGGTATCACGAAACTCTCGAAATGGAAAGTAATTTCCATGTAAAAGTCTCTCATCCTTTGCATTGTTCCCACCAAGCGAGGCAACCTTCGGCACCATTTTGCCCACGCCAACTGCGAGTAATGCCGAATGATAATCATAGCAATAGCTTCTTGCCTATTACAAATTGCTTCTTGGAGTGGACTCCATCCTTGCTCGTTTCGCAAGCTCCAATCGGCACCGATAGTCATAAGCATTTCGGTTGCAGTTTCGTCAACGAGTTTAACAGCCAAGTGAAGAGGAGTATCCCTGTTGGGAACATCAGGCCGATCAACCATGGCAGAGATCATATTAGCTTTACCTTCCTCAGCCAACAACTGTTCCTTGGTTCGAATGTCATCCGGTTTTCCAAGACATGGGAGCGCCGCGAGTATCGTCTCGAGACCGGAATAATCCTTTGTAATAACAGCCTTGTGCACGGGACTATGTGCATACTTAGAAACATCAATACCCGCCATAACCATTCAGTGTTCAAAGTATGGTATCAACTCCAAGATTAGGTTCCGTTTAGAAAACACAATTTCAATCATTCAACATTACAACACAGTCGATTTCGACTCAAAATCCCCCAATTTCTCCCGACAAATCAACAAATTCAAATGGAAAAAAGAAAAGAATTCAGACCCAATTTGCAGTTTTAGACAGTGATTATAAGTCATAAAAAGAAACCTTGGGGGACACGAAATAGAGATCCAGAAAATTCTCACCTGGTTCTTTCTTTCTTCCTTTTTTTTCTTAGCATCCAAACAATGCTCCCAGAAAAAGAAAGAAAATTCACAACTTTTTCACCAAAACGAGCAGTAAATTGTGATTTTCTCCAAGACCAATCAAACCCAATTTCACAGACAGTTACTGTAACAAGCATAAACAGAATCTTTGGACGACAGGAAATTGATATCCAAGAATTTCTCATCTGATTTTTCTTTCATCTTCTCTTTCCTGCCGCCCAATGTCCAAGTCTCGTGCCATTATAACTATTGAGTATCATTTCAAATATCTTTATAGTATTCGAGTTAACGCTGCTATCAAGTGTGAAATCTATCGATTAAAGTTCCCAAGTTATTAGATTCAAAACGATTAACTGAATATATATCAAGAAGTTATTTGGTTTTAAGTTATTAAAGTGGAAGTCATGGATTTGAACTTCTTACTCAGCTCTATATCCATCCATTGTCTTAATTCCATACTCTTTCTTTTTTCGAGTTGAGATAATTTTTATAGTTTAAATTCTAAACAAATTTTCCCTGCAAAGAGAAAATAACAAACAAGAAAAATCTCTTAAGATTTTGTGTTTGTAAAATTAACCGCTGATCTAAATGTAAACACTTGAGCAAATATAACAATTAAAACTAATAAGTATTTTTAATAAGAAAAATTAACTTTTAAGCTCAAAAACAGATTTCATGACCGTTGATAACACCATATTTTACAAAACGTGGCGAGCAAGCAAGCTTATTCTAATATATACTATTAACATATAACGATTGTCTGGTCCAATCCCTTGAGAAACCGTATGTAAACCAGTAATCCAAAAACCACAAAAAATGCCAACCAAATGTTGTATGTAAATGTAAGAATCACATATCAATCTTCTTTTTTCTCTTTGATTCATGAATAAGAAACACAACTTTTTATGGATCAATGGAACTCTACTATTTCCTATTGAGCTATCATCTGCTGCTGGGGTTGTTTTCGTTTTAAATCCGGGGATCGTTTAAGCCTCACTTCGACTGGTTCTGACTCTTGCTTTTCTTTGCTTTGCTCTTCTCTTGCATCTTCTTCCTCTTTGCTTCAGCTGTGATCCAAGCGTAATCTTGGGGTATTGTGAATGGATCTTGAAGATTTTCGATCTTGTTGTGGCTGGGATTGGATGAGCTCGGGCGTTGGTAGGGTGCCTTTATCCACTGAAACCAAGACGAACCTGTTGGATGCGTCACTGCAGGGCTTTCTCGCCCGACACAAGGGCTTGAAGGGGGAGTGGCAAACTCATCTACCGGCTGTAGCTCTTCGAACTTGGTGAAAGAAACCAATACTCTGATCGTTGGAACCACTGGGATAGCAACCTAAGTGCAACCATGAGCATGAGACAAATATTGTTTGTTATCGAGCTTAAATATAAACCACGTCCATGCATTCCTTTTAGTGGCTGAGCTAAAATAATCATATCGACAATTATGAGCAGCATATACTCGAACATGATAAACAAGAATATAACCCTCTGAATACATGGGCAAACATAGAACATATAGAGCAGACCCATATCCGAAACTCACCCCAAAATTCGAGAAACGTATGTGGTTAACATGTGTCAAGGAGATACTCCACACTTATAATTCAAGTTTTCATTATTCTGACAGAGTAAACAATTCAAAATCAAAACGTGTAAGAAACTTGAACACGTGTTTTAGTTCAAGATGCATATCTAGACAAAACAAAGTTTTCCGGAGTTGCACCAAACAGGTGATTTCTATGACTTGCCAATCATTACTGGATAATTACAGCAATCTCTTCCCGTAATTGACGAGATGATACCAGACAATCATAAGAGAAGACTATGTATAAACACATAAGGTCGTTAAGAAATGTACACAATGAGGATCAACATAAATCCAAACGATAAAGATGAATAAAGTAAGAGCAAAACCCACATAAAGTTTCATCAAAAGAACATACCTTGACAGGGAAGGTTCCAGCTGGAAGTTTTGTAGTGAGCAGTTCTCTTAACCGGCGAACTGCCTTGACTTTGTTTGCAAGAATGTCTAGTAATGGCAGGAGTTCTTCGGTTTGAAGTGGGAAGTTCGGAGAAAGCCAAAGAACAGGCCTCAACCCTTTCTTATACTCGTTTTCCTTACCACCATCCTTATGCCGGTTACCATTCTCCGATCTCATAGAAGTTGATGTTCTCAAATCTTTTATCCTCTTATGATCATCCCTTGCCACAATTTCAACAGAATGTCTACCAGGTTTTATCTGACTCTTGGAAGGAGAGTCCCCAAGTAAGTCACTCACTTTTTCATCTACAGAAAGAGAACTTCTAGGGGGAACAATCTTTCGCGGTGTTTCATGCTTTGGATCCCGTTTCCTCCATCCACCAAACCATCCTTTCTTTTCCTGTTTAGTCTCTACATGTTTATAACCATTGGTCTCCTCGATAGGGAGGTCTTTAGACTCATAACAACTATGGCGATGCCCAATAATGGCATCACCATTCTCATTGGATATTTCTGAATCCAACTTAAGAGCAACTTCAAGTTGTCTCCTTTCTTCTTCTGTCAATATCTCATTGAGCTCTTCACTTTCTGTTTCATTCTCGTTGGAAGCTGCAAAGAACTCATCATCTGTCATTGCCCCAGGCACCCTCCTAGATTTTATGCTAACAACAACATTGTGCATATCATACACCTTAGCCTTCCAAGCACCCACCATTTCGGTTTTCTCTTGTCGCCTCCATGTCACCTGTGGCAAAAGAATTGCCTGTGTCACATCTATCCCTGGCCGGAATATATTGGTTTGAGACATTGCAACCACTTCTTGTCGAACCTCTTCGTCAGTTGCTTGAGAACCAGCACCATCAAAAGCATTTATGACCTCTTTATCCTTATGTGAGATCATACAAAGTGACCCAGGAGGAACCTTCCCATCCTCGGAGCCATCACCAAGGAAAAGAATACTCTGATCCGAACGCTGAATTCTGAATCCATCAAATCCAGCCAAAGTCATATCAGCTCTCAAATTGCCACCCCTCTTCCAAATTTTATACGTATCTGAAGGAGCAATTCTGGAAATGAAAGGTATCACGGAACTCTCGAAATGGAATGTGATTTCCATGTAAAAGTCTCTCATCCTTCGCATAGTTCCCACCAGGCGAGGCAACCTTCTACACCATTTCGCCCAAGCCAATGGCGGGTAATGCCGAACAATAATCATAGAAATAGCTTCTTCCCTATTACATATCGCTTCTTGGAGCGCACTCCATCCTTGTTCATTCTGCAAGCTCCAATCAGCACCAGCGACCATAAGCATTTCGGTTGCAGTTTGATCACCAAGTTTAACAGCCAAGTGAAGAGGAGTATCCCTGTTAGGAACATCACGCCGATCAATCACAGCAGAGATCCCATCAGCCTTCTCTTCCTCGGCCAACGAGGCTGCCTCTGTCTGAATCTCGGTCGGGTTCCCAAGACGTGGGAGAGAGGCGAGTATCCTCTTGAGACCAGCATAATCCTTGGTAGCAACAGCTTTGTGCACAGGACTATGTGCATACTTAGAAACATCAACACCCGCCATGCCACTAAGAAATCAAGATATACTATTCAACCCCAAGATTATCTTCCAAATCAAAAACACAATTTCAATCGTTCAACGTTAAAACACTCGATTTCAACTCAAGAATCCTCAACAATGAAACCACATTAGTAAACTATTCCTTCCTACAAACCAACAAATTCAAAGGAAAAAAAGAAAACAATCCATACCCAATTTGCAGTATTAGACAGTATTTAAAATTACCATAAATAGAATCTTTAGGGAACACGAAATAGAGATCCAAAAAATCTCACCTGGTTCTTTCTTCTTTCCTTTTTTCTTGGCAACCAAACAATGCTCCCAGAAACAGAAAGAAAATATTTTCAAGCACTTAACCCCATCAAAGAAACCTCCATTTCTCTTTCTCTCTTACTGCTACCTTGTGATCCAATCCAGATCAGAACAATACTGAAGAACATGCCCGCGGATGTTTCAAACAAACAAATAATAATTATTAAAAAAACAAACAGGGGTTGAATCCGGTACAGGAGGAGTCGAGAGAGAGAAAAAATGATGGGCAAAGAATCAAGGAAAAGAATAACTATACAAGAGAGTAAACAAAACCCCACCAATCAAGAAAACCCAACGCAAAAATGAAACATTTATAAAATCCAAAAACTGAAAAATAAAGGAGAAGTACACAAAGATACAGAATTTTTTAAAAAGGTGAAATTTTGAAATTGGGATTCTTCATTTTTTTCGTGGATGTGTGATCTTTAGGGCAGTAGGGGAGAAGAGAAAATAATTCAATTTTTATAATAATGTATTAAAATGTTTTTAATATTTTATTATTATTTTACCATTTTTAGAACAAGGATAAGAACAAGGATAAGAACAAGGAAGAGTAGGAGGAATTTGCATGTGAACTAGGAAATGAGGAGTTTCCTTCTTGTTACCAATTTTTATATTTTATTTATTCTTTATTAAAATCACTTATTAAATTTTTATTTAAGAAACCTTATTAAGGTATATATATTATTAAAATATTATAAATAAGATAACATCAAGTTATATAATATAAAATTTTTAAATATTTTTTATCGTATGGTTGAAACGAGTGACTCAAATTAATAGTTAATTATATAAAAATTATCGTTTAAAAAATTAAAAAATTAATCAGAATCTTTCATTTTAATTATTCAATAATCTAAAATTTTATATTATATAACTTAATTATATATTATTAAAAAATATATAAACATATAATATATTATAATCACATTTTAAATTATTTAAAAAATCTATTGTCTTTATATAAATAATCTTTGAAAGATCATCCTTGGATTTAAATAATTAAAAAAAAAATATTAATACTAACACTACTAATAATATAGAAAATAAAAATTAATTTAATTTTTTTATTTAAATTTGTTCAGAAAATGCCAAGATTGTAGACGTTAAAAATTGTTATTAACTCCTGCCTGTTGGTGCTTTCAAAATACTTCCAAACTGCTCCGACCTCTCAACTGCATTGGAGGGTCATGCCAATTAAAAATACAGTCCCACTAAATACAAACGAAATATATATAATATTTTAAAATATTATTTTTCTGAATTTTAAAAACTATAAATAAACTAAAAAAAATCTTGTTACAAGAATAAATTAATTTAATTTATTTTATTTTATTTATAACGTTAAATTTTAAATACTCTTTAAGATATTATCTTGTTGAATTTCACTAACTTAATTTTGGTTAATTTTTTTTAAGGGTTTTTTGTTAAATAAAAAGATATTATATTTATATATCAAGATTTAGATTAATATAATTTTTTAATAATCTATTATTTTCTATTGATTAATTTTGAATATCCATTTTCATATTAATTTTAGATTTTAATACTTTATATTTTATTTTGGTAAAAAAAATTTACTTTATGATTTTTATACATATTCGGTAAAAGTTTTAAATTTTTTCCATAATTTTAAAAAAAATAATTTCCAAGTAATTAAACAATTAACAATTCATATATAATGTTTTGAAGTTATTTTATTAATTGTAAGTATAAAATACTGATTTTGTATTGTAAAATATTTAAAATTTAATTATAAATTAAATAAAATTTTAAAATTAAGTCAATTCGAGTAACTATAATTTTTATACATTGTATAAAAAATTGAATTATTTTAACTCTTAAAATTAAATTTTAAATAAGGCAAGAAATAATTTAATTATTTTGAGTTAAATTTCTATTTGTATATGTAAACATAATTTTGGCCTAATTTAAACAATCAAATATAAATTAACTATTTGAATTTTTTTATTTAACATTAAAAATATAATCGATCTCTTAATTTAATAATTAAATTTATTGAGAAAAGATAAGAACAAGTGAACAGTTCTGACCAACTAGCCACTTCAATTTTTAAAAATTTTAATGTTTAAAATTTATCATGAATACTCTTTTTATCTATTTATATCTAAATTTTTAACGAGATTTAATGATATCCGATAGTTATTTTTTATTTTAAATATATACATATATATATATATATATTACCCCTAATTTAAACAAGAAAACTAATAATTTTGAGTTAAATTTAATTATTTGATCCGAGCCGGCCCATATGTGGCCCTAAATTAGGCAATTGGTTTTTGAGTTCGGGTTGGTAACAAAACCCAGCCCATTATGTTCATAGAACACGACCCGGACCGGGTTATCCAAATTTCTGTCCCTGATTTTTTTGGAAGACGAACAAAACTAATTTTTGCAAAAACAAGGGGAGTTTGAGATGAGCTGATGGAATTGTCTTCTCAGGGATTTGAAGAATTCAAAATTTATTTATTTTCCTCGAATTTTCGTTCGTTTTTTCCGAGATCAATCATCTCGAAAAGCTGAAAATAAAATATGGTAACGAATTTTCTTTATTTTTTATCCGTTTTGATCATCTATGATTCTATTTTGTTTTTGAATTTGCAAACTAGACAGAAATTTTTCTCATAATTATAGAAAATATGATTCTATGTTTTTGTTTTGATTTTTGATGTGATTACTTTTATCTGTTTGTATATAGATTCCTTTGTTTTTGTTAGTATCAGGTACATCAAAGTTATTGATATTTTATATTATTTGAATTTGATGTAGATTTAACTAATGTTTTAATGTTTTAATTTTATTTATTTCTATTTGAAAAATTATTGCCTAGATTGAGTAAGAATTTTTGGTTTGCTAGGTAGAAATTCATATTTGTTTAACACATTGCAATCTTTTCCCAGCAAGTTTGATTTTTTGACTTCTTTTATTTGGTATATCAATTTACAATGAACATGTCATGGGTGAGTTTTGCTTTATATGTGGATGTTTAGAGTGTTCGAAGTTGTAATAAAAATGGTTTGAGTTTTCCTTCCATTAGTAAAATATATTTTGTGCACATTAACATTTTTATGTTTTGCTTCTTGTTTATTGTTGTTGCATTAGTTGTTTGCAGTAACAATTTTGAAGTCGTACTTTCTCTGTTTGTTGCTTCGGTTCTTGTCTGAACTCTGATGCGTATAATCGCCTTAAATTTTTGTCATGAAAGGGTGGCTTTTCCTAAGCTAACATTTTAATATGGAGTATAATGTTTCCTAAATGTCTTTGGATAGGAAAACTTTTGCATGCAAATCATATTTTTATTATTGAAGCTTGATATGAAGTCAGGGTCTGATTTGTATGCTTAATTTGTTGCAGAAAATGGATGATATGGACATTGATTCTTTAATGGATATACCCGGCACTCCTGATCGATTACCTCCACAGCGGATGAATGGAGGTCACCGTGTTGGCAATTTATATGTAGCTGGTCATATGGAAGATTCTAATTCTGCATCTTTGGATAGGCTAAGGGGAAGAGGTAGAGTGGTTGCTGAAAATGGGCAGAACAGAAAACATTATAAATACCCTCAAAGACTTTCAGGTGGTGTTGGTGAAATCGAACATCGAAAAAACACTATCGCTTTATCCCCACTGGAGGATGCTAGAGAAAATGCTCGCCTTTCCGAAAAAACAACATTCGAGAGAAGCATGAATTCCATCAGAGAGCAATACATGGATGAAGGAAAAGCTCATTGCTCTAAATTGCCTTCTAAATCATCTGGATTTGGAAAAGACCATGCTATTGTAAATTTAACCAGACAGAATATGCAGAAACCTGAAATGAAATTTCCACAAGGTGGATCAGAGAACTGCTTAGCTGAAGGAGGAAGAAAAGGTAATGTACCGAGAAACGTTGGTTCTTATACATGTAATTCTTCAAGCAATTCTGCAGCAGCCAGATATATCTGCAAGGGTAAAGAAAAAATAGATGTCATTGGATTTAAAGGTGTTGGTTCAGTTATGTCTCATGCGAAAGGGGTGAATCTCTCTTGTGGTTCACCTCTTAGATTGGAAAAGCAATTGTCTGCATCTCACCATTCGGATGTCTCACCAAGAGCAATCGGGAAAAGAAGATTGGATCAAAATGGTTGCATCTCCCCCCAGAATATGCAGAAACCTGAAATGAAATTACCACAAGGTGGATCAGAAAGTTTCTTACCTGAAGGAGGAAGAAAGGGCAATGTTCCAAGAAATGGTGGTTCTTATACACGCAATTCTTCTAGCAGTTCTGCAACAGCCAGATATAACTGCAAGGGTAAAGAAAAAATAGATGACATTGGATTTAAAGGTGCTGGTTCAGTTATTTCTCATGCGAAAGGGGTGGATCTCACTTGTGGTTCGCCTCTTAGATTGGAAAAGCAATTGTCCGCGTCTCACCATTCGGATGTCTCACCAAGAGCAATCGGGAAAAGAAGATTGGTTCGAAATGGGTGCATCTCCCCCCAGAATATAACTATCAGGGATAAACAATTCAATGAACAAACACAGAACAACTTTAAATCTGAACAAAATATTGGGAATGTAGTTAGCAACAGTCCTTGTGTAGACATTACTGAGATGGTTGCTGAAGATAATAATTATAGTAATGGAGTTGTCCATCCTCATGCATCCATAGATCGTGATATCAATGTTATTAGTTTATCTGGCAGGTAAAAATTTAATTAGTGACGTCTAATTAGACTTTTTTGCTTATTGTCTGCCTGGTGCTTTCTTTATATCGTTTATGGGTTCCATTTCCTGTATTAAATGTTTTCCAAAGATATGGCGAAAATTCCAGCTAGAAGTTTTGAATAACCTGTGTAAAATGATGATATTTTTTTCAAATTAATGTTGATGTCAAGATAAACTTGATGGATTAACTTCTTTTTATTCCTTAATTCTAACTAGAAGGGTATGTATGACTAAAACATGCAATTTTCTTGCTGCAGTGCTGTTAGTAACAATCAAGAAGCTGTTGGTACTACTAGTCATTCACTTAGAGAAGAGTGCTTTGAAATAAGAGGTGGTTGGAGAAGCATACACAACCGATCAAAGAATGTAGACCATGCAGTTGTGCATCATTTCAGCAGATTTAAAAAAGTTGGATGCCAAGTGAGTCAACAAAATGAAAATAAAGTTGTAAAAAGAGATGACACTAATCGAGAAAACAACAGAGTTCTATCTGGTTGTCTGGGAAATCGTGACGCAATGGAAACAACTCCTGTGATCTTCTCAAAATCCAACCAGATAAGTGAACTTTCTCCTGCAGAAAATATGCTTCCTAAAAGGCAAACAAAACACATATTAACCTCAAGAAATAGTGGTGAAAGCTCTAGGGTCATTCCTCATGATGCAGACGTTGTGTTTCTTGGCTCATCTCGGGAATCATCAAGTTCAAGGTCGTCTGAAATGAGAGGAGCAAATGTCAATTATAGAGACAGTGTGAGTGATGAGGAATTAGAGGCTAGGGAAAGACAAGTTGAAGCAGATGAAAAGTTGGCCCGTGAACTCCAAGAAACATTATATCACGAGGTCTCGATATATGAAACATTCGAGGTTGACTATGTTTTTATTTACCACTTTTCTCCCTCATTAATGGTGACTTGTTTATTTATATTTTCTAGCTTTATATGTTTACGTATCTTTCAACAGATTGATGAAAACATTGCAAGGATACTTCAGGAAGAGGAAGGTACACTCCCCAGTACTTCTACTCGAAGTCTTCGTGAGGATCATCAGGTGAGTAAGCTTGTGTTTTATTTTATTAATTTAGTTGGTGATTACCTGAGAGTGTCATGAAATATTGGCATGTGAACTCTAAGAACAAATTATATCATGAGGTCTCGATATATGGAAATGGCGAGGTTGATTGTTTTCATTTAACACTTTTCTCCCTCATTGATGGTTACTTGTGTATTTATATTTGCTAGCATTAAATGGTTATGGAACTTTCAACAGATGGATGAAAATATTGCAATGATACTTCAGGAAGAGGAAGGTACACTCCCCGGTACTTCTACTTGTAGTCTTCGTGAGCGTCAACAAGTGAGTAAGCTTGAATTTTTTTTATTTTTTATTGTTTCAGTTGATGATTACCTGAGAGTGCCCTGAAATGTCTATGCATCATGAAATATTTTATAAACAAAGGTTTAAGATACCTGCTAAATTTGTCTTTAAACTAGTGGAAACATGTCGTACAAGGAGAATGGATTTCTAATCTTGAAAGTAGAAGAGACTTGGATTTAGTAATTTTGTCCCTCCACTTGGTAAATTGTCAAGGTTAACACAAACCTTGAGGTAAGGTTTTGTTTAAAAGACTGAAAGTAAATTAGAGTTTGATTGGTAGATGACCTGAGCTTGATTTAAATTTCTTCCTTTTTTATGATCTTGCAAACACACCTATTATAATCATCTAAAAAATCTAGCGCTGGCTAGAAAGGGTGGTAAAAATTTTGTTGTACCCAAAGACTTGGAACCAAATTCTGCTTTCGTGAGGGACAGAAGGAATCAAAGGGAACCTTGGAGGGCTACCTGCATTTTCTAGCCTGGTTGTTGGACCTATTATAATCATTTTTCTTTTTCGTACTCCAAATTGTATTTTTTTCAACTATGTGTACTTTGCTTTTGAATTTGTACAAGTTTCTTGTGTAATATTATTCTTTGTTTTGAATCAGAGAGGCTTAACAAGGCGGTCTCGTACACAGTCTTCATTACGGGCTTCTCGAAATTCTTCAAATAGGAGAGGAGTACGGACTTCATTTTCCTATTTCTGCTAGAGTGCTTTTTGTTTTGAATTTGTGTAAGTTACTCCTGTTATATTATTATTTGCTTATTATGCAGAGAGGCTCAACTAGGCAATCTCGAACAAGGTCTCCATTGCAGACTTCTCAAAATACTTCAAATAGGAGAGGTGTACGGGCTCGTTTTTCTATTTCTACTAGAGGGTCACGGTCGAGGAATCGAGTTTTGAATCGACGTCGAGCAGTACCATCTAGGACAAGGAATTTTCGCTTTCCGTCGGACATGAATTTGGATATGGTAATTTCCCCTTTTTTTTCATATTCTCTAGTTCTTTACTTTTAACAAAAAATGATTTATGGCTTTCTAATACAGACACTTGACATGATACAAGCCATTGAGGAGGAAGCCATAGAAGATATTATCGAAAATGATATCACCGGTGGTATCTTTCGAATTAATAATTTTACCGAGTAAGATTTTTCTATAATTTTATTATTACTACTAGAATTGGAATTTTGTTGACCATATTAGATTAATATCTTGCAATTTGGTAGACATTTTATTTAGAGGTTACAATGAGACCATTTTTTGTGGCAATGTGATGCATGAAATATAGTATGCAAACTAGGCAAATAAACTGTAAAACGACATAGTCGTGTTCGAGATATACCACTTTTGACTACTCCGGTTGGCATTCACTCTAACTCATGTCAACCCTTTTCTTACTTGCGAATCTTGATGCACCATCGCCCTCTAGAAACTTGTCATACATTGGCACTTCTCAATGTTGAAGTTTGACACCTTGTCTCGCATTGAAACTTCTTTGTCCACGAAGCTCAATGTCCCATCCACCTTGCTCATCACAATGTTAGTGTCTAGAGCTGTGAAAATAAGTTCAGTCTTGAGGGTTTCCACTTCATGCAGAAATGTAAAGTATTTATACACAAATGTTAAGAACATGCAAATAGGCTTCGTCACACTGAGATTAATAGAGAAGTCTAGATTCGAGATCAATTGCCTTCCCTTTATTTCGATTTTTGGAATGACCTATTTTGATAAACAATTCATACTCATCAAAGGGAGCCTAAAACCTTGGGACTCATTAGAGAGAGAGAGACCTATTTTTTAATGTTGATAATTAATCTTCTATTTACTACTTCCTATCTTTAGATTGCAAATGTTGAAGTTGTTATATTATCTCCTTTGTATTCACGAACAATGAAAATAATGATCAGCACACTGGTGCTAGGTAGAGAATGACTAATAATCCATCCATAGCGTTTAACTGCAATTATTAATCTTCTGTAATTTATTGTTTTTTACTTCTGCTTCATCATATTTATATATTATGACTCTGTATTGCAAATGTTGAAGTCATTATATATCATCTCCTTCCCGTGTTCCTGCAGTAGAGATTATGAAAGATATTTGGCACTTGATGAAAATAATCATCAGCATACCGGCGCATCAATTCGGCAGATTAACGATTTACCGCTCTCCAAAGTGCAGGTATATTCTTTTTAATATATGTTAGCCGAAAAGGTCAGACTGGTGTGTCTGACCGTTTCAATCCAGAACTGATAACTCGTCTGGTTTGGCATATCCTCAAAAAATAAGGATTCAATTAACTAGAAAAAAACTAATTCGATCGGTATAAAACCGATAACTCAAAGATCATACTGATTTGACTGTGGTTTTGGGTTTTTCATGGTTGATGCAAATACATTGTCTCAAGATCTTAACCGTGAGTTTTTGTTTTCAATTTTCTTTTATCTATGCAGACCAATAATTCTGATGAAGTTTGTGCCATATGTATCGAAAGCCCCAAGATCGGAGAAACCGTTCGTCATCTTCCTTGTCTACATAAATTTCACAAGGATGTAAGCCTTTCTATCTCGACATTGCCACTTCATTTTTCTGCGTATACGATGATGTTACGAGTTTAATGTTTCTTTCGATATACATTCCCTGCCTGTGTTGCAGTGTATCGATCCGTGGCTGAGTCGGAAAACATCATGTCCGGTTTGCAAATCGTCTATAAATTAAAAGGTGAGAAGATCATGGATATAGTATAAAGTTAATGGGGCTTTGCATGCATTTTTTCTTTTCTTTTTGGATTTTAGTTTGAAAATGGTGAATTCCCCCCAAAATAAAAGCTCTTATATTCCTTCTTTTAGAGGTATATTGACAACCCTTTGCATTGAAAATCTATAAATGTTTGTAATATCAAAAGTTACAAAATGGTCGGAATTATTTTTGACAGTTTAGGCCCGAATTTGTCTAAAGACCAGTTATCAGTTTAGGCTTTGGATATTTTGGATTTAAAAAAAAATATGTATTTAAAAAGAAAAATTTTACGATAGGTGTCGAATATCGTTGAATATTATTAAATTAATTAATAAAAATTTAAAATTTTAAGGAATCAGTATGTAATTAATAAAATAATGATAGATTTAATATATACTCTTTAAGATTTTTATTCTTTATAAATTAATTTAGTAATATTCAATGGTGTTTGATGCACATTATAGACTCATCCATGGCCCGTTGTCATCCTAGCATTACATAATTATTAATAATAAATAAATTAATATCACAAATAAAATAATGCCTGAGTAAACTTAAACAAAATTGAGTTAATGATTTTAAAATATTAATTTAAATTGAATTATATCGTAATTTAAGAATTAAATAAAATTAGATTTAAAATATTGAATAATTATAATTAATTTTTTTAAAAAATATAATAACTCGATTTAATCAATTTTTATAAATTTAACTGAAAAATTAAAATAAAGCTCAATAACATTTATTAATTTAATTAACTTTGATATTTTAAATAACTAATATATTTTATTTTTATTGAAAAAAAGTCATTTTTGGATCCTAATATTTTTCATTTAAAATTTTAAAACATTCAAGAGGTTTAAGTGGTGTCTACATCCAATGTCCCTAAAAATTTTGTAAACCAAAAGGCAATGAAATCCAATATTCCCTAAAACAAGACGACCATGGCGGAAAAAATAAAAACAGTGGTCGGATTCATCCACGTGGGGTAACAAAACCTCAAATAAGACACGTGTTGATATTAATACGTGGAGTGGCAGAGGCTCTACAAATACCACACGAGTCATGGACAAGGGTCGTAAGATAAATAATTTTTCTTTTATTTTTAAGGTTTCTAGAAATAAAAAATGGGAAATAAGGGAAATGGGACACGTGGGGAGCCACGTTGGAGGCAGACGATGTTGGAAAGTTATTGGGGATGGCCCACCAACTGTATATTGTAATCCATGCTCCCCCACTCCACTCCATTCCTTTCTTTTAAAAAAAATAAATCCACTTATAATCTTATTTTAAAAAATAATTATTTTATTTTTTTAAAAAATATTTTTTATATATTATTAAATAGTGAATAACTATTAAAAATTATGTTTAAAATAGATAAATATTATTAAATGGGTCGTAAATAATTTAATAAATAAGATTTATGTAATAACTTTTCTTATTTCAAAGAATTGAGGAATATACGAGGTAGGTGAATATTTTCAATATATCTTATTATATTATTAATTTAAATTATTTTAAATCTCTAATTAAATTAATATCTCAAGTCAATCAAGCATTAAATTAATTAAAGAATTAAAATACAATAAATTTACATTTGATTCTATAGAATAATAAATTAATAAAATATTGAAATTATATTTTAACTAGAAAAATCAATAATTCAATTTTGACCCGTCAAAATTTTCTAAAAAAATATATCTTAGCAAAACATAGAACGAGTCTAATATTTTTATTGAATATATTATTTTTATTATTCATACTCTTTATCAGTTATTATTAATAACTGAATGGTAAGTAGCTTGGTTTCGCTTAAGCAAGTCTCAGACGTTATGTACGTAAAAAATTATTTACCCATTAAAATTAAGTATACGACTCAGGTCAGTCCCGTTTAATCAGATCAAGACTTAAAAACCGGAAAAGTAATAAAAAAAATTAAAAATATTAAATATTTAAATATATTCAATCTTATATATTTTTATATATTATATCATCGATATACGATAAAATTATTTCTTCTAAAATCTTACTGTCAAAAGATTTTATCCATTTAGTATATCTCCATAACCGGGAAGTGTAATATCAAAATGCAAGCGTTTCTTTCGATTTGTGATAAATTATTACTGTTTTAATTTGAATTAATTAAATAATAAATTATAAATTTTTAACGAAAAATAAAATGAAAACAACATTTAAGACCAAATTACACGGAGAATCCGAAGTAAAAAACATTGAAATTTTCTATAAATTAAATTTTAAATCTTAACTCTTATTTTTTTATAAACTAAATTCTAAACTTTACATCTTAAAAATATATCTTATTCCTAATTCTTTAAACCCTAAATTAGAGCCTCTAACCTCTAACCTTAAATCTTTTAAACTCTAAATCAAAATTTTTAACCTTAAATATTAAATCTTTAATTTTTACTATTTAATTTGAAGTGGAAGCACAAATAAAAGTTGAGGAACAAATAAACGATTTAATCCTGAGTCTGCATGGATGGATGTTATATGCCTTTGAAAAGTTCAAACTCATCTCTAACGTGTCCATTGCCGACTAGATTTAGATGAAAAATATTAATGTCCTACACGCGCGCACACACTTTTCTCAATTTATATAAACCCTAAATCCTCTCACTCTAACCCCAAACCTCAACCAATAACACACTTCCCCCACCATGCAACTGCAACTATCACTCCCTCTCCTACAACCCCAATCTCCGTTATTGTCGCGGCCATCGTATCCGCTTCGGTATCTCGAAGTCGAACGTAGAGTATTGGTACCGAGTGTGCCGAATTATCCGGCTCACTTGAATCCATTTCAAAAGCTAGCCGCGGTGGCTTTGGACAAGATCGAGACCTCGGTGATCATGACACTAGAAAAAAATCATGTATTGCCTAAAACGGTTGACCCGGCGGTTCAGATATCCGGAAACTTTGCGCCAGTTGGAGAATGCCCGGTTCGT
Organism: Abelmoschus esculentus; assembly: GCA_035048815.1. NCBI lineage: Eukaryota > Viridiplantae > Streptophyta > Magnoliopsida > Malvales > Malvaceae > Abelmoschus > Abelmoschus esculentus. Next base: position 7,619,062 of record JAUCBN010000061.1, on the reverse strand, counting down.
CACGGATTAGAAGTTGTGGGACGGATTCCGGATTGTTTGCGTGGTGTCTATGTTCGGAACGGTGCGAATCCGATGTTCGAGCCGTCGGGCGGACACCATTTATTTGATGGTGATGGGATGATCCATGCTATTAGCTTGGGGTCTGGAAATGAAGCTAGTTATAGTTGCAGGTATACTCGAACCAGCCGGCTGGTTCAAGAAGCCCAATTGGGTCGGTGCATGTTTCCTAAACCGATTGGTGAACTTCATGGACACTTGGGTTTGGCCAGGCTCGGTCTGTTCATGGCTCGTGCCGGTTTAGGCTTAGTCGACGGTTCACATGGGACAGGTGTGGCAAATGCAGGGCTTGTCTACTTTAACGGTCGACTGTTAGCCATGTCCGAGGATGATCTTCCTTACCATGTCAAGATCAACGGCGATGCTGATCTCGAGACGATCGGACGGTTCGATTTTGACGATCAAATCGATTGCCCGTTGATTGCTCACCCCAAACTAGATCCGGTCACAGGTGATTTGCACACCCTGAGCTACAACGTCTTAAAGAAACCTTACCTGAAATATTTCAGGTTTGATAAATTCGGAAGAAAGTCACGTGACTTGCACGTGGATATCGAGCAGGCGACCATGATTCACGACTTTTCCATAACGGAGAATTTTGTGATAATCCCGGATCACCAAATGGTATTCAAGTTATCCGAAATGATCCGGGGCGGGTCACCGGTCGTGTACGACGAGAAAAAGACGTCCCGGTTCGGTGTTTTGAGACAAAACGAAGTTTCCGGGTCGGGAATCCGATGGATCGACGTACCGAATTGCTTTTGTTTCCATTTATGGAATGCATGGGAGGAAGACAATACTGAAACCGGTGATAAAACCATAGTCGTAATCGGGTCCTGCATGAACCCGCCCGACTCCATTTTCAACGAGTCGAACCGCATGTTAAGAACCGAACTATCCGAAATCCGAATGAACTTGAGAACAGGACAATCAACACGAAGGGTTATCATACCAGGGATGAACTTGGAAGCGGGTCAAGTAAACAGGCAATATCTCGGTCGAACGACCCGGTTCGTCTACCTAGCGATAGCCGACCCATGGCCGAAGTGTTCCGGCATAGCAAAAGTCGATCTCCGGACAGGAAAAATTGTCAAATTCATGTACGGAGCGTGCCGTTTCGGGGGCGAACCACTCTTCGTTCCCGAAAACAAGCAAACGAAAGGAGACGAAGATGAAGATGACGGATATATAATGGGATTGGTGAGGGACGAGGAGAAGGAAACGTCGGAGATGGTGATCGTAAAAGCTCGGAACATGAAGCAAGTTGCGGCTGTAAAGTTGCCGACGAGGGTTCCTTACGGGTTTCATGGTACGTTTGTTAGTGAAGAAGACCTACGGGGACAAGTGTGAAAATTCAGGTTGCTTTTTGTGTGTTCTAATGGTCATTATAAATGAAACTACAGTGTTTATGTGCAGAAATCATTACCGTTAGTAATGCATGGAAATACCAGTACTGACGCGAAGGAGGGAGAAAATGACAAATATTCTTCTTCTTAAGAACTCGGTTTCGGTGTTTATTGTCTTGAACGGTTAGAGGTTGGCGGCGGCGTCTTTAAATGTTGTCGGTTCATCCCATGAACTGAAACCTTGTTTACGTAGCGTAGGTAGCGGTTGGAGGCTTAACAGATGTCGACTTTTGCGACAATGGTTGTCAAGAAACTTCGCATTTGATTACGTTTAGCGGAATACAAATTTTCTGTTTTCTTATTAAATTTTTTAGTCATGCTCCTAATTACAATTTTTAAAAAATTAAAATTTAAATCATAATTTTTAGTTTTTATGTCTTAAATCATAAATTCTAAATTATACCTCTTAAAAAATATATCCTATCCTTAGTTTCATAAATCTTAATTACAATCACTAACCTAATTAAATTCAGGGATAGAGCCATATTAATGGTAGGAAGAGCAATTAACCTAAACAATTAAACCCTAAACATACACATTAATTTAAAACGAAGATACCAATGAAGACACAAATAAGTGGCAGATAATTTAGAGTTTAAAATGATAGGTTTAAAATTTAGAGTTTAGAGTTAAAATTTATGATTAAAGTTTAAAAGATTAGATGTAAAATATTTTAAAGTAAAGAGTTTAGGGTTCAAGATATAAAAATTTGAATTAAAGTTTAAAATTTAATTTTTAAATATTTTTAATATGGGAGATAGAAAAAACATAATTAAAGATAAAAGAATTTTATTTTAATAATTTTTTTGATAAGTTGTGTTTTATTTTAATAATTCTCGTAAGTTAACGTTGAATTTATTTTATGAATTTTATTAAATTTGAGAGGTTTAAGATAAGTGTATTAGAAGTGATCATATAAAATTTTAAAAAAAAAATAAAAAAAATCGATTCAAAATGTTTGAAAAGGATAAAATACATGTGAAAAATAATATGTTAGTGTACTTCTGTATCATATTATATTTATTTTTTTTAAAATTCAGGTTACGATACACATAATTTAACATGTATTTTTTAAAATCGATAATCTCTTTTTTAATAAATTGTACTCTCTAAATTTTTTAACCGTTCAGGGTCACGTGCAAAGCTATATAATTTATGCAGGAATTGTATTATTGTAACCCTTCAAATTTTTAGTTTAATATTATTTTAGATTATTTTTATTTGAAGTATAGATCAAATAATACTCTATATTTTTATTTTTAAATTTAAATGTTTAATAAATTTTAAATTCTTTCGATGTTTTTTTTGTATAATGATAATTTTTTATTTTTTCTATATAAACATGGAGTATGCAAAAGAGTGAAGTGCATAGTTTCTTTCTGTAACTTGACTTGACTTTGACCTTATCCCTTAATGTCAAACAATTTTTATTTCTTTTTAGTGTCCCATTCTATGTTATAATACTAAAAAATTAAGCCTCGTAATTAAACTCAAAATACTAAAAATAAATCTTACACCCTATATTTTAAATACTAATTTTAAACTTTGAATTTTAAAATTTGAGTTTAATTTTTTTAATATTAGAATATAAGTAGAAATGTCAAAAATATATATAAAAAAATATTTTCTAAAGGGATGGGTGCGACGAATACCGTTAAATACTATTAACGTTGAAGACAGTTGAATATTATTAAATTAATTAATAAAGATTAAAAATTTCAAGAATTTAACATACCATTAATAATTATATGTTAAGTCTATCACTCTTTTATTAAAAATATTAGAATGCTTCTTTAACACTCATGTGCCCATTATATGAACTTTATTTATTATTATAAGGATTTATTGGATGTCTCAAATTATGTTTTTTTAATTATCTTTTTTAAAAATATAAATTTAAAGATAAAGAATAAAGTCAGGGTTCGTAGAATTAAAGTTAAGTATATTTTTAAGGTGATAATAAAGAAAACTCGTGGGAATTTCGATTTATTTGAATGCAAAAATATATGAATTGTGAATTTCGATTTATTTTATACATTTTTTTCTTGTTTTGATTATACAATGATTACAGTAGTATTTGTTCTAGTGTATTTGGACATTGATCGCTCAATCACCGTACTAATATTATTGGTGCTCGAATCCGTGACCTCTAGAAACAATTATTATTCTTTTAATCATTAAGACTAAATGACTCGTGTTATTTTAAATGTTCTTCCTACATTCAAATGTTAATGGTAATGTTAATGTATCATCATTAATTTTTTGGGGAACAAGATAGGATAGGTCCTTGATAAGCAAGTAGTGTTTTGTTGTTGTAATGGGCAGACACAAACTAGTTGGACACCGAGGAATGAGGATAGGGTCTCACACTTTATTACAAGACTTTGGATTTTCTCGTTTGCTACACACAAGTGGATGAATGGATGAACAATCGGCGGGACTTTTAAGAAGGATTCACTTTTATTGACCTCACTTAAATTCAAGTAATTATGTTTTAAGAGAGAATTTGAAATTCGAGTTTTAATATATGTAATTATTTTATACGTAGATAATGTAAACTAATTTTAATATAAAAACGTGTTAATATTAGAGTTTAGATATCCAATTTAAGTGTAAGATTTGTTCTTTAAGAGTCTTAATTAGAATTTAAAGTTTATAGATTATAACCTAAATCCTTTGTTATATTATCTTAAATCTTAAACCCTCAAAACCTCGAAAAATTATATCATGGGTCAGTCCCACCATGTGTCCATGGGACCAACCAATAAAAACTTTCCATTTCATTAATTTTTCCATGTCATAATTTTTTCCCAAGTGAATCTTCACTTGAAAAATTAAAAAATAATGAGGTGAACAGTTTCTATTGGTTGGTCCCATGGATGACGTAGTGGGACTGACCCATGATATAATTTCTCCAAAACCTCACATTCCGAACTATATGATACAGTAAAAACGTTTAATTCTCTCTGTGTCACGTGTTCATATCCCACTATACGAAAACTCTTCCATATATGACATTATATTAGCCTAAGTACATATGCTCCCCCTCCCCCTCTTTTTCAAAGTCAACTAATTTCCACTAATTCCTTGCAAATGGGTTTAAATGGAGCTATTTCTTTCATGATTCATATTTGAAAAGTTTTGATTCTTTTGAGGAAAAATCGCTTGTTTAAATAGTTTCTATATTATTCTTATTTTTCTAAATATTTATATAAATATAAAAAAAGTCGAAGAATTGATAAAAATAAAAAATTTATAAGCAGTTACGATTATAGGATTAAATTAAATAAAATGTAAAACTAAGAGATTAAATAGCAAAAAAAGGATATTTGCTTTCTAAAATGAAAATAAAATTACATAGTTATTCTAGTTATTCGAATTTTATTAAATGATTTAAATTTTTTAAAAATATTTGAATCGAATTTTGTTTATTTCCCTATAAAATCTCTTTATTCTTTTGTACAAGATGTTTGGGCTGGGCTACAATTCAATGCTCTAAAAAGTGAGTTATTTTGTGCTAGCCCTGAAATAAAACTTTGATTAGATGAAATTATACACATAAAACTTCGATTTTTTATTCATTTATAATTATACATATAAAAATTTTATTTTTATTTAATCATACACATAATAAGAAATAAATACGTCTAATATTTTTTTTTATCTTGGATTAATATTTTTTTCCTATTGCATAATCATAAAATAATGTTATGTTAATAACTGTGATATTAATTTATAAAAATGAATCAAATTAAAATTTCATATATACAATTATACAAAATTAAAGTTCGCATATACTTTTGAAATATATTTTTTATTTTGTATAATTTTATTTTTGGAATATTTTATGTTTCTATTTTTATCAGGGTTATATCATGTTATCAGATAATGTAATACACAAATGATAATGCAATGACAAAAATGATAGAAAAAAATATAAAGATGTCAAACTAATAATTCAACAATCCTACATGAGTCAAAAAATTATTATTTATTTTTTAATCATCGATATTCAGTTCATTAATTGATTCATCTAAATTAAATCAAAATAATATGAAATCGATGATGTGCTGAGCAGTGGTTCTACCATGGTTCCACCCAGCACATGTATCCGCACATGCTTGGTCTAGTCTAGGTCACTTTCCAAATTACAACCCAAAATGAACTTTATTTGCTATGAAACTAGAGGATGAAATGAAATGATATCCCAATCTACATGAACCCAAGAGTGCCTATCTTGAAGCAATTTGTTGTAGGTAGACTAAATTGATGGGTCATGTGGCCGAATGCATATGGGTGGGAGCAATAGGGTCAAGACAGGTACGAAAATAAATGGGAGTAGAGTGAGACAATCGCCTTCTATCTTTGATTTTTTCCTTTTATTTAACTTTTTAAAAACTCGATTTATTTATAAATTTGTTCTTCTACTTTTAAATATTTATATTTTACCCTTTAACTCCAAATTCTGACTCTCCCTAACCCAAGTCATCACTTCCGTGTTCATAATTAATCAAGCATATACATCAATTTGACTTACTACACATCTTAAATGACCTTTAACAATTTGATTGAATAATTATTTTAATTTTTATTTTTCATAGAAAACAAAAAATAACGTTTGATTGAATCATTATTTTTATATTTATTTTTCGAACAACCTTTAACAGTTTATTTTAGATCAAGATAATCATTTGCAGATGAAAAATATCACTGAACTGACAATAAATATAAAAATTAAAAAATCATTAAAAAATCAAAAAAAACTTTAATAAAATATTTTTAAAAACTTTATGATATTTAAAAAATATTATGTTTTTTCTGTATTTTTTATTATAAAATGTCACACAGATTTTTTCCAATGGTTTGGGTGAGCTAATATATATTTTTTAAAGTCTTTTTTTAAAATGGGTATAACTATTTATTTTTTTTTGAGAATTTTAAAAATGTTTAAGAATAAATTTAATTAAAAATATTCAAAACTTTTAAAGTTTAATATATTTTTTTAAAAAAAATTAATTAAAATTCGAAATTCTTAAAATTTTGGGAGAGTATGTCCTTCTAGTCCCACAAAGATTCTACTCCTACCTCTAGGTAAGATTAGATTTATCAAGATTATATGTTCTTAGCGTGAGATTATACTTTGTTGATAAGCTTGATAACTTTGATTACGGGTTAAGTCGATTTGGTTTGGTTGGATTTTAGATTTGAACCATTTAAAATAATTTAGTTCTGTTTGGTTATTATTTTAATTATTTCAATAAAAATATAAATATTATTCAAAATTAAAATCCTTTTAATTTGAGTTTAATTATATTTAAAAATATAATATATTTTTAAAATAATTTTAAAATACCATATTTTATGAAAAGAAATTAGATACTATATTTATATGCAAAGTTTCACGGTCAAATTCCTGCCCCTCACTTACTTTGGCTAAAGTGAAAAGGTTAAAATTATTAAATAAATAAGTAAATCAGAAAAAATTAAAAGTAATGAAGCAAGACAAAAAGAGACGGTACGAGTCTAGAAAACCATAAATTTTAAGTACGAATCATCTAGTTTTAATAGTTAAAGAAACAGTTGTTGTTTCTGATTCGAGCATCAATAATACTAACATAATGATTGAACGATTAATATTCAATGATTAAAAGTATTTCTTAAAACAGATATTACTGTAATCACTGTAGCTGGTTAAAAAAAATTAACTTTATTAATTCGAATTTCTCAAACACTTAAAAATCCATATAATTTTACAAATATAAGTCAGCCTAAGCCATGAGAGTTTGTTTGTGTCGGTCCACAAATTCAATGGTCCAAATTATTGCAATTAAATCATGGTGATGGAGGAAGGGAGAATAGAAGAAAGGGGTGGGGGTTACAAAGCATGGAAACTGACATGATGGGTGCCATTTTGTTGTTGCACTAAAACATAATCATGACCTCTATTACAAAACAAATTACCTCCAAATTTTAAGATAAAATGGATTTAAGTTCAATATATTAACGGTAAAAACTTTTTAATTTTTATTAATGTTTTAATTTTAGGGTTTAAATTAAGATATAGAGTATAAAGATTTAAAAGTTGAAGTTTATAATTTAAAAATAATAATTTTGATTTAATGTTTAGAGGTTAGGGTTTAAGTTTTACGATAATACATCAGTTAACGGGATATAGCATTAAGTCTTTTGAGTAAGATTAAAAATTTAAATCTTGATGTTATAAATAAATAAAATTAATTAAAAATATCATTTTCATATTAGATTTCTACTAAATTTTATCTAGATCAATTAATAAATAAATAAGACATCAATAATAATAATAATAATAATAATAATAATAATAATAATAATAACTCAAATACACCAATTTAAATAATTTAGATGAAACACGTACCCTATTCCAAGAAAAATTATATCATGGGTCAGTCCCACCGCATGTCTATGGGACCGACCAATAAAAACTACTTATCTTTCCATGTTATATTTTTTTCGAAGTGATTTTTCACTTAAAAAATTAAAAAATAATGAGATGGGTAGTTTTTATTGGTTGGTCCATGAATGATGTGGTGGGACAAACCCATAATATAATTTATCGTATTCCAAACCATTTTTAATGCATTAATTCAACTTTTTGTTTACTATCTCAATACTAACTGAACAAACTCATAAATATTTCTTAAGAAATAAACATACCAACAGTGAACTCATTATTATATATAACTACATCCATGTGATATACTGATCTGAGATTTTTTTTTTCAAAATTAATAAAGAAATTAATTTCCTTCTACTTCGGTCTTCTTTAAATGGACGTAATCCAAGTCCACCAATATCCCAATTAAATTCCATTTTTCTATAATAAAAGATAATATATTCACTTTATTTATTTTTATATTAAAAACTATTATTTTAAAACCGGTAAATCAGCAGGAAACCGTGACATTGTTCTCTCTCCCTGCCGCCGTACTACCCGTAGTATCCGATGTGGCAATTTTCACCCGCTGTTAAAAACAGTAAAAATATAAACTTGCATTTAACCGCAGTAAAATGGCACGTGATTTAAGAAAGGGAGAGAGGGAAACAGTTAGCGGCAGTTAGGTAACTTAGGTTTAGATACACTGGTTAATGCAAAGAACTAACTTGAACGAGACGACGTCGTTTCTTATTTTTGCCTTTTGCTCGCCGCTCTATAAAAAAATCGTTTCCTTGGAGCTTGTACCCTGCTTCTGCTTCTGCTTCAGACTGTTTTTTTTTTCTTTTCTTTTCTCAGCCTTTCCCTGTTTGTTTTCTTTTCTTGTCTGTTTGGATAGTGAGAAAATTTTTGACTACTGAAGAAGCAGAGAAAGTTGCAATGACGGTTGCAAACAAGTGGGCTTTAGCTTCTTTAGCTCTTCTGTTTTTGCTTCTTGTCGGAGCAATGTCCACCGTACGGACCGGAAACGCTTCCAGGTTTCTCTCTCTCTCTTGCTCCCTACTTCAATTCTGAAGATTTCCTTCCCTTTTTGTTTTCATTTTAGTGAAGGAGCGAAACAGAGTAATTCTAATAAGTAATGTAATCCAGTTTATGCAAAGTTTTCAACGGCTAGATCTTTAAGTATATTTTTGGAAAATGAAATCTCATTCGCTAAAAGGACACTGGAAATCAACGAATCCATTATATTTATCTTCAAAACCTTCATTAGCACATAGTACAAAGTGAGATCGCACTGTACCTTTTTAACGTATAAACTATAAACTGGAGATGATTCTCTTCTTGTTTCTATTTGTTATGCACGTTCTCTATTTAACTTATATATATCCATTTTTATAGCAATGTGGACAAAGAGAAGGTGCAGAGCTCGAAGAACTCAACAATGGCAGCTAGGTAATGCAATGCAGAGCTCAAACACTAGCTAAAAGAATTGATCATCTCATCTAAGCCGTTAGTTTTTTCGTTTCGTTTACGTTTCCCGTTTGAACCGTTGGATGATCGGAGCGGTTACCATTTTTTTTCTCATCCTAACAATATATTAACGATTGTTACGATTCCCAAGACGTTGAGATCCAGATCCTAGGATCCTAACCGTTTATTTTCGACGCTACATTCCCTCTTTCTTTGGTCAGCTTACCAGAATCGCCCTCCTCTTACAAGAAAAAGAGAAACGAAATACGAAAGTGTATTTTGGTCATTTCAATAACCTCGTCTAAAATTTCGCTCGCGGTTTCCTGTTTCGCATTCTTTTAACGGTTTTGGGGGTTTTGGGTGAATACTACCGCCTTGAGCAGTGTATTTGCTGCTGCTTTATCTCTATTCACCTACTCGCCGATACAGAATGACGCGTGTCGAAACTTCATTTGTAGCATTAACAATAAACACTATCTTATTTTTAATTTTATCTATTTAATGGGTTTCAATTTGATGATGAGTTTTGCTTGGTGAATTCCAGGTCAGAAGAGGTTGAGCCACTCAACGAGCATGCGGTTCCGGATCCAGAGGCAGTAGCAACCGAGGTCGAATCCATCATTGACATGTGAGTTTCTCCCTTTTTAAAACTATTTTTGATTAGCGATTGATAGAGAAGCGAAACCGCGGGTAGAAAAAGATGGGAGGGTTGATATCATCAATCAAAATCCGTTGCATTCTTTACATGATCATGACATATTTTATATATTTCATACTGTTATTTTAACCCTCTCATATTTTCTCTTTCCAATCCAAATTAGGCATTTACTTACTTTATAGTGTAGATGCACGTTCATTTGTCTATTCATGCGAAATCCAAAGTGATTAAACAAACCCACTTTTGTTTGACCACTTTTCAAATACTTTCTTTTATTTGTCTTTCAATTATATTAGAAAATTTAAAAGTCTTAGGGTAGGAGATATTTTTATAATTAAGTGTTTAAATTATATATTTTATTTTTTATGTTAAAATTATTTTTTAATTTATATAAATATTTAAAATTTTATTTTGATATTTTAAATGATCGACTATTAAAAAATTATTAGTCAATGAAAATGTGATAAAGTAATATATTTTTGATTTATTTTAATTAATTTTTAAATAAAATTCAAAATTTTGTAAAAAAAAATAACAGTTTAAATTTTTTACAAAATAGTCTTAAATTCTTAACTAAAAATCCTTAAATTATCGTTGATGTCACTATTGACTGCATCGTTAGAGACCACCAATATTATTGTGGACCATCACGACTATTTTTTTTTAACCATCTATCGTTAGTTACCGACGATAGGTGTATTGATTGACTTCTTTTTCGCGAGTTTGACTTTCTTTTCATGAGTTTAGTTTCCTACGACGTTAAAAAATTGACTGACATACCTATCATCGATTATTGATAATGGATAGTTGGGGGAATGGTCGTGGTGGTCCAACGACGGATATGGTGAGCGGTGACGAGGCTATCGATGATGAAATTATTTGGGAAAGTTAAAGATTTTGAATTTGTGGACCATTTTGTGAGTTTTCAAATTTTTAATTTTTTTAATAAATTAAGATAAAAAGTAAATTAAGTTTAAAATAATAATGTATTTTTTTAAAAAAAGAGTAACGGTAGTTAATTAGACACTTAAATGGTTGAAATAAAAATCTAAACATTTATTTAAAACAAAAAATAATTTAGCCATAAAAAATATCCATAAATATAATTTGGATAGCTATTTATCTATTAAGCTAGGAAAACAAAAATTGGATAATGGCGTTTACCCGTTTGTTGCAAAAGGACAGGGTAAAAACACATCCATGGCCGTTGATCTGGAATGACCTTATTGTCCTCGATTATTGACAAAAATTATACTCTGCACCCCCACCGACAATAATTTCCTATCCTTACCAAAACCTAGAGGTCATAATTAGTAATGTTTTTCTATTACAGCTGGTGAGTTTATTGCGTGTTCCTGTTAATAGTAACAATTGTCTAAATGTACACAAGCGCATTTGATATGATGGCAGGAACATTCGCAATGTGACTGAAAGGAGGAAGTTGGGGTTCTTCACATGTGGAACTGGTAATCCCATTGATGATTGCTGGCGTTGTGATAGAAATTGGCAGAAGAACCGGAAGAGACTTGCTGATTGTGCCATTGGTTTTGGGAGAAATGCAATTGGTGGGCGTGATGGACGTTTCTATGTTGTCACCGACCCTAATGATGACGACCCTGTTAACCCCAGGCCCGGCACCCTGCGTCATGCTGTGATCCAAGACGAGCCTCTTTGGATCGTGTTCAAGAGGGACATGGTTATTCAGTTGAAACAGGAGCTGATAATGAACAGTTTTAAGACCATTGATGGTCGTGGTGCCAATGTCCATATTGCTAATGGGGCATGTATCACCATCCAGTTTGTTACCAATGTCATTATTCACGGTCTGCACATTCACGACTGTAAGCCTACCGGCAATGCTATGGTCAGAAGCTCACCATCTCACTATGGGTGGAGGACGATGGCTGATGGCGACGCGATCTCCATTTTCGGATCTAGCCACATTTGGGTGGATCACAATTCTCTCTCTAACTGTGCCGATGGTCTTGTGGATGCTGTCATGGGCTCAACTGCCATTACCATCTCTAACAACCACATGACCCACCACAATGAGGTAAATATCAGTTGCATTGCTTATGACATCTCTTTTGTAGCTCAACTTTTATCCATGACATCCTCATTAATGGTAAAGCTAACTGTTTTGAAACCGTGATTAAATGCAGGTGATGTTGCTAGGCCACAGTGACTCATACACAAGGGACAAGCAGATTCAAGTCACCATTGCCTACAACCATTTCGGAGAGGGACTTATCCAGAGAATGCCAAGGTAATCCATCCATCCATCCATTAAAACTTTTTCACATCAAAGGCCATTTATTATCAATGGAAGTGAAAATCGAATTCAATATTGTGTGTGATAAATTGCAGGTGTAGGCATGGATATTTCCATGTGGTGAACAATGACTACACACACTGGGAGATGTATGCGATTGGTGGGAGTGCGAACCCCACCATCAACAGCCAGGGAAACAGATACGCAGCACCAACCAACCCTTTTGCAAAGGAGGTTACCAAGAGAGTGGAGACACCTGCAAGCCAATGGAAGAGCTGGAACTGGAGGTCAGAAGGAGACTTGTTGCTGAATGGAGCTTACTTCACTCCATCTGGGGCTGGTGCCTCAGCCAGCTATGCCAGAGCCTCAAGCTTGGGAGCCAAATCCTCTTCCATGGTTGGGGCCATGACTTCCAATGCCGGTGCTCTTCCGTGTCGCCGAGGCAGGCAGTGTTAGTATACCCATCCATCTTTCCCCTACTCATTTCAATTGGCTGAGAAATAGCCATTTCCCCATGATGATTCTTACAAAAACCTATCAAAATATGCATCCCATTGTTTGTTTTTACTTTTTACCATCTACTTGCCTGCCTCCTCACATATTCTGACAAAGTGTACATTTTTTACACATTGTCATTATATTTGTCTCTCTGTCTTTGTCCATTTGTTTTATTTTCCCAACCTCGGCCTGCTTCAACTCAACAACCCAAGTAAACCCTTCTTTAGGAGCAGGTGCGGAAGCGTTGTCTTTCTTTTCCCCCCCGCTACCAAGTTTTATCCTTGTCATGGTCAATTTCACCCATTTAAAAAAAAAAACATATGATTGGGTCTCCCCATGCTCTACTATTTTGTTATAGGATTGAATGGTTTTGTAGTAAAAAGTAAAAGTAAGAATGTAGAAGTAGAGTGTTGTATTGAAAGACTTTTGTTACAGATGAATGATGGGAATGATATAGAGTCAAATAGCTTGCATTGAATGTTTCCTTTGCTTTGCTTTTTTTTCCTTTTCACTTTTTGGTTGAACAAAGGTGGATGCCATCAATATGCTCCTGTGTGTTTAAGTTGGTTTGGTCTGGCAGGCAATCGCAATGCATCAATAGTGACTTTAAATGGTGGGGTTGCACCGACAGACAGGGTTCCCCCACATGACCTGAAATTAGTTAATGACTTCATTTCCTCTACCTTTTTCTTTCAGGTGGTCCACCAAACGATAATAGGCAAGGCCTACTCGCCCCACCAAACGATAAAAGGAGCTTCATTCAACCACCCTCATAACATATTACCAATGCATGTAACCCCCATTGTTAAATGAAAAAATGTAATAATAAAAGGGGATTGGTTGGCAAAAACAAACCAAAGTGGGATCATATTGAACAACAGATTGCGACCCAAAAGGACAAGGTGATGTGGAAGATGCGGACTGCCTCTTAGCATTTTTGAAAAGGAAGAAAATGGGACCTATCCTGCACATGCTTATACAGCTTCCATCCCTCACTTCAACCGACCAGCCTCCCGCTTATTAATTTCAAGATTTTAACATACCAATCGCAACGCCCTGCTGTTCCCCTGATGTTAGTTGCCGCTTCTCTAATTTAAACCCATTGGTCTGGTTTCTCTGGTAAATGTCCTACTAAATTGTTTGCTGGCGTAACAACTCTAACTAAGAAAAAACGAATCAAGATTCTGCTTCATCTCATAAAACAGGTTCGAAACAAGTTAAGGCAGGTGATATCGTAAAATTAATTGAGCTTGAATCTCTTTTATATTGATTTTTCTAGGATTGTGTGGCTTGAACATCAAATTCGGATTCCCACTCCATTTAATCGTAGAGTACAATCTAAAACATATATGACAACTTGAGATGTACAAACATTCAACGATTCAAGTTGAGGCTATTTTCATGTTGAGAAAATTTCATTTCAAATTCGAATTTTTCAAATAGAGATCCAAGTATTCCATTGGGACGATTTTTAGATTCGGGCAACATAAAAGAAAAGGATTATTTTTCCGCTACACTGATATGTGTGGCAATCGGTTAAGATCACTATCCCTCTAATTTTTGAAATCAACAACATTACCTCGTATTATTGAGAAGTAAATCGGGACTTATAAATAATGTATTTAAATAGTTTTAAGTAATCTCAAGGGTGTAATTGTAAACGCAAAATTACAATGCATGTTTGAAAACAAATTATATAAACTAAATATGAAACTATAAATTAATCTCACAAACTATATCAGAGTTAGATATAAATTAATGACACAATTGAAATAAATCGAAATTTAAAGGTATAATTAAAGTACATAAAATAACAAAACAAAATACAATTAAATTAAAATTAAATTAAATTAAATTACAATGCTGAACTTAACAACCATATTAATTAAAATTTAATCAATTATTAAGGAATGACATGTTGTAAAATACTATCTAAAGATTGAAAAGACCCTCCCCCATTGTTTTAATATGAAGAGGCCTGAGGTAAGAGCCTAGCAAAATTTGGATGCAAATTTTTTATACATTCTTGACTTTTGAGGATAACATTGAATGTGCCCAAACTTCATTTAATTACACTTAAAGAAATCCCACGTGCAGGGTCCGGAAAATAGGTGATAAGGTCTAAGAAATTAAGCTATTAGTCAAAATTTGTAAGTGCAAAGTTTTCCCTTTACTTAGAATCTGCAGAGATTGTAGGTGATTGTTTGATCAATCATCAACATACCCATATTTTTCTACCATTTTCTAGGCAACCAAACATGTTCTCCCAAAAATTTTCATTTAGGATATTTGTATTCAAAACCTTTAAAAGATAATTATGAAATTACAAAACCTAATCCAGTGGAGACACTTCTATCATGATTACAATCTTTAAAGGTAAAGTTCAACATATAAGCATAAAGTAAAAACATTTTGGTTAAATAATTATTTTGACTTTTTATTATTTTTAAGTAATTTAATTTTTTATATTTTATAAAGTTATTTTTAAGTAATTTAATTTTTATGTTTTATTTTGAGTCAAAATATTTTTTATTATTTTATTTTTTATGTTTTATTTTGGGTTAAAATAACTCTTTTATTATTTTTAAGCAATTTAATTCTTCATGTTTCATTTCATTTTATTTTTGTTTGTTTTGTTTTCTCTTCTTATATATTAATTGTTGTGTTTTTTTTCTCTATGACACGTTTTTCTATTTTATGACATATTTTTGTTTTATGATACGTTTCTATATTTACTTTATAAGTTTTTGATGTTGTATAGTGACCCTTATGATACTTGCTTTTAGTTCGTATTTATCGATGGTCACGTAGAGTTTGATTTCCTTTTGTGTTGTTTGTCGATGTAATTTATAACGAATTATTATTTTTGGAAATATATGAAAGATGATTACTGTCAATTTTTAAGATTTCATCTAGTTTGTATTTTGATAACTCTCTAGGGTTCCCCTTCTTACAATGGATTATATAGATTTTCTGCAAAGGTTAAGTATCTAATTTTACCGGTACAACGTTTATCTTTTATTTTTAGATTTACTTTTTTTATTGTTTTTTATCTCATAACATATTTTTATTTTTATTTATCGATAAAATTATTTAATTAATATATAAAAAATCAAAATAAAAAATTTAAATCTCAAACAGCATGACCTTTATGTAATTTAAAAATCATAAAGTTTTCAGCTTTGTTAAGCCATTGACCAACCGATTTTTGTAATTTAATGTTTAAATTATCCTTACAATCCGTAGGACACCAATAATTATGATTAAACAAAATAAAAATACTATAAAGAAACAAAACAAAAACCAACAATTTAAAACTTTTCAGTTTTTGTGGAATCATTATCAATAGTTTATTATATAATATTAATTAATTTAAATTTAATATTACATAAATTTACAAAAAATAAATTTTATAATTTAATTTATTCATAATATTAAAATTTAATTATTTATCCAACTTATCCGTTATTGTGCATGTACTTTAAATTCCTTTCGCCTATAAAAGGGAGGAAAGTGATAACATCAAGTCACTGAAAAACCAAAGAAAAAACATGGTGGGTGTTCGGAACGGTCTGGTCGTGTTTCTCGTCTCGGTTCTAACAATCTTCAGCGGATTGCCACCGGTTCTCGGAAGACAATACAAGCAATTATCGACGATCCATGTAACGAATTTGATGCCGAAAGGTTCGGGGCCGATGCAGATTCACTGCAAGTCTAGCTACACAGATTATGGGATGCACCAAGTCGAGGGAGGGGACGAATATCAATGTGGTGTTCGGGAAAAGGCCTTGTATTATTGTATGGCGATATCGGGTCGGCGAGTGGCCTCGTGGCACGCTTTTCAGCCTCGCCGAGACGGGAGTCGCGGAGCGGTTTATTGGTTGGTTAAGGACGACGGGATCTTCCTTAGCTGGGATAATTCAAGCTGGGTTAAAAAATCTTTGTGGGAAACTGAGTGAAAGCCTAGCTATCTGGGATGCTTGATTTGGTTGCTTGCATGTATTTAATTTCCTGTGTTCTATGTATGTATGTATGTATGTATGCTGTAATGCAATGCATGATTATGAATTGTCTGCATTAACCCTTTCTGATAAATTCTGAAATAAGTTAATAAGTTCTTCAGGTACGAAATTGAATCGAATATTAAGAGTTATGTTACACCGAAATGAAAATAAAGACGGATAATGATAATTTTTAAAATTATAAGATACAAATATTATAATTTTTTAAATTTTTTTTATTATTGATTTATCGAGGGCAACGATAGTTTTAATGTTGGCCACCACCGTTAATAGTTCTTTTCTCCTATTTTAAGTTATTATTTTTTTTAATTTTTATCTGCCTCGTAATATGTTTTTATTTATCTTGTGGCATTTTTTTTTTATCTTGTGATATATTTTTAGTCTTATAACACATTATCGTTCATCGTAGTGATAGATCTATGTTTGTAGATACGTTTTGTTGCGATGTTCAGTTCTGATTTAAAGATTGACGATGATCTTCAATAATTTAATTCTTTTCGTAATTCGTTTATCGATATAATCAAATCTATTTTATGAAACAACCTTTAAAATTATTGATTTTACTTACTATTATTACTTTAATCCTAAAACGAGTAGATAAATAGAGACAAAATGTTTTATTATCTACTTTTATTTCTCCATTATTTTATCTTTATCAATATTTTACAATTCACTTAACGTGTTTTGATGGTTTAATTACTTTTAAAAATATTTAATCTATATTTAGTGTGATTTCTTTTTCTATTATAATTTATTTTTAATATTATTTTTTATTTTAATTTTAATAAACTTCAATCAATATATTGTTCATAAAAAGACACGTCTTTACTTAACCGTCCATAACCTCGTGACCTACAACAGCAAACCTCCTGTTAGTGAAACTTGTCCTGTATTTACTTAACCTCACTGAACCTCGTGATATCCAAAAGCAAACCTCATGTTAGGATAAAAGGCAATCGAATAGATTAGAGAATATACCCGTAACATGTCATCTCACCACGGAAAATTATTTTATGTATCAGTTTTATCACATTATTTATGATCCTTAATCACTAAAAATTAGTCAATTAATTTTATATTTTACATATATTTTTTTAAATTAATCTCTATATAATCACCCATTACTTATTTATATGATAATAAAAAATTAAAGATTTACTTTTAGAAAAAATATATGAAAAATATAATTTTTCATAAAATAATTTTTATAAAACTGATCCATAAAATAATTTTTCTCGTGATACTCTAATAAAATTCAAGGGGTGATTTACATTTTAAAACGTTATTTTTTAATTTTTTGATGTGATTATATATACTATAATTTATCGATCTTATATTTTTAATAATACACACATACACGCTATCACTTAATGAATTTAAGCCTTCGTTTTTAAATTGATGTCCCTTACATAATTGAACAAAGTCTTTCATTTCCAAACAAAGATCATGATTGCATGCTCTCCTCATCGTTCATCACCTTACGTTTCTTCACAACAGGACCAATCAACTTCCACACTGTATAAAATAAACGATAAATATGAACTGTAATATATTCGAAAACGAATTCGAATAATAATCTTATGATCTGTAATATTCATGTCCACTCTGGTTTCATTGTATTTCACCAATGAGAACCTGATCTAATACCATGGAAGAAACTCTGGGAAATAAAATTGTTAAGAAAAGAATCAAAGGAAGATAAAAGTTTGAGATTCGAGTCTCGACATTTGTTGTAACAGTTTACTCGATCCGAGACTGCGAATAGAAGAATATGAATTAACTTACTGTATATGGTAGCTGCCAACCACTCGTTGATGACTTTAACGCATGCACTTGCCCAGCCAACATCAATGATCCATCTGAGTGTAATCATATAGTATATCATGCATACATGCATATGCATACATATATATATATATATATATATATATGAGAAGTTTTCTCAGAAACATTGGGTTGAAATAAAATGTTACTCGTTTGCCGTGTCTTCCAGGTTCCAGCTGATGAACAACATTGAAAAGTACATTGCCCCCAAGGAGAATATCATGTGGAAAAATCCGTAGTTGTATCGTATATCGTCGTCTAGTTTAACCTCAGTTTTGCTAAACTGGAAAAAGGATATAAAGCAATACGTTAAAGCATTCGAATTAAAATCGATTGACAATAGATGGATGAACTCATCTTGAATGTAAGATCATAGGCAATCCGTGGTGAAACCGTTCGAGGCGCGATAAACTTGGAACAACTGAACAGAACTTAGGCTCTGATACCATGTTAAAGCATCTATCCTAAAACTAATTAGTAATGGTTGGAGAGGTCCATCTCAAATGGTAAACACAAATGGTCGTGCATTAACGAGCAATCGTGTGGTTTGTAGGTGAAAGAGTAATGTACCTGAAATGATTTTGAGTCAATACCAGTTGAAAATGTTGCCATGACAATGGCACCTACTGCAATCAGGAACCCCTGAAAATGAAGGGGAAAAAGACCACAAAACTCTGAGAAGTATAATTATAAAGCAGTGCTACAACTCAAAAGTTGGGAGGAAAAGGATGGCAAGCTCTTACAAATATGGTGGTCCAATCAAAATTTTCATGATCCGGCTTTCGTATGTTGCATTTTTCGTCAGCCGGTTCACTGAAAAGCCATGTGATGAAACCAAATGACAGTTCTTCTGTTAATTTCTTAAGGCCTATCAGACTAATGCATGAAGGAATTGATTTGATATCAGAACTTAGGTACTGGAAAGGTGAAAAGAAAAATGTGATAGTGTAGGAGAAAATGTTGAGAAAACTTAAGACTTGCTTTAAGGTGAAATTTTCAGAAGACATAATCTTGTATCCGACACATTTTCGTACATACGGACGAGGATTCGATCCTCCAGGACACAATACATATACAAGATACTCTACTAGCTGAGATATACAGTTAAACCAATCATTATACTGAGCAAATACTCTTCTTCCAGCAACCTTTTCAGCCCTTGATCTTAAGGTAAACACATTTCTATATCTAACACTAGGAAGGCCATATTAATGTGTAAGTATGTCGATCCGTGATAGGAAGTGAAATAAGGTCATATGTGTATCGGTAAACCGGTTCCCGTTATTAATGTGCAACATTTAACTTTGAAGCAAGAAATGTAAGCTAGCTTATAATATAGGATGGGCTTCAACTCAATTCATTGCATACCTTCTAATGGCAGACCAACAGAGGAAAACAACATAAGAAGACATAATTCCTGAAGATAAGAGACCTTTATTAACCTGCATTAAGTAAGAAACCGATTCATTTAAGATGAATAGAAACTTTGGCTTTGGAAATTGTTATTATTCGACAATGTAATGATGCAACATCACAGTAGAAAACGGGAAAAGAAGCAGAATACACGACGCATAAAGTTACCTAGCAGTCATATAGTAGAGTTGCATGTTTCATTTTGTCACATGTAGTGAATGATAGTCTAAATTTTAACCTTAACGGAGAAGAGACATACAACAAATGCTATATCAGTCCAACTCTTCATTTTTTCCATGTTCAGAACTCATGTCCCTGACATGGTTATGGGGGGGTATAATCCTCCAAAGACCTTCCAAATACATTAAAATCTCGGAGGGGAAGGGGGAAGGATTGAATATACTTGTATCCGGAACATACCAATATCCGACACTTCATGGACAAAAGAGCTTAAAAATCCTCAAGTGGCGATGAATAATATTTCCAAGAAACTGATCCCTTGAGAAGCTTATATGTACCTTTGAATGCAAGGACATAGCCATCATCACTAAGAGCAGAAAGGCAGTCCATGTAATGAAGAATATGTTGAGAGCACAAGCTAGTCTCGGCGCATAAAAGTAGTACATGGACACAATTCCACATATGGAAACACCGTAAAAGACCGTCGAGGTAATTAATGCAATGGAACAGCAGCTGAGGCAAACAATATAGTAATTCGACAGTAAATACTTGTTTAATTTGATTACTTAATAAGTTTAAGCTTTTAATAAGAAAGAAATTACCTTTGTTTAGTTTGCTCATCAGGTGACCAGTACTTATTCCACCATCTAATAAACTCGATCACGCTTATAAGTTGCAGAAGGAGAAAAATCCTATATCAGATGAGCAGCAAAACATACTTAATCTCATACTGAAAAGCTAATGAACAAATTAAAAAACAAAATATACCAAAGTATTGATAACTTTATACTACTGGTCTTCTAGATTGATATTCAATCAGGAAGGCAGGTTACTATAGGTCATTATAAATGGTTGTAATATTATATTACAGTTTGCATCATATTGTTAAAGATTATAATTTGAGGGTGATGAAAACTACATGATGAAAAGCTATGAAATTAAGGTTTGAAAGTATGAAGAATACCCTGCGCCAACACGAGCGACTTCTCCTGCAAGAAAGAGGAAATAAGGTCCTTAATTTGGGGTATGATAAAAAGGGGAAAGGTCTCCTCCCATGATCTTAATGTACTAGTAGAACACTGGTGCATATAGTCATACTAACATGCTTAAAGTTTCAAGTTCTTAGATTTTGGGATTCAAAGCAAACATACCATATACGTGAATAAAATCTGGAGGGAGGAAGAACGGTACAACCATGGATACAAGCAACAGGACAAGCTTCAGCCCCCACCATCCTGAGTGCCATTTACTGCAAGCTTCACATAATTTTCTAGCAGTGAATGTGGTTAGAAACATGAGAAGGAAAAATATCTGAAGATGATGTCAAGGATCAAAATCTTTAAAGTTTGGGGAGTAAACATATACTGAACAGTAGAAATAACTATGTTACCTAGGAGGTGATCGTCGGATATAGGTATATGTTTGATAGTATGCAGATATAATCTATATACATATCGAAGGATCATACCCTGTACTTGTATGAAATCATGTTTTGGCCGCACAGGCACGCGCGTGCACACACACACACACACACACACACACACACACACACACACACACATATATATATATATACTGTTAATAGGAAGATACGAAACATCCTAAACTCACACGGAGAACTCCCAACGTGTGAAAACAATCGTGTCCGCTGATTCCACAAGCTTCTTTATCTGAGAAAATAATATTTTCTGTATGAAAAATATGGAAGAAAAGAAAATAGAGCATGTAATTTAATATCTCCCAAGCAGATTCAGAAGAGAATTACTTCAAGAACAGCTCACATAATGTACTAGATTAACAAATTCTAAGGGCTCAACAGGGGGAACCATAATTTTTTCTTCAAGAACACATTCCAGGAATCACAGGCTTTACCTCAAAGGACCCATGGTTATAGATTCAACAAAGGGTAGACAAAGATGGAAATTAAGTCCTAATTAATGAACTTCTGGTAGCTGAGAAAGGAAAAAAACTTGACTCACAGTAGAGTGGAGGGAAAATACTGTGGCCATAATCTCGAATGAACCATGCAGTAAGGTTGGTTACAAAGAAGATTATGCTGTAAACATATCTGGCTCGGAGTGACTTGCTCCTCGCTTCCAAACAGTCTGTATTTCTTGGATCAACTGACAGTACCTTTACTCTCTGAGTGTTGCTTGAACTTATATGTATCATACTTGATTCAAGTTCGGCAGCCGAAATTGATCCGCTCATCTCTGCCATGTTCAAGGAATTAAACTGTTGTTATCAGTTGCTTCTAAACTGCAGATTGTGTGTGTAATTGTTCCTTTATGCATTAGAACACCAAGGGTAAACCAGGTAAAATGTGCAGCAATTCAATAAGTGACGAAAAACAGAAGATTTATTCATAGCTTCTTCCATAATTCAAACATTGAAATTGCCTAAATAAACTATGCAGGAAATATTGTAAAATCTCTGATGTAGTCAGAATCTTAGCATGTCCATAGAAGAAGAGCTAGAAACATGGAAAAAGCTCTCTTTGATGGACATGGAAAATATTAAATATATATAATAATTCAGCTGATGAATACAAAAGAAATAAAAAGAAGGGTTGAAGCTTGGAAACCTTTTGCTTTTGGGGATTGATCCATGGAGTGTAAATTCGCTGTTTAGCAGTCTTGAAGAACATAAATATCAATGAATCTTCCTTGGATATACGTTATAGCCGTTGCTTCTTTTTCAACCCTTTTTCCACATTAATTTTCTGATCATCACCCAAATCTTCAGCTTGAAGCTGGGAATTTCTTTCATTTTCCAACATTTTCTAAACAACCAAACAAGTATTTAGCAGAATTATTGAGGAAATTACCCCCTAAAAATAGTAGTAAACGTGTATTCTTATAGAGCAATCACATCAGTATTTGTACGAAAAAAGAATTGAATTTTTTAATGCATTAAAAAAGATTGAATCTTTTAACATATTTATTAACTAATACGAGGAATCTTCGGTCGTTGATTGTAAAAATTGAGATTTCAGAATGTGATTAAAA
Organism: Abelmoschus esculentus; assembly: GCA_035048815.1. NCBI lineage: Eukaryota > Viridiplantae > Streptophyta > Magnoliopsida > Malvales > Malvaceae > Abelmoschus > Abelmoschus esculentus. The sequence continues at coordinate 7,595,842 of JAUCBN010000061.1, read as the reverse complement.
ACGATTCTGTTTTTTTAACGTGCATGATCTAAAATCAAGTTTCCATCGATTTTGCATTTGCCATTACATGTGATTAGAAAATATTTAAAAATGCATGAATATTTACATTGTTATAATATATATTACTATCCATTAACTCGATATATTAAATAACTCAACAAACATATTCACATCACTAATATATAATTAATATGCTAATGAAACAGATTCATTTTTGAATATCACTTCACTGATTGATTCTTGAATATCAATAATTAAAGTTTGAATTATTTCAAATTGTGATTAATTAATAGAATCTAAAAGTTTTAGAATCTTAACCTGTTATTATACCAAATCATGATCAAATAAATAAGTTCGGGAAGGCTTTGAGACATGCATACGTAAATTAACTTGAAACCATATAAGTTTTGCATGAAAATACAAAACATTTTTTCCTAGCAAGCAAACAACAATCACAGTTTTCTTGACCCTTTATCATTGAAATTACCAACAGGATAGGTCTCTCCTTATGATTACAATTGGAATCCTTCCGACTTCAAAACCCAAACTGGATTTTTGTTCCCTTTATCAGAAGTTGGGATGGAGGAAATAAAGATAGGTTAGATGAAAGAACTTGCAATAACTGTATTGTTAGGAGGAATAACCTCAATAATCCATGCCACCCATGCCGCCAGGCATTGCCGGAGCATCCTTCTCATCCTTGGGAAGTTCGACCACAACTGCTTCGGTTGTTGTCATCAATGATGATACACTGTGACAGAAAGGAAACATGCTCGGCTTATTACTTTCAGGAATACCGGACCAATAACACGATCCTATAAAACAGATTTATGGCTTACCTTGCAGCATCGACCAAAGCTGTTCTTATTACTTTCAATGGATCAATAATACCCGCTTTCACCATATCGACATATTCACCTGGTTTTGGAGCAAAGGTAGGAGAACAAGCTATGTTAGTTTCTTAGAACAGTAAACAAATTCCATGAAAGCAACTTGTAAGAGATTTGCATACCTTTGGCTGCATCATACCCGAGATCAGGGTTATCCTGCTCCAACAGCTTCCCAACGATTACAGCTCCCTCCACTCCAGCATTTGAAGCAATTGTGTGTACAGGTGTCTGCAACAGAAAATTCATTTACAAGGGACTGAAATTTCAAAGTGGAAGACCTTTTCAACGGTATAACGATAATAGAATTCAGAATTTGATTCATTTGACATGGAGAAAAGATTCACAAACCTTTAGAGCATTCTGGATAATTTGAACACCAATCTTCTGGTCAAAGTTGGCCGTAGGTAGCTTGTCCAACTCTTTCGATGCATACAAAAGAGCAACACCACCACCTAGATAGTAGGACACCTTTAGTAATGTTTCCACAATATAACAAATTTAACTGAAACATCAGAAAAACGATTAAGACTCTAAAAAGTTATTTACCTGGCACAATACCCTCTTCTACAGCTGCCTTTGTAGCATTTAGTGCATCTGTAACTCTATCCTTCTTCTCATTAACTTCAGCTTCACTAGCTCCACCGATCTACAACATCCAACAAATTCCAAGCTTCGTTAACTCCATTTAAGCAGAGCAACAAATAATATGAAAGGAACATCCATTGCATTTCTTAGTTGACAAGTTAAAAATGCCAATAACTATAAGGTAGAATACCTTCAAGACAGCCACACCACCAGAAAGCTTTGCCAATCTCTCTTGCAACTTCTCCTTATCATAATCAGACGTGCTCGATTCAATTGCTGACCTAATCTGTTATCATGAAAATGTTATAATCTGAACTATTAACAGATCGCATTCAAGAATCAAAATATGGCTAAACAATTGTTCGTAAAAGAACAAGACCTGTTCGCATCTTTCTTCAATGGCTTTCTTGTCACCGTTCCCATCAAGAATAACAGTGTCATCCTTTGAGACAGCAACCTTAACCCAAAGGAAAAGAACCATTAAAAGATGTCAGTGCACATAAAAAGGGATTAAACAGTCTGTTCTACTGAACTCGTGAAAGGCGTCATATTTTCCATCGAGTAAAGACTTTCATGTCCAAACTATACATATCATACCTTTTTGCAAGTGCCAAGCATTTCCAGATCCACCTTTTCAAGGTTCATGCCAAGTTCTTCAGTTATAACCTATGATAGAGAAGTAACAGATATCATTGTCAAGAGGAACAATAAGACATGAACAAGAAAGTATCATATAGCCGAAAGACAGTTGCCCTACCTGTCCTCCTGTGAGGACAGCAAGATCATGCAGATTAGACTTCCTGTTTTCTCCAAAACCAGGGGCTTTTATGGCACAGACCTGCACCCATAAATAATCCACATGTAAGATTAGCCAGCATTCCTGAAACTGAGAATGATTAACACAAGTCAAGGTGAAAAAGGATTCATATTAGACTGATCATAAAACCTTGATTCCAGCACGAAGCTTGTTAAGAATAAGTGTAGCAAGTGCTTCACTCTCTATATCCTCAGCTACAATCAGCAAGGGCCTTTGTCTCTGAACAAATATAGCATAGAAGATATTAATATTACAAATGAAATATAAAAGCTATATTAAGAAGTTTTGATACAGTTAAATGAGAGAAACAATCTTGGCAAATAACGATTAATCAAAACTCAGGTAAATGGTTATATTTTATGATTTGTTCAAAAAACTGTTCACCTTTAAAGCTAACTCTAGTACTTTCACAACAGCATTCAAGCTTGATATTTTCTTCTCATGAATTAGGATAAGTGGATCATCTAGTTCCTGCCATAACACAAAAAGTTGAATCAGCATCATAGCATGGTCGAAACTCAAAGAGTCTGAGATTTTATAGTTCAGTCAAAAGTAGAAAATTATTACTTACACATTTCTGGTTCTTTGTATTAGTGATGAAATATGGGGAAATGTAGCCCCTGTCCATCTTCATGCCCTCAACAACTTCCAATTCGTTAAACAACGTTTTCCCATCCTGCAAGGTTTTAAACCACGGTAAGACATCCCATCTTGAATAAAACTGTGTGAGATATTTAATTTATGGCAAGAACAATATGCCAGTACTGATACCTGAATTGTTATCACCCCTTCTTTGCCAACCTTCTCCATGGCCTTTGCAATTAATTCACCAATTTCCCTCTCTCCATTAGCCGATATTGTTCCAACCTGTTACAAATTTTTAAGTTACTACCATTTTGCTTTTGAATCTAAAGTACTGCATCATTCTGATTGCAATAAGCTTTTGATGGAAAATCTTCCAATCGTAAACCAACCTGATCTATCTCTTCAGATGTGCTGATCATTCGTGCCCGGGCTTTCAAGTTTGTTACAACAGCATCAACAGCCATTGTTATGCCACGCCTTAGGTCCATCGCATTCATCCCTGAAGCAACGGACTTGCATCCTTCGGTAAAAATTGCTCGTGTAAGCACTGTTGCACAAGTAGTTCCTGCAAAAAAGTCAAATAATCTCATGACTCAGCTCCCTACATATAAACAACACACTTGAATGTGAATGTTTATGCCGAACAATTTAGTACATACAAAAAAGATGCATCTACAATAGAATAAAAGACCATTGACCACAAAAAATGTATCTAACTAAAGATTCCAAATGAACTATTCGATTAGAAAATGTGCTTATGCCTTACCATCACCCGCTACATCATTGGTGGCATTTGCAACTTGTTTCACGAGACTTGCACCAACATTCTTGACTTTGTCTTTGAATTCAATGCTCTTTGCAACAGTTACACCATCTTTAGTCACTTTGGGTGCACCAAAGCTTTGTTCAATAACCACATTTCGACCCTATCAATAAAGTGAATAAAAATTTGACATTAATAAAAGCTTCATCGCACAATAAATACATAACATCAGTTCTTCCTTCAATCAAAATTCTCACTCATAAATATTATCAATGACTAACCTTCGAACCTCAAAAATGAAAATGGCGAATATTGGATTTACCTTAGGACCCATGGTTACTCTAACAGCATCAGCAAGCTCTTCAACACCTTTAAGCATCAAAGCCCGAGCTTCAACCCCGAATTTAATATCTTTTGCAGCATAGTTCCTATTCCAACTCAATCTACTACCAATCTAACACAAACCCAGAGTAGAAATCAACAAAAAAAGATTAAATCAACCTTAAAATAACAATAAAAATATTGTAACTGCTGGTAAATTAACTACCTGATGTGTAGTGTTCCTAGCAATCCTGAAACCAGAAATTGAAAAATAGAGGAGTAAGTTAGATCATTTCAAAGGAATAAAAAAAATGATGAATGAAGTAATTGTGATTGGAGTAGTACCTAGCTTTGGAAGCGAGGCTTGAAGCAAAACGATACATGGCTGGTTTGGGACGAAAAGTTTGAGAAAAGTATGTTAAAAGTGGAAGCTTTGGGTGGCAGAAGACAATGGATGGGATTCAGGGTTTGCGTTTTAAATAGAAAAAAAGGAAACCCAGAACAGAGATGGGGGAGAAGAAGGGTCTAGAGACAGCAGAAGCAGTGTACCCGGCACACCAGTTTCTTAACCTTTTTAGGGTTTAAGTGTTTTGCTATTTCATTCTTTTAATTGAATCATTTTTAGGGGTTTTTTAATTAAAAAAGAACTATTTTAAAAAATTCATTTCCTTAATAAAACATTTTTATTTGGATAAAATATCGGATAATCAGTTTACATTTATTTATTATTTATTTTTAAATTTAAAATTTTTAAAAATACAATAAATACATAAAATTAATTTATTAAATTTAAATTTAATAATTTTTTTAATATACATACAATAAATAAATATATAGATATATATTATTTAAAAAAAATAATCATTAAATTATAAACTTTAAACTAAAATTTTTAATTTTTAATTTTTAATTAAATGTTAAGACTCAAAATATAAAAATATACACAATAGAGGTTGGTCCGAGTGGTAAGCAGTTTGTTTTCGTCTAAGTAAGTCTTAGATTTAAGACGTTGTGTGTGTAGAAAATCCCTGTTAAAGACTCATCCACTAAAATTAGATGTAGGACCCGGGTCGGTCCGAATTAATCAGGCCAAGGCCAATCAAATATATATATATATATAAATGTGCGTATATGGAATGATTTTCTATCTTCCTTTTAAACTAAAATTGGTTTAATTAATTAATTATTGACAATTATAGTTTTCAGTCACTTTAATTATATATTTAATGAATTAAAAATGTAGGCAAAAACATAAGCTTTTCTTTTTGTAGTATTGAATTTATTTAAAAAATAGAAAAATAAATAGGGTTTCAAGCGGGGGAAGAACAAATGAAGGAAACGAACTGAAAATGAACGGAATTATCAGTTTAATCTGTAAACTGCTCAGAAATTTTATTGAAGGGTTTACAGTAAAAAGATTACAATTTGAGGGGAACTTCAGGTGAAGAATAATGAGGTGAAAAAAAAAAGGATTGAAAAATGAGAAGAAAGTGTCGAATTTGGTGGCCAAAGCAGCTATCTTCAGCCCAACCATCTTGCTGTAAATTTCTGTTCGGTTGGTTCGTGACTTGTTCTTCTGATTCTCTTGACATTGTTGTCGCTTTTACTTCCAATCACGAGTCGTGTTCGAATCTGCAATCTGGTCTCCAGGTAATGTACTAATCTCTGATTCCATTTTGTGAAGATTTTATGAATTATAATTGCTTAGGAAAGAGAGCACTTAGAAATTGAAGAAATTAATTCATTTTTTTGTGTTTTGAAGTTATTTCTTGCTGAGTTTGTAATGCTTCAGGTGAACCACTAATTCTGGGTTTGTTTGTAAAGATTTTATGAATTGTGATTGCTTAGGGGAAAAGGAACTTAGATTGGTGTGTTTTTTAAGTTAGAGTTTGCAATGCTTCATGTAATGCACTTTTTCTCCCATTATTTTTATTTTTAAGAAGTTTATGCATGGATTATAGTTGCCAAGGGTATGGGTACTTCGAAATTGAAGAAAAAAATTGATTCTTGTGTTCTGGAACAGTTATCTTGCTGAGCTTGTTTGGCATTTCGACATGGTTTTAACTCGGGAGTTTATTTGAAAATGTGGGGTTTTCTTTTTCTTGTAAACAGGAGATCTTTTATTCTATCAATGGAAATATGCTTGTATCTCTTCAAGATAAATCAAAATTTTGTTTGTTGGGTCAGTATAGAGCTTGTCTCGGATCTGGTCAAAATGGAGTACACGGGGATGATATGAGAAGCTCCTGTGCTCACAGTGAAGATGGAGTTAGCGAATGCTGTGGACAATGGACCTGTGGATGCCTTAAATTTGATGGGGTATTAGGCCAGTGTAGACAGACATCTATAGAAAGTAGTTACTGGTTTGAGCTGGCATATGATTCTCTTCATCTTCAAGCCAAGGGAATTCATTGGATTCCTAAATTGCATCATCTTCATTGGAAGAGGGAAATAGTGTTTCGGTGCGATGTCCATGTATGAAATTCAGATCGCTTCTACTTTTTGGTTTATCATTTGAGTTGTATATTGGTGATTAATCCATGGCTCTTTTCCCTGAACAAGTTTAGGTTATATTATATGAGACTCCAATATATGGTGCTCACCATTTTTCATTACGATATTGGAATTCTTCTGAGCATGGGAAACTTTCTCTTAATAAGCCTCAGTGGGTTGATGAGCTTCAACAAAAGCAACCTTTAAATGACATGGTAAGAATAGTTCACGTCACTAGAACCTTTTGGTGTAGTTAGGACAGCTTCTATATAGATATGTTAATTTTAAAAAAATTGAAAGCAGGATACAGTTGTTTTGGCAATCAACAGTGCTGCTGCAGCTCGGAATATTTTTGAGAGATATGATAGCTTCAAGCAATCCTCTGCAAATATTCCCATTATTTCGATGTAATCTCATTCTAACTTGATTTACCCCATGTTTTTGCAATGTATCTCTCTGCATTTTCTCATGTGTCATCATGTGGCTTTGCAGGTTTTGTACCTTCGTGTGGCATATATTGGCCATGTCATTGGCATCATTATCTACAATTTTTTATATTTTTCTTCAATCTATCCATAGCCTTTTGAATTTTGAATTACAATCATGGATATACTCTGCATCAGCAAAGGCATTTAGCAATACCTGGATAAATTTCCGAATTCGTTGTTGTCAGATCTTATATTGGCCGATGTTTCTGAAGGACAATGATCTCAGGTGGCAACTCTGTAGAATGTAGTGAATTCTTTTAGTGATATTTCAAGTTCTCAGTCCATATTGAGCTGAGACATGTTTTTCTTTATTAAGTTTTAGAACAATGCCTGTTATGCCTCCCCTCATTATCCTGATATACGATTTAATGTTTTTATTAGGTCTCAAACAAGTGTGGAATGTGCAGAAAAAGTTGCATTACATAAGCATTCCTTGTGGTCAAGTTTGGTTGTTGATATCCTTTTGGGAGATTTGATTGGTTTTGCACTCTTATTTCACACAGAACCTGTCTGTTCACGGGTTTCAAATTTTGCCAGTGATTTAACAAATGAGTTGCTGAGGTCAGGTTCTGTGTGGTTGATGGGTGTCCCGGCTGGTTTCAAGTTGAACATAGAATTGGCTGAAGTTCTTGGCATGATTTCTCTGAATACAATTCAAATTTGGTCTACCCTTTGGATTTTTGTTGGTTCTCTCTTCATTTATTTCATCAAAGGACTTGGTATATTAGCTATTCTTTTGGGGGCGACAATACCTGCAGCTTTGGTCATAGACATGATTGTGATTGCAACATTGCATGTCTCAACACTTCATTGGTTGATCTCGATCCTCTATTCACAGCAGTTACATGCACTGGCAGCTTTGTGGCGTATTTTCAGGTACCATTTCAGCATTCCCTATTATGGATGTGATTGGCTCCTTTAATCCGGTTATTTGTTACTATTATAAACTAAAATCATTTTGATTGTGTTGTTATGGTACAAATATAGTAGTCATACGGGATTATTGCTACCATGAAGTAGAACGTGTTAGTAGGTTGATTTGATTCTTTCCATAGAAGTATTAAATCTGGCTCTGAATGATCTTGGGAGCTTCTGAAGCCCATTTTTTTAGCACAATGGTGCAACAAAAACCCAGAAAGTAGATAGAACATATTTGTAGATCATTCAGGTCCAACAAAAAATGATCTCCACATTTGGTACTGCTGAAATATGAATGGGATATTCCTGGATCCTAATTCAGAGATGGGGGAAAAGTGCTCGTGAGAGGATTTCTTTTTCATGTTCTGGGAGAACATACCATATCATCTCACTAGCTCATGACATTCCATCTCAATCGAAGTGTTTCCTGATATCATTTTGTGTAGAATTCTGTTTGTGTAAATTACCGGCTGCTTGGAGAAGGGATCCAGCGGTCTTAAAGGCTAGTGGTTTTTATTTGTTATATGCTGAGATAATATCAATGTCATTATTTTTCATGAATCTCTTAATTCCCAACAGCTTTAGCTGATCGAATCTGAAAGGCATGCAAATATATAATTTTTTATTAGAAGTAAACTATCAATAAATTTATGTAGTTGTTTCAACCTGTTCTAAGAACTTATGTGTTATTTGCAGGGGACGGAAGTGGAATCCTCTTCGTCAAAGATTAGATAGCTTTGACTATACCGTGAAGCAGCATGTTGTTGGATCTCTTCTATTTACACCTCTTCTGCTTCTATTGCCAACCACATCTGTTTTCTATATTTTCTTCAGTATTATGAACACAGCCATCAGCCTTAGCTGTATGTTCATTGAAGTCATCATATGTGTTATCCATGCTACTCCTTATATTAAAATTGCCCTTCGGTTGATAAAACCTAGAAGATTTCCATTGGGGATATGGTTTGAAATCATAGCCTGTCACAATAATAGCAGTCATTCTCCCTGGAGCTCTTATGTCGACAGAAACAGTATGCCGGTGGATGAGGTGCCACAAAAAGAGGATATAGATAGAACAGTATCTAGCGTTTTGATTTCAATTCTCCACAGCAATTATTTGAGCATAGGTGAGGCATAGATCAATTCTTTGAACTCTTGATTTTCTTTGGATAATCTAGATCATAATGGACAATTCTTAACATACAGCATTTGCTAAAAAGAATAAAGGATCTAACACACGAGAAGGGCTTATTTCTCCATCCAGGATTCTCAAGGCTTTTATGGAGGGTGTAAAAAATAATTTTCACATGATGCAATAAGCTATATCTTTTAATCTCTCTTATTCCGTAGTTTTCATCCAGCAACTGAATATGACACACTTAATATTCTTCCTATTCTCATTGATGTTAATATGTTTTGGTTCTTTATTACCTTGGGTTTCATTGGAATGCCAGTAAGCTAATCACTGTGGGAAAACCTTACAGGACAAATGGTCTTACCTCATTACAGAAAAGCTTTTTCAGGAGTTTCTCGATCATATATCGCGATGTCAGTGTTTGGACTTCTTAGTGGTAACAAGTAAGTTTGATTTAATAAATATTTCTGTTCTCTATCGTCCGTGCTTTTGCATTGTATTCTAAACTTAAATTTGTGCACCCTTTACCCCCTCATCTTCCAGAGTTGCGTCTACTTTGGGAGCGACACTGCCTTCAACAATGCCATGGTTGTGTATCCCATACAAAGAATATTGGATCCTCTGTCGTAATTCGATTCTTGCATGTATGGTAGATTGCAACTATTATAGATGTCATGATTCAAGACCAACAGTTGGCCTAACTTGAGAATTAGGATATTTTAGCTGTTGTTAAGCTGTTTTTTGAATAGATAGAGAATTTTTGGTCGGACATGAGCTGCTGCTGCTTTTTCTTTTGATTCGAACTTGGGCACCGGATTTAACAAATGGCTTCTCAAGGATAGAGGGGTAAAATCAGTGTCTTACCTCATTTGATTCATATGATCACTTAAGAATTGACTTCATGTTTGGGATTCGAATTTCAACATCTGCAATTCCATTTTTAATCCCCAGATGACACCCGATTAAAAAAGTAGTTGGGGGTGGCGTCCAAAGGGGATCGAGAGGGGAAATGAAAATGAAGGAAAAGGCTGGAAATTCATCTCAGTTATATCCATCTATTAGAAAATTATTTGTATGTTATCAGAGCTTGTGTATAGTAATTGTTTAATTCTATTTCTAGTTTAGTTTTTGTTTCAAATTCTATTATCACAAGCGTAGGGTCATTTTGTTTCAAGACTATATTGCTTACTTTTGGATCATTTTAATTCGAATTTACCTCACTTTATCGATTCGGATTTGTGTTAAATTTGACTTAAGATGTTTTGCTATATTATCAAAGTATGACAACAAATTCAAAACCAAATACAAAAGTTCATTAAAATCAATGAAAGTGTTGCAATAGAACCATGCATAACAGATTTATTCCAATAGCAACCTGCTTGCCTGCAAGATGCATGCATGGCACTACTCATAGTGCATGAACAGGACAGCTCAATCCCAATTACATTTATTTCAAAATAAAGATAATCGAGAACCAAACACTGTGTATACAAAACTCGATGCCAATTCGATACGTCATTGATCAACATAGGAAGGAACGGGAAGAAAGGGAAACGGTTGATCAACATAGGAAGGAACGGGAAGAAAGGGAAACGGTGCGATGGATGCATATGCTACTGGTGGCCGTCTTATTGGACTGGCAGTGACATCTTCAGGGAATGATGAAAGCTCGGCAATTCTGTCTGGGTTTTCTGCGAGGCATTGTTGCTCATCGGAGATACGGTGAAATAGGAGGCCAGACATAAATACAGGAAGATACAAAAGGCTGGCATAAAACATCCTTCTTGCTTTTTGAGTAGTCCGGTCACGATAAAATGAAAATGCTGCAGCACTTATTGCAAGGGTGATAAGTGATGATTCAAGACAAAACCACCCAGAAGTCACATCCCCTACACAAAGAATTCCACTGGTTAATGTATTATGAACTACGAAAGGAAATGTAAGATATAATAAGTCCGTATGGATCATTCCATATGCTATAGTACTAATTAAGATGGTTTATACAGAAAATTTTCATAATATCTCCAATGTTTAAAATATATTACTCAAAATGAAATGTTACATTTTAATGAATATAAATGACTACTAAAAAATGATGTCATGATAGGTTTAACATTTGGAGGTAACTTACAGTCATAGGCTATGAACCCCAAGGGAACAAGATATAGGCAGTTCCTGAAAGCCACAGCAGCTGTTCTCCGACCTGAAGCATCTGTAAGTGAAAACATCCTGTACCTGAAAATTTAATGAAACACAGAAAATGAAACGGAGGGAGAGGCAGCAAGCCCTTGTCAAATGCATTATGAATTCACATGCAAAGGCACCGACATATCATGAAGAATCATCCCAAATGACCTCTCAAAATCTGAACTAAAACATTATCATTTCAGAAGAAAAAAAAAAGAAAAAAAAAAGATAAACTTTTCATTTTCTAAGTTATATCATCAACAGCATTTGTCTGCAACAGGGGAGATACTTAAAGATAGTATCTTGAAGCCAAACCCAAATTTCAACACAAGACACTAATTAAATGGCAGAAACCAAATGTTCAATTTCTTCTGCATAAAGAAGAAAAAAAAAACAGTTGCAATGTTGAAGAGAAAACAAATACTAAAAATGCTTACCCTCCTGCAGCATAGTCATCACGGCACAAGTATGCTAGGGCCATAAAATGGGGTATTTGCCAAAAGTAAAGAGCTGCTGGAAGAATTAATCCATTGAGAGAAATCTGACCAGAAGCTGCAGCCCATCTAAGAAGTCAGAACAGAAAATAAGAAGCCTGTGTGTAAAATAGTTAAATTTAAATGAAAATTCAATGCAACTCAGAGTAAAGCCTACCTTAGGATTATCTTTTGAATAATAAATAAATAAACAAACAAGCAACCTCTATGTGGTACATATATGTATTTAATCTACAAGACAGATCCATATCATAAAGAACAAATAGTATATACAACATATAGCTGGAGTTCAATACAATCAATTTTAGTTCCAAACTACTTGTATGGCACACAAAACTAAACAGGCATTGAAAAAATTGACTTAATTAAATACCATATCAAACATAAAAATGAGCTACTATAATTTCTTAGATATTCATCACAATAATTAATAGAATTTAAAACAATGTTACCCTAGAAGAGGGGGAATGGCACCAACAATAGCTCCAACCCATGTATTAACAGGGTGAATCTGCTTCAACGGAGTATACACAAATGCGTATAAAACAAGATTGGAAGCTGCGAGGCTAGCTGCTAGCATATTAGCCTGCAATAACCTTGTTGCAACAGCAACATTAGTCACCCAGCTGAGAATATTTTAAGCATTTGATGAAGCTAAAAAAAACATTTCAAAATTAAAGAATTAGAGACAAGTGAGAGAATCAATCTGGCCACCTTGTATGCCAACAAAACAGTGCCAGCAATTCCAACAGAAGATGCCCAAGTGACTGCATGTGGTTTCGCAATGCGTCCAGAAGGTAGAGGTCTTAGCCTTGTTCTCTTCATTTTGGCATCATTATTTATCTCAAACACCTAGACACATAATAACAATGCTTAACTGATGATATGTCAGTCAATATGATTAATTATTCCATTCCTAGAAATCCAGTGAATACTAGAGCCAGAAAAATGGTAGCTACTAAAGCATAAACTGTTCGTTTCCTTCCCTGCGAGTATAGCATGATGAGCCCAAGTTATGGCAGCTCCGGATAAAAGGAGAATAGGGGTATTAAGAAAAGGGATTTCCCAAGGATCTAAAATACCAATTCCTTTTGGGGGGCAAATATTTCCAATCTCTACTGTAGGTGCCAAAGAAGAATGAGAAAGCGACAAGGATGACAGAGCCTTGATAGTTTAATTCATAAAAATTTCAATATCCAAAGTTCTCAAAAGCACTAGAGAACTAGCATCCTTGTAGTACCCATGATCTAGGGAGCTAACTTTTTGCAAATTTATTTGTGCATCTATACAGTCCCTGCATACTAGCCGATACGGTCCTAGTTTCTACCAAGGTTCATAAAAAGGGAAAAACAAAAAGGGGTTAAAAGTTAAAACATCACACAAGGGACTTTATCAAAGTTCAAGCTTTTGGCACCTGAAACATGCTTCTTATGTTACTTATGTTATGCAAGAGTTACATGAAAAGGAAACCCCAATAATGATGCTTTTCTTCTCTTTTTTTTTCATATTTCTTTACAGAAGATACTTCCAGGTATCCAAGAAAGACGATAGATTTTCCATCTTACAAGAACCCTTATCCTTCAAGAAATGAAAGAGGGAGACATTATTAAATGTGACTTTGTCTTGAAAAATATAGATATCAGTTGGCATCCTTGCAAGTATAAATAAAATGTGATAATTCAATCAGATCAATCAAAACTCTAATTCAGGTTTCTCAAATTCTACAATTGCTCTTAACAACGCAATCAATGAAATCAATCAAAGACTTAAAGGCAACCTGATTCAACGAATTCGCAGAAGCAGCAACCATCATGGTTCCAGCACAGGTGCAACAAAGCCCCACCAAATCAACAGCGTTTCCACTCCCCAACACATATCCAGTCCCCGAAGTAGCAACCACCAGCATACTAGTAAACCGAAACCCCCCAAACAAGTTAAAATTAAAAACAGAAATCAAAACTTCAAAAATTGCCTACAAAATCAATTGAGATTTGACCTGAGACGAGCCTTGGAGAGCTCCCAGTAACACCGGCCGTAGTGACGAGCCAGCTGGATCACATCACTAACTTTGGAACCTAAAGGCCGAATGGCATCAGATTTGTTAGCGAGAAACCCTAGCTTTATAACGGAGTCCGATGAGGGAGAGGGTGAAGGCGCCGCCGATGATGAGTATAAGCGTTGATGAGAAGGAGAAAGTGTGCGATCTACGACGGCGTTTGGAGTGAAAACAGAAAAAGCAGATGCGTAATGGAAGTAATTAAAATTGGCAGAAGAAGAAGAGAGAAGCTTCGAAGAGAGGCTTAAGGTGGCGGAGTTTCGCCACATGGTTTATTCGAAGGGGAAATTTTTTAGGAGAATTAGGGTTATTTTAGATGCTCATTTTGGGTTGAAGTTACGAAGACGATGAGTTCTTCCCGGCCAATGAAACCGAGAGCCGCCGAGAAAAGAATAAGGACACAGGGCGAGGTACCAATGATCATCCCGCCGCGAAAGACTTTTACAAGGTTTAAATATATCAAAAGTCCCTGTACTATTTAAATGTTTATATAATTTGTTCTATATTTTATTTCTATGAAATTAAATCCTCATTCTTTTTTATTTGAAACGTGTGGTCTCTCCTACTTTCTATTCAATTTTATTTTATATTAAAAGTTCATGTACTTTTAAAATTATCGTTTATTTAAAATGACTTAACTATAAAATATGCATCAGTAGTAAAAGTTTAAAATAATTTTTTGGATGAAATAAATATATAAAAATTTTATTTTTAATTTATTTAAAAGTTTATTGAATCACCTATTTTGATATCTGTTTTAATTAAAAATAAATTTTAAGTACTTATTTTAATAAAAAAAATGACATATATTTTAATTAAAAAATTAAACATATTTTAACTAAAAAAAAATTAAATACCTATTAAAATATTATTTGAAGATTTATTTTATAATTAAGTCTTAGAAAATTGACATGAATTAAATTATTTTTTAGAGGGTCAATTTATTCAATTTTTAGATTGAGAGGAATTTAATACGGTTTAGTAACATTACAAGTAAATTAACTATTCAAGTTTAAGTGTTTATCAACAATTAGTTTTTTTATTATTAATATTATAAAGTATAAGCTTAAATTTTTACAAATAGAAATAGATAAATTAACTTTTTAAATCTTATAAAATAGAAGAATGAAATTTATTATTAAATTATTATAATATGTATAACTTAAAAATGGTGTAATGCAACAAAGGCTTTGGTAAGTTGGCCATAAAGATCATTTTTAAAAGAAAAACACATTAATTGTATCCGAGAAAATCAGAATTCGAATTTTGATGTTATAATTGTATTTTATCATCTTTTATTATTAATCAGGACATGTACATAAGTGTATTTAGGGACTTAGAGTTCTCCACTACATTAAGAATTCTTCTTCTCCTTCTACAACGACTATAAAAGAATGCTGACCAGAAATGACCAAATCAAACTACCTATAGAACAGCCTTAGGAAATGGTAGAACTAAGAATTACTTACAGTGTTGTTACAAAGAACTATAACATTTGCAGTTATCGCGGCCGGAATTACCGCGCTTAACCGTTATTCCAGCAAAAATTGGAAGGCCGGATCTTCCGTGAGTTCTTCGGCCGGTCTTACTAATGCATACTCTTTTACTTGTTGGGAACTCTTAATGTCATCCATTGTGAATGGAATGCTGCATTCAGAAGGGATTTAATCGATTAGGACGACAAACCATCGTTTACGGTTCAATATCGGAGTAGCAAAAATGTACTATTCCATTCATGTTTGTTACATTACCTCAAATCATCTTCCAACAGGAAGGAGTTGCTACCATCATCTTTGGATTCATCTGTCATGAGTTGTTTAATGCGGGAAAGAACCTGTGCGAACGAAGATGTCGTGTAATACCCTGCTAATGAAACCGGAAAAGAAAATGTCTAATTCGACGATATGACTTACATCTTGTGAAACACTTCGAGTGTTGTATTTGTCATCTCTGTAAAGCGTACACACCCTATAAAGTTGTTGAACACTCAGAGCCTGGTGAGAACAAACAATGTAAGTGACGGAAGAAACCATAACTCGAAACATCTCGGAGGAGTGCGATTTGTGAGAAGAAAGGGAAAGAGACTTACATTACAAAGGTCCTTTGCTACTTCTTCATAGGACATTTTGGATTTCTGGTTTATAACCTGACAAGACCAGACCAGGAAACAATCACACCACAAGCGAAACACGAAACACGAAAAAGAATAACTAAAACATGGTATGAAACATACCAAGAATCCAACAGCTTGCCTTGTGTGTTTGAGTTCTTCCCATGCTAAGCCTACATACTGTAATCGAACAACCATCAACTCTCAGTTCAAATTTAGAGGCAATAAAGTGCCACAAAAACTCCTGTTGTATATGCATATATTCAAACCTCAAAAAATGTGAAAATTCCACCTTCAATGTTCATTAGTAGGAGCTAAAGAAATTACCTCAAAGTCTGCTTCACCACACCACAATTCCAATTCAGCTAAGCCAGACTTCACGTACTCGCCGTTGCTAAATGTGCAGCACTCTCGACGAAGAAGAAGGCTGTGGCAGAATATTTCAACGTCATATATTGTGGAATTCATACTTATGATATTATTAGAGAACAGGGAAAAACAGACGAAACAACGGTTTACCTGTTGAAGAGCTGTACGTTGATATATGCAAAAGTTTGAGTGAAAATATTCTGAATAAATACTGGAGGCACCTGGAAATAAAAATGCCATAACCATAAGTCCATGGCTCAAAAAAAGGAAGAGCAGAAAGGGTCCATCAGGATTGCAAATTATGTACATAATTTTCTTTTAATATGCTCAGCATCATGTTCAGGCACTCGATAATGGCCCTCCAGTGTTGGGCTGGAGATGTATAGGCTTGTTCTTCGGATGTTTGAAATGTTCCTTTCGATGTCCTAGGTACCTAACATATAGGGAGATGAATTAGCAACATAAAGAAATAGCAATTCCTAGATAAAACTTGTTGCTACGGTGCATATAAGCCAGCATAGGAATTTCAAACCAAGCAGGCAGCACAAAAGTAAATTACAGAGACGTCAAAGGAGAGGAGCTTGTGATAGTTTCACATGTAAAGAGCAACCGAAACCGAAACACATGATTTTTCACATCAATAATTTAATGCCTTTGAATAAATATTTGAAATCAAGATGAGTTTAAGACTTATAACACGCAATGTTGAAATTAACACAGCAATAAATTTCAGTCGATAATACAACATACATGCTCTACAAGTTCAAATGAAACAACCTGGCAATTTTCTAGTGTGCAAAGCGCTATAGTAGCTAGAGAGATGGTTCTAAAAATAAGAATCAGAAAGACCACCATATTTTATCCTGTATATTGCAACAAACATGTTTTTGAAAGTTAAGAAAATGTCAGAAAAATATTCAATGATCCAAATGTGTAGCTCCATGTACCTGGATACAACGAGAAATAAGTGGTGCCAACTCCTTTTTCAAATTGTCTCTAATGATTCCATAGATCTTTTCTACATAGGCAGAGAGCTGCTGCTTAAAAAGAAG
Source organism: Abelmoschus esculentus (assembly GCA_035048815.1). NCBI lineage: Eukaryota > Viridiplantae > Streptophyta > Magnoliopsida > Malvales > Malvaceae > Abelmoschus > Abelmoschus esculentus. The sequence goes on along the minus strand of JAUCBN010000061.1, from coordinate 7,578,579 downwards.
AGCTGGATACTTGGCCTCAATCTGGCTCACTATACCAGCTTGAAGATTGGCAGAAGATGAACGAAAACTCTAAGAAAGAATAACATTATATCAAATAATTTTCCTGCACAAGCTCTAGAAACATTCAACAAAACTGATAATGATTGTATGACACAATTTTAAATAAAGAACTAATGTGTTTTGTTCTTTCCTCCTTTTTGTAGGATATATTAAAGAGTTCAGATATATTTAAATCAGGACGATTTCATGCAATCAATTTAAAGACATAGTAAATGAAATATCTCAATACTTTGGTCATCCTTGCAAAGATTGATGCTGCAGCAGGTGGTTTCCGTGCTCCAACGGCTTTCAAAGTACGTTGAAGCAAAAACAACAACGAAGATGTGTTTGACAGCCAATAAGCTATGTTATCAGTGTTGTCCTCGTCCTGAAAAACATCTCATGGAAACATGAATATTTATGTTAGATTTATTTTCCTCATCTTTTTCAGTTGCTTAAACCTGCTCAACCAGAAAAACATAGTTTTAGAATCAGTTAATCTGACACAAGTCCCTAGCAAAGATAACAATTCCATATTCTTGAAAATTGAAATTGAAACCTATATTTCTCTCCATTTTTCTAAAAACTGCTCTGGAGTATTCTTGAAAAAACCCGAAAGATCGAAATTGCTATAATAGATTTTATTAAAGAGAATGGCACCGTAACGTAATCTCTATATCAGCAACAAAAGGGGGTTTATATGAAAAGGATTTTATCTCATACAAAATATGAGTTTTCTGAAATAGACAAGATACCTCTAGTGCAGAACCAATCATCTCAATAAGACGATCAAAAACACTAGTCTTTTCAGCTTCAAAGGACTTCCAGTAGAGAAGACATTTGTATATGGTAAATGCTGCAATAGGCTTTTCTTGACTGAACCCAATATTCTGAGACACGCATTTGATCAGATCATCTACGCTCTCTTGCTGCAGAGATGGTACATACAAAAAAATTAATCCCTAGAAATGTCACCTGATACAAATACTTTAAAAAAGAAAAGGGGGAATCAATTCCACATCATTGGAATTCATACTTGCTGCTTTTCAGTAGTTGATCTTCTCATTTTACTATCTTCTCTACCGAACTGTTTTGATGGACCGGAACTCAGTTGTGCCTGTTAGAAAGAGCTTTCATTCTCAGGATGATAGAAGTGACAGAACCAAGAACGCAGTTATATCTAATAGACTGAAGTGATAGGGAAATCATAGAGTCTCTACATTCTTCACTTACAAAATGACCATTTTCCAGAGGCTGCAAAGTGAAATGAAGTCCAACAAGGAAAAAATACAAAAAGCACACAAAAAAAATATCAGAACCGTCAAACCAGCTGAAGGAAATTAAGGACAGCATGCTAAGACATAGCTCACTGCAGATGGTACCTCTGACAGTGTTCTACTAGGTGTACTATGCAATCTCTTGTTCCTAGTTCCCATCTCTGACATATTTTCTTCAAGCCTGTTAAAGATATAAACAATTATTCAGATGAAAGAAAAGGATTTTATCTCATACACTAGACTAAACATTCATATATAGCGTGTAAACTTCAAACACATAATATCCAAGTTCAAAATAGGTATAAACCTCTGCATTTCAATTTTGAGTTGAATTATCTTTGACTCTGCTTCCGTAGCATGCTTTAGCCTCTCTTCACTAAGCTTGTGTGTTTCTTCATATTTTCTTTCTGTTTCAATAATTTCCTGTTCCAAGGAACTTACCATAGCCTGCAATGGCATGTGCCAAATAAGATTTCAAGAAACATAAAGGAAGTATAACCAAGTTAAAAAATGACATCAAGAAAGTCTTTAGTCAAACCTAAGAACTTATTTGAAGCAAAAAAAAATGTCTAACAATACCTTCAGCTTATCATTTTCAGTGGTAAGTTTCTTCACCAAATCATTGTCAATAACAAGGATCTCCTGAATCGCAGAAACTTGTTCAGCAATTTTCTTTGCAGCCTCATGTTCCTCAACTAGTAACTCTTTTGTTTCTTGAACCACAGTAACTTGTTCAGCAATGCTCTTTTCAGCTTCATGTTCCTCAACTAGTAATTCTCTTGTTTCCTGAACCTACAATGACATTGTGCCAAACAAGAGTTTAAAAAACATAAATGAAGAATAACCAAGTTTAAAATTGACATCAAGAAGTTTTAGTCAAACCTAAGACCTTATTTGAAGCATCAAATGTCTAACAATACCTTCAGCTGCTCATTTTCTGCAGTAGTTTTATTAATCAATTCGTTGTCAATAACGGGGATCTCCTGAATTGCAGGATCTTGCTCAGCATTGTTCTTTGCAGCTTCACTTTCCTCAACTGGTAACTCCTGTGTTTCCTGAACAAACAATGACATTGTGCCAAACAAGATTTCAAGAAACATAGAGGAAGAACAACCAAGTCTAAAAATGACATCAAGAACAACTTTAATCAAACCTAAGATCTTATTCGAAACAACAAATGTCTAACAATACCTTTGGCTGTTCATTTTCAGAAATTGATTTATTCATCAATTCTTTGTCAATAACTGGGATATACTGAATCGCAGGAACTTGATAAGCAATGTTCTTTGCAGCTTCACGTTCATTAACTAGTAACTCTTTTGTTTCCTGAAGCTCAAGTTGCAATTCCTGAAACTCTTGTTCCTTCTGTTGCATGGTAGATTCAAACCTTGCACTTTCCTGTTCTAGTAACTCTTTTGTTTGCTGAAGCTCAAGTTGCAATTCCTGAAACTCTTGTTCCTTCTGTTGCATGGTAGATTCAAACCTTGCACTTTCGTGTTCTAGCAATTCTTTTGTTTGCTGAAGCTCAAGTTGAAGTTCCTGAAACTCAAGTTGCTTCTTCTGCACAGTAGATTCAAACCTTGCACTTTCCTGTTCTAGTAACTCTTTTGTTTGCTGAAGCTCAAGTTGCATCTTCTGGAAAGTAGATTCAAACTTTGCAATTTCCTGTCTTTTGGATCCCTCAAACTCAAGTTGCATATTCTCCAAAGCAGATTCAAACCTTGAACTTTCCTTAACTAGTAATATTTTTGCTTCCTTAAGATCGTTTTCCTTCTGTTCCAAGGTAGATGCAAGCCTTGCAGTTTCCTGTTCTAGTGACTCTTTTGTTTGTTGAAACTCAAGTTGCAGTTCCTGCAACTCAAGTTGCTTCTTGTGCATAGTAGATTCAAACCTTTCACTTTCCTGTTTTTTGTATTCCTCAAACTCTTCTCGCATCTTCTGCAAAGTAGATTCATACCTTGCACTTTCCTGTTTTTTGGTTTCCTCAAACTCAAGTTGCATCTGCTGCACAGTAGATTCAAACCTTGCACTTTCCTGTTTTTTGGATTCCTCAAACTCAAGTTGCATCTTCTTCAAAGTAGATTCAAACTTTGCACTTTCCTGTTTTTTGGATTCCTCAAGGTCTATCTGCCCTAATATATAAATCAGTTAGGGGGGGGGGGGGGGGGGAATCACATACAATTTACAAAATAGGTTTAAAAGACAATATATAATTTTCCTAATGGTTCATTTCCTTTCTAGCATGTTTTGCTATGATATTTTAAAAAAAAGTTAAAAGTGGACTAATCAAACAAAGTTAACTAGTTTCTACCAAACGGATATTTAAGATGTTAATGAATAGATAGATAATTCTATGATAACATAGTTGGGACTGTTGTAAACCCATGTACTTATAAAAGCAACATTATTATTATTATCAAGAAAAGATATACCCTCGCTCGTTTCTCTAGCTGCAAGCGCCATGTAAGTTCTTCAACTTCCTTTTCCAGCTTAGTTTTGGCTTCTTGGAGAGCACCAGTTTCCCTAGCTGCCTGCAGACAAAGGAACAATAAATTGAAACAATCATTTACATACTTTTGGAAGGAATGGTAGAAACTTAGATACAAAAGATGATAATTTCAACTGTTGCAAGCAACATAAGCAGAAAGAGAGATAATTATTCCTTTTCTGAATACATAGCTGTTAGCAGGGACTGATTTTCCACATTCATTCCTTATTCTATAATTAGTCAGAATCAGCAGAAATAACACTACTATTCATATAGCAATAGAGAACATTATCATCTACAAAGAAGTTATTGTTTAAACAAAAATACAAGAATACACCCTTGCAAGAGAAAATCATGAGCTTAAACTAATTTGTGAAAAGAAAAAATCACCATTCTTAGCTTCCGTAATTCTCTACGTGCAACTCTTGCTCGCCAGCCACATTGTGTGGTAAGTACTGCTTTCTGTAACTTTAGATAATAACGTCTGGCCACAAAACGTCGAAACCGACTCTGTAAAATACATCAACTTGCATGATATCAATTGTACAAAAAATAACATGAGCTTTATTACTTTTTCTGAACAGACCAGCATCAACACAACTATGATGAAACCCCAAAGCAAGACTATGCCCATTCTTTTATAGGTAAAAGTTGAGCCTAGACTACGCCCAGAATCACTTGTTTACACTTAAGGGCACAACACTGAGGCCCCACTTGCAAATGCGCTCAGTAAAATTATATGATAGACAAGAGTAACAAGAATTCCAAATAACAACATATTCTAGTTATAAAGCCTACTAATTGAGATATTATGGGGAAAATAAGCATTAACAAATGGTTCAAGAGAAGGGTAAAACAAGAAAAAGGAAATAAAGCTAGTGCCCATTAATTTGTCAACAACTGAAAGAAAGTTTTATTTTTACCTGAATTGCAATTGCAGCTTTTGTCTGCCTTCTGAATAGAAGCTCACCTCGAGCAACCATACCACGCATACCTGTTTGAACAGAAATAGCTGCGGAGTACAATTTCTTGTATACTTTCCTTGCAAGAAACCTGCGTGAATGTTTTTGAATCTTCACACTAGCATCTTCTCTTCTCATTCCTTCAAACTGATGTCGTGCTGCTACTCCTGCAAACAGGTTAAAAAATAAATGTGAATAACTATAATGAAGCAATTATACCTAATACAATCAGAAATATACATGGATGAAATGCTCTTTACCTCTACACAAGGCTTGAATTTGTATGGCAGACAACCGCAACAATGTATAGTGTTTACGAGCCAAATATGTACGTAATTTTCTCTGTATTAAACTCGCTGATCTTGCTAAAATCTCTGCTCGTATTGCATCTAGTTCAGCCATCTGACCAGCTCTGAGAAAAACTTTTGTTTTACCAATCTGCAATAGCAGCAAATATGTAAGGTACAATATGGAACAAAACAAGAGCTTAGTGAAAGCAACTATATGAAAGTGCACTGGGTGCCAAAACTTATGCAAGCAGCAAGCAAGCAAGAGATTTGGGCATGAATGGCATGCATGAACAACTTAAGAAATGCATGGAGTAAAAAAAAAAGAATAGTTGCATTTTTTAATAAAATATATAAATCCTGGATTCACCTGATAACCTTTGAGGTTACTCTTCTCCAGAATCATCTTGCAAGCAGTGACCTCATTGTAGCTACCACTGAGTAACAGATTATGCACCTCACCGGTAAGTCATGGATTCTAGTAACAGTATCAAGAACAAAAGGAACACCTAAAGAGAAGTAATAATTTTGAAATGCAAGAACAGACTTTGGAGATGTTACCTCTTACTCTTAGAGAGCTCTGGAGCCAATATGGTAAATCGAGCTGTAAATTCACAAAACGTTTTTCGAGAGGGAAATCCTGCACAACTAATTCTAATTGCCTCCATCACTCCCTGAAGTCAAGTACAACCAACACACATGAACATACAGACAGGCTTCTTATCAACAAAAGCAAGGATTGACCAAAATATCAAAATTTACCCCGCAACGAAGTTGTTGTAGTACATTTTTGTTCTCAAAGATTGCCGGCTTAAGAGCATTATTTGGCTTCACACAACGAATGTAGTGTGGTTCAGTGGCACTCAAAGTCTCGAGCAAAGATTGGAGTTGTTGCTGTATAAAGAACATGGTATGCATGAAAATGAACAAAAATAGATGAAGCATGTAATCTCCCTTTAATATACACGCTAGATCAGAAACAGACCTTGAACGAGGAACCTATTGAGGAGAACTTTGATGATTTGGTAGTTTCCTCGGGTGGAGGAGGAAACAAGCTTGAAACAAAAGGGCATTCTGAAGCATGCAGCAGAGCTTGATGCTCTGAAACAACATAATCTCTGTTCTTATCCAGGAAGAGATCGGTCTGGTAAGTAACCTAGAGTGCAAATTCCTTAAGTTAATATCAAGCAGATTTCACAGAAGTAAATTTGAGAATCATAGCTGATGTCACAATTTTCTAGTTAACATTGAGACCGGTTTAAGCCTATCGAATTCATGTTATTTGGTCTTGTTAAACAAGGGTTCTTATGTGTAGTTTGAGTGTTATTAGCTAAGTGGGACCTTCTTGTTGAATCCTAATTGTTTGTTAGTCAGGTTTAAATCCCTTTTCCAAGTTGGACATCAACATATTCCACAGGTATAGGATTTGTAAGGACAGCCAAATACAATATATAATCTGGATTTAGTGGAGAATAACAAAGATATTACAGCATGTTTATCTTCTAACACATGGTTCTTATGGATTCCCTGACATGGTAAAAGTACTTACCTCACCAGCATAATGATAAATGGTGAAGTCAGTGCGGGACAACTTAGGCTTACTGAAGCGTTTATTGTCTTTAAAAGTTTGATAAAGCTTTTGCGCAAATGTCTCATTTGTTGATCTGGGAAACATACTACGAAAATAACAGGAATAATTGTCAAAGTTTCAAAGTGTAATTGAAGCAAAAAAAAAAAAAAAAAGAGTAATACGAAGAGCTGATTTATCATTGTTATTATTCTGATACCTACCAAGCCTCATCAAGAAGAGCTATGATGCCACCAGGTTTCTGTAAGCAGAAAAGAAAACATTAGTTAGTACATAGAAGTTCTACTTCTCAACATGACAAGTTAATCTCCTTTCTCAGTTTCAAAAAGATTCTCTCTAGCATTATTTTCCAAAAAGAATTATAAATTAAATTCTTTTTTTTTTAAAACAGAAAAATCTTATTCCCAAGTCTACATGATAACTTGTACTTTCAATGTTGATATTTGATTAAAAAGAAAGTTTAAGAAAAAGGGAAGTGTAATTTTGACATGGACAGACTGCTGCTTCTGATGCAATTAGTAAATACCCAATATCGAAGGAAAATATTAAAATATAAATACAGGTGTAGCATTATTATATAAATAGAGTATTCTTCCATCACAAGCAACCAAAATAAATTCTAGGCATTACTAGGAAATATGAAAAATACTAAAGCATGCTCTAAACCTCCAACTGAAATCAACTAAGGACGGAATAACCCATGTTAAATACAATATAGATACCTGGAAATTTTCAGGGGGAAAAAACAAAAAATTGTGATACCAGTATCAAACATTCAGCAATTATCTGTATATGTGTGTATGTGTCTGCACATATGTATATTGGCAGTGTTTCACATTATAGAAAGCGAGATACAAGTCATGAAAACAATGTAAAACAGAAACTGTGATGCACCTTTTCAATAAGATCAAGAATATCTTGATTATCAATAAATTCTATATAACTCCAATCAATTTGTTCTTTCTTGTATTCCTCCTGCTCCATCTTAAAAACATGCTGGCAGATGACACAGCACAAATATGTTAAGCATAGCTTTAAAAGCTGAAAATGTTCAAAATACATTAGAATCAATCTAATGCATAAACCTGATTAAAATGTTGCTGCAACTTTTCATTTGTCAAATTGATGCAAAATTGCTCAAAACTGCATACAGTGAAAATTTCTGTAAGTATTGACAGACGCAAATTAAGGAATCCACACTACAAAACAAGAAAAACTGACAAACATGTGGGCAGAACGAGCTTTAACATGTATTTAATGCTGCAATCATCCAATCCAAGAAGAGAATTAGAAAAACTATAAACTAGTGATCACTCTGGCCAAGAAAGAGAAGTTATAATATCCAATTAAGAGATCTTTCACACATTATGGCCTTGAAATATTGAATTTCCTTAACTATACATCCCAATCATGAAAATATAGAGGGATGTCATGCAATAAAGCATACCGGTTAAGCACCTGTTTGTCTTGAAACTCTCAAATCCATAAATATCCAGAACACCAATCAGCATTTTTGATTCAGGATCCTGACCAATAGAAACATTTATCTTGTCCACGAGCCTGGGGAACCAAAGTACAAAATGTTAAGAAATAACTTTGGATGGACACGTTGAATACTTGAATTAGTGTACGTGTGCATCTTCAGAGTAAATCCATCAGGTAAATTGAAAATTACCAGTCAAATAATTTTGAATAAACAATTTTTGCCAAAGCATCTCTGCTGAGAGCTGCAGCAACAGGATCAAGTGATTTTGTAATGCTCTCATCACGAGTCACCATAACACGTTTAACAAGAGAGTCTTCAAGAGCCTTCACATTACACCTAAACCAGAGGCATATTAGAGTTTTTCCATTCACATCTATATATAAGGATGAAAGCATGGATGTTTAAGGATGACAACAGTAAAGACAAATTACTTGAACAGTTCTGCTGCGGTTTTTAGATGGGACCGAGATTTATCATCCTTAGGTTCAGAAGAATCTATTTCTTTTCCCTTTACAAACTCAATATTTCCTAAATGAAGAATTGCAGCCACAACTCGGAATATTGCATCCTGACATAGCAAAAAAAATGTAAGGAGAGAGAAAAAAAGTTGAAACGATTGCAACTAGATAATACTCAAAATGCAATACCTGCTCTGTCTGATTGATCCCGACAACATCCATAGCGCTCTTAGTTGCAAGATACTCCTTATGTTCATCTACGCCTTCCAGCTCGTAACAATTTGACTGGTTTAAATAATGAAATGTTCGTGGATTTCCCAATTTGTACTTCTCAACATCCTGATGACATGTATTAGGAAAAAGGACATAAGAGAATTAAATGCCTCTTTGGTAACAAAAAACGATCAATATAGGCAAAAATGAATATCTCATGTTAGAAAATCACAAGAGGTATCATGAAGGCCCAAAATATTTTTTATTCTCTTCAAACACATTTGAGCTAGAGTAAGACTTCTGTTTGAATTTTTCTCGGTGAAGCCAAATGTAAAAATATCAGCGACACCATTACCTCTGGTGAGGCAGCACAAAGCATATAAAAGCAATGATAGTTTCTCTCTGGATCAGAAACTTGACAAACACGAGATCGTTCTAGCAAATATGTCCTTATTGCAGCTCCAGAAATTTGTCCCTTTTGATCAAACTGAATTTCCACGAACTTGCCGAAGCGACTGCAATTACATCATAGTCAGGCTAAGTCGTTAATCAATTAAAACAAGAGACTCAACAGAACAACCCTTAAGGCATGCGGGATAGCCTATTCCCTAAATATAGATTTCGAACCTTGAATTATTGTTTCTGACAGTCTTTGCATTGCCAAATGCTTCCAGAACAGGGTTAGACTACAAATATAAGATCATAAAGATTAGGAAAATATATTTTTTATTCAAAAATGCAACATCAAATTCATCAATTTTACACATATATCAAAACTAAATTACTTATGAGTTTAAGCTACCTCCAAGACCTTCTGCTCCACAGAGCGTTCCTCTGTCTTGTTATGTTTCCCTCCCATATAAGCTAGATAGCGCATAAGACTCTTCGTACTCTCTGTTTTACCAGCTCCACTTTCCCCACTTACCAAAATTGATTGGCTTATTTTCTCATTGATCATATTTCTGTTCATAACACTTACTACATCAACGAGCACATAATGAATGCTAAGAACTTTATGATACGTGAAACATAAAAAACACACTACCTATAGGAAGAATCTGCAACAGCAAATGGATGTGGGCTCAGCTCACCAAAAGATGCCCCTTTGTATTGTTCCATCATGTGATTGCTATATAAATGTGGCAGTCTTCGAAAAGGATTTACGGCAATCAATATGTTCCCTGTGTAGGTCTGACATAAACATCAGCGCATTTAGATTCAAACTACAATACATAACTATGGTAAAAAAAGAAACAGCCACATGAAAAATTAAAGCAACACATTCAAGCAAACCCTGCCAACTTGGAGCTATATCTAACAATAATAAATAAATAAATAAAAGATTGCAAATCCACTATTAATACTTACATATATTTCATTGATATCATATCGACATTTTAAATTCTGCAAAACCCCAGGTTCATGCAAATATGCTAGCTTCGTCATATCATCGACACCGCATGTAGGAAATTCAGGATCCTTTGGATAGACACTGGCTGATTTGGCAACAATCTACACAACATGCGAGGAATATCAAAGCCACAAACCTTTCAGACTCCAATTTCAAGCAATAAAACAATGACTAAATAAAGAACTAATACAGAGACCAAGACTCACCGGCTTCCCTGATGTGCTGTTTATTTTAATCTCGTCCCCCTTAACTTCCGTCACTTCCCCGTCTATCCAAGCGTCATCCGGGTCCTCCACCCAAACATGAGACCCAACAATAATACTGGATGGAGCAACCTGTGAGGCCATGTAGAATCATCAGCATGTCAATTTCAAAGAATATAGACCCATCTCAAACAATGAAACATGAAACCGAATTGTGTTTATCATGCAAGTAGATATGTAGGCCCAACAAAAAGGTTGAACAGTGTCCGTACATGAACAAGACAGAAATTATTGGAAATTGTGAACGTGATCTAAAACAAACAAACAAACAGGGTAAGCTGTGAACATCAAACCTTTCTGAGCACCCAACCATTAATTAACTTAATTCTACTAATCCAGCTACTTCACAAAAGATATGTACATTAATGATTGAATTGCATAAAGTAAGATTAACAGAGCTGGTCTTGATAATATACAACATGCTTATCCAAAAAAAATTTAACTGAGCTACTTTCCTATAAATTTCAAATAAAGTACGGATCACAAACTCACACGAATCTTACCAAAAAGGAAAAAAGAGAAATGGAGAGTAACTGGAATTACCGGAAGGAAACTATATTTACCATAAAAAAATAAATGACGTTTGACAAAAAAATAATAGAAAAAAGAACCCCATAAAGTCACATTCAAATAATGAATAGTTCTAATCTGAACGTTGATAAAATTAATATAACATCGTAACGTTAAAAAATCAAGAAACGAGAAATAAACATGAAAATATAACGAAATCGCGAGAAAATCAAATTTCTGACCATTGTTTCTGGTTAGATTCAGATCCGAGGCAGAGCCAGCAAATCCTAGATCCTTCCACAAGACAATGCGAAACGAATCGCCATCTAAAATCTGACTTCAATCAGCCAAAAAGAAACAACAACGTTCAAACTCCTAGCTCTTTCCTCTCTCTAACCGTACCGAATCTATCTCTTTCTTCTCTCTACAACAGCAGAGGAATCCGTTATCAAATTTGTAAAGATCGATTCGTTTTTATAGGAAATGAAGAGAATTATAGGTTATAATAATGAAGGAAAATGCCATTGCAGGAGAGAAAAAGCTATGCAATGGCAAACGTTTCAACCTCGCCTTTTCGCCAGCGTAACGAATTTCGACGTCGGACATTAACTAACACACCTTCGCCTCTGCAACATTCTCTCTCTCTCTTTTCTTTTTCTTTCCTTTTTTGTCTGAGTCTCCTTGTTTTTGGTTTTCCTCAACGACGTGCACGCAAAAAGTCAAAATCTATACTACGAAATTCCTGGTTTGTCCTGATGTTTGGAGGATTTTTGCTGGTCGTTTGTACTTCTTTGAGGCTCTTGAATTGTGAGGCTAATGTTTGTCTCAAGTAGGAACCTTTTATGTAAAGAAATACATTTGTTTCAATTATTAACAAAGTTTATAATTATAAGAGGAGTAATAAAATATTTAGATAAATTTTATATGATATATTATGATATATAAATTGAGTATAAATTTTATATAATTTTTGTATTTAAATTCTATAATTTAAAATTAAAATCTTTATTTTTGCTCTAATTTCTAAACGCTAAATTTCAACGGTAAACATTAAATTTTTTCGAGCAAAAAATATGGGTTTAATGTTGAGTACAATCATAAAACACATTATTCTCCCGAGCAAAGAATCTGGATTTAAACATTCGAGAATATGTTTTTAGGAGAGTATGACATATTTGAATTTGTCTCTAAAATACGAGAGTTTTATTTGAATTCGACTTGATTTAAACGAATTTATTCTTGATCTTAAACAAATAGAAGTTTATACTTTTTTATTTTTATTAAAAGAAGGGATAATATGAAAATGAAATATAAATATTAGGGGTGGACAAGATCAGTTACCTAGACAATGAACCGAAAATCTCCAGGGAATCCGAGGGTTGATTTGGTAAGCTGTGAAAAATAAATGACATGTCAGCATCTATTCTGATACCCAAAACTCTAGGGATTTGAACTACAAAATCCTGATTGGATGGAAGAATTTTCTGAGAAAAAAACACATGGATAAACAACATTATTAGTCAATGAACAATTCATGTTTTTTCTATTTGGGCCATCATACTATTATTTTGACAAAATCATCACTATTATTATATTTTTTTCTTATTTTGGTCCTCTATCATTAAAAACTCACGAAACAAACAACAACTAAGTGATTAAAAGTTAAAACAGGGGAAGAAATAGGATGGTGACTAAAACCGAAAAAAGTTACATTATTGATAAAAATAAAAAAAATATAACGTTAATGATGATCTTGCATAAAATAATAATTTGATTACCAAAATAAGAAAATAAGAATAGTTTAGTAACTAATAATGTTGTTTATCTGAAACTTATTTGCGGTTGACAAAAACCTTATTTTAATAAATATCGATAGTTATCTTTTCGATTAAAAATATTTATTGGGTTCAAATTCTTTCAACTAAAAGTGTTGATATCTAATTTATTGATGATAGGCTAATTCGAATTGAATAATGTATAAACTCTTAACCTTGCTTAAGATATTCAATGTCTCGTACCTTTAGACCAACATGTTGTTGGTTAATATAATCTATGTTATTTATTTATTTTTTGAGAATGACTAAATTTTAAAATTTAGAAAAATATAAGGGATAAATTCACAATGTATACATATTTTAGGGACTAATGACAATATTTGTCCCTTTATTAATTATTGCCTATATTGTCTTGTGTGTTCATCTTCTTGTGGAGGATTGTTTTCTTCATTTATTGAGGAGAGCCTCTCTGGTAAGAGAATTCATGTCATTCACACACTTTGTTTTCTCTTAATTCCCAATCCCCCGCCCCTACAAAAACCTCTCGTTTTCTTCCTCCATGGGCGCCTCCGGTAGCAAGAAAAGGAGGAAGCCTTGCCATGGGAGGAGGAATTTGACAGACAAAATGAGGCTTCACCATGAGAAAATTGAGAGAGAAGCAGCGTTGGTGTTTGCATGGAAGGAGGCCGAGTGGGCGAAGGAGAGGAAGAAGCTGATGGAGGAAGTGAAGGTTCTGAGGAGATTGGCAGCGGAGAAGGAGGAGAAGATGGTTGTAGTCGGAAAATGTGACAATGGGTGGCCGTTGTTGGGGACCAGTTACCTGTTGGAGCAGATGAAAGAGGATAGGGCAAGGAGAGATGAAGTTGTGGAGAAATGGAAGCAACTCTATCTTGACATCAGGACTGAGTTTGATGATCTTATTCAAAGAACCCATGGTTCAGTTTCCTTTCTCTCTTGTATATTCGATATATATATATATATATATATATATATATATATATATATATGTTCGTTTTACGATTCATATCTGATGATAAAATATTTGTCATTTGGGAAGATTCATTGTAAAAATTTGGCTAAACTGTGTGTTGTAGGTGATGCAATCTATTGGAAATCAGAAGAATCTGAGCTGATAGAAGAGATGAAGAAAGAACTTCATAGCAAAGACGAGACTATAGAAGCTTTGAGAGCTCGAATAGCTTCAATGGCGAAGGAAGGCTTTGAGAGAAAACGAGAGATGGATATTCTTAAGCAGAGCTTGAGGATTCTGGACAGCAAGATGAAGGCAGCTTATACCAGCAGAAACAATAAAGTTACACCTCTGGGTCAATATTTGTGAAATCAGCCTTCAACAAATATCACTACTAGGAACATAGATATAATGGGGTTATACCTTATAATATACAAAAAAGTTGATGGTTGTAACTTTCTAGGAGTTTAATTGCGTACATGTTTCGGACCTGAATTCTCTATTCAAGAATATAACATGTTTTATTGAAATTAAATTCTACTATTCTTAATATATTTGTTTATATAAATACAACGGTTCAGTATTTAAATAATCTCGTATAATTTATTAAAACTTAACTCTTAATTTATAATATAAAATAGGTGTAAGATTTTTAAAAAAATATTTTTCCTTCAATAAAAATACCCTTTTGAATAATATAAAAGCATATAATAATTTCATTTAAAAATGGATATTTTTCTATAATATTTTAAATAAAATCTCAATAATACTTTTAATATTAATCATTTATTAAAACAAAATTAATTGAATAACGTGTGTATAACTTCACTAATAATAAAGTGATTTGTTTGTTATTTAACAATAATATTTTGACTTTTTATATTTAATCGGAGACTGTCCCAATTATAACTAGACAATTAATTGAATATTCTAATTATAATTTTATTAATTATCTCAATTATAATTTTCTAATAATTAACTGACCTTTATTGTAATTTACCCATTATATTTCCACATCCCTTTCCCTAGCTTTCCCTAACCTTTCAGAACACACACTTTTCTTTTCTTCTTCTTCGATGCACCAGTCCAGTGCTCCAGTGTGTCAGACAGTGACTGGAAATAGGGGAAATGGAAAGCAAAAACCAAGAATCAGCACCGACTCAACCAAATCAACGAGTCGGCTCACCGAGTCACGAATTGCAACCAGCCTCTTCAAACGAACAAACCCAGATATGGAGCCGCCCAGAATCACCGCAACACGAAAGGCACGCATCGGTTCAATCCCCAAAACGCGGGGAAAACGCCAACCGTTCTCCACCATCGTTTCCACAAGAAATCGTTCTTGAAATCCTCTCGAGACTACCTGTGAAATCCCTTCTCCGTCTCAGGTGCGTTTCCAAATCCTGGGAATCCTTCATAACCGACCCTTTCTTCATAAAAATGCACCTCAAAAGATCCCAAAACGATCCCACATTCTCTAAACAACGAGTCTTAATCAGCACCGCAAGCGCCAAACCAATCCAAGACAGCATCAGGTCGTTTTGTCTTAACGCTATATACAAAGACTCCGTTGTTAATACCCCGGAAATCGAATACCCGTCCAACGAAGTTTGTCGTTCTCATAGCATCGTGGGATCATGTAATGGCTTAATTTGCATAGTTACTAGAAAAGACACAGTCTTTTTATTAAACCCATCTTTGAGGGTTTTTAAAAAGTTGCCTGATATGGGTTATAAGCACAGGGGGCCTTGCCATTCTGTTTATGGGTTTGGTTTTGATGCTTCCATGGATGATTATAAGGTTGTTAGAGTTTTCTGCTATCGAGGCACGACTGTTAAAAATGGAGTTAGCGTTTATTCATTGAAGACTGATTGTTGGAGAAGGATTCCGGATTTTCCATCTGGTTTCCTTGTGAAGTCTGGGAAACATGTGGATGGGTGTTTGAATTGGATTGTTGTTCGTAGACAGGGTATGGAATTTTTTTGTTATATTGTCTCCCTTGATTTGGCTCAGGAAACGTATGAGGAAGTGCTGCAACCGAGCTATGCCGACGATGCAGTGCATGTAAGGACACTATGTGTCTTGGATGGATGTCTTTGTCTGATTTGTAAGTATGGGAGATCGTATGCAGATGTTTGGGTTATGAAAGAGTATGGAAAGAGTGAGTCCTGGACTAAGTTGTTCACTATTTCACTCACCCTGCATCCGCTTCGGTTCGAAGATATTAGGACACCTTTATTCATATCAGAGAGTGGTGAAATCTTGATGCATTTGGGAGAGAATTTAGTTATGTACAATCCCAAGGAGAATACCATTAGAATCCTTGGGTTTCCTAATGATGCTATTTCTTATATTCGTGATGTATATCTCTATGAAGAGAGCCTTGTTTCACCACTCGTAGTCGATTGGCATGGATGAACAGTGTTTATAGCTAGCAAAGAGAAAGGTGTGTTTAAGATTTCTTATTTTGCAATCGTAGTTATTCGCTGCATTCTCTGCTGGTTACTGGTTAGTCTATTTGGTTTAGTTTTATCATATTGAATTGCTTGAGCTAAATTTATAGGATGAGAAAACATCTTGGTCTAGGATTTGAAATAGTTCTTTTCACCGATGTTTACGATTGATATCTCGATCTCAATTGGTTTGCTATAGTTCATTGTTGTCTCGGTCGCATCAATTGTTTCACAATTTCTATCTCCAGGTTAAAGGTTGAAAAATGACATTTTATGTTGATGACACTGAGCCTTTTGCACCTACACACACTCTTGTGCTCATTGTATATTATCGTTTCCCTTTTTGGATTAGGAACTTAAAGTAAGACTCGATTCAGAATACGATCTGTTCCCTTAAATCTTAAGATGACTGCAGCTTCTTGTGTTTCTCTTAAACAAAAGTATTAACTCCGGAATCCGAGGTTGGGGAACTGATGAAGTAGATGAGGTTTTAGCATGTTCAGCTACGAACTTTCGTATTAGATTATATAGTTGGTTACATTTTCGCATAATTTCCACTCGAATCATGTCACGATCTTGAGTGTTGCACTAACATGGTTTTACTTTGAATGCAGGTATGGAAATTAGCAGACGCCGAGTACTCGTATGTGAGGACCCTCTGGTTTAGGAGTCACCTTGGAATAAGTTTACAGAAAACAAAACTGAGGTATACTAAGATTTACCTTCTATTTTTCTTTTATCATTCTGAGGTAGAATCTTGTTAATAATAAATTCCAATAAAATATTAGATTTTGTATTTTTTTTATTAAGTATAAAATTAATTATAAATAAATATTAAAATTTAAACTCACACAAAATAAAATTATATAATTATCATTAATCAATTAATAAATTTCACTAAAATTAATATTTTATTTCATATTTAAACCGTCCCGGCAGCCAGCGTGGTCGGAGCAAAATGTTGGGCACTAGCATGGATCGCCCCCGTGCAAAACAATTGCGTTGTGCTCGCAATTACAGTAATCACTTCCAAAGTCCTCTGTATTGTCATTTTAATTGCAACCATTTCAAATATATTATAGAAATCTATTTTTTATATTAATTTCATAATTAAATTTAATAAAGGGTAAAATACATGGTTGGTCCCTTTTATTTTTTTGGGTAGTTTGATATTGGTGATTTATAATATTTTGGTCATTCAGTCGTTAAATTCTGTTAGTGTGATGCCATGACATATCGGTCTAAAGAGTTTATTTTTAATTTGACCCATAAACTTTAAATCAAATATCAATTGAACCTTAAACTTTAGATGAAATATCAATTTGACCCTTACACTTTAGCTAAATTTTCCATCACCATCTGAGGATGGGATGAGTGAAGGCCGGCAATAGGGAATTTAGTTAAAATTGATGGGTTAAATTGATATTTATCTAGAGTTTAGAGTTGAGATGATATGCTATCTAAAGTTTATAGGTCAAATAAAAATAAACTCTTTTATCTACGTGAGTTAAAGGCTCAATGACCAATATGTTATAAATCAAGAATGAAAATGACCAAGATATAACTTTTTCAAAACGAGGGACCAAAATCAAACTGTCAAAAACAAAGGAGACCAACCATATAGTTTATCCTTAAATAAAATATATAGATATTTCGGTTTAAATGAAATAAAATTTACTTTTATCACCATTTTAAATAACTAAAAGACTTACCAAATTTGCATCTGTCCACCCAATGTAGATCTCTTTACATGCCAACCTGCAACAGTCATTGGGTTGAGAATATTTGAAATGATAAAAAAAAATTAAATTATTTTATATTGATTTAAAACCGAAAAAATACGGACTAATACGATATCGACAACCACCACGACCGATGACCGGAGGTCTTAAACAAGTAAAACTTACCCTGTGGCAAGCATAGTGAGTGCCCAAGTGAGAAGGGAAGAAGAAGCGGCAGCACCTAAATTAGGACCATCCCATTGGAGAACATTGGTAAGACCGGTGACCGAGGTGGCCACGCCAACAACACCAGCAATGAGGGAGAATATCACAAACAAACCCGTCGCCATGTTTCCCATCGGAAAATATATCGGAAATATACGAGCCGGGACCGATAACACAGATGCTACATATGAAATCCAAACCCATTAAACATAACATATTTGTGCATTTGAAACAAACTCAACATTTAGAATGAAAAGAATTTACCTGTTTCATAAGTTCTTTCTACTGCATGATTTACTGCCCAACCAGCCATTATTGTTACAATGATATATAACCCAAGGTTGAGAACCAACAGCATTAATGCTGTTGATTTTGATCCTGCAGAACCCATGGTCTTGTAATTTTTACTTGATCAAGCTTGAAGCAATTGATCTATATATGGACTTGGTTCTTCACTTTTTCATATAAATTAGAATGCTTCTTCCATTCAAAGCAATGGCTTATATTCCTGTACCTCTGTTTAGGTTGCCTCAAAACAGGGAAAGGAATAAATCATGAATTTAATTCAATTGAGTCATGTAATTTCTTTTGAGAATTGATATTTCGAACATTCAAAATTTGTGGATTTTTTGTTACAAAGACTACTTCTACTTCTATTTAGAAGAGAGAGAGTTTCTAAAGAAAGGAATGCTCCTGTTGGATTATAAACTCGAGATTTAAGAGAAAAGATAAGAACAGGTAAGCAACTCTGACCAACTAACCATCAACGTTTGCTCTTAAAATTTGTGGTTCATTACGTTGTATTTGGATGTCATATATATTATAAGAATAAATTGATTGTCATGAAGGTTAATCCATATTTAGAATACTGAATTTAGTTGTTTTTTTGTTTGATTATCGATAATTAATTTATTCACCGACTAATCTAAATCGATTACTATAGTCTACGAATATCTGTTGAGAAATATATTCTTTCAACTTAATTTATTTTATTTAAAATATCAAAATTCAAATCATTAACTTTAAAGAATCGATTATCTTATATCACTAAATCAATTAATTAATATAATTAATCCCTTCTTAATACATTGTCTATGATCTAATGTACTTTACTAATTTGTTTGCACTTATTCCATAGCTTAACATTCCCAACAAAGAATAAAGTTGAATGTAATGGTAACAACATTTTTTTTTATTTTTTAAAATTAATTTTATTTTTGTGACCTGCCTATTAATATCGAAGAAAATATATATTATTATTTTAACACGTATTATATGATATTTTAATAAAAATTTTATTATTTAGATAACTTGTTGATTAAAATATTTTGATTTTAGTAAAATAAATAAATTAAATGTCAAGAATCTTATATTTTATTAAATTATAAATCAACAATTATTTATTTTGAATTTTATAATTTAATCTAAAAATTGTAAGGAAAAAACTTAGTTACTAAATTGAGAAAACGGTTATAGTTGAGGGATAAAATGTGAATTAAGCCTTGGATTTTCTTTTCGAGTTTCTCCCAATTCGGCCATTCCCATATTTTCTCAGCTCATCACCATTTTTTTTTCTGAACTATTCCTCTGAATTCGCAGGGGATTCACATCTGGTAAGATTATTTTGATTATTTTCAATAAAATAATGAAAAAAAATTATATCCTGTGCAATTATTATTAATATTTTGGAATTGGGAGCAGCTCTGGAAAGTTGAGGTGGATTTTGGTTGATTTTTTTTTCATGTTAATTTCTAATTTTTAGGGGTTCTGATGATGATGATTTTCCTTTCTGATGGTGAATTTGGTTTATTGAATTGTACATCTCTCTGTTTTTCACAGATTCATGTAATATAATCTACCTTTGACGATAGTTTTTCAAATCCGAGAAATTTCCCATTCCATATATTTCTCGAGTTATAAACATGAACAAATTCTAATTTGGGCGATGGATTTCTGAAACATTTTTTTTGGATTGGTTATTTAATTTCATGCAATTGATTTTGATTCAGAAAGTTTTTGAAATTGCAATTGTATATGGATATAGCATGTTAATGCAGTTTAATTTGCTTCATCTTTGAGTTCTCTTTTGTTTCCATTGTTATTGAAATCTTACTAGGATGCCTATTTCTAGTTAGGGTTATTGGAGCATGCAATTTATGGTTGTTTTATGCCTGTTTATGAAGGAGAAAAATATAAAGGAGATTTCATCTAATTTTGTTTGCAATGAGTCACATTGAAGATTCCATGCAAAATCAAATAGCAGCTCTTATGCGAGTTATAAATTTCACACGAACTTTCAAAGAAGACACCATACCGTGTGTAATTGAAGAGGTAAATAGACATGGTTTCTTTGTCTTCTCTTTTATTCTGATTATCCGCCTATTGTTTTCTGAAGATTTGTGGTGGTGTTCTTTTGCTTTCAATTTATCAGGGTCTCTTTTTGGGTTCTATTGCTGCTGCTAATAATGTGGATGCACTTAAACGTTTAAATATCACTCACATCTTAACTGTGGCTAGTTCCCTGAAGCCTGTGCATGCTGCTGACTTTGTGTACAAAGTTATACCAGGTGGGAATGTTCTCCCTTATCAGGTTGTATGATTGAACTAACATATCGTAAAGCTGGAACTATTCATGCTCCAAGTTCCTTGGCATTGTAACTTCATTTGTCTGCTGTTATTTAAACAGTGTGCATTTGTTCAGTGTGTTTGACGATACCCGAGTGAAAATCAAGTCATCTCCTAATGCATAATTTAACTTTTCCGTGATTTTGTTTTAAAAACGAGTGATGTGAGATAAGTAAGCAGAGGAGATAAACTATAGAAACCTGGTGGGGAAGGTGGAGGAAATTGGGGGAGAACTAAAGAAATAGAGAGAACATTAGAGAGGAATCAACAAAGGAAGAAAATATTCAACATCCAAAAGCCCTATAAGATACAAAATGTCAAATGTAAGCCTAAAATTCTCATACTTGGAAAAGAAGTAAAATGATTTTCAATATAAATATTTTAAATGTCCTTAATATATAATTATATATAAAAGTAATATCAGTTGATGAGTTTCTAAGTCTAAGATTGTTACACTGGCCAAAAGAAAAACTAAGATTGTGGCAAATTATCCTTGTGTTACAATTTTAATCCACATATTTAGCTGTCTGCTTTGTATTCCCCAGCATCCCCTTACTTCCCTTCATGTTTAATTAATGTCAACCAGATTTGTTCCTCTTGTTATATAATAATGATTTTGTAGTTTTTTATGTGCTTCCTCTGCAGCATTGTGATTTCTTCCTTCCATAGAATAAGTATTTTAGTGCTCTAATCTGATGTGTATCCTGCTGCTATGGTTTCTTATGCTTATTAATCTTATAATCTCCCCCCTTTTTTGAGACAGTCTTGGACAAAGAAGACACGGACATAAGTCAGTATTTTGATGAATGCTTCAATTTCATTGATGAAGCAAGAAAACAAGGTGGCGGTGTATTGGTTCACTGCTTTGTTGGAAAATCAAGAAGGTAATCTTACTACTGAATACTGATCTTTTGTACTTTCTGACTTGATTGGTTCCTACAGATATTTTTTGTGTTTAGTTGAGTTGACTTGCATTCAATATCCACACTTCTGTATTGTGTTGCCGACTTTCCATGCTTATATCCACTGTTTCTAAGGCATGCATATTAGCACCAGAAAATAAAAAAAATCCTCAAACCCTTTTTGGTGAGTCATATTTGACCAGGCACATGCTTGGCGTGTCTAAGTGTGCTTTTAGCGGGGTGACAGCCTGATTTACCTGCCTTCAGATCTCTAGTTTAAATCATGAATACAGGATTTAATTGCAATTGAACTTATTCTCCATAAAGTGGCAATGTACTGATTAACCCTTTTAGGTGTAGTTACTTTGCTCATGTTGTTGATGCTAGCATGTAGAGGCGAACTGTAACAATTACATTTGAAAATGGAGTTAAATATCCAGGGGTTATCATAGTTTGCTTTAGTTACAACTTAGAAGCCCTATTATCGAAAGTATATTTTCCAAATAGTGTCTATTCACTTTACAAGGATCAACAATTTCCGACATAACTTCTCTTCTCTGTTTTGCAACGTTTAAACAACACATTTAAAAAGATATTCTTTCAAGCTACAGCCTTGATCCTTTGAATTGTTCGATGCTTAACTTGAGGAATTTTTTCTCAGATAAGTCATTTTGTGCTGAAATTGTTTTGTCATGCAGCGTGACCATAGTTGTTGCCTATTTAATGAAAAAGAATGGTATGAGCTTATCAGAGGCCTTGGAACATGTGAGGAGCAAACGACCCTTGGCAGGTCCTAATCCTGGTTTCATCCAGCAATTGAAGGAGTTTGAAAAATCTCTACAAGGTGCGTGTTAATATCTTTTTGTAGATAAAATAAAGACACATTTATATTAACCCCTTGATGCACGAGTCCCAGCATGCATGCCAACAAGGCCATGTATAGCAATGCCTTAATGTGGTTGGTTAGTGCAACTATATATATATATATAATATACATATATATGAGATGGATCAAGTTACACAGTGTAAAATTCTGTAAGTTTTACACTTTTTTAAATCGTTGGATGACTGAAACAGATGACTATGATTAACTCCTTATTTATTTTCCCCAAGTGGTAGTCTTCACATAATCGATTGTTAATCTAAGTCATCCGTTTCACTTGGACCGTTCGATGAAGGTAAATAAATAGATGAAATTTACGGTAGAAAATGTGAAGATTGTCTCTTATAAAAAAGATGAGTAAATAATCTTATCCGTTTAAAGGAACAAAAGAATAAGAAAATAACTTCAATCATCCATTTAATTTTATCAACGGTCCAAAAAAGAGTGTAAACTAAAACTAAATGAGTTTCACGTACAATATATATATTAGCTAATCATTATAAGCTTTTAAATGGGATCTTTAAAGGCTTAATAATGTAGCTTGTTGACGTGTGAAATCAGAAATCTCCATGCCATTACTTCATGGAGCTGCATTTTTTCTTGATTGACTGATTGATTTCCTTGTTTGGTTTCCTCTACACGGCCAACAAAGAACAAATGCAAGCTAATTGATGAAGAACAGCTTCTTCACCTTGTCCAGAATCACTGAGTTGGCAAAGTTATTGATATGATCAAATATAATATATATATATATAATATATGGCTTGCAAGATTGGTTTTATGTGTGGTCCCATTGGCACCTAATCCCTAACCTTAAAGGGGTGCAAGGAAGTGCCTCCTTTATAATCATTCTTGTTTCTTTCTAAGTTAGAAATGGAATTTGAAAGGGGGTCTCATTGGTGCAGTGCTCTGTTGGGAAACTTATGTTTAAAAATTTGGGTTTGGATTTCCTTCATTATATAAAGTATGAAAATAAATTGCATTTACTTGTGTTTTGTTACAGAAGTTTTATTATTTCTGAAATTAATTTTTAAATGTTTTGAAAGGGATATCTGTTTAATCTGAAAAATGCTTTAGGCATTTATATGAAAAATGATATAATTTCATTACTTATTTTTTAAAATAATTTAAATATTTTAATTAAAAATAATAGTTTATATACTTATTTAAAAAATAATTTAATTATTTAAAATTAAAGAACATACTTTTATGACTATTTTTCATTAAAATTAAAATACATGAAATTATTTCTTTTACCGAAAATTATTAGTTAATTGACGTAAATTAATTTAATAAATAATACCTTAAAAATATTTTATATATATTTTTACCAATAGAGAGATCATTTTAACTTAAAATAAAACATTAAAATTAAATTATTTAAAAAAATATAAATCAAAATAACTATTCAATCGATCAAAATGCCTAATATTATTACATAGGTATAACACAAACTTATGCAGTGTTGAAGCATGACATAAATGCTATGAAATTGAAATTAGTTTAGTATAATAAAGTCAAGTTATTACCGTGATAATGAAGATTTTATCGTACACAAATGGCATAAACAACGACCTGCCAAAACCCAAAACAATCTCAATTGGGACATGAAAAGGCAGGAGAAAAGGGAGAGTACAATAAAGGCAAAACGAGAATGAAACAAAATGAGTAATAATGCCCCAATGGTTCAACCATGTCAAATGAAGGATTAATATGCATCTAAAAACAACTTCCATTTTGACAACTCAGATAGAGGTTCGAATTTACCTTTCAAATTTCATCCGAGTAAAGAATTTAATGAAATGAGTGAAGTGAAAGTTGCTGATGCCGATTTCGAGCCCCTCGTTTAGTGCTTGTTTTCTTGCTTGCACTACTTTATAACAAACAAACACAGATGTGAACCGAATGCGTCTTTGCTTTTAGCTTCGATTCTTCAATCAGAGCTGGAATCGTAAAAATCGCTAGGGTATGGGGTCATAACCTCAGATTCAAGAAACAGCACCACCCGGTGCATGCTGGGTCTATCCTCTGGGGTTGAACAAACACACTGAACAGCAACTGAGAGCAAAGCATCAAGGCTTTCTACCTGCATCCCCACACAATTTGGATCCACAATCTCTCGTTGCCTATTCTCCGTTATCAAGAAATTTAACTGCATAAAACCAAACAAACCAGTCAAAACGAAGCCTTCTACGTATCTTTTTGAGCTTTGGGAAGGAGAATTCGAACCCAATTCTTTGAGTCAAGGGATAAATGCATTTACGAACGAGCTAAATGTTCGAGTGCATGTCATTTTATTTACTTATTGAAAGTGGAAACCGGTAAAAAGAGAAACCATCGATTTTCAACTTGCTTCAGCAGCAAAACCTGTTTACTACAAGTGATAGATAATACTAGAGACATTACAAGAATATGTGTCAATAATGTTGATATGCTTTGCTATTATTTTTTATTTTCTTTTTGTTCGTCTATTTCTCTTCCAAATCTAACTTGAACAACTGCCATAGGCCCACAGCCGTGAACACACAACAATAGTTCAAAAACTTGTAGTAGTTATTAGTTAGTCTTGACTAATGACTATAGCCATCTGTTAACAGAACCCATAAAAAAAATTAGGCAAAATGCAAAATGACTTCAGTGTCCGAAATGCATCGGATTTATCATGTTGAAATTCCATATGCCAACATCAAACCTCTACGGACAACTATTCTTCATATACATAGGCTATAGCTTCTATTCACAGATGTCCAACATTCTTCAGAAAAGAAAAGGAATACTGGAAAAATAAACAGGAAACAGATATCCTTTTTCTCTTTTCATTCCTCAGTTCGCCTAAAATTTCCTTTTCTTATAAACAGTTTTATATATTCAGCAAAATCTGAAGAGAAAGAAGAGTGCTATTCAGAAAGAAAAGGCAGGATTTCTTTCCTAAGTAGCATTTTAAAAGATACATTACATAAACCTATAACACTTAAGATGGAAAAGTGAGACATACCCAGCCAACGATGTTGAAGCCCTTTTCAATGAATGATGCGTCAGTAGGTCTCTTTCCACTTAAGACTTCAAGCACCAAAACTCCAAAACTATAGACATCCGTCTTTTCAGTTGCTCTTCCACTTACCATGTACTCTGTTGAAGGAAGCATAAACAGTGTATTTTGTTATTTATCTTTTGCAATGCTTAAACAAGACCCCAAATCACAGACTCGAGATAAATTGAATCTAGAAATAAAACAATACTGCTACCGCTACTACAAATGATAATATTCTGATGCACATGCTGTGTAAACGTTAACACAAGCCTATCAATTTTATAGCTTAGGGTTTAGTTTAATAAATTAGTGTTCAACTTTTAGGGTTTAGGGTTAGGATTTAGATTTTATATTTCAAATAGGGAGGGTTGTTTACTTGTGTATCAAAACCAAACAATAAAAAGCTTTTACACAGGCTTTCAGTGACTTATTAAACATGCTTTAAAAGATTGATAAACGAGTTTGTTTTTTAACATAAATTAACCATATATACCTTGTTCAAGTTTGATTAGTTTAATAAACAAACCTCAAAAGCTTATCGAAAGCTCTATTCCTTTACAGTTCCATTTAGCGGCTATAAGTAATTGTCAAATTAAGTCAACATTATCAGAAAGAATCTCAAAATATGCTTCCACTAAAGCTAAATTTATCTCCCTCATAATTCAAGCTTAAAGGTAGCTACAGGATTCACAATTATAGACAGTAAGCCAATATATTTGTAATTGCATACCTGGAGCCAAATAACCAAAAGTTCCTGCAACAATGGTTGTGATATGAGACTCTTCATCCTTCAACAGTTTGGCAAGTCCAAAGTCTGATACTCGAGCCTCCAAATTGCTATCAAGTAAAATGTTATTGGACTTTATGTCACGGTGTATGATCCTAGGAGAACAATCATGGTGTAAATAGGCCACTCCTTTCGCTGCTCCCATAATAATGTTCAAGCGTGTTTCCCAGTCCAACTGCTCAGATCGTTCTGTTAACAAATCACATCATCATCTCCACGAATAAAGAAATTGACCCATGCAACAAAATAAGTAGGACTTCAAACCAATGGGGGAAACAAAGAAAGAAAAATGTTTTAAGTTCAAGATTAATCAATAAATCCATGACAAATAACATGGTTTTCATTTTCTGGAATCTTATGGTTTAGATAAACAATGGAAAACTTTATTGTTCATGTTTATGCCAGGAATGAATTGCTTTTGAATAAAAAAATGTTAAGGGAGACTCACCATGAAGAACTTCATCAAGGCTACCACAAGCAAGGAAATCATAGATTAACAGCTTCGATGTGGGTGAATTACAGTATCCTCGCAAGTTTACTAGGTATCGATGTTTTATGCTTCCAAGAATTTCAAGCTCTCTTTCAAAAAAACGATCAAATCCCTCATTCAACTTTACAATTCGTTTCAAAGCAAACACATTCCCATCATCCATTGCAAGTTTGTACACTGTCCCAAACCCCCCACTACCTATAATGTGTTCCTCCTTTAAAGTTTCTAATTTCTTAATGACATCTTTAGAAGAGTATGGCAAGTCTCCATGAAACATAACAATTGATGCCCCTGAAGCAACAATGTCATGTCAATAAAGATGTACAAATGTTAGAGTAAACATGAAAACTGAAAACAACTAAAATTTCCAAAATTGAAGATAAGTTTGAAAGAACACCTCCACTGACGTCCATGGCCAGAGTTCGTCCCTCATTTTTACCAAACTTCTTATATAGGAAGCAACCCCAGAAACACATAAGTGCCACCAAAAGTAGTGCACCTACAGTTGCTGATGCACTGATGAGAAGTCTTCCAGAGTATTTCTTTTTACCACCTTGAGTTTGAGCTGCAAGAAAAAGACTGAAATACTGACCAAATGACCTCCAAAGGAAAACAATAGATGCATAAATGAAGGTAAGAACTTGCTATGAATTCAGACTTGATGGACAAAATTCTTTATATCCATATTTTAACACTGAAAAGAGCACTGAATAAACAGAGTTATGGATTCCCAATGTAAACAGCTTACCTGAACCAGATCTGGAATCTGTTATAGCTCCTCCATTGTTATCTTTGCATGCTGCATTGATTTGCTCTCCACATAAACCACGATTCCCAACAAAACTGCCAAAAAATGTTAATCTGTTTAGCCTAATAATAGCACAGCAATTCATTCGACTGAAGATTCTAAATGTGCAGAATAAAGGTATCACATATAACACTTCATGGAACCCTCCAGAATGACAATTTTGTTGACATAGAAAATATATAATAGATAAATCATTGAACACGGTATCAAAATAACTTATACTTACGAGCTTGCAGTATATCTGCTGAAAACACCTTGTAATGGTATAGGGCCAACCAGAAAATTGTTGGACACATTGCTGTAGGAATTCAATACGATCAACAAAGATCAGTTCATATTCAATAAAGTAAATTCAGTAAATACCCACTTTTAGAAGCTAACAAGATTGAAGCAAGCGCACTAACAATGCAATGAGCTTATCTAGCGTCCCAATTGAAGGAGGGATAGATCCACTGAGAGAGTTGCTTGAGATATCCCTGCATTTTGAAAAACATTGTAAGCATCATAAAGCAGTCCCAACACTCTGCATTTTACCACTGTGGCCCAAATTTATTAGCAAAAGTAACAACTTACAGGTGCCGAAGTGAAGCTAGATTCTCCAATTCACTTGGAATTAATCCACTTAAGTAATTACCCTGCAAGTATCTGTAGAAGAGAACATATGGCAGTACAATAAAATAACAAAGGCAGGAAATTTCAAAATAATCTTTTCAATACCAAATCTAAATAACCTAGATTAAGAACAGCTATAACGGGTACAATAAAAGGATTGCTTGAAAATTATAAATATCCTATGCATATAGATATAAGAAAAATAGGACCAAACGATGATCCATACATGATTCTTAATCAAATAAAAGAAAGATGAATTTTGAGGGTCGAAGTATTGTTTTGCTAACATCAACACCACAACCAGAAAATGAATCACACAGGGAATGAAAAATTGTATATTTCTTAACATCTTATCCTTTAATTCAATCATTTGAAAGAAAAATCTATAGAACAGCCAACAATACTTTTCAAGCACAAAGAAGCATAAGATCACGTAATCACATGTTGGCAACAATACTTACATTCCTTGCAGCTCTGTGCAATTACCAAGCTCCGAAGGAATTGTCCCATAAAAGTTATTGTTAAAAAGCACTCTGATTCACATAACAATTATAAAAAATATCAGTTAAAAGAAATGATCTTTGAATAGAGTCCACAGATCATGCGTCAATGAAGATTCAAAACAGGGAAGTCCATAATACATACAAATATCTCAAGTGCTCCAGCTTCCCAAGGTCAGGTGATATAGGACCACTCAGTTTATGATTGGTAAGGCTCCTGAAGAGAAAATATAGGGCAAAGAGAATGCCTTAAGCCGCACTGCCATTTAGACAGAGTTATTAAAATGGAAAATATATTTGGACAGGGTATTCAAAACTCACAAAGTTGTAACTCTCTTGGTTTTACTATCACATTTCACCCCTTTCCATTTGCATGGATCAGGATCCTCTGGTCTCCAATGAGAAAGTACACCATCAGAACTAACAATTGCTATCCGAAAGCTTAGAAGTGCCTCGCCTGCATATCAAGATAAGTGGTTTCAAATTCTATAAGCAGAAAGGCTCTTAAGAACTGGCTAGCTAGAGGATCTAAAACCAGAAAGAAAAAAGGAGCTATTATTATCAAAGCTCCAATTTAAAAGACATTACAAAAAGGGAAATAAAAGAATCATAAAGACTAAAAGTAAACACAATCACCATAATTCTAAAAGGTGGAAACTTTCAATTTCCTAAGTGAGACAAATTAACCAATATATTCCAACCAAATGTGATACATAAGGAAATAATTAAGGATCCTTTTTAAAATGGTCAGGACCCAGGGGGAAAAAAAAGATAAACGACTATAATTATATATATATATCACCTACCATCAGGACTGATAGCTTTGTCTCTGTTTATTAGGAAAATAAAGAATAGCATGTGAAGCAGCCATGGCCATTGACATTTCACCAAACATATGCCCATAATGGCATTGAACGGGCATAATATAGAAGCTAAAAATCATCTGAGACACCAAACTCAAGAATCGGTCCTTGTTGTAACATATGGTTATCTGATGTATATTGCCATTTGGCAGTCACAAAATGAAGAAAAATTATGCCTGGCGAGAATAGAGAAGAAAGATAAGAATTAGAAATAATAAAAATCTGAAACTGAAATAATGTTGCGTAGATCAGTCTTCTTGAATGCAGTGCAAATTGCTACCAAGAATCTTCCAGATTGTGCAAAAATACATAACGAGAAACTAACCAAAAACTCCCAAATAATAATGTGCGTATTATCATTATCATTCTGTTTAAAAACAGAGAAATTCAAAGCACCCTCTCATATAGAAGCAAAGGACAACATAGTGCACCAAAGTCTTACACAGTAATAAACATCAAATAATTGCTAAATCATGAATTCAGACTTCAGAGAGAATAATAAGTTAATTTGTGTAGAAAATCATTGCAGGTTCTGATATCTATGATGAATAAGCTAGTCTAGAAGAGTTGCTTACACCCGATCCCTATATTGTGTGACATGAATCTTCACAATTGAACTAGTCAGTAAATAAAGTAATTTTATTCAAAAACACAACTCAGAAACAAACACCAGATAGCAGCAGATACTTGGAAGAACTAGCAGAATTAGACTTAGAGCGATTTTAAAGAACATTGAACCCTTCTCATAAACAATATTTTGATCATCGAAGGTTTTTGTTGCATTGCTTCCATCATCTAATATAATAAGAGCTTAGCAGCATTGTCATAAATTGTGGCCGCAATGCAGCATAACGTAACGGTTTTGGAGGTAACCCAACGCCGCAACTGCATTTAAAATCATAGTTATTTTTAGAGAAAAATCACACCGCAATCCGCAACTGCGACAGTGATTTGATACTATGCTTAGCAGTTCCATCTACAATATACTTTTCAAATCTCTATTTAAAATTTAAAAACGAAGATACTAAATCGAATCACAACAGAAGCTGAGAGAAAACAACATTAATAAAGTGAGAAATTTCGCAGCACAAACCGAGCGGAAAAAGTAAGAAAAAGAAACGCTTAAAACAAATACAACAAGGAAATTGAGATTCCGAGAATTTGAACCTCAAGTTAAGCTAAATTACATATTTAACGCATCCTGGAAGAAATTGAGCTAGAACGAAGTAAATATTCGAGCGTAGAACAGAAAACAGTAAACAATCCGGAACTTTAAGCATAAAACAAAGCTAAATTTCAAGCAAAGATTACAAAAAAATAAATAAATAAATAAATTGAAGAGAAACCTTTGAGATAGATTCGATCCGCAGCAGACGATGAGCTGTAAAGAAGAACACAAAAGTGGAGAAATAGAAATGATTCAGTGTTGCTTTGTTTGTTGTATAGAGAGAATGATGAGTGCCTGGAGAGCGAACGAGAGAGAAAGAATTAGATGCTTGTGGAACTAAAAGGGAGGCGAGGCGAGGCAGCCAATGAGATGGAGGGGGTTTCGCACGTGCGAGTGTGACCGTGTGTACGTGCCAACCGACGCTTCCTCCTTTCTAGAACTGACTGTGAACCGATATGACTGAGGGAGTTAAACTCAATCTTCTTCACTCTCTCCCGCCCGTAGTCAAATCGTACAAATCAAAATTTAATATTTAAGATAAACTATATAAATCATCCTTTGATTATATTTTAATTATTTTTTATATTCTTTAATTATCAAATATTATAAATTAGTTTATTGATTAACTTTGTTGATATAAAGTGGTTCAACACCGTTAAAAATTTGACGAAAAACTGATTTGGACTTTAACATGTTGACTTGCATAACCATGTGGCATCCCCAATCTCTATAATCAAGTCACCATGTTAACGTCCACATCAGTTTTCCGTTAAATTTTTAACGACACAAGACCACTTTATATAAAAAAAAGTTAATCAATGGACCAATTTATAACATTCGAAAGTCAGGAGATATAAAAGATAATTAAGGTATATTAAAAGGACCATTTATGTAGTTTACCCTTATATTTATTATATAAATTTAAAAAATTTATAATATATATTTTTTAATGTTTAAGATGATTTAATAACCATTTGTGAATTTTATTTAATAAAGATAAAGTTGATAAATAATCACTGAAATATGTTGATATTCGTTTTGATCATTAAATTTTTTATTTTTATATAATAATTATTAAATTATTGATTTTATTAATAAAACAATAAAATTTATAAATAATGAGTTTAAATATATTAATTTTTTGAATTAGGTTAAAATAGATTAAAATATATAAATTAAAGACTACTTTTAGAGTATGCCTTAACATCTCCCGAGTAGAAGACTGAAAACCAAGAGGGAAAATGGCGCTTTTCTTCCCTGCACAATCTTCTTCTCTGTTCATCTCTCAATCCCTCAGAGTCAAGAATTTCTTCTCTCAAATCCCTAGACCGACCTCTCTCTCATTTTCCCTTCCACTTAAACCCCTCAATTCCTCTAATTTCATTTCCCTTTCCAGCTTCCAATCCGACCCATCTCCCGAATCCGATTCCGACCAAGAAAACGCCACACAGATCAACATAACCGATGAATGGGGTGAAAAATCGGAGCTTGGATCGGAACCCGAACCCTCCAAGCTCCCGGATTCTGATCCTCCGACGAACGAGGACGAGTGGGAGGAAGAGTATGTTGAGATGGGTAACGGTACTGCCGCCGCCTCTGCCCAAGGAGGAGCTTCCGGTGCGACGGGGAAAGAGGAGAGAGCGGGCTTTGATGACGGGGTTGCGGATTTGAAAAGGTATTTGGTGGATACGATTTATGGAACCGAGTTGGGGTATCGGGCGAGTCAGGAGGTAAGGGCTGAAATTTTGGAGTTAGTCAATCGGTTGGAAGCGGTTAACCCTACCCGAGCTCCAGTTGAGGCTACTGAGCTTCTTGATGGCAACTGGATTTTGCTGTGAGTGTCTTCTTCTTTATTTAAAACAATTGTTTAGAAAAAAAGAACTTATGAATTTGCTTTGTAGATTAGAAATCTGTTTTGGTCGTGTTGGAAAATATTTCTTTTCTACATGACCTTGAATGCCAAACAGAAACCTGAACACAATTTGCTACTTCTACAATATATAATTCGATTCATTACATGTTCGAACGATTATTGGGGGGTTTGGCCGTAGGACATTAGCATTGACATTAGCTCCATTACATGTTCTGAGACATTAGCATTGGCATTAACTACATTGCATGTTCTGAGGCTTAGCATTGAAGTGAACATTGTTGCTAATTTCATGATTGTAAATAATGCCACTGCATGAGCAATGACATGTTCTCGTCTCGTGTTTATTTGTTCTTCCTAGTGATTTTTTTTTTATGATTTGCATCTCTAACTGATCAGGTTTACTGCATTTTCCGAGCTGTTGCCACTTCTGGCAGCCGGTGCAACCCCACTATTAAAAGTGAAAACTATAAGCCAAACAATTGATACGGCTAATGAATCTATTGTCAACTCCACCACATTGTCTGGACCTTTTGCTGATTTCACTTTTAGTGCATCTGCTACCTTTGAAGTTAGATCTCCTTCGAGAATACAGGTAATTCCTAGATTAAACCTTGTTGTTATTTAAGTTCAATATCTATATTCTTTGTTAAAAAAATGGGAAGCGTCGTGGCCAACAAAATCTATGATGATAGGATCAAAGTGATCCTATGAGTTTTCAAAGTAAAATAGAAGTATTGTATAGGTCCATGTACTATTGTGTGAAGCGTATTTTGGTCCCTGTAATATAAATGAGCTAAGGTTCTATACATTAGGAAAATGAGAAAATGGTCATTTGTGTAACAATTAAATAATTGTTAGTTTTTTGAGGTGGACTTCCTTAATGATATGGGATATGGCATTTTTTTATGACTTGACATGTTCACGGATCCATTGTAGCTTAACTGAACCGTTGTATTTAACTTGACTCGATTTTATACTCTGTTAGCCAGTTAAATGCAACGGTTCTGATTAAGCTATAATGGGTCAAGTGAACATGTCACGTCATTTAAAAATGCCAAAGCATATTTTAAATCAGTGTCACATTATTTAATCATGTCCCTCAAAAAATTAACAATTTCTTTTCTAAAATGTTCTTTGTTTTTCCAACGCTTAGGGACGTTTTTACTCATTTTGAAAGTAGAGACCAAAAATGCAATATATGTTATAAGACAAGGACCTATATAGTACTTTATCCCAATTTAATCCGGTGAAATACCTCTATGAGCGAACAAAATGTTAATTGAAAGGAATGAGTATGATGATTGTTGGCATATTATTGAATTTTGAGTATGGCTGACTTGCTGTATATTACACTTAACGTGGAGTTTGGAAATCTTAATGTGTGAAGCATTTGCTCCGAAGGTACTTATATTCTTTCACGAATCGTCCAGGTTGAATTTAAGGAAGGCATACTGCAACCTCCGGAAATAAAACCAACTGTTGATCTTCCTGCGGATGTAGATATTTTTGGTCAGAGAATTAGTTTGTTGCCAGTGCAGCAGTCTCTTAACCCACTGCAGGAATTGATCGCAAACATTTCAAGAACAATTTCTGGTCAGCCACCTCTCAAGATTCCCATTCCCGGCAACCGATCAAGTTCCTGGCTTCTGATTACGTATCTTGATAAAGATCTTCGGATATCAAGAGGAGATGGTGGTCTTTTTGTGCTTGCTAGACAGGGAAGCCTTCTTCTGGAGTAGTAGCCGGGACCAGGAGCGTTATGCATATGGTATCTGTGAAGGGGGTATAGGTTGTCGACTTTTCGTTGGCTTTGGAGGAATTTTTTTGCTGTCAATAATTCGAACATCTCGAGTGTAGGATAAACTGAAGTTAGAAATCGAACCATTTCATGATTGTATGGTATAGCATAGGTTGATGACGCCTATTGCTAATGGCATCGTCCATCGAGTGGAATCCTCTCAAGTGTAGGATAAACTATAAATTTTCTATTGCATGTTACTGTTAAAAGTGGAACCATTATAGATCCTCATGCTGGTTCTTTTTCAAAGATCTTGCAGTGCTAGAATATGAGCAAGAAGCCATGCTTGGTAATGCATTTTATATTTTGCACTGATTTCACTATGTCTGTTTTAACCTTCTGGGTTGGCATTGGAAAAGGTAGTAAAATTAGACCTATACTGCACAGATGCCATCGGAACCCATGTAGAAAATTCACAGAGATCAAATTCTTCTCTGGTAAAATACAAATGATCCGATTCCTTTTCATTTTATCGAAAAACAAAGTTTTGCACTGTAAAGTCCCGTCAGAACATACATGAGCACCATCTTTATACCCTTGTAACTCACATAGACGAGGTGGTGGGCAAGAACAAAATTAGAATCGAACATTAAAAGGGGTAAAGGTTTATTAAACTTTTAAATTTAAAAATTAAAAGGAATAAAAACCTTGTCTATTACTATTTAAACTAAGAGGGATTTCAAATATAATTATATAAAAAAATGGAAGAGCTCTATATTTTATACTACAACAGCTCATATTTTTTTATAATTTATATATCAAAATATAATATACATATATAAAAAAAGGGTAACTTGTGGTTATGAGTGATTTGATGAGTGATATAAGTGTTACTATTTAATATATTAACAACGAAAAAAAGTTTCTACAAGAATAAACTCAGGAGATTAGAGAGTTAAATAAAATTTAAAATTTAACACCCCCCCCCCCCCGCATTAAATATTTAATCCGCGAAAACTTTTTTCCACCTCATAGTTTCCCTCAATATTGGATGTACATAAATAATCCATAATCATATACTTTTATAAAATAAATAAGAATAGAGTTGAAAATGGGCATCTGAAATAGAAAAAAAATGGAGACCTGTTTAAGGGAATTGAACCCGACGTGAATCGAACACGCAACCTTCTGATCTGGAGTCAGACGCGCTACCATTGCGCCACGGATCCCCGTTGATTTTTTGCTTGCATAATAATTTAAAATTATTTAATGGCTACAATAAAGAAGAGAGAATCTCTTAACCAACTCAAACACACCCTAGATATGATAAAAAAAAAAATCGATATTGTAATTTGTAGATTCAATAAAACACATATTTTTAAAAGCGAGATGCTATTTGAATAGACAACGGAAACAACACACCGACAGTCAAAATTTTCTACCATCTACACAACACTGATATTTTACAACAATTGTTTTAATTGCTCTTTCAGTTTCCATGACTTAGTCTTGATTAATCTAAAACTGACCTGGGTCGTACATTTAGTTTTAGTGGGTGAATCTTCCAGATTTAGGGTATATTCAAACAAATATGAAAAACAGGAACGGGCTCAATTTGTCTTGTACAACAGCCATATAAGCCACAAAAATAGGGGGGGGGGGATATAAACATGCAGAAAAACAGAGCATTTCTATTTAAGGTCAAGCTTCTAGCATGTTTAAAGACAATGCCAGGCCACAAGACAAGAAGGTTCATATATTCCTATCCATTAGGCCATTACCCAATACTTGCTGCAGAAACAAACTCTTCTGAAGTATAATAGTAAAGCTTCAACCATGACAAGTAATAATTGAAGCATAAACTGCTAAAATTGGCATTAGAACGTGGAACAAGTGGAAAAAGGTTTGGAATATAATAACATGCAAATTGATGGATATGGAAGCAGTAGAAAGTAGTTGGAAATAATTTTCAAACATGGAAAACGCCGGCAAAGCAGAATGCAAGAACGGGACAAATGCAAAACGGTTACGTAAAATCAGCAAGGCTTTGCATAAGATTTACATTTCAAAAGATTCCACGGTCCTTGCATCCTTCTCGAAAATACAAGCCTATGCAACAAAGATATCATGAACCCTTATTCGATGTCAAAGCAATCAGCAGTTGATACAACATGTGGATATCAACACATCATCTGGAATTCGACTTCAAAAATTTTCCATAACAAGAAAATTAGAAAAGAAACCAACACTTTTCTACCATTTAAAACACCTGTAGCTGTAGCTTTCTTTTGCAACTTAGCATGCAAAGTAAATCTTTAAGGAGGAAAACAACAGAAACACTGTTTAAATCAGATAGCGTTACCACTTACCGTACCTGATATTCAGCAACCACATTAATACACCAATTAGTCACAAAACCTAGAAGAGAATATGAACTACCGATTACCTGCAAAATCTAGAAGAGAATATGAACTATTTCCTGAAAATGAGGAACCCATAGCATTATTCTTACAAACATTTTTGGGCAGATTTAGATGAGGAACTACCAGTTTCATTAATTCAAATATCAAAGAACAAAAACCCTTCTGGAGCCATACCAATCAATTCTTCAAACCTAAATCTGCTCAACCATTTAAAGCAGCACATCGATCTAATCAATGAACATAAAAGAAAAACAAGATGAGTGAAATGAGACTATCATTGGAAAAAAAAGGGAATTAAAATGAAATTATCATTGAAAATATAATCAAGTGATTGAACTTGTCAAGGTGAAAACTATAACAATTACTAAGCAAAAGAAACACTTCAAAGACTCAAAGTACAACTTAAAGTTCCTAAAACTTCAAAGTATTTTGAGAAGTACCTATCTCCAAAGCAACAGCGGACAGAATATACATGATTAATACCAAACACCATGTAAATTGTTGTCAAGAGGCTACAACTAATCTCAAAGTACCTACTTATTTGACCCCCTGTATGAACCAATGTCTAGCAATTGAAAATGCGCAACTTGCTTTGCCCTCATGAGCCAGCACCAGGATCCCAATCCTTGTACAATTGAATCAACCTTCCAAGACAACCAACTCGGGAAACATATCAAGCTACACCTTTCCCCATCAAATTCCCTACAATTTAATGGTCAAACTTGAATAGAGTTTTCCATCTCTTCCCCATCGTTACAGCAAGAATTGGTCACAGTTTTCCTTACTTCTTCCTCACAATTATGCAACTGCCTTGCATTGGTCCCTGCGATTTTCTTCTGGCTACACTCCTCATCCAAACTCTTCTCCTTTTCTTTCATATTCAGAATATCACAAAAGAAATCAGTCAAAATCATTTCATAACCCGGCATTTTTGCATAACCCGGAAAATAGTTAATATCGATGATAAGATAACGATTCCCGAACCGGGTATCCCTTATCACATCAAAGTTAAACAGATTCAATTTCATAGCCTTTCTCAAACCCTTAGCAACATCCGTCATGAAACTCTGTGGCGGCAATTCAGTATCCTCCAAATGCATCATCTTATAATACCGGTCGTCGTTTTTCTCGCGAGTAGGCAAATTGGAAACTTGAGAAAACCGTAGAGATCCTTCTAAAGTCTTCAATTTTTCTTCCGAAACATCTGGCAATGACTTCCTTTTAACACATTGCACATAGTCCCCAACTACATACACCTTGAAAATAACCCCTCCATGGTTAACGAACTCCTGCAATACAATTGGGGGCTTAAGCTTGTTCAACCCATCGCGGTTAAAAACCAGAGTCATTTTATGCGATTTGGCGCTCCCATCGGCCACCAATGGCTTCGCGATCACCGGAAACTTAAGCAACTCCCAAGCTTGGTTATCGAATAGGGTTTCTTGATCGTAAATCACAATCTGTTTAGGGATCCCAAATGTTTCGCTTTGATTCTCGATCTTCAGTTCCGACACCACCTGCAACATCGAAATCCTGTTGTGTAGCCGTCCAATCGCGTCGGGAGAATCGAGAATCACGGCATTAGGGTTTTGAGAACGGAAATCTTCGAGCTGGCTCTTCCAATCCTCGCCGTACAACTTGTGAAGCACGCAATCGAACGGCCCTTGATCGACCAAAGGACGCTCCCTGTCGATCTTAACCAGATCCACACCTCGCGATTTCGCCAGATTCACCAGAGATTCCTGAATGAAACTATTCTCTTTCTTCGGCAATAACGCGTAACCAATCTCGAATCTCCTCTTCTCCCCCGCCATCTCTCTGATCTTTCCCCCCAATTCGATTCTATTTTATAAATTAAAAAAATCTCTTCTTCCCACTTGTTTTTCTTCGCCGCTTTAAAGTTGTATTTCATAAAACGAAATGTTCGTTTCTTTTCAATCTAGAATCTCCCGAGAACCAAACAAAACGAATTTATTCATCCAAAGACAGGATTTTTTGGAATTTTTTTGAGTGGGTTTTCTTTTATTTATATAAATTTGATTGAATTTCTGGAAAATTTTCGCTAGAAGCCTTGTAAAAATCGAAAATACGTTATTATAACGAAATGCGATAAGCTTGAGGAAGATATCTTTAAAACTATGACTAGTTGACGACTAGCTTTTGAAATTAGAAAGATGGAGAATTTATTTATTTAATTAATATTTTATATATTCTTTAGCAAGTGAAAATTTATATGATAAAAATATTTTTAAAACTTAATTTATAATAAATATAAGTAAAATTTTACTTAATAAAAAATAATTAAATAAATAATAATGTAATTTCTCAAAAGAGGATAGAATAACCCGGAGTGACTGTACTATTGGGACGCGTGGCGTGTTCTCTGCTATGCCATTTCGCGCCGCACAATTAAGAGAATGCGTGGACGTTAGTTTGTTATAGATAAAAGTGACAGCAGGGATAATGATAAGTTGAAATGACGTGGAATGAGCTTTCCTTTTTCCTTTTAGTTTCTCCTTTTTTGAAAAAAAAGAATTTAGAATTATTTTACTACTTTTAGATTTTGATTAGGATGAATATAAGCCCTTTCCAATCTCTAATGAGTAATAATTCTCTATCATGTTTTTTTTTAATTTTTTTAAAAAATAAATTTTAAATTCTAACTCTTATTTTTTATATCTTAAATCTTAAAAAATATATCATATCCTTAATTTCTTAAACCCTAATATTAAATTCTAAACCATATATCTTAAACCTCTAATTTAAAACGTAAGTATAAAAAGAAGTATAAAAAAAAACAGACAATTTACACCCATTTATAATATGTTTTTAAAAACTTATCATTTCGATGAATATAAGATAAATAATGATTAATAGGTTAAAATATTCTCAAAAAAAACTTTAATTTTTTAAATTTTTATCGTCAAGACTAAAATTCTAATGAATAAAGTGATCGTTGATTAATATCAACAATAAAATATATTGTTTTTAAAGAATAATCTAATTTTAAATTGATCTGATGATTAAAGTGATGAATCATAACTAAAAATCTCAATCAAAACTTAAAAAGTAAAAGTTTTCAATATTTTTTTAGCTCAAACGGATATTTTCACCTTTCGGACTTACCAGTTACTGCTCCATTCATTAAAATTTTGATCTTAACGACAATTCTAAATTTATAAAATTAAAGTTATTTTTTAAAGAAATTTTAATGTGTTTATGTTAATATTTCTTAACTAATTTTAAATTTTTGATAAATAATATGAAATCGTTTTAAAAATTCAATAACCACGAGTGTAATTTAACTCATAACTATTTTAATAAAATATATCAAGCATGTTAAAATTCAAACTCCAAATTTATTCGAATAAATTCATTGAGAAACAATATCTTACAGGACATAAAGATTGTTTCTAAATCATCTCTCTAGAATCGTACAAGTGCCACAAAATTTTAGCATACTTTGGCAAATGTAATAAACACATAATACTAAGCAAACAGTCCATGGCCAAGACTCACCATATTTATAGTTCCATTCATGTCATAGTCAACAGTGAAAATTAAGGGTAAAATAGATCCAAATCCTTCTCACAAGGACTCGCTCAATACCTAAACAACTCCTACATATAATTCTTACCATTTTGCTGTCATCACTTGT
Source organism: Abelmoschus esculentus (assembly GCA_035048815.1). Lineage (NCBI taxonomy): Eukaryota > Viridiplantae > Streptophyta > Magnoliopsida > Malvales > Malvaceae > Abelmoschus > Abelmoschus esculentus. Next base: position 7,538,092 of record JAUCBN010000061.1, on the reverse strand, counting down.
TTATGTTTGTGTTTGTGTTCTAAAAATTCGATCCGAACCAATGTTACATGCAATCGAGTTCATTCAATGTCAACAACATATCTCGATCAGTCACCCTCAATACCGTCGTCGGCCTACAACCCTCCGGTACCTGTGGTCATAACCGTAATCTTCCTCCTCTCCTTCTTATTTGGTTTCTTCGCAATCCATTTTTGTAAGTGTATCCTTGAGAGTGTCATGAGTAATAGGCCCTCGGTCGAGATTATTTCGACGGATGCCTCGGATACTGTCCCGACCGATGACACGAATAAAAGCAATGGCCTTGATCCCGAGTTAGTCCAAGCCTTCCCGACGTTCTATTACTCTATGGTGAAAGAGTTCCGTATCGAAAAGTACGGCCTCGAGTGTGCTATTTGCTTGGGAGAGTTCGAAGACGATGATCTCCTCCGGTTTTTGACAATTTGTTGTCACGTTTTCCATAAAGAATGTGTCGACCTATGGCTCGAATCGAATAAGACGTGTCCGGTTTGTCGTCGGGAGCTCAACGTGCCAAGAAAATCGATTGAGAAATCCCCGATCCTTCTTCACAGCAACTCCATGCACGAAATCGGAGCAAACAATCAGAACCAAAGTAGTCCCCTTCGCAATGCCGTTTGCATCAACATTAAAGACGACATCAACAAGGACGAAAACGAAGCCGAAGCACAAAGTAGCTCTTCAAATACAAAGGAAAAACATCATATTTTCAGGTCGAACTCAATGGGGCACTCCATAGCTAGGATTAGAGAAGAAGATGATAGCAAATACAAGCTGAGACTACTCGACCATGTCAAAATAAGAATCGTAAGAGGCCATAAATCGACGATAAGTTGCATATCTTTTCGAGATTTTACGAGCCCTTTGGGCTACAGAAATGCAGCATCTGGTGAAGCATCGGATTCACTTGCAGGAGACTTGGATCAAGTGTAAGTTTAGGCGCTTTTCTTCACATAGAAAAAACTCAATTGGGCGCCCTTTCTCAATTATATGTTTCGAAATCGTCTTATGCTCGACGAGATTTAAAGAAAAAGAAAACGAGAGTCGTCACTAATCATTTCGAGATAAGATTAAAATACTTAAAATTGTAGATGATTCTATTGCTTCTTGCTTTATTCCAATACAATTGATGAGGTGAAGAATGAAATAATGTGTTGATTAATAGAAACAAAATAATTAAATAATTAAATAAATGCAATGATCCATCACGTAGTCATTTTTCTTGGTATTTTTCGTACGTAACTTTCCCCCCTCAAATCCTCCAAGCTCCAATCTCTCCTCATCCCCGAGCTCCTCACCAACCTTGGTTCGCCACTGACGTTAGCTTCGAACCCCATCGCGCTGTAAGTCGAAGTATCGAATGTATTAAACCGGCGAGGACCCTTCTTTATCTTGTTCGGAGGAATCCTCGGGTTGCTCGGCTCCATTCCGATTTGTTCATAAGCTTGGGGATTCATGTTCCCCGACAAACTTGTACTTATCTTGACACAACAAAACTGAGTAACACCCTTTTCCTTACTGAAATCGATATCGTTGCTCGAATTTGTTCTTTGCAAGATAGGGAAAGCCCAACAATTGAGACTCATAGCTTCTTTTTTTGTCACTTCAAAAGAATAAAGCATGTTAAAAGGGATTGCCAATGGAGTTTTTGAGGAGGTGATTGAAGAAAATAAGGGGAAAAAAAACAAGGTTAACATATTGGTATTTGCAGATAAAAGAGGGTTTTGGTTTGGGATTTATGTTTATGTTCCCGCAAACACAGGTCCATCAATTCTATGTTTGGTAATAAAAGGACATTTTGAGTCTACAAACGACGAGCAAAAATCTTCTGCCTCGAAATCATGTCTTTTTTATGCCTGCATTAAAAATCTCATAATCAAAATATTTAAAAATTAAATTTAAAATCCTAACTCTAATTTCTACATTTTAAACCTTAAACCTTACATTTAAAAAATATAATTTACTCTAATTCTTTAAACTCTAACTACAACCCTAATTTTGAACCCTAAACCCTTAAACCTACTATTTTAAAGTGAAGTAATAAAGAAAATCATTAGATTAGGATTCTTACATAGTATTTTATACACTCATGTATGCATAGTGAATTTATGTGTTTCAAGCCGAAGAAACGAAATGAGACAAATCATAATTGGTTTCCTGACATGTATAAAAGTTAAAGAGACATAACAGCACCAGCTTTCCATTCAATGTAAAGAATCCTTTTGTCGGAACAGTATTTGTTGCTATTCCAGGCCTTATACTGACTATGAAGAGTTAACCCTAAAACAAGTTTAGAAAATGGAGATTGTTTGACAAAACATCAAAAGCGTAGGTCTGTTTTTGCTGGGTTGATAGAACAAGTGTCACTGCATGGTAACAGAGAACGAGAAGAAAAGAAAAAACAGAAGACAATGGCTTCCCATGCATGCATGCAGCTGATGATAAGAGAAAGACAATGATTACTGAGTTTTTTGTTCTAGGGGATGGCTTGGGGATATGAGCCCCATGCACACTGACCATGACCATTCCTCCTTACATTTTGTTTCCCACTTTTAACTAAACGACACCACCATTCATGCATGCGTAGGGTTTAGTGAGACGATCCACTGTAAATAAGATTGGTTCGAATACTAATATTGTGAATAGAATTAATTGAATGTGAAGATCACCCCTATGAACCTCTGCACATGGTATAAGGCTTATGATATTCGATACTCACACGATTGATCTTGACTAAATAAAAAATGAATCAGGTCAAACCTTTAAACGAGTAGTTATTGATTAATCTCTTAATGTTATTTTCTTGATGTATAAAACTCGTATTTAATATTAAATTTTTTATCGTTCGATACGATAGATGCGAGTAATTTTTGAATTTAAGCTTTTACAAGACTAGGTGTAGATGAAATGGGTAGGGGTGGGACACTGAATTCATGGTTCGATGGATTTTCTCTTTGGTGGTTTATGTTTGTGCGTAATGAATACTGAATGCAAAGGAAAAAGTGGGGCCATTGGAGGGTGGGGGGACCATGCAAAGGGTAGTTAAATAGTGATAGTACTTAGTAGTTAAAGTCATATGAGGTCTATAAATGAGATGTGTCCTAGCATAGCTGGATACGGATATTGGTGGGGGACCAATAAGAAACAAAGGTCTTTAAAAAACATAGATTCGGTATCTTCTCACAAGGTACTCTTTGTCGTCAGACATGTCAGGTCCCACGCCCTATTGCTTTTTTCGGATATTTCTTAAGCATATGTCAAGTAATTAGGTCGATGGATAAAAATGTTGACGTCGTTATATTTAATAAAAATATTATACCTATAATGCATGGTAAGTGATGGATATTACCAACGTAAGTGAAAAAATTGATGATTTTAAGTAAGATTTTAAATACGAGCATTACAGATAAAGAAAATAATATAAAAAAATACGAATTTACATGAAATTGAATGAAGGCACTGATAAGTCATGGGACATTGGTGCAAGTGCAAGTGGTCCAACACCAACACCCTCGACTCATATATTTCAGGCGTACTATATATTAAACCATACAACATTTGTATGATTAATCGGATTCATATGTATGATTAATAAATACTATATTATAATCGGATTCATATGATTATTGGATGCACCGGCGCAGATTCGATGAGAAAATTAAACCAGAAAATGGGTTTGAAGTTTTGCAGTAATCTTACTTGTTGCTTTAGTTTTTCATTTTGGCAATTAAGTGTGGTGAAGACCTGAAGCTGCTGCAGGCTGCAGCTTCAGGAAGTAGGGTTGGCTTGCAGCCCTAATACAGTCCAGTGGAAACGACATGAGCCGACTATTATAAAAGCAAGGTTTTAATATTACAACAACTGGAAATTAAAAGAAGAAAACAGCTTAACTGACGACTAGGTACAGCATCTGCATGCCAGAAAACAAAAAAATAAAGGTTTCCTGTCCTCTTAACTTGTACACAGTAAAAATAAAGAATAGTGAGATTTAATTCATTTTTAATAATATTTGTGATTCTATTTTAATATTATAAAAAAATAAACTGCATTGAGAGAATCATCTATTCGTAAATTTCTGTCGTATTCGATCCTTATTATACCAGATTACATCAGAAATTTTCAGTATCTGTCATCTAAATGTAATGGAGATGAAGTCATCACAGAGATTATTATGTGAACCTTATTCATCACGTCTTACATGGTCCAAGCAATTAAGGTTGTTCATCTTTAAATAACTACTTAATAACTGCTCACCTACTAATTACATGTAAGGAAAAGGTGATATTCACTTTAAAAAAATTTAAAGTAAACGGTCCTAGTTAATTGAATCACGAATAATGTGATGAACAGGTTGACCTAATAATTTTTCCATGAAAAGATCTTTCTAGAGTGGAATGGCTTAAACATGTGTAATATTACTTTATCTGGATTTCCTCAAGTGTTATCTAATTATGGTAAAAAAAATGTTATCCATTAACCTGTGGTAAAAAAAGTAGGGATTTACTTTCCATTTCTGAGTAACTTGATGTTGCAGAAACTTTAATGGCTTTTTTTTTCTGTAGATTTTAGCCTTGAGTGAAATAATCCCCACGGAAATACATGCCCATATCAGAAACTCAGTACTGACTCACTCAGCATAAAAAAAAAAATGTACCATGAAAATGACACTGCACTGCTCTCTTTACCACAATATCACTCAAACTTTTTTTTTCTTAATCTTAAATAATAATAATAAATCCACGATGAGAACTAAATCTTTTAAATAAAATTAGGAATTCGAACTTTAATATTATAACAAGGCATATTGAGTTTAAATAATTGTCCTTATAATGGATTTTACTGTACTCATTTTAAAATAATAAATTAATGAGTCAAATACAAGAATAAAATCTTTCTCCCCTAATCACGCTCTCTTCTATATCCCACACTAAAATCCTTAAAAATTAAATTTTAAACTCTAACCTTAATTTCTAAATTATAAACTTTAAAACCTACATGCTAAAAATAATAAATCCATTTCAACTTGAACCCTAATCACAATCCCTAACCTTGAACCCTAAGTTTTAAACCCTAAACCCTACAACTATTATTTTAAAGTGGGGTACCAAAAGAAACCAAACCATTTTTATCCCAAATACGAAAGATTATATCTAAAAATTATAATAATAAATCCTTTTCTTTCTTTTCTTTATCTTCACACATAAAGCAAATGAAAATTTTTCAAGCATTAAAAAATATTCTCATACAGCAAAGCTAGACTATCATTTATTTCATTCCATTGGCACACTTTTGGAGATTAAAGAAATTTGCGCACTCACTCTCTCAAGATGTTGTTGGACGTCTATGCCCTAGTCGAAGCTCAAGATCAAGCTCTTCAATGGATGTTTCCTTGCTGTTGGTACCAGTGATGTAATTCTCGTCACCGGACGTCGTAGTTGAAGACGGAGAGGTATTTAATGCCAGAGGCGGTACCGGAATATTTATCGATGTCGGGGCGGCTGCCATTAAGTTGAAAGGGGGATATGGTGAAATGGACCATGCATTCATAGGCGGAGAAGAAGTGAAAACACCATTAGGGTTATGTAACTGGTAGAGGAGGCACAGGCCGCCATTTTTGGCGAATTCTTGAGTCGGTATCAAGATAGTAGATGAGGAATTAGTTGTGGTTGTGGTTGTAGCGGATGGTGGCGATTTCGGGGCATCGGGTTGTGCTTGGTGGAGCCGAGCTCTATCACGGCGGTGAACGTTCATGTGACCACCGAGGGCTTGAGCCGAACGGAATTCCCTTCTACAAAAAGTGCAAGTATAAGACCTTGGCGGCCAAGTTGTCCCCATCGCATTACCCGTGTCCTCGGCGAAAGCCCTAACCTCCCAGGAATCATCGTCTGGTTCCAGAGTTTGTGCCTTAGGGTACCACATCCACAAGCCGGCAGCAAAGTTCGTGTCGATCGGACCGGTGGCAGTGATGGTGGTGGTAGTGTTTCTGATTTTTGTTGAGATTGGGCTAGCTTTTGAAGTTGGTCAATGAGAGATATGGGAGATGATGAGAATGAAAGCTTGGTGTGGAGAAATGGTGTTAAATATATGGGCAAAAAGGGATGGGGTTTGGGAATGTAGAGACAAAATGAAACCCTAACACCGGACATATCACCCAATGTTATAGCAAGCACTTGGAATTTTGCAACATCAATGTTAATAAATGACTTACCCCAATGACCAAAGTTGTTTCAATTTAATCAAAATTTTGGAGTTTAAGATTTTAAAAATGCAATAATATTTGTACACCTGATATCAGAGTTTTATCATCGGAAACATTCGTATTGAGTTTAGAATTTATGATCTAAAATATACGAGAAATAAAATTATATAGTTTATATATTTTTCTTTAACTTTTTGATATGTCGTTTTGGGTTATTATGAAGTTTACATTGTGCTTGTTTTTTCATAGACATGTTGTATATTATTTAATTAGTTCCCAACAAAGATGTTAACGTATTACTTGTAATGAAAGCATTACTGTGCTGTCAACTTTGATGTGTAATCAAATTCTCTGTCTTGTTGGTATCTTCTTGTTGCATTAGCAAACCTTTTTCACTATGAAAACTTCCCTTCGTAACCTGTAATAAAAAATATATATTTATAGTTGTTTTTGTCTTAAGATGAACCTGTCAGAAAGCTGTCTTAAATCAGACCAATGAACATAGATATTAAAGAGAGACATGGTCTCCTGTCACAATTACATGGTTTCGTCAATATCGACTTAAACAAGAAACACGAAAATATCTTACTCTTCTTTCTTTCTTTCTTTCAGCCATTGTTTCCATCGTCTTGTTTCGTTATTCCCATCAATTCCCAGAACAAACAACCTGACTTTCTTTTTCTCAAAGTTTCCTTCACAGTTATCGACATAAAACATATGAGATTTGAACTCGAAAATTAAAAAAATATATATTTGATTACCGATCAAATTTAGGGACATACGTAAGATTTTATGTTAGTAAAGACGATTTTATAAAATTTTAAAGGACGAGAATAAATTTTTAATAAAACTTTTAAAATCATATACGAATTTTAAATCTTTAAAAAACGATCGCTCTCTTTCGCCCCGATCCATTTCTAACTAGATTAATCTATTTCTTATCGATTTGGAAGGATATTCTTACACGATGATTGTTCAAATTTAATTTGCTGTTCCATTTATTTTTCTTTGGGAAGGTTTCACTAAGAAAAAGTTTTAAAAAAATAACGAGGAAAATGTGAAAAAATTGTTTAAAAAAGTATTTTAAGGATAATTTGGTAAAATAAATTTTTTTAAATAGTTTAAAAATGATTAAAATATAATATTTATTTAATTTATATAGATTATTAATCTTTTTACAATACATATACCTTGTAGACAGAGTGATTGAACTTAAACTAATAAAATATAATCTTAAATAATATTATTTTCTACAAATCAAATAACATATAATCTTACATTCTAACCAAATCAACTAACCAAGATAATATAATATTTCTTATTTATAATCTTATATTTCGTTAATATTATTGCCAAAAATAATATTACAAAATAGTGTTTATTTCTGGTAATAAAGGCCCAACATATACCTCTAATGATAGGCATATTAGGCCCATCATTTTATTACACGTTGGATTTTGCTAAAATAATCATGCATTCCAAACCAATGATGCAGCAAATGGGAATGATGTTTTGGGAAATTATATATTTTATATTCGAATTAGTGTAAATTATTTTTTGAGTTTTCTAGATTTATTTTAGTTTATGTTACTTGTGAACTCTGTCAATTTAATTATGATTTATGTTTGGATTAGTCTGATTATATTTTGTAATATTTAATTTCAATATAAATTATTCAATTACTTTTATTTATAATCATATCATGGTTTATTGATAAAAGTGGGTGAAAATGAATTTATATAAAAGAATATTTGAACAATTATATTTAATAGTGTATCGGGGTTTAATTTCTTAGACATTATACTATAACCTAATTGTATTATCAAAATATTAATAAAAAAACGTTTATTGTTTTTAAAAACGTAAACACGTTGTTGATTCACGTTAAAATTTTATGTTCTTATGTGTTTGATCTCGTGTTCGTTTATTGTTTATTTCTCGATGTCCAAACAGACAATGTGGTGTTCTCTAAATTTTTAGCCTATCCTTAAAAATACATTTTATCCTTAATTTCTTAAACCCTATTCATAATCTCTAATTTTAAACAATAAACTCTAAATTTATTATTTTAAAATAAAATACCAATAAAAATATAATAAAAAGACAAACGATTTGTATCTATCACTGGATAATCATAATGAAACTTTAGTTACCTACTAATTTTTTTTCTTTTTTAAGATTCGTTATAATTATGGGTCATTTGTGCCATTATCTCTTTTGTTTATAAAGAGATTAAGGACAAAAGGCAATAAAACAGGCAAGTTCATGAGAGAAACAGTAATAGAGAAACCATTATATAATTCCAAATTGCTCAAAGTCCAGCTAAAGCAAAGGAGCAGTGACGGCTGTGGAGGGCCGCACAAGGTGGAGCCGTGGGGGAGGGGGAGGAGGAGACGACAAGAACGGGACCCACGCGCCGCTCCACCATTGCCCACTTGCCCACAAGTCCACCATTAATTGTCCTTTATAATATTCACATGTTCATTCTATACAAAATTTGTCTCTAATTCCTCGTTCAATGATCAATTAAAAGAGATAAATTTATAAATTTCTTCCATTTCTAAAAAATACAAATCCTTTGATGCTCGCATGGCCGGTCTCGATTTAGGCACTGCTTTCCGCTACGTTCAACAGCTTCAAAGACCCGACCTATCTGGACCCGAAGACCATGACGTTTCACACAACCGAGGTGGCGAGGTTGACGGTGGTTCAGCCCAAATTCAGGACTTTGACAACGGTTCCCACTCGGGTGACCTTGTTATAGCCCGTAGGCCGAGGGGTCGTCCACCGGGATCGAAGAACAAGCCTAAGCCACCGGTTGTCGTCACTAGGGAGAGTGGCAACACGCTCCGAGCTCATATTATCGAAATTTCGAACGGCTGTGATGTTTTCGACTGCGTCGCGAGCTACGCGCGGAGGAGGCAAAGAGGGGTATATATATTGAGTGGGAGTGGTACGGTGACAAACGTGAGCATTAGGCAACCGGATGCGGCTGGAGCTGTTGTTACCCTTCATGGAAGATTCGAGATATTATCGCTTTCAGGTTCATTTTTGCCGCCGCCGGCTCCTCCGAGAGCCACCAGTTTGACAATCTTTTTGGCCGGTGGGCAAGGGGAGGTTGTTGGGGGAAGTGTGGTTGGTGAATTGATGGCGGCTGGACCAGTTATTCTCACAGCATCGTCCTTTACGAATGTGGCATATGAGATACTTCCCTTAGAAGAGGATGAAATTCAAGGCAGCGGCGGCGGCGACAACCGCGATGGTGGTGGACATAACACATTTTCCGATGCCGGTGCCGGACGGAATGGGTTGCCTTTCTTCAATTTGCCACTCAATATGCCTCCTAATGTTCATTTACCTGTTGAAGCATGGCAAGGTAACTCCGGTGGTTTATAGGCCAGGTTTTATTCAATCATTAAATTTATTAATATATTAATTTTTATTATGTTTTTTTGAGAAAACAACAACAACTGAATTTCATGTGTTCGTGTTTTGTTTGGAAAAATAACATGTGATTGTGTTTTTCTTGCATTGTTTTTAGGAAATTGTATTTGTATAATATACATAAACTTCGATCATGCTTCTTCCAAGCTTTTATCTCCTATATGTTGGGAACTAATTATTAAATTAAAAATGTATAATTTAATCATTTTATTCGAATTTTATTCTATATAAGTGATACATAAACATAACGAGTAATTATACCATATACCGGAGAAATTATATTATGGGATAGTCTCACCACGTAATCTATGAGATCGACCAATAAAAAGCATCCATATAATTATTTTTTCCACCTCATCATTTTTACTAAGTGAATCTTCCCTTGGTAAAAACTGTTTTAAACTTAAATTGTAATAAATGTTAGGGAAGATTCACTTGGTAAAAATGATGAGGTGGAAAAAATAATTACATGCTTTTCATTGACCGATCTCATGAATGACATGGTGAGACTATCCCATAATATCTCCATATACTGACAGTAAAAATATTTTTAGGCTTTATTTTTATTTTTTTAGTTAAGTTTTAAACCAACTTTAGTTCCAAAAGCTGATTTTGAGACCCCAAAGGAAAAGAAAAAAAAGTCATTTTTAGGTCAAAACTATTTTTAAATTAATTTTTCAGAAGTTAAAAATTTTTAACTTTTTCAAAATTATTTTTATATAAAATTACTTATATATTCAAGTTTATATCATAATTTTTTTTATATTTATAAAATATATGTCTAAATATATTTTATCTACATAAAAATACTTTTTGACAATATCAAACATTCATATTTAAACCAAACAATTCAAAATTACTGTTAAAAATCATATTTCAAAATCATTTTTCCATCGTATTTTCTTAAAGCAATACCAAGCTACCACCTAGTTTAAGGTTCTTTAATGATTTAAATTTATATACGAATATCATATTTAGAATTTAGAGTTTTTAACCCACCAGAGTCTCTACCAAAGTATATTTCCTTCTTTACATTGGTATGCAGAGAATCACACACAAAACAAGACAACATTACGTGTAAAATCACACAACACAACAACAGGGAGTTACAGGAAACATCAACAGACACTTCATGTAATAAAGTTTCCACTAACCTACATGGTTCTCGACCACAACCGGAGGCACTTGAGCATCAGGTGACTGATCATCGGATATAGAAATCAGCTCAGACCTATATTTCTCAACTTCATCGACGTTAGCAGACATAGCCCCATTCGTGCCGTCTACGATCTTCGATGGACGATCTGAATTTGGATCAGTATCAGGTACAGAATAAGATATTGCGATAAGCAACTCACGAGCTAGCTCCTGAGTAACCTTTTGAGACGATACTTTACTATCCATATAATGTCAGTTTTTCTCCTGCAATTGAAAACGCAAACTTAAACCCGATTCCGATCAAAGACTAAAGAATCCACAAGTATAAGAACACGGAATCGCATATACAGCACAGATGAACATCCACCATTAAAACAGATTCTGGTGATTTGAAGCATCATCTTGGCCATTCAATCACATTCCTAAATAACACATTTCATGTATAGTCCAATGTAACAACAAAATCACTAAATTAGGGGTTAGAACTTAAAACAGCATACACAAACATCGAATAAAATGTCAAGAGCATCCAAGATAATGAAGCCATCGATAGAGGAAGTGCGGAAGAATATCAAGGCTATCTCTTATTACATTGCGATCTTGTTTTGACAAGCCCGTTTGGAACCGAGCAGATGCGGACCTGAGTGATGATATGAGCAATCCCTAAAGAGCAACCAAGTTAAGATGCAAATTGGGATGCATTCTGGATGATAACAGGCGGACCGGAAAGCCCTTTTATCAATGTATATAAGGGACATTTCTTATCCCATCGTCGGAATCATATTCCCCAGATGCAGAGTTAGGGACTTACTATTCTCAATGCAGATAATCTATACATCGAAACAGAAGATCTACGCTCCCTTCGGATCTAGAATGTATTTACAAACCCAACAATTCGAACAATCTTCACACAATCATTCTACATTTGCTAGATAAGATTTCATACGAGCAGATACAAGACACCATCGCTTCCTTCGAAGGATAATACTAATTACTATCTATCATATAGCTAAAATCGAATAAACAAGTCAAGCTACACACAATTCGCCATAAAGCAGAACACAAATAACCCAATTACTAGAACTCAAATGCAAGAACCTTCAAACGGATATAATTTTCGAAAACAAAATCATTACATCAAACAATAGAATCTAAATGTAAGGTTTCTGCCAGCATATTTCTCAATAGAAACAAATTTCAATATATACATAACACAGATCAAAACATTAAACAAAAAAGGGGGTCAATTAACACCCACGTCTGTTCTCCCGTCAAGCTCAGGAATTTTGAATCACCGGGGAAACCCCTTTCTCCCCGTCAAGAGAAAAACTGCATCTATTTTTCAAAACCCATACTTTAACAATTAGTATTACTATAATTTGATTGGTTAAAACTTCATTGGATCGAATAAAAGATAAGAAAATCAGGGGAAATAGAAAGGAAAACAATTAGACCCCAAAAAAAGACTATTTCATGGCCGATTCCTTAGGGTTTCCGATGAACCAACGGAAAACAGAAGCAGTTAAGATGATCACGGGACAGGATCGTTCTTTGTATCAATCAGCCAATTGAAAAAATTAAAAAGAAATTGAAAATAATTAATCGTAAAACAAATATAGGGGAAAAACCGTACCTTTTTGGGTGGTAAAACTGGATAACTTTGTTTGACTGTGTCGGAAACAAGTCGTCGAAGTTTATAAACCTCCTCTGTTTTAAATCAAATTACAGTTATGACCCCACCTGATTAATAAATGTAAATAATTAATTATTAATTAAATGAATTTCTTTATTAAAAAAAATATAATATACACGTTTCTGTTTTCTAGAAATTTGTTTTTTCTGGATAAATAAAAAAAATGGAGACCTGATTAAGGGAATTGAACCCGACGTGAATCGAACATGCAACCTTCTGATCTGGAGTCAGACGCGCTACCATTGCGCCACGATTCCCTGATGCTGAATTATATAGAAATTTTATTTTATTTTAAGACAATAAAGATGTTTTTAATTTAGTTTATTTATAATATTAAAATTCAACATTTAATATTATTTAAAAAATTTAATATTGCTCTTTTGGTTTCAGAGTTTAGTCCTGACTAATCCAGACCGACTCGCGTCGTACACTTAGCTTTGGTGGGTGAGTTTCCTAACAGAGTTTTTTGCATACATAACGTTTTGAACCTGGGACTTGCTTTAAGTGGAACCAAGCTGCTTATCACTTGAACCAACCCCTGTTGATTTTTTAATATTTTATCATATTAAATCAATTAGTAATTGACGTATATCGTATAATTATAATATTTTTGTGTATCTATATTTAATATTTTAATTTAGATAATTTTAATGTATTAATATTTGTATTATATAAGTTATAAGGTTAAAGTACAGTAGAAATCTATGCATTATATCTAAAAGTTTTATTTTAATCTATGTATTATAAAAATATTTTAGTCCTCGTAATATATCTAATAGATCATTTTAATCCCTCAATGATGAAAAGAACATGTAAATCATGTATGTTTGAAAAGTTAATATGTTGGTTCAAAATACTAAATTATTATTAATTGATTTAAATATTAAATTTAATTACTTTTAAATAATTATTATTTTAAACTCAAATAAAATATTAAAAAAAGCCTAATTAACATAATATTGTTGTGAATTTTATTTAAAGTAATATGATCGCGGACAAATTTTCAGAATATTGATAAATCTATAATACTTGGAAAGTTGGCACCATTAAGCTTCGATTTTGAACAGTATTTTCAGATAATTTAAGTGAAAACGGAACCTTTTGACTCCGATTTTGACATCTTCATATGGCATCTTTATCCTTACACTGTTTAAAGTTGGAGCCTAATGATGTCGACTTTTTAAGTACCGTATAATCATCAATATTCTGGGAAATAAAGTAAAAGATACAATATTTTGAACAATAAAAAAATTTTAACATCAATGTTTCCGAAAATATTTCCCATGATGGCGTCATGGCGTGAGATTAAACAATTATTTAAAAATAATACAAACATAAATTATTATACTAACTACCACTTTTTATTTAAAAATATAACTTTATTCCTCTTGGCCTCCTACAAATGAACTCTCCTTGTTTGCTCAAACATAGTAGTCTAAACAACCATTCAATCCAGCCGGTCACCATGGCCGGGAGTGTGGTGCTGGGGGTAATAAATCTGATAACTGGGGGGAAGCGTCACACCCAAAGTAGCACAGAACATTTTGATTTGATTACCAAACTCAGGCGTGAATCTGCCATGGTTGAAAATCCAGTTCTTGCACCTGGAATCTACACCACGAATCGCTTCGCAGCAATCAAAACCGAGGTTTACCTTGTGTTTAGCCAAGGATGCGTAAATATCATGCATGCAGCCATCAACCTTGTTGATGACTTTTTCCCAGCACACCACTGTGTCTGGCGAGTGCCTCTTGTCCCATCCGAGAACTGAGAAAGCTGGGGTGATGGCTATGGCGAATGACAGGGCTGCGAGGAGCAAAAAGTGCTGTTGAAATGAACCCATTGCAGAGGAACGAACAAGGAAGAATCTGGTTGATTTCTTTGGAATGGGATTTGTTTGAGTGCATGGGGTTTTATAGAGTTCTTGAATGGTAATGGAGCTTTTCAGTAATGGCGGTCAGTATCAGTCGTCTGTTACAAGATTGGTCAGGTTATTTATTGCAGGTTGCCATGGAAGTTTTTCATTCTTGGGGTTAATTGCAGTAATTAATCTATGCCAGTTTAATTATTAATTTCGGCGTTTTTCAAAATCTGATATGAAACGTAGGATACTTATTTTGCAATATATATATATATATATAACATCTGAAGGAACAGATAAGTAAAAGGCTGAGTTGCATTTGACTCGGGATTCAACTCATTGCCAAACCTTAATGTAGCAGTCAAACTTTACACACAAAATGGTTTTGTAATTTTAACACATAAGTTCACTAAAGAAATATGTGTGGGAAACACATAAATTAAGACTGTCATCTGAAAAATCCGAAACACACTCGATCAACAATGCAATATCCTTCGGAAGCCAAACCAACCAGATGATCGTCACATAATGGTACAACGGCTGCCTTCTTCTGCCGGTGGAGGAGGGGAATGGTGGTACCTGTTAGACTCCGAAGGGTTGTATGTGAACTCGGACGTATCCAGCCCGTACTTGATATACATCCGGTGAAAAACAGTGTTAGACCATATGATTCAAGATTTTACTATACAAATTACATGATAATCCTAAACCCTAGATATTTAGTGGATTACTTGATTCAATGTCAAGATTTGAGGCATCAAGGAAATCAAGGTATGATGTACGAATTGGTCTAAGCAAAGAGAAGGAATTCATGGTAAAGATAAAAACCTTTTCCCTCATACGTGCACTCCAAGCATCAGTTCTGCCGGGCCTTTGATCATGGCCTCCAGAAACAGGTACACCTGTTACCGGAACTGGCTGCCGGTTGATCAAAGGCTGTCTGATTTGCTGCCTTGGTGTAATGAACTCATCATCACTGTCATAATCAGCAGGTGCATTGGCAGCCCTAACCATAAGGGCTAACAAGAAAATAAGAACCTGCAAGTTGAAGTTGATTTCGAACACAAACCAGTTAAAGCTCAAGATAAACAATACCAGTCCAGATGTTATTTTCAGAGAGAAATCAGTATCAGTTTTAAGCTGATTCAAGGTCAACCAACGAAATTCACTTTAGTTCAAAGCAATAAATATCAGAATTCAGCCATTGATTTCTATGCCGCCATCATCCAGCAGAAAAACAATGTCATAAAACAAATCACCACCATTTTCATTGATCTAAAGTACTATGACAACTAACTTTTGCCTCGGTGAACCATAACCCAACAGTTTTCTCCCTATGGAACTTCCCTAAAAGTTATCTAGGACAAAAATAATGTCATATGCAATCATCTTAACCATAATAAATACTGAAGAAATGGACATGCGACATTCCAAACTTAATCATATATCTTTTCATATGCTGGATTTATTTGCAACAAATAAACATCCAAGACTAAATTGTATCTAGTCAGTAAGGATAAGAAAGCCCTGGACTCTTCGGTGCATTGCTATCACAAAGAACCATATGTCCGAAAGCTAAATGACGCTACAGAAAACAAATTACAAGGGCTATCAGTCTATCAGAATGTTGCTCGTTTTTTTCTTTTTCTTTTGCATATGGATGAATGTTATTGTTCATTAATGTTAAGTGGTAGTAATATTTAAGTTCTCGGTATTAGGATCACAATCACGTTACACTTACCTCTAACACAACAATTCCAAGAGCTACCCATCTGACAATACTCCAATTTTCTTCCAGAAAATGATATATCATATCAAAGTATCCTGTTTTATCCATGGGAAGTTCCTAAAGAAATTAACCGTAATTAGATAATCAAGCACACTAACTTCAGTTAAATAGAAGGGAGATGGGACCAAAAAGTAAGCAAAAGTTACATGTTTCCAGCTTTTGTCGAAGACTATGAAAGCTGCACATCCCAGCTCCACCAAGATCAACAGAAACACCAGCAATGAATACTAGGTTGCCTTAAGGAAATCAATCATCATGAAAGAGTAGAAAAATGATCGGGATACAATAAAATCAAGAACTACTAGATTATAATTTTGTTAGGATGTTACATTGTATCTATGTCCAAATTACCACAGTCGAAAATATCAAACAGATAATCAGGATACACAAGACAGACAACATAAATTCCGAGTTGAAGCTCCTATACAACCACAACAAGATATAACAAAGAGAACCACTCCTACTCCAATAAATAAATATATAAACCTGCAAAATAGAGATTGAAAAGTTAAAACACTCGAAAACGTGCAGAAGATTCTTCACCAATACACATGACCATGAAAAAAAAACAAATGGTTAACATGCAACGAACTAGAAAATATAACATGTGACAGAAGACGAGACACAAATTACAGCTGCTCCA
The DNA here is from genome assembly GCA_035048815.1 of Abelmoschus esculentus. Classification (NCBI taxonomy): domain Eukaryota; kingdom Viridiplantae; phylum Streptophyta; class Magnoliopsida; order Malvales; family Malvaceae; genus Abelmoschus; species Abelmoschus esculentus. The sequence continues at coordinate 7,521,290 of JAUCBN010000061.1, read as the reverse complement.
GCTTAGCCCTTGAGCTTTGAACCAAGAGCTTCCCAATCTGAACCCAAAGTTATCCGGGGAACTTGGAAGCAGATTTCATTCAAGCCGATATGACTCAAATCCAAGCACATCGTGAAAAGTTATAGTACATGGGAAAATATCACGAATGCTACATGAACACATTTTTAATTCAACTAATACAATCATTACTAGACTAAGAAGGAAATAAGAAGTAGCAATATCAAGCAAATGACAAAAACTAATACCATTCTTTTGGGAGATGATCATAAATATCAGACGAAGCAGACACTGCCATGAGCATGGGCCGACCGAGCTGTATCAAATTCTGATCATGGCCAACGGGCGACAAAAGGGTGGCAACATCAGCATCTCTTTGGTACTCAATAAACAAATAGATCCCATATCCAACCATTGCCAAACCAGAAACAGTCATCAAAAAGTTCAAGAGCTTCAACAAGCATTCCAAGCATCCTCTACAAGCCATTCTCAATAATTATCTTTGTCGACCCTCTCTATTACAGTTTTACAAAGTACCCTGTTTCACCAACTTGTTCAAAAATAAATTAATATATATATATATATATATATATATATCAGGAAAAAGGTATACTCCTTTATATACAGAAAGTATACATTTTTTTATATTATAAATTTCCAGAGACCACTGAAATGTATATAATTCTTAAAAAAATGGGATCCCTGAATTCTTGATATCGTCCCCCAAGCAATTTCTATACGAAATAATCTCATTTATGCAATAATCTTTACAAGTAAACTAAATAAATAAAAAACAATACAATGGGATAATGTGTATAATTTCTAGCTAAGATCTCACAAACCAAAAAAAAATGAACCAATCACTTACAATTTTCGGCTGAGGATATCGATTTCAAGCTTGGGTTTGTGAAAGAAGAGAGGAAGAGACTCGATAGGGAAAGAGTGAAAAAGAAGCCTTTTTTATCAAAGTTTTGGTATTTCCTTTTTTCGCCATTATTACCCTTTCGGTTAAAGCTGTTGGGTTGCTAAAATTAGGATTAATCGTAGTAAAAGTTCCTAAATTATATGTTAAATTTTAAGTTGGTCTTCACATTTTCGAACGTTCTGATTTCATCCTCGAATTAAAATATTGTTCCGATTAAATTTTAAGTGCACAAGGGTCATTATCAACAGTCTAATTAATAAACAATTTGGTATTGTTTAAGTAGGTCTCGAGTTTGAGGTGTTATGTATATAAAAAAATTATTAGAATATTCATTTACCAAAATTAAGTATACAACACGAATCAATCTGTATTAATCAGAGTAAAACAAGTCGGAAAAAAAACATAGGGTCACCAATAAATGTTGAAATTTTAGCAAGAGAATTCAAATTCAAATTCTAAAAATATTGAACTATAAAACAGACATTAATAGGAAGACAAATTGCACTAGTGGTCATTTTTAATGGTGGAAACTCACACTTGGTTCCTATAGATATCACCATGCCAAAACAGTAATGTTTTACTACTAAGGTTTTTGGTTGAGGTGATATCCGTCGTTCAGTAAAGACGAAAATACATATTCGAACTTTAGAGAATATATTATTACGGATTTAATTCAAAGGTGTGTTGAAATCCCTATACCTGATCTGTAATTCCTAAAGAAACTCCATTGGAATTTGCCTTTTTTGATTTGGAATCATCCAAATAGTGTTGATAAATGTAGGAAAGGAAGCCCCAAATGGCCAAAACCATGGCCATGGCCTTAACACCATCCATCTTATCATGGAAGAATATCACAGCAAGAATGGGGATAACAGGCAAACTCAATGTACTAATCACATTAGAGAACAAAGATGACACTTCAAAGACTAATCCCAGTAAGCCTATGGACGAGATCTGCCATGTCACCGCCGTGAAAATCAGGGTCATCAGATAAGATACCTTCCCTTCTATGTATTCCTCCATTTCCTTGGACAAGCCCTTCCATTCTCCGCTCGCGAATAACCCGACGATGCACCCGCAGGTGGCAACGAAAGAAGGGTAGATTTGCATATCCAGGACTGCAGAGAAGGTTTCCCTTTTTATAACCTTTTCGAATGACAATTGCACGAGTGAAAGATATAAAGAATAGGCCGCCGATGCCCCGATGGTGCATAAGAATCCGATCGCATACTTCCCTCTCGAGACAGTTGAGGCGTTCTCGGACTCTGAATTGACTGCTAGGAGGGCAGCTGAGATGGTGAGTAAGATAACTGAGTTGAGTATAAAAGGAGTGAACTTTTGGGAGTTAAGGAAGAAGGAAAATATGGCATTGAAGGCCAATTGAGTCGCACAGAGCAGCGAATACGTCGATACCGGGACATACAGAAGTCCATACGAGTACATCATGTTATCTCCCGTCAAGAGTAAACCGAAACCAAAGTAGAGTAAAACAAGGGTCGAAATCCCCGGTTGCCTTGCGATCGAAGAAACCCCAACATGAGCTGATTTGGTGAATGGTGAAGAGAAATAAAACCAGAGAGGGAATAAAATTGGGAAGCCAGCTGATTGAACAAACGTTGCCATCCATTTACTGTTCCCTCCTTTGTCATAGTACAATCTTCCGAGCAAAGTAGCCGCAGATTGGCCAGCGATAAGAAAAACAATATAACATATCACACGAATCCACCATCTGTAATGCTTGAATCTTGAAGATTGAGGCTGATTTGTTGAAGAAATCTCCTTATCTTGATCCGGTATATGAACTATAGCATAAAACATACATATAAAACAGTAAATTTTAAGAAATTTGCAGATAACAGAAGTCACTACAAAAACAACTCCCTAAAACAAGGTCGGACCAGACTCGACTCTAGACTTAATCGGAATTCTTATGACTACCGAATACCGGAGACTCGAGAAAAATAAGAAATTTACTTAGCGCTAACCTCTTGTTTGCAGTTCAACGCCCCTTTGAGGCTCCTCCATGAAGGTACTGCAGATTATGATAAAAACCCACAGTGGGAAAACAAAGGAGGAGCAGTAGACAGATTATAATTAGAGATTTTGAATGAGACCAAAACCCTTTTAAGCTGATAAGATAATGTTCAAATCATTGATATGTTGGACGGTAAAGACAAGTTGAAAGACAGAGCTTTCTTGTTTTGTTTTGCTTATAAATAGCAAGTTGTCTGAACTTGCAAGTTGAAAATAAAGACTATGAATTCATATTACATATAAGTCAATATTGTGTTAATTTTTCAATTAATTTTTGGTCCAAGTCGGCAACTATGCTTTGAAAAAATTAAGATAATGAAAAAGAGAAAATATCTCAAACATAATAAATTTTTAATTTTTAAATAATTCTACTCTAAATTTTAATTAAAATTCTTAAATTTTAAATATATAAACTTACAGCATACTTAGTTTAATTCGAAAGGGGCAAAACCCGTCCTCTTTTGTCCTTCGTGCACTGCTAATTTCAAGCTCATCTCTTTTTCTTCAATTCTGCTTAGTTTCAAGGTATGGGCAAGCTTAATTCTTCGTTTTATTGTTAATTGTGAATGGGTCCCTTCCAATTTCCACTCTTTTAAAACCATTTCTACCCATGTCCAAGCTTTAAGCAAGAACTCAATGCCTAAGGGAAACCAAAAAAAAGTATGATCGTTTAGATAATGTTGATGATGCATTGGTTTTCTTTAATAAGATGATTGAAAAGTACCCAAAGCCTTCAATTGTGGAATTCACTAAACTATTAGCAGTCATTGTTGGGATGAAACATTATGCTATTGTTGTTTCCATGTATAGCCAAATGGAATCGTCTGTAGTTTCCCATGACATTTTTTCTTTGAGCATCTTGATTAACTGGTTTTGTCAGTTAGGTCGAATCGATTTCGGGTTGTCTGTTTGGGGGGAAATGATGAAGTTAGGTGTTGAACCTGATGTCTTCCACTTTGATTAATGGATTTTGCAAATATAGTAAGTTTTCTCAGGCTGTGAGTTTGTTTGATGAAATGGTTGAAAAAGGGTATAAACCTGATTTGATTGTTTACACTACAACACTTAATGGCTTGTCTAAGATCAGCAATACATGGTGGAAGAAAGAAGTTTCAAACCAAATATTGTAGCATATGGCACTGTCATTGACTGTTTTTGTAAGAATGGGTTGTTGAATGAGGCTCTTGATTTCTTCTCGGAATTGAAGGTAAAGGGCAATCGGCCAAATATCGTTATTTACAGTTGCTTAATTCATGCTATGTGTAATTTGGACCGGAAGAAGGAGGTCGTAGGGCTTTTGAATGAAATGAGGAGAACAATGTTCCACTTGATTATTTCATGTACAGTATATTGATTGATGTGTATTGCAGAAGGAAATGGATAAAGCTATAGGAGTTACAACATCTTGATCCACGGATATTGCAAAGCTAAAAGGTTATACGAAACAATAGAAGTCTTTCATGCAATATCTCAAACAAGACCAACCCCGGATACTGTCACATACAACACTCTAATTCAGGGTATTTGTCGATTAGGGAGAGTTTCTGCTGCATGTGAACTTTTGAGGGGATGCTTGCTTCTGGACTAGCTCCATGTCGAGTGACCTGTTTGATTTTATTGGATGGCATATGCAAAAGTGGTCAACTTAAAGAGGCATTGAAAAAAAATATATCTTCAGGCAATGAGGAATAGTGGGTTGGAATGCGATATTTTCTTGAGGAAATGGTCAGTAAGGGATTTTCTGCAAACTTTTGCACTGTCAACTTATATCCGGATCTACTCTTACAAGATGATAAATCAATCTTGATTTAAAATGTTTTAGAGATGGTGCAAAGCTCATCTTCTGTGCATGTGAATCTAATCAATTTTGTGTTAGTGGATGTGCATTAAAACTTCAAGGTCTATTAATTTGATATTATAATATTGTGGTTTACTTGAACTTTTACTTGTTCTGTTATATTCTATCATGTTCAAGTTTGGTGAATCTAATACTAACTAGTGTCATAGGCTCAATGATGGAAAGATATAGTTTGAGGTTTCCAGCTTGAGTTTGCAGTGTTGGATTGGATCTGATATATATATGACTTGCAATTTCATCTTCCTCAGTATTTCTGTCAAATCTGGAGTTTGTACAGATTTACTAATACCATTGTAGGGTCTTTGTTAAGCTCTATTGGAGGTACCGACTTTCCGATCTGTTATTATCTAATGGAGTTTCAGACTTTGTGTGTATAATCCTTGCTTCCAATGGCCGAACCCCCTCCCACAATTTGTTTTAATTTTCTTTTCCTTGTTGCAGAACTTAAATCTTTTCAAGGGTCGGGTTATCTCTTAGTATGCATGGTGTTGGAGCCATCGGCAGGACAAGACGATGCATTGTCCGACCCTGAGTGTAAAATGCTTGCTGGTTTTAGGTCAGATTAGTTCTGTCTGTATACTGTTCCATGATTCCAGACACCAGCTTGAAGTTTTGCATTGTTTTGAAGAAAGGTTATATATTCAACAGCAAGCATTGTGCGATCGGATTTTCTCGTAAGTGTTGGTGCTAAACGACGACAAGCCGTGAGAGAAGTTGCCGGACCTTTGACATGTAATTATACTCTTTAGTATTGTTAGTACATGACGATGTTGTATGTGTTTCCGAATACTGGTATATGAACAAAACATTAGTGACACTTATTTTCTGATAAAAAAATACATGCTGTCTACGATCAGAGTGGCACACGGAAGCGTCGTGAGCCCATAACCACAAGTCTTTTTGTGGTGGTGAAAGCCGGTCTACTGGACTGTATCAAGCCTAGCTCGGCCCAATCCCAGTAGGATCTGTCAGAGCTTTACTATTAAGTGATTATTCGAATCTAAATCACTTAAAAAAATAATATCATCTTTTATCACAAAAATCATTCACATGCTCGAGGAGGCTTATTAATCGAGGGTTAAGAATCTCAATTATTCGTTTAATGTAGTAATTAGTACTGGGGAGGGATGCCATGCCATTAGAGATGGGCAAGGGTTGGTCGGATCAAATTTTTGGCCTACTCATATCCAACCCGAAGAATCATACTCTCCTCTCGATCCAACTCGTTTTTAGGGTGAAAAATCTGACTCGACTTGACTTGATTTTTAAACTTTAAAATACGACCTGACCCGACCCGACTCGAATCATTAAGAAATTTTAAATTTTAGAGACTTAATTGTAAAAAAATAAAATTTTAGTGTCATAATTGTAAAAGATTAATTTTAATGAACTAATTGTATAAAATATATATAAAGAGGGATCATTATTGCAAATATTCTTAAAATATATGAAAAAATACACTATTAACCTCAGGTCGAGTCGAATTTTTCCACCCTAAACTCGAATCCGACTCAACCCGAAATCACTTTTAAAAAAACTCGATCCAACCTAAATCTAAATATTCTATCAAAAATTTCAACTCGATCAAATTAAATCAGATCAAAATCCGTCATATTCGTGTTTCGTGTCCATCCCTACATGCCACCTTAAACAACTACAAAAACACCTACTACAATAATAATTAGTATTTTTTTTTCTTATGAAAATAATAATAATATAACATGGGTGTCACACGTGTGAATAAACGATTGTTCCACGTGGATAAGCATCTGTGGATTGCCTTGTAGTTTGTGCTACAAACAGAATCAGATCTTTTACTCTCACCGTAAGTCATAGACACGTGTCAATATTTGAAGCAGACTACATGCTCCACACTTTCTAGAACGTCTTCATCTGACGCTGCTGCTTTATTTCTTTTCTTAAAAAAAATATTAATTAATATATTTTATAATAAATAATATATTAAAATATATTTAAAATCACTCAATTATATATCAATTATAAATATTCTTTTTAAAGTTATTTGATTAAATTTTCTTACTCTATTAATAAAATTCAGACATTTTATGCTATAATATTTTTATATTTTAGTAATTATTTTCAATATTCAAAAAACATATTTCATATATCGTTGACCATGAATTGTATTCTCTGTTATTATTCACAAGTTTAATAATAGAGGAATAATTAGATAAATATGATCACTGAAAAATATGTTTAGGAAAAAAAATTAATTGGTGAATAAATTGTAACTTTAGAAGAAAAAATATTATTTATAATTAAACAGTTTTATTTCCTATAAAATCTTACAGATTCAATCTGATCTGGTCGAGTATAATTATTTTTAATAAAAAATGAATTTATATTGATTTTTTTGTTGAGAGTGAGATCAGATCGAATTTAATGTGAATTTTTTAATTGTTCCAACTTAAAATTAATAGTGTAATTTCCTCTAACTTTTATAGATATTTGTAATAATACCTTTCTTTAAATATATATTATAATTACATCTTTAAAATTAAATTTTATTTTTATTTTAGTTTTTAAATTTTTTTTTAACAATTAGGTTCCTGAATTTTTTATATGGGTAGGGTAGGGTTAAAAGCGAGTTTAGAATATTCATTTTTGGGTTGGATTTTTTAAATAACAAATTTAGATTCGGATTTAGAAATATTTTTGAGTATAATTACTCGCTTTGACACCTAATTTTTACGGGTGAGCCTCTTAACATTTTTTTTACATACAAGATCCGCTTAAGTTGTTTATCACTTAGACCAGTCTCATTGATTTTCAATGATACATTTAATAGATTATTTTAATTTAAATAATTTTGATATAAATAATCATTATATAAAAATCAAAAGATATATTATACCAATTACACGTCAATCAAATTAAATTCAAACGATATGTTAAAAGTAAATGAAGAAATCCATTGATTAAATTGTAATATTACTTTAATGTTCGATTAGTCCAATGTTCGATGCATATGGACTTCCTACAAAATAAACAAAGTTGAAACAAACACTAAAAATATGGTTTCATTAAACAGAATATGTGTTGTGTAGGAAAACAAAAGAATCAAATTAGGTAGCCCACAAATATAGGTCATGGTTACGATAAATCTAGGGGTACGAACACATACAAGGAATTAAAAAAATAAATTGAAATGCAACATTTCCTTGGATGTCTACATCAATGGGTCACAACATGTAAAAAATGTCACAAATGATGAGGCGGGAATGATTAGATCTTAAAATAACATGTAAAAAATAGTAAGATTAAATAATAAAATATAAATATTTAAAAATAAAAATAAATTATTTAAAAAAATAAGAAGAATGAAAATGGAAAGGGGTAAATTTATATAACTTCATCCCTTATTCTAAATATATATATAGATTTATAATTAAGTGATATAGTGAAATAAAATACTAAAAAATATTCATACAATCTCGTTAAATTTAAAAATCAAATATTTTCTTTAAAAATATAAAATTTTAATTTTTGATAAAAATAAATTCAATTAATATATATTAAATTAAATTATTGGAATAATTTAGTCTTCCCCTTATAAATGCATAAAAAAAGTCGTACCAAATAATGTAACCTCCATAAATGACCATTCAATTCCATTGACCGATTGAGTAGGACACCTTTGATATTTATTTTAAATATCAATTCATTTCTTAAGTAGGGTCCAGATAGAAACTCAAATGAATTGAAATCCAAAGTTATATTTAATTATTTAAATAGAACATATATTTTAATTTATAATTATGTAAAAAAATAAAACATTTTATATTTATATTTAATATTTATTCAAATAAAACATTACAAAATATAATCGGACGATCCATATACGTCGTTACACGTTAAATCAGAGTAAAATTCGAAGAAAATTGGTACATACTGAGCGTGGAGAAACGCCTATCCTAGTAGTCATAAAGATTTGTTGTCTTGTAGTGAGATGCCACGTGGAATGAGGAAGGAGGCCTACGTGCATCGGTGGCGAGAACCACTAAAGCACACGTGTACAGTAGGGAATCACGGGCAGTGGTGGGCTGACCTACGTTTTTGGGGCAGCTAGAGCTCTGGTTGGGGAAACAATAAACCTCGGAACAAGTGCGAGGTTTTAAGAGCCTAAATAATTGAGTTTATATGAATAAAGTTATATTTATAATTATTTTATTTATATTTAAATATGTATTTTTGTTTTGTATTTATTTATATTTTTAATATCGTGTTTATTTATTTAAAGATGTCTATAGTTATATAATATTTGTGAACGTTAGTAAACACATGTTTTTATATGATTGTTAAAATGTTTATTTATATGTTAATTAAAATAGTAAAATTATAACATTAATCCTTGGGGTTTATAATTTTAATTCTAAACTTCACATATCTTAAAACGTTATTAATTTTTAATAAAATATTTTAAATATAATAATTTTAAATTGCAGAGAGGTAAATTTAATAAGACGTATAGACTACGTCTTACGTTGATAAATAAGGTATATATATATAATATTAATTTTATTTTTTTCACTTTCTTTTGACCAGTGAAGTAAATCAATAAAATATAAATAAACAAAAATATGGTGAAGAAAACTTAATTTAATTAAAAAAAATCAAATAATTGAATTCGAATCAAAATGAAAATATTTGATTTATTTTGATTCGACTCAAAAATTTATAAACTCGATTCGATTCAAAAGATTTAAATAAAGTTTGAGCTGTAAAATAAAATTTTGAATAACTCAAAAAAATTTAGTAATTAAAGAATTTATTTTTAAGCTCGAGATGAGTCTCTCAATTATAAAAATATGAAAAATATTGTCACATATGAAAAAATATATACATTCATATCTTGTATGATTAGAGAAAATCGTTTAAATTAAAATTGAATTATACTATAACATGATAAATAATTAAAATTAATATTTTATAAAAACTTAAAAACTCGATTAAAATTTTTAAATTTGACTTGAATTTAAAAAATAAAATAAATTTTAAATAATAAAATATAACTCATAAAAATAAATAATTTAAATTTTTTTAATTCGATTCGATTAAATACTCACCTCTAAATAATCTCAAGTAAATTAGGTAAATAAAAAAGAAAAAGGAACAGAGTGGTCCCCAGAGTGGATGGTTTATGGAGGTCTGTGGGTCCGGGTTACTTGAAAAAGCGAAGAAAACGACAAAGGAATAATGAGAGAGAGAAGAAAAAGCGAAAGCGAGTGACGTAAAGAAGTAGGAGTAAAAGTGAACACCAGAGGAGCAATCGTAACCGTTCGATTTCATATATCATTTTTTTAATAAAAAGACAAAGGGTTTGAAAAACACACTCAAAAGAAATTGTAAGAGTTTTTTTCTGGGTGATTTTCCGACGAGTCGTACTCTGATTTATGGCGCGTGGAATCTACTCCATAAACGATTTTAATTTATATCACAGATAAGAGTTTAATGTATATCTATGTTTTATTAAATTAAATATTTAAGTTATAATTTTATTTAAAATGAGTTAAAAACTAGTTTTATAATAAATTTATATAATATTTTATTTAAATTATTTGATAAAAAATTAAAAATCAGTAATTATAAATCGGTGAAATAATTATGTGCTTTTAATAAACTACTCCCCTTGACTTTGTTGGGAGTTTTATAATCTACTCCCCTTGACTTTGTTGGGAGTGGGGGCACACTTAATATTTCCATGTTCTATAACCATAAATCGGTGAAATAATTATGTGCTTTTAATAAACTAGTTTAATTAGGAATGATAACAAGCGAGATCGAAAAATTTACGGGTTAACCATTACTTTTTATTTATTATTATCTAATACAAAATTGATTATCATTAACATAACATAGTTTACGAAATTTATATATGTATGAAAATAATAATGTATTATTTAGTAAGAGTTAAAAATATAAATAAAAAATCTTAAATTTTAATTAAGAATCCTTAATTAGACTAAAAGAAATCTAAGTATCAAATTGTAAATTAAAATAATTTTAGGTACCAAAATATACATTTACCCGTTAATTAAAACTGGGTAGTTGCTTAGTTTAGTACAACTACTAGTATGGTCTTTGTAGGGTGGGTGTTTTATTTTAACGCGCTAATGCACGAGCGGGGGGCTTTCCCTCAGTTATTAACATTAGAATATGGACACCGGAATTTGTGGGGCTTTGTTGTTTTTTTAATGGTTTATTATTATTAGTCCCCAAGTACGAGACTTGCGTTTTCATTTCTTTTAGCCCCCACTTCTTTCCCTATTCACTAAATTGCCATTTACTCTCATATATTTCACCATTTAATATATGAAGGAAAAATAATATTATAATTAATACACTATTTTTGAAAGTTACAAATATTACCATAAGAATAATCCCAATCCAAAATTCATCTCATATTAAGTATTTAATATTGTGAAATATTTTTAATAATTTTTTAAAATATTTTTTAACATTATTCAGTGATATTTATATTTATTTTTTTATAAATTAAATTTATGAATAATTAAAAGGTCTCACTTGACATCCTCCCCTTCCCCTAAATTATGAATTTTTTTAGTCATATATTTTTAAAATATAATAAATTTTTATAATTTTAGAAATAAATAATTTTAAAAATGAATTTCCTAACTAAAAAGATACTTAATATTTTAAAACATTTTAGAATTTTTAATATACATTTTCATTTTTTTTTAAATTTCACTTGACACAATTGTCACGGGCCGTTGTTTGGGGTCCAGGACATGGGCATCACATGGTGTGATGTGGCCTGCCCAAGTAATTCCAAGAGCAATGCTGGGCTTGCGAAGACCACCAACGTTGGCCCGATCCAGGGAGAGACTTATCCATCCAAGGTGTGTGAACACTTTGTGTGAACACAGAAGATTCTTTCCATAGTTAGGTGGGAATATTCCCAGAATTATGCTTTGTAAATGGATAAGGTTGTATCATAGCCGTCGGTGTAAAATTGTATAGACCGTAGGATCGAGGGGAGTTCAACTATAAATAGAGGCCTTCCCCACCTCATTTGAGGTATCAGTGTGTATCAGAGTATTCCAAGTTTCCAAGGAATAAAGACATTTTCTCTAAATCTCCAAGTGTGTTTCTTTCTTTGTTCTTTAGTGTTCTTGAACGTTCTTGAGCGTTCTTGAAGAGTTCTTCCTAGCTCATCTCGTTTGATTCGCTTCCGCATAGAACGCTTTGCGTTTGTCGGTGCTTGGGAAGTTTGATCTTCCGTGAAGGGTGAAAAGGCTTACTTAGGCGTTTGTCTAGAGTTGTAAAGCCTAAGGCCGCACGTTCTGGATAGAGTTGCCGAGTTCTCCGGGCGTGAAAATCTAGGGACGTGACACAATGCAATCCTATAATATGACAAATAACATAAAACATTAAACTCTAATAATTAAAATCGTTTGAATAACTTAATTAATATATTTTTTATTAAAAATTTTATTAACTTATTTTTTCAATATAAAAACTTGATTAAATACTTAAAAATAGAGACCAAATTTGTTTTTAAGTGTCTAAAAACAAAAAATATCTAACTAAAGGGTAAAAATGTCAATCCAAAATGGAAATAATTTGGGAGTTGAGGCATGCAGGTATTTTGAGCCAATAGATTCACCAGCACGGATTCTTGAAAACTTGCAGTTGTTTCGGATTTATCAAATTTTAATTAACCCTTTGTTTTTCTCAACAAACAACAAAGCTTTGAGCTTTTCCCGGCTATAAAACCAAACCCCAAACCATTTCTCCACCCACTCAGCTTCAACCTGCCTTCAAGAACCCTAAAAATCAAACCTTTTTTCTCAGGAAAAAAGCATAAAAAATGGACTCTTCTGCACGTTCAAGGAGGCATTGTTTCATAGAAGAAGATCAAGGCTTGGCTTCTCTTGCAGTCATGGAGGTCGGGTATTCGGGAACCCACTACCAAACCCAGAACCAAAACGGGTGTTTTCAAAGACCACTTTTTTATACAAGGAAAACTAGTTTGAGGAATCTATCATATTCTTCTTCTTCCTTATGTTCATCTCCAAGGTTTGAAGATCAAATGCATCAACCCCATTTCTTGGACTCCTGTTTCCTTTGCAAGAAGCCTCTTGGGGGAAACAAAGACATCTTCATGTATAGGTTAGTGTTTTAGATGTTTGGAACCAAAGATTGGGGTTTTGATTAAAACAAAAAGATTCAATTTTGGGGGTTTAAATTTGTGGTTTTGATTTGGTTTCTGATTGGGTTTTTTGTTTGATTGTTGCAGAGGGGATATTCCTTTCTGTAGTGAAGAGTGTAGGCAAAAGCAAATAGACATGGATGAGGCTGAGGAGAAAAGCCGTAGTCTCTCCCTTTCTTCCTCCATGAAATCTTTGAAGAAGAAGGATCAAAGGAAATCCACAACTTCTCCAACAAAAGCTCAGAACTACCCTTTTAGAACAAGCACTGTTGCAGCTGCATGAACATATAATAATCATTTCACAAATGAGAAAAAAAATAAAGAGAAAGGCCAAGGAGAGGAAGAACAAGACTATTTTGAGAGTTTCCCTTTTTTGTTTTCTGGGTTTTTTTGAAACCCCAAACATATATATGCTGAGAATTAACTGTGAGATTTAGTCTTTTAGATCTGTTCTGTGATATGGCTCTTTGTTTGGGGGTGTTTGAACAAGTGCTAATCAATCAGATGAAGAAAGTTCTCATGACTTCTTCATGGACTAGTTTTGTACTAGTTTTTTCTGTATATTTTCATTTACCATGAATGGAACTTGCTGGAAAAGCTGTTGGTTTTTAGTTTTGATTCTTATTACAGTTTCCAAGTCAATTCCTTTAGCCTTTAAGGCTTTAGGTTTCTTTAACAAGGTTTTTCAGAGATTTAGGTGGGGGAAAGTGGTAAAAAAGTTGGTAATTTTTGTGGCCTGTGCAGGTCCATTCCCAGTGCCATAAACACAGCAGCTCCCACTATGGAAACAATGGCTATTTTTGCAAGTTTGAGGAACTGTTCTTTCACTTTCCAAGTTTATTTTTTTCATCACACTTTCCATTGTGCAATGAAGATTTCATCATCAATCCTCCACAATGATGTACTGTTTCTGTTTGGTAGTGGGTCTTTCTTTTTTCTGGGAATTTTGAAGGAAACTGATTGGATGGATGGTTCACACTTCTAGACAACTTCATAGCATCATCCAGATTCATTATTGTTCACAAAAATAGTGTTCTTGAGATCTTTTTAATTCTATTTTACAAAATTTTTACCTATTCCGTTTGATTTTTCAATATTTTATGGGATGATCCAGCAGTTTCAAATATTTTAATTCTGAGTGTATAAGTAAAATAAATTAGGTCGATCACATTCATAAATAATTTTTACAATATTTGAATTATCTAGATAAAAGTTACGGTGCAGGGGAAATAGCCCTTTATAAATGAGGACTTGAGTAAGGAGTAGATGAATGACTTCACCTTGATTAATGAAAATACAGAGAAAAAACCAGAAACATCCCTGAGCAGTTTTATTGTTCTTTTGAGGAAATTTGTACATAAATTGCTTCAAGTTTGTACCCTTTAAATGATTCTAAAATACAATTTAATTTTATGGTTTTAGTTACTGAAGTTGCTCAGCTGATTCCTTGTTCTTAATGAAGGTACCTGTTATGGTGCCAGTTTGAGGAAGCAGATTAAGAAGATGGAGGTTAGTCAACACAGCAAGTACTTCTGCGTGTTCTGTGGAAAGGTTCGAATACGATGCATTCGATTATCTGTATGATTTGCATCGTTTTGTTCCAACAATCTCTGCTTCTACAGATGCAGTGAAGAGTAAGGCCGTCGGAATCTGGGACTGCAAGGATTGCGGCAAAGTTAAAGCTGGTGGTGCTTATACTTTGAAGTGAGTATCTGCAGTATATTTCTTATCATTTCAATTTCAGTTCTTTGTTTGTTTAGGTAATTAACAAGGTTCTTCATTTGTTATTTTACAGCACCACCAGTGCCGTTACGTTGAGGAGTACGATTAGGAGGCTGAGGGAGCAAACCGAGAGCTGAGCTACCTCGAACGGACAGGCGGATTCAACTTTGGTATGATGTTTTTGCTTGTTTTGGCTACAAACAAATTGAGACATTTTGTTGAAAGTAATGAGTTATGTGTGCTTAATTCTCAATTTCATGTCATAACTCTTAACTCTATCATAGCTATAGGTTGAGAATGTTGCCTGCCTGAAAACATCTTTTGGTTATTACCAATGTACATACTATGCCGGCCGGAGACAGGGCCGGAGCAGATGCTTTTTCATTTACCAGAAGAAAATGAGAAGCATGACCAGTCTCTCTAGGCACACTTTGTGCCATCCTTTCACTCATAAACTCAACCTTACATATGCAGTTAAAAGAAACAGTAAAGGGGAGGCCCATTTCTTGCTCCATGATCAACCATCTTCTTCGAATGATGACCGGACATCGGTTTGATACGGAACCTTGCTGTTTTCATTTCAAAATACAAGAGAGCAGCAGCAGAAATGGCTCGATGGTCTACTTATTATTCAAAACACCATTTTTGAACGATCCATGTTAGACTATTGCAGTCGGTAGTTCATGATGATGAGTTTGTTTTTGGATAGCTTTAACAGCCACCACTCTGGCAGCATTGGCTGCTTTGTTTGCAGCTGACACAGCTTTGTTCACTCTCTCGTCGATCTTTGTGATGTTTCGAGCTCTCTCAGCAGCTCGTCTTGCTTCCTGTACGCATAGAACAGCAAATTGTAATAGAACTCTTGCAGGGTCTTTGTCTAGAAAAAACACAGTAGCTTTTATTACAAGGCATACCTGGACAGCATGAAGGACTCTGGACTGAGTCTCTTCTGATTCTGCGTTGAGAACATCGAGAACACCATTTTGCCAGTGACCGGATTGTGTCTCGCCGTTTCTGAAAGTGTATGTGCCGAATCCCTGCCTTCTTCCTTCATGCCAGGCCCCCTCGTACCGGTGCCCATTTCCGAATTGATAAACACCAAAACCGTGCATCTTGTCGGAAAAATATTCCCCACAATATACGTCTCCATTCCTGCTTTTCGAATTACAGAACTCATCAGTCAATAAGAACTGAAACATCAGCATTCAAAGCTTGGATATGTATGAACAAAATTTTTGAAAGATTAAGAATTCACCTGAATTGGTAGTGACCAAGCCCGTGCTTGACACCCCACTTGAACTCCCCCACATACTTGCTACCGTCCTCGCAACTATGAACTCCACATCCATGGCACTGCCCATTAGACCACTCCCCGGCATAAACATCGCCGGTATAAAACCTGTAAACCCCGATTCCGTGCTTTAATCCCTGCTGATATTGGCCGCGATATCGGCTCCCTTTTGCCCATGTTTCCACACCATAACCATCGTACTTCCCATCAATCCAATCCCCTTCATACCTCCCTTTCATATAGTAGTAAGAAACCCCACTCCCTGAACATTTCCCCTTGTGAAACTCACCTTCATAGACATCCCCGTTACTGTAAACCTGCACCCAAGTCCCCGAACTCGCCTTCTTCTCGGATTTCGACTTCGATCCAATCGACCAAACAACTGCTTTCGAGGATACAGTAGATGAACCGAGTTGACTGAACTTAGCCGGCAAAGAACGAGCAAGAAGCAGTCGAATTGAAGGCAATCGAGGGAGTGTAAGGTTAAGAGAAACCAAAAGGGTAAGCAGAAAAGCAAGCAAAGCTACTAGATTCAACACGAGGAACCGCCGTGGATAAGAAACCAAAAAATACAACGACGGGAGAGAGAACAGAACAAGAAAACGCAAGTGGAAGCAAAGCAAACGCCCACGGTTCAGATGATGAACGAGTTTCCGACCGAGTTCTTGAGCATCGAAAGGCTTGACCCTCCGGCGATGGTTCTTGAAAGAAGACAGAGTCGGGGGTCGAGAAAAGGGATTATTAACCATTACAATCCTCTTTTGTGGAGTAGAAAAATGGGTATTGGAGTTGGAGAAAGAAGGTTCGTTGGGTGTTGCCGGGATTTGGATGGTGAGATGATGCTTGTTTCCATTGAATCGATGGTGGTCAAAGGAAGGGATTGGCGGCTGAGGAGTGGTTGTTTGGTCGGAATCGGAAGAGATGCAATCGCCGCTTTCTTTTCCGATCGCTTGATGTTTCCCTGATTTCTTTAGATGCATTTAACGTGAAAACAGAAACTAATTTCTCTTCTTGTTTTTCTCTGGAATTTTCTCTGTAAACTTTCTTTTCTTTTCTGAATGTTCGCTGCTTTTTTTAATTCAGAGACGAAAGGGTGAAAAAGGCGGTTTGAGAGGGCGGCTATTTGTAATAAACACCCTGATATCTCTTATATTTTCTTAAATGCCACTGTTGCATGCTCCTGATTTTAAGGGTAAATTACCACTTTCATCGCTAAACTCTAATTCACTCTTGCTTTGGTGATTGAAGTTTAAAAATTTTAAATTTAGTCATTCAACTCTGGACATTTTTTTTTCATTCGCGCTTATCTCTATTAATTCAATATCGATTTAGTCTTTTTAATTTAATTTTCGTCACTCCGTTAAGAAACTTAATATTATTTTATCTATAATTTATTTAAACTTTAAATCTTAAACTCTTAAATTATATATTATATTTGTTTTTAGCTTTTAATTTTTTTTTGATAATTTTTTTTAAACTATCATTTTTAGTTATTTTAAGTTCGATAATTATTTAAGTCAAAATTATTTAGTCAATAAAACATTGATACATCAAAAAGTTTTTTATATAATTTAGGTACTTAAAGTGACTAATAAATATTTTAAAGGCTAAAAGCAAATAAAAAATATAGTTTAATGGCTGATTTTTTATTTAAGCCTTATAGAAAGTGCATTTTGTAAATATACGTGAGAATAGGGGTAATAACATGGATGATTGACCAATTGGTTTGCCGGTTTTCCCATCAACCGATGTTTTGCTTCCAAATCCGTTCAAAACGGGAAGCTCCGTTAACGGAGACATCCATCCGGTTTGCCCACGTGGCCTCTTACTTTCCACGAGGCAATTCTTTTTTTCTCCTTTTTCATAATATCTTTTCACAATTTACTTAATTTGTCACTGCCCCACTTTTTCTCTACCTTTTCCTTTTTAGGGTTTTTATAATTTTAATTTAGTTTAATTAATTTAGTTTTTAGTTTTTAATATTTTATTTTAAGATAAAATAATTTTAATATTGAAATTTATTAACTAATTAACATTAAATGTTTTAAAAATTTATATGATAGTACACACCGTGGAATATGTTGATTTTATATAATAATATATTAATTAAAAAATATTTTATAAAATTATATAATATATTGTTATTCATTATATGCCATTATATTAAGTTATTTTAAATTATTTAGCGTCATTTAACTAACATTTTTATTTACAAATATATCATTTTATTTAGAAATAAAATATTAAAAATAATATTAATTTATAATTCTTAAATAATTTTAAAAAATGACAATACAATAGTATTTATTCCTATTATTCTTAATTATTTAATAATATGTACATGCTTTATAAATATAATATTTTTTAGAATGAATATTATATATTTGTTAGTTAAATTATTTGTTAGGTTCGAATTTCTATTTTTAAAATATCATGAATATATTTTTTTCTAATATAGATATCTAGCTTAGTATTTTTGATATAAATATGAAAAATAACCTATTTCATGAGATTAATAACATCTTAATATTTTTATCTAATTTTTTCAGAAAACAGGATAGGAGGATAGGATATACCACAAAATTGCCTTTAAATGCACATATCACGTGCCGTCCAACACATTGCACATGCCTCTCCTGTCAATTTTTTTATTTGCACGATAATATTCACGATTTTTTTTTTCAAAATATGATGAATCACATCATCCAACGGATAAGATTTGTTGTATTATTTATTTATAGCTTAAATATAAATTTAATATCTAAATTAAATATTTTTAAAATTAGTATTAAAATAATTTGATAATTTAAACTTAATATTCAAAATTTAATTTTTATCTATTTTGATACTTCTAAAGGCATTAAATTTTAATAATTAACAATATAAAATTATACCATATAATAATAACAATATAATCGTAAACGTTTTTTAGTCTTTGAGGTTCACAAAATTTATTAACAGTAAAAAATAATCAAAAATATGTAAAAGATTAATTTTGCGTATGAATCCTATATATTTAAAATGCGTGTATGTTTATAAAATTAAAATTTTGTAATCTTAATTTAATTTAATAATATTTTATTAATTAAGATTATAAATAATACGATAAATTAATCTCATTTAATAATATCTCCTGTTGCCTCGTTCTTATCTATACCACCTTTGCCTTTGCTTGTTTCTGTTTGTCCATCTCTTTCTTTTCTTATCCTTATTGATATTTTATTATTAAGTTGACTTAATTTACGCAATATTATTCCGTATTCATGTTTAGACTACTAAATATTTTTTTCTTCACAAATTATAAATTTAATATAAAATTTAAAATTTAAAATTCTAATTTATAATGTTTATAATTATAATTTAAGGTTTTAAATATAAGAATTTAATTTATAAGGTTTATAATTTAAAGTTTATACCTAAATTTTAAGGTTTAACGGTAAAGAATTTAATTTATAAGGTTTATAATTTAAAATTTATAACTAAATTTTAAGGTTTAAAGGTAAAGAATTTAATTTATGTTTAAAAGTTAAATCTAATTTAGAATTTACGAATTAAAAGTTTAATAGTGCACTTTAGAATTCAAGTTTATAATAAAAAAATAATTTATAATTTAGATTTTAATAAATTCCTTTTGTATATCATATATTTTTTTTTCTCCCCCTCTCTTTCTACGTCCATCCAGAATCATTACAGAGGATAGGATTGTGAAGGAGATAAGGAATAGAAAACGATAGAAACAACACTGATTTCATATCAGCATATACACATGAAATATTGTACATGTTGTAAACAAAACGATGTCGTTATAATGTATTCAAACACTTTTATGTCACCTAAATGCGTTTAGCATTGCATTTTAAATTAACTTTTAGATCAAAAGTTGATTTAGAACGTAGAAGTAATGCTAAATAGTTAATTTTGAGAGAAAATTTTACGTTTGAAAAATGTTTTTCAACACAAACGCAAAAATTAAAATTTTTAGCTTTTTACCGTTGAAAAAGTGCTTTTAGGAGTTATAATACAATTTTAACTTTCATTTACTATGTTTTACTATAATTTATTTTTTTTTCAAATATATAATAATATTTAATATAAATTATTTTTTTAGTTTAAAAATTATATATGTTCATGTAAAAATTATATATTTTTATATTAATATTTATTATTTATTAATATTTTTATATTTTATCATAATTTAAGTTAATATTATAATATGAAAGAATTTGATTATCATTTAAATATAGATATTTTTAACTTATAATATCATGTCTAAAATAGTCATTTATTTCTCAAAAACAATTTTTGACAGCAATACTAAACACATATATCTCAAATTAAAAATTTCAAAAAAACTTTTCCACTACACTTTTTCACCACATTTTTTTCATCCTACTATTCAAAAACAATGCTAAACTGGCCCTAAGATTTAATATTTGTATAGTTCAAATACAAGAGATTAATAGGTGAGCTATCTTCACCACGTTATTTATAGTCCAAACAATTAGGATCGTTCATCTTTAAATAACTATCTGGGACCACGGATGACGTGATAAACATGATTCACCTAATATTTTTTTTCAAGTACAAAATTATTACATAACGATGAATTTAGGAGTGTCAATCACTTTGTTAACATTATTAGTGCTTGAACCCGTGACCTCTAATAACAATAATCAATATTTTAATCAATTGGGCCAGAGAACTCAGGTAATAATGATTGTATTTTTAAAATATATGTTAATATTTAATTGGAATACTTACCTATTGTAATTAGTTAAAATAATTCATAACATTATAAACTTAAAACCACTAAATTATTAAAAATTAAGGATAATATATACTTTATACATAAATTGGTTTCAAAGTTTAATTTAGTATCTAAGTTTTTGGGTGAAATTGGTGATATATTGTGAATGATTTTTTTTAAAAAAAAATTTATTGTAGTCGGTAAATTATATAAAAATTTATAGTATTTTGAACGGTAGTTGAGGTCGAAATACTTTCCATTCAACCTCATGAAAAAAATAATAAAAGATATTAAAAATGTACAATTTATAATACGACTTGAGAATTAAAAAAAAAAATTGAGGTTGATGGGATTTCCATCCGACCTCATGAATGTTGTTGTAATGTATTTAGTCAACAAGAGAGCTGCTGTCATTTTATAAATTATAAGGTCGGGTTGTAATCTAATCGATCTCACCATATATATATATATATATATATATATTTTTTTTTTATGAAGTTGGAATGTAATTCAACCGACATCAAAAAAATATATTCTTTTTTTGAAATCGGGTTGTAATCCAACCGACCTTAAAAATTACACTATTCAAAATACTATAAATTCTTAAATAATTTATTGACTATAATAGTTTTTGAAATAAAAAAAATCAAATACAATATCTTATCAATTCCGCTTTAAGATTTTGTGTTCAATAAATTACATGAAGTTAACTTATTGGTTCAAATTGATACTTTATACCCAAACCACTTTGAACCATGAAGCTAAATTCATGCACTAATTTAAACCAAAAAGTTAAATTCAAGGTCCTTATTGAATGAAAAAAGTTTGGGGGTACTAAATTGAACCTTTAGACCAAGTTCATGTACCAAAATTGTACATTTACACAAAATTAAAGTATTATATTAATTATCAAATTTAAGTATAATAAAGGGACCAATGCCATAATTTGACCATTATAGTAATTATTGACTTCAAACTCAACAGAAGAAAGTTTGACCAGTAAGGTAGACGATGAATAAATAATTCAATATCGTTTAAGTATATTTAGAATAAAAAATTTTACATATAAAAAAATTATTAAAATTTTACTATTAAAATTAAATATATGATTAAATTAATTAGGATTAATAAAAAAAAGTTTGACCGGTGATTAATGGTTGATGAATAAGTAAATTAACAATCATACCTTCATGAGCACTTCTCCTCAGATTCTCCTCTGTTTTTCATTAGCCACCGCCTTCTCCCCAAATCCAAATCGCTCTTATTCAACAACACGATCCAAAGTTACCAAATTCTTTTCTGGGTTTTCCTCTTCATCCCTCAATCTCCAATGGGTCGTCGGCTAAACGACCCAGAACACTCCCGTTTCGCCTCTCTCGTCCCGCTCTCGGTGGCTCTGTTCTCCTCTGTTTTGGTTTATGCAGTTGTTTCAATGCTCTTGAACCCCAATGTAGTTTCCAAAGATCCCAGCTTTGAGGATTCCGTAATGGCGGCGAGTGATGAGTGTTGTCGAGGCATCGAGAATTTGGAGCTATGGGGTCAGGCTGTGAAGTGGGGGTCTGAGTTCAAGTTCAATTCCTCTGTGGAATGTTGCCAGGCTTGCAAGACTATGTGTAGTGGCAATGATGGACCTTGCTTGTGTGATACTTGGGTCTTTTGTGGGAAAAAAGAGGCCTGCGGGTCGAGATTTGGGGAGGTAAATTTTCCTTCTTTAATTCGATTTTGTGAATGATTTTTCTCAAGGGTTTGTTGTAGTGAGTCTGAAAATGTCAAATTGCATTATATTATGTTCTTAATTGTTCCATTTTTATGTTTTTGATAGTGGTTGCTTTGATTCCATATGTTGAATGCATTAGCTGATTGTGAGTTGAAATTTGACAATGCTAAATTCAAATATACATATACATATACATATACATACATGTAATATGCATATACATATACATATACATATACATATACATATACATATACATATATAGTTTCATTTCTGAAGAAGTTAGCTGGATTGATAAAGAAACAAAGATACTTCTGATCTTATATAGTTTCAAACATTGTAGTGATTTATTTGCATTCTAAGTCATCTCGTACCATGGCTTAATTCGATGGTGGAAAAGGCTTAATTCGAGTTTTAAATCACAAGAGCTATAATCTTATATATTTATCATTTTGTTCCACCAGTGTTGGTTGAAGAAACAGAAGGATGCCTTGTCCCCTGATCGGCAGGACGCGGGGAAAAACGTTATTTGGACTTCAGGGCTCATCTTCGGGAAAGGAGAGGTTACAACATAAGCTCAATGGTTTTCTTTCTTTTTCTTTCCAATGATACTTGCAGCATAATCTTTCTGTTTATTATTTTCATGAGGAAAATTCTTCTTTAAACTTTTTTATTGTATAAATTTCACCCATCTGTCTGTCTGTCATGCTAATAACACTTCTTCGACATCAATGATCATTCTCGTGTCATCTCCATTCAGGGCATTGTTGGGATGGAAACCGAATATGGTACTCTTCATATAAAGGTGTGCACCTTCATTTCTAGAACGCTAAGCTTCCTTTTCTTTTGTTATTGTGGATTGTGTGCACCGGGTCATAGAGAGTCAGAGTTTTAGTTGCCACTCATTCGGAAGCCATTATCTTTTATATTGTTTCATCCTTTTTAGCCCTTTCTGCTGATGACAGTGGGAAGAAACGTAAATAAAAGATGAATATCTCTGATCATAAGATTAGTACTGGTTACTATGATCAACATTTGCCATTCAGAATTCATTTAGTCTTGTTTCCTTATTTTTTTCTGGTTGACATGTTGCATGTACAATGAGGATGATTCCTTTTGAAGTCACCGAATTAGCAAGACCTTGAAACAATGTTGTGATCGATTATTCTTTGTTTGATCAGCTTTTCCCAGATTGTGCTCCCTATTCCGTGGCCTACATTCTTGAGTTGCTAACATTGCGCCATTGTGTGGGTTGCCAATTTTATCGTGCAGAAGGCCGAGGACAATCTTGGGATTCAGAAGGAAATCACATAAAAAATGTAAGGAAATTTGAAAGAGCATCTACTTGTTTCTTTTGGGGCTGCTGTTGCTATAAGATTATAGTGCTATTCTTATTCTTTTCTTTTGGTTTCTGGCTTGTAAACATGGAGCCAGAAACTTACTACATTGAGCTTTAATATAGATTCATTAGCTCATTGAGCTCGGTTTTGAACCCGGACTATGGAGATGCAAACAGACCTTCAACTATGTTTCCGGCTCTTCATTTTTCTCGAAATCTTCAATCTCACAAGTGTCTCAAAATCCATCAGTACCCTGCTTTTTGCATGTTTGTAAATTTGTAATACGTAGTTTCTCACAAATTTACAGGCTCCTTATGGTCCACCATTTGCACTGATTCAAGGGATTCTTGATCTTGAAGCCCAAGGAACCCCATTCGAAAATATGCCATCCGAGGCCTGCCCTACTATAAGAAGGGGATCAGTTGCCTGGATTGGCTCTGGTCCGGAGTTCTTTATAAGCCTGGCGAACCATGGAGAATGGAAAACTTCATACACCGTATTCGGTTCTGTTCTTCCTGAAGACATGGAGATTGTAGAGAAAATCGCACAACTCCCGACCAAATCGGATGTCTGGAACAACGTTAACGTGTCTGTCTTGGAAAAGCCTGTTCCTTTGATTCTGCGAAGAATGAAGAAGAGTCTCGGAGATCTGAATACAAATGTGAAATCCGAGTGAAACTGGTATGTATACGTACACTCGTGTGTGTACATATATATATATATCTATATACACTACAGTAGTTTACAATTTTCTTCTTTCTTGTTCAAAGCAGTAACACAAAGTTTCTTGTTTCTTTGTATTGTTCTCGATTTATATCGATATCCGATTCATTAATCTATTATGAACTGATTCTTTCAACTTAATTTGTTCAAAACTATAATCTTAATCTTGTTTAAGTGATCTAACATGTTATTAGTACTATGAAGTCGATATTTATTTCGAAACAAACTCAAAATCTAAAAATGAAATAAATTGAATTTTATCTTTTAAAGTTTTATTTTTTATGAAAATTATCTCACAAAGTACGACAATTTTTTCTAATATGAAACGTTTAAAGTAAGATTAAAATGAGGTTATATAAAAAATTTATAAAAATTATAAAAAAATTATTATTAACTTTTATATTCATACCAAAGTACTTACAAAAATAATATATACTATATTTTTTGATATTTTAAGTTGTCTTAGCCTAGAATTTCTCAAGTAGGGCAATTAAATAAATGAGAGATAGTATACGAAGCCAAACGCTGTCGTTTTTTTTTATGTAGGCAAGGGCAAATCCATCAAATATAAGAATCCGTTGAAAAGATCTTCCCTTTCCATCCTCTTCTCCCATCGACTCTGCAGTCAGAACTGAAAATGATGACCGTCGCAATATCGGGAGTTGCTAATCTCGCCGTCGCAAAACCGTCTTTAGGAAGGAGAGGTGCCACCACGCGCCTCCCTTTCACCCGCCAAATCCCAAACCTCGAATTCACTAAAAAACGTAACTCCGGCATTGTCGCTTCGGTTTCCGCTTCTTCTCCCTCCACCGTTCAGATCAACTGGTCTCTGGATTCATGGAAGTCAAAGCCGGCCCAACAACTCCCTGAATACCCAGACGCGGGGGAGCTCGAGTCGGTTCTCAAAACAATCGGGTCGTTCCCGCCAATCGTGTTCGCCGGCGAGGCGAGGAAGCTGGAGGATAAGCTAGCGAATGCCGCCGTCGGTAACGCGTTTCTGTTACAGGGCGGTGACTGTGCAGAGAGTTTCAAAGAATTCAATGGCACTAACATTAGAGACACTTTCAGGGTCCTTTTGCAAATGGGCATTGTCCTCACATTTGGTGCCCAAATGCCCGTCATCACTGTAAGTTTAGTTAACCACAAAAATCCCAACTTTTTTCTAGCTAAATTTGACCCCTTTTATCAAATGCTCCTTTTCTTATGATTTGTTTACAGGTTGGGAGAATGGCAGGACAATTTGCAAAGCCAAGGTCAGATCCATTTGAGGTAAAAGATGGAGTAAAATTACCAAGTTATCGAGGAGATAACATAAATGGCGATGCTTTTGATGAGAAATCTCGAGTCCCTGATCCTCAAAGGCTAATAAGAGCTTATCTTCAGTCTGTTGGTACTTTGAATCTCCTTCGAGCATTCGCTACCGGTGGATATGCTGCCATGCAAAGGGTCTCCCAATGGAATCTCAATTTCGTTCGACATAGTGAAGAAGGAGACAGGTAATTCCTTGGTATTTTATTTAGTTTCATGTTCAGGCATGTTTAATTTTAGGACTGGATACATTTGCACTGTGGATTATAGGCCTTGGATTTGTTTTGTTTTGGTTGGATTTGGATTTGGAATCTGAGTTTGGGTTTATAATTAGGTACATGGAGCTTGCACAGAGAGTTGATGAAGCTCTGCGATTCATGGCCGCTGCTGGGTTAATTATTGATGACCCTCTAATGAACACATAAATCTTGATTTAAACGACCTTTTGGATCGTTTTTGGAGCGTTTCTTGACGTACAAGCCTAAATGGGTATCAAAGTGGACCCGTTGAAAATTTAATCGAGTCAAAAGTTTCGGAATTAATGTTTTTCTTCAAAATTATTTTGAATTGGACGTAATCTATTATATGAACACATAAATCTTGATTTAAACGACTTTTTGGGTCGTTTTTGAAGCGTTTTTTGACGCACAAACCTAAATGGGTCTCAAAATGGACCCGTTGAAAATTTAACCGAGTTAAAACTTTCGGAATTGATGTTTTTCTTCATAATTATTTTGAATTGATCGTAATCTATTATATTATTATATGAACACATAAATCTTGATTTAAACGACTTTTTGGGTCGTTTTTGAAGGGTTTTTTTGACGTACAAGCCTAAATGGGTCTCAAAGTGCACCCGTTGAAAATTTAACCGAGTCAAAAGTTTCGGAATTTATGTTTTTCTTAATAATTATTTTGAATTGATCGTAATCTAATATATGAACACATAAATCTTGATTTAAACGACCTTTTGGGTCGTTTTTGGAGCGTTTCTTGACGTACAAGCCTAAATGGGTCTCAAAGTGGACCCGTTGAAAATTTAATCGAGTCAAAAGTTCCGGAATAAATGTTTTTCTTCATAATTAATTTGAATTGATCGTAACCTCATATATGAACACATAAATATTGATTTAAACGACTTTTTGGGTCATTTTTAAAGCGTTTTTTTGACGTACAAGTCTGAATGAGTCTCAAAGTGGACCCGTTGAAAATTTAAACGAGTCAAAAGTTCCGGAATTGATGTTTTTCTTCATAATTATTTTGAATTGATCGTAATCTGATATATGAACACATAAATCATGATTTAAACGACTTTTGGGTCGTTTTTGAAGCGTTTTTTGATGTACAAGCCTAAATGGGTCTCAAAGGGGACCCGTTGAAAATTTAACTGAGTTACAAGTTCTGGAATTGATGTTTTTCTTAATAATTATGCTTGTAACTCGGTTAAATTTTCAACGGGTCCACTTTGAGACCCATTTAGGCTTGTACGTCAAAAAATGCTTCAAAAACGACCCAAAAAGTCGTTTAAATCAAGATTTATGTGTTCATATATTAAATTACGATCAATTCAAAATAATTATGAGAAAAACATCAATTCCGAAACTTTTGATTCGGTGAAATTTTCAACGGGTCAACTTTGAGACCCATTTAGGCTTGTACGTCAGAAAACGCTTCTAAAATGACCCAAAAAGTCGTTTAAATCAAGATATAAGTGTTCATATATTAGATTACGATCAATTCAAAATATTTATGAAGAAAAACCTCATTTCTGGAACTTTTGACTTGGTTAAATTTTCAACGGGTCCACTTTGAGACCCATTTAGGCTTCTACGTCAAAAAACACTTCAAAACTGACCCAAAATATCGTTTAAATCAAGATTTATGTGTTTATTTATTAGATTACGATCAATTCAAAATAATTATGAAGAAAAACATCAATTCCGGAACTTTTGACTCGTTTAAATTTTCAACGGGTCCACTTTGAGACACATTTAGGCTTGTACGTTAAAAAAGCTTCAAAAACGACTCAAAAAGTCGTTTAAATCAAGATTTATGTGTTCATATACTAGATTACGATCAATTCAAAATTATTATGAAGAAAAACATCAATTCTGGAACTTTTGACTCGGTTAAATTTTCAAAGAGTCCACTTTGAGACCCATTTAGGCTTGTACGCCAAAAAAACGCTTCTAAAATGACCAAAAAAGTCGTTTAAATCAATATATAAGTGCTCATATATTAGGTTATGATCAATTCAAACTAATTATAAAGAAAAACATCAATTTCGGAACTTTTGACTCGGTTACATTTTCAACGGGTCCATTTTGAAAACCATTTAGGCTTGTACATTAAAAAAATGCTTCAAAAACGACTCAAAAAATCGTTTAAATCAAGATTTATGTGTTCATATACTAGATTACGATCAATTCAAAGTTATTATGAAGAAAAACATCAATTCCGGAACTTTTGACTCGGTTAAATTTTCAAAGAGTCCACTTTGAGACCTATTTAGGCTTGTACGTCAAAAAAAGCTTCTAAAATGACCAAAAAGGTCGTTTAAATCAATATATAAGTGTTCATATAATAGGTTATGATCAATTCAAACTAATTATAAAGAAAAACATCATTTCCGGAGCTTTTGACTCGGTTACATTTTCAACGGGTCCATTTTGAAAACCATTTAGGCTTGTACGTCAAAAAACGACCCAAAAATTCGTTTAAATTAAGATTTATGTGTTCATATATTAGATTACGATCAATTCAAAATAATTATGAAGAAAAACCTCAATTTCGGAACTTTTGACTCGGTTAAATTTTCAACAGGTTTACTTTGACACCCATTTAGGCTTGTACGTCAAAAAACGCTTTAAAAATGACCCTAAAAGTCGTTTAAATCAAGATTTATGTGTTCATATATTAGATTACGATCAATTCAAAATAATTATGAAGAAAAATGTCAATTCCGGAACTTTTGACTCGGTTAAATTTTCAACAGGTCTACTTTAAGACCCATTTAGGCTTGTACGTCAAAAAACGCTTCAAAAACGACCCAAAAAGTCGTTTAAATCAAGATATAAGTGTTCATATATTAGATTACGATCAATTCAAAATATTTATGAAGAAAAACATCAATTCCGGAACTTTTGACTCGGTTAAATTTTCAACGGGCTTACTTTGAGACCCATTTAGGCTTGTACGTCAAAAAACGCTTCAAAAACGACCCAAAAAGTCGTTTAAATCAAGATATAAGTGTTCATATATTAGATTACGATCAATTCAAAAATATTTATGAAGAAAAACATCAATTCCGGAACTTTTTACTCGGTTAAATTTTCAACGGGTCCACTTTGAGACCCATTTAGGCTTGTACGTCAAAAAAACGCTCCAGAAACGACACAAAAAGTCGTTTTAATCAAGATTTATGTATTCATATATTAGATTACGATCAATTCAAAATAATTATGAAGGAAAACCTCAATTCTGAAACTTTTGACTTGGTTAAATTTTCAACAGGCCCACTTTGAGACCCACTTAGGCTTGTACGTCAAAAAACGCTTCAAAAACGACCCAAAAAGTCGTTTAAATCAAGATTTATGTGTTCATATATTAGATTACGATCAATTCAAAATAATTATGAAGAAAAACATCAATTCTGGAACTTTTTACTCGGTTAAATTTTCAACGGGTCCACTTTGAGACCTATTTAGGCTTGTACGTCAAAAAATGCTCCAGAAACGACACAAAAAGTCGTTTTAATCAAGATTTATGTATTCATATATTAGATTACGATCAATTCAAAATAATTATGAAGAAAAAACTCAATTCTGAAACTTTTTACTTGGTTAAATTTTCAACGGGCCCACTTTGAGACCCACTTAGGCTTGTACGTCAAAAAACGCTTTAAAAACGACCCAAAAAGTCGTTTAAATCAAGATTTATGTGTTCATATATTAGATTACGATCAATTCAAAATAATTATGAAGAAAAATATCAATTCCGGAACTTTTGACTCGGTTAAATTTTTAACGGGACCACTTTGAGACCCATTAAGACTTGTACGTCAAAAAACGCTTCTAAAACGACCCAAAAAGTCGTTTCAATCAAGATATAAGGTTTCATATATTAGATTACGATCAATTCAAAATAAATATGAAGAAAAACAACAATTCCCGAACTTTTTAGTCGGTTAAATTTTCAACTGGTCCACTATGAGACCCATTTAGGCTTGTATATCAAAAAACGCACCAAAAACGATCCAAAAAGTAATTTTAATCAAGAACAGGCCTTGACTAGAGAGGATTCAACAACCGGCATCTACTATGATAGTTCTGCTCACATGCTTTCGGTTGGCGAGAGGACTCGTCAGTTACATGGAGCACATGTTGAATTTCTCCGGGGTATTTCTAATCCTCTCGGCATTAAGGTACATGGTACATGTTATGTTTTAAAGTCTTATAGTCAATGCCAATTGTTTATATAATCATCACATTTCTATTAACTTTACTTGGTATGATTAGTAAGTATGCAAACACATGCATTAAAAAGGATATGAATCCATGTAGTAAGTTGAACACGCTTTAGACAATCAATGACTCTTGTTTAGAATTTTCGAGACTCGTAGTGGCATCAATCTTTAGCTCTGGAACTTCATGGTGAAATTTTAGTCTGTTTCTCTACCGACAAGAGTTGGTTCATGATGTTTCAGGATCAACATTTAGAAATCAAATCGTAGTGTGTGTGCACGCACATGCGTGTTCATTTCATTTAAATCAGTGCCTGGAGGGAGACAGGGTTTGATGCAGTTTTAGTTTATATGTTTGATTGGTACATTTTGGTTTCTGATATCTCCTTCCATCTTATAGGTCAGTGATAAGATGGATCCCAAGGAACTTGTAAAATTGTGTGAAATTCTTAACCCTCGGAACAAACCTGGAAGACTGACAATAATCACGCGAATGGGAGCCGATAACATGCGAATCAAGCTTCCACATCTTATTAGGGCTGTGCGCCAGGCCGGACTTATTGTCACTTGGGTGAGTGATCCCATGCATGGAAACACAATTAAAGCTCCATGTGGTCTCAAAACCCGTCCATTTGATGCAATCAGAGTAAGAACACTTTAACTTCTATTGCCATAGCAAACTTCTCTTCTGTTGGACTGTAACCAAAGCCTAAACGAGATATCCTCTTGGTTTCTTTCACTTTCCTCTCAGTCTGAGTTGAGGGCATTCTTCGATGTTCATGAACAAGAAGGAAGCTATCCTGGAGGAGTTCATCTGGAGATGACAGGGCAGAACGTAACAGAGTGCATCGGGGGGTCAAATACCGTCACTTTTGATGACTTGAACTCTCGATATCACACACATTGCGATCCCAGGTTAAATGCATCGCAGTCGTTAGAACTAGCCTTTGTCATATCAGAAAGGTTGAGGAAGAGAAGGCTCAAGTCTTCCAGGGAACTTTTCAGCGGGAACAAGGTTAATTAGTTGTCGTGTGGTGGTCTGAAAACGATAGGCTTTTGTAATAGAATAAATAACCCTCTCCTGGTTCGATACTCTGATGCCTGATCAGAGATTATATGATCCATCTACATTCCTTCTTTTGCAGTGGACGTAAGCAATGCTTGGTTAATAACTTCCATTGAAACCATAATAAGCGTAAAACATTTTAGCAGTAGCAATGGATAATGTTGTTCATTTTAAAATGTTGTGATAAGGTCTTTCAAAAAGAATTATCATTTTGATGACGAAATATTCTAAAATCATCTCATATAGAGAATAATGAGGAAATGTAGACGCAAAAGATATGGTTCATATGACATGAGACAACGTAAGTACCTTAAAAGCTCCAACCAATTGCTGAATCTCTAAAAGAAATCAAAATCAAAATTAGTATCTGTAAGAATATATTTTGTTTTCAGAATGCAAAACATGCAGGCTGAAGACCGGAGACCCGACATCGGCCATTCCAACAGAGGTGCACAGGTGATGACATATAACACAATCAGCTACATTGTGAGCTATTAATGCCCACAATTCAGCTTTTCCCTAACATTTGAAAACATTTTGAAAAACAACACAACATTTGAAGCCAGGAGAAAACTCGAATCGTCAGTAGAGAATTAAAAGGATAACATGAATGTCATGTCTCAAACTTGGACATGGCCACCATCTACACCATCTTAACATAAAATCGAACCAAAACTGATGTCGCTACTACTTGGTCTTAATGATGAACCTTGTGTTCTAATTTTAACCAAAAATAGTAAAACAAAACAAAGTATGCATGCATGCATGTCAGGAAAGAGGCAAATCATTAAATTTACACTCAAAAACAGTAAAAGTTTTGAAGCTCCTGACGATTGAATAGATCACAATGAATTCCCAAGCAAGTGAAAACACCATTGTGATTGCAGCGGTGGGGAGCTCACTTGCCACCCAATGAAGGGAAGTGCCCAGGGTCTTCAATTGAGGGGGCTGACACATTGCTAGCCGTATTGCCTCCATATCCACCTCTACCACCGCGGCCACGACCTCGACCACGTCCATAGTACCTCTCACCTTCAGCTGGCTTCAAGAACTCATTAATGCTGACAGACTGCACCAAAACAACATTCATACATAGGCCGACAACTTAATGCAAAGATACAAACTTCAGACTCATTGAGTATGGCAACAATCGTCAATGACACAGTAAGAGAATATTAGCTGTAAACTGTACCATACAGGCTATGCATAACCTGGTTTAAACTCATTACATTGCCAATGGAATATATGTTTTGTAAGAACCAAAGTCCAGATATGGATCCATACTTCATTAAACAAAATACACACTGTATTTTTTAAGACCCAGTTAAGTTAGAAAGGTCGGATAGCATACAAAGAAGGATAAATGTTAAATGCTAGACTTGCATCTATCCCAAAGCAGATAATGAACAATAACATGTAACAAAAAATGCAAACCTTCTTGACTTTTTCTTCTTTATCAGCATCTTTGCGCTTGTCCTTTTCAGAACCCTAAAATACAGAAACTAAATCAATAAACCAGTATAAATTAAATATATGAAACCATACAAACCAAAAGGAGATAGCTAAGAAATCTTGCCAGTTTGACAAAGATCTCATCATTGCTCTTCTTGCTTGAAAGTTGCTGCATGGACTCAAACACTTTGGTATCAACTTTCCTTTCTTCAGTCGTCTTGAGGGCAAGCAGAGCTTTCCTCTTCTCCTCGAGAATCTTCTCATATTCTTCCAAGGTCATCTCCTATAATATAGAAAGAATTACAACAAATAACATCAAGCAAAGCTCACTAAATTAAACTAAAATCCTAACTAAGTTGATCCAGAATTACAAATCAAAATCATTGAAGATCCAATTTATCCAACATTTCAAAAATAACAAAACTTCCCCTAGAACATATTTCCTTGTTTTGATTACAGTTCAACCATGGATGTTATGCACTTTGAAATGATTAGAACTACTAATAGAACTAGAAGCAATGTCACTAGACACATTGCCCATAACGTTTTAATAGACAACTAAGATCAAGATATCTCAACACATGCTCTCCCTATTCAGTAAAAAAATTTGGGAAAACACAACAAACAGAAACAGTTTTGTTGTCCCCTATCCTCTTCTCCACAAAACAAAGGCGTTAATCTGGAAAAGGAAAACCTACCTTATTTTCAGGCTCCTTCTCCTCAGCTTCATTTGTAACATTCTCCTTGCTGGCGTCCACAGCATCCTCCTCCCCAGGCTGCTTCTCAGTGCCAATATTCTTTTCAATATCCGGGACATTTTCTTCAGTCTCCCTTATTTTGGGCCAAAATAGCAGAGATATATAAGCAGATGTGCTTGCATAGCACAAAAATTTATGTACAGAAAATACAACATAAAGAGTTTTGTTGTGAACAAAACTATATATGTTAAGAGATTGACAAAACAGATACTCACGGAGCAACTTCATCAGTAGGGCTACCCCAATTACCACGTCCGGCACCATCACGTTTGAACTCATTCCTGGTTATGTTTAAAGGCAGATAAACAATGTGATGAATAGCTAAAGAAAACAATGGAAATCAAAATAACAAAATGATACTAACCCACGTCCAGTCCCACTACGACGATCATAAATCCTGCGAGGACGTTCCCCTTCACCAGATTCTCCATCATTAAAACCACCACGGCGACTGCCACGAAAGGATCCTCGAGGGCCACCATAGCCACCACGCCTTTCAGTTTGCTTCCTTTCTTCTCCATCTTCAGAAGGCCTATACCCTCCAGAAAATGCATTGGGGTTATCACCAACATTGGAGTCGCGACTGAACCCTCTGCCACCATATCCTCGCCCTCGACCACCACCACGGCCTCCTCCACGTCCAGTTTCATTCCTTGCCTCTCTCACTGGATAAAAGGCAATCATGAGAAAATAGGATGCAAGATAAATGAGTAGCGCACTACACTTGAGGTTTCTTGTCAATAAACCAAAAATTTGTAAACAAAAACATATCGCGAAGTTAAGCAACAGAACCATAGCATCCATGATAAATCACATAATGAACTTCAACATATAGTTTAAACTTCACAAAAGAAATGGATGGAAATTATAGACAGACAATTTGAACAAATATACTTCATAAATGTTACATTTTGCCACATTTTCAATATCAAAACACATACAACTTCACAATCGACTTACCCAAAAGATTGTTCTAAAGACAGGTAAGAAAACTAATAAATTTCACAATCTTCTTTAATAAGTGAAAGTAGATTTCAGATGTGTCTATCTTTTTACTTCAATTCTCCATAAAAATGAAGACATACATCAACCCAACAAACAATCACAACGTAGATCACCAAAATACTGAAACAATACATGAAGTCCAAAAACCAAAAATCTGATTCATTTTTTAGACCTTGCATTCAACACAAACCATGCAATCAAACAGATTTGTGAAAAAAGAAAGAAAGTCACCAGCTTGAGCAGGAGGAGTTGGCTTGGTGGGAAGCTTCGCAGGCGTAGCCGGCTGAGCTTGAGCTGGGGCCGAACCAGGAGCTTTCTTGGGTTTTTCAAGCTTCTGCTTCTCAGCAGCTGCGATAACCAAACTTGGATCCTCCGTATCATCATCCAAGAGATCGAAAGGGTTCTGGGTTGCCATTGGTTAATTCAAAGATAATGATATTGAAAATCTTTGACCTTTAAGTTATAAAAGAAAACGAACTAGCAACCAATGGACCGCTATTGCATGATTAAAGCCATGGAAGTGAATATAAATGGAAAATGAAATAGATCTACGGTTGGTGTTTGGGAGGAAAGAAAACTGAGAGAAAAATCGAGAGGAATCGCAAAACCCTAGCCAATGCGGCAGAGGACTGAGAGTGAGGCTAAACCTAATCTTAAAAACCCTATTGGTGATGTTATTGTGTGGGCGAGTTCATTTTAAGACTTGTGCATTTGGATTAAAAAAATGATTCTAAAATGTTAACAACTAATTATTTTTATTTAACTATAATTATTTTAAATACTTTAAATTATTAAATTTTATAAAATATTTAATTAAATATTAGTCGAATTTTCTAAAATATATTTTCTTAAAATTTTATAAAAATATATACTTTAGATAATAAAAAATCAACTTAAAAATGATGATAAAAAAAAAAATAATAATAATAACAAATTTAATAGGACAAAATAGTTATTAAGTATATAAGAAGCACACCTAGCATGATTACCATTTTTGATGATTTTTCATAGAAAAAGTTTATTAGATTATTTTTATTATAGATTATCAAACGTGATAAAAAATTAAGTAATTAAGTATATATAAATTTATAAAAATTTAAATATATTTTACTTATACTAAAAAATATTTTTATAATAAAAAATTATATATTTAATATTTTTTACTGTTTTAAAAATATTTTTAATTTAGACATATCTTTTAAAAAATAATAGTAAACCTTTATCGGAAATTCGAAAAATGATACATCTATTTTTTTTTTTGTAAAAGTTATAAGAATTTCGGTATATACAAAAAAATATATATCGAAAGTCCTATATTTTTTTATAAAAAATAATATATCAATTTTTTAATCGCTTTTTAAAGTTGTCGTTCGCTAAAAATTCTCAATTTTGTTATATTATTGTTGAATTGAAAATTGCTTTTTAAAAAGTGTGTCACGTTAATTTAAATTATTTGATATTATTGTTGAAATCAAACCGATTAATCAAAATCTATCAAAAGGGTTAAAAATATTTTAAAAATAAATCGACTAAAATCAAAAAATAAAAGATAATATTATACAACTTTATTTTAATAGTTTAAATATTTTTATACATTCTAAGTATATGATATTTGAGTCTTTTTAATTTATATTTATTTTATTTTTTATGACAGTAACATTATAATAATATATATTTTATTTCAAATAATCATTATACAATTATAATCCTGGTACGAATATCTGCATACCGTATGCAAAATTTAAGGCAGATATTAAAAAATAGTACTAAAAAATCCATTTTATGAAATAATAAAAATTAAAATAAAACAAATCTGTTGTATTCACAAAAATTAAAATAAAAAAAAAATAATCAAGGAATCTACTTTATGTACAGTAACAGATTAGCTCACTGATGACGTTAATAGATTGCCACATCAGCATTAGCTAACCAATAGCTGTTCGACATGTGTACACAGGCCAACTTGATACTTAACCTCCATGTCTAACCCGGCTTGAACCACAGCCGGAGTTGATGCGGCCGACTGTCTTCTCCTTTTCGGCGACCCATTTCCTGATCTAGAAGACGAAGATGGCTCCGGCGACGCTCTTTTTGACGTTATTCGGATCGGATCAGGCTCACCGGAATTCACCCTTAGTGGAAAATTCAATAAAGCTCTGGAGCCACGCATCCTATAAGCTGCTTTATAATAAGCCAAAGCTGCATCCTCAGCCGTCTCGAAAGTACCTAACCAAACCCGACCCCCGTTTTTAGCCGGGTCCCTAATCTCAGCC
Source organism: Abelmoschus esculentus (assembly GCA_035048815.1). NCBI lineage: Eukaryota > Viridiplantae > Streptophyta > Magnoliopsida > Malvales > Malvaceae > Abelmoschus > Abelmoschus esculentus. The sequence continues at coordinate 7,484,418 of JAUCBN010000061.1, read as the reverse complement.
GCGAACTTCCCCCACGGCCTTTGTCTAACGCCTCTGTAATGCTTCCCTTTCGACGGAATAACCGCGGGACCCGTCGTCCGCCGCCGTATCCTTTTTCTTTGCTACATCCGTTGAAAACTCTTGCGGTTCCGGTTTAACCGGCGAGAACTTCGTGGAAGAGTTATCGGACGGAGCCCAACCAACGGTTAGAGCATCTCGTAAAATCCCAAAAACAAGCATATCTTCAGAATCGTCTTCTTTGAGAGGAAGGTCACCCCATTTTTCAGTGAAACAAGGGTACAAACGGCTAAAGCTTAAGCTCCGGCAAAACAAGGGAGGACCGGCGAGACAATCAGTGGAACCAGTGAGTCGAAGTTCTGATGAGTCGCCGAGTAAGTATTCCCGAACTGAGTCTAGCACAGCTAAATCGGAATGATTTGAATTGTAATCCATCTCCATGGCAATACAATCTTAACTTTTTCAGTGCAAATGGAAAGTGGGTGTTTATAAAGGGAAGTTAGATGCATGATTGAACCCGAAAAGAACACCTTTAGGACATGAATTTCGTTGAAGGCTCATTTAAGACACGTGAATAATGTTCTTGGATTTGTTGGGTACCTCCATTTTTATACAGGATGACGTCATCCAGCTGACAGCAACAAGTTGTTGCTTTGTCTATTTTGCCAACTTGCCCTATTGCCAACTTGTTATATTTTTTTAAAAAAATGGGGAAATCGTTTTCTTGAAGAATTATTAAAATATTATGATTAGAAATTTTATTTTAAAAAATATGGTTTACACATTATTATTTCTTATAATATTATAGTTTATTACAACGTTTAGAAGGCCTCATGCATACAACTTGTCTTTGAACAGTGTTTCGAATAAAAAATAATATTTCGGCAAAGGCCTCATGCATACAACCCGACTTTGAATAGTGACTTTAAAGTAGGTGCGTTTTTTATTCGAATCATTGTTCAAAGACAAGTTATATGCATGAGGCTTTCTGAACGCTACAATAAACCACAATATTATGAGAAATAATGATGTGTGAACCATATCTTTTAAAATAAAGTTTTCAATCACAATATTTTAATAATTTTTCCGTGTGTTTTCTCTTTCTTAAAAGGGTAAGAAGTATTTGATTTTTTTTTAAAAAAAAATTAAATAAATCTCTAATTTTTTATAGCAACCAATTAAGTTCTTTAAATTTGAACGAATTTATGACCTTTAATTTAAAAAAAATGTATATCTTTAATATTCTATAATCAAATATCTTTAGATTTTATAAATCTATGAGTTTAAGTCATAAAGTTTAAAATTTAAGTTATGGTGTCGTTTTACACATATTATATATCAAAATTTAATATTTTTATTAACAGTTAGTTGATTCATCGATATAAGATGTTAGATTCCTCAAAAGATTAATCGAATATTAATGTTATAAAATATAATATTTATACTAACAATTAATTGTCTATCAAAATAAAATATTATATTTTTTAAATAAAATTAATCGATTTTTAACGTTATAAATAAAGAAAATGGGTGGATGAGGTTACCTTCGTAATAACCTCTACAAAATTCGATCTAATTAATCATATAATGGGTCGAAAACCAGTTTCTCGGGTTCATCAGATTTTTTTTACGCAGCCGTAAAAGGCCCATAAAAGCCCAACAAACAAACAATTCACGACAGTTTCTTCCCGGAACAAACATAATCAAATCGACAACGCGAAAACCTCACCGGCCACCGCCAAAAATCAATAATAAGAAAACCATGTTCTTCGACATCAACCGAACGGCTGCAAATCCAAAACAATGGATCAAAAAGAAGCGAAGATCTCCATTGTTTTTCCTCTCAATTTCTCTAATTTCTCTCCTATGCGTCTTCTTCTTCCTCACTCACGCTCCCATCGCCAATTACACGATCTTCTCGACCTCTTCGAAAGGGGAAAATATACTCCTATTCCAGAAATACCCACATTGCGGAAATCGATTTCATGGGGAGAAATTCTTGTGGTACGCGCCTCATAGTGGGTTCAGCAACCAGCTTTCCGAGTTCAAAAATGCGATTTTAATGGCGTCGATTTTGAACCGTACGTTAATTGTCCCTCCCATTCTCGATCACCACGCCGTTGCTCTTGGTAGTTGCCCTAAGTTTAGGGTTCAGAGTCCTAAAGAGATCCGGGTTTCCGTTTGGGATCATACTGTGGAGCTTCTTAGAAGTAGGAGGTAAAGTTCAGAACTTTTTGAATTTTGAATTTTGGGATTTGGTTCATTTTTACATTTTAGATCGAATTGTGGTTAAATTTGTAAAATTCAGAATATGGGTTTTAATTTCTAAATTATTTCCAATGAATTATGAACATTGTAAGTCACTGCTGGTTAATTGCATGAAGTTTCAGTCACTAGGTGAATTAAACATTGCTTTAGCTCCATGGAGTTTGTTTCTAATGTTTACCTCTTGTCGCAGGTATGTCTCCATGGCCGATATCATTGATATTTCTTCGTTACTGTCATCTTCACTCGTTCGCGCCATAGATTTCAGGGTTTTTGTGTCATTGTGGTGTGGTTTGAATCTTGATTTGGTTTGCTCTAATGGATTGAATGCACCGACGTCTCTGGTTGATAGCTTAAAGCAATGTGGTTCTCTGTTATCTGGGATTGATGGTAACATAGACAGATGTTTATATGCGGTCGATGAAGATTGTAGAACAACGGTTTGGACGTACCAAAATGGAGTTGATGGGACGTTAGATTCATTCCAACCCGATGAACAACTCAAGAAGAAAAAGAAAATTTCGTATGTCAGAAGACGAAGAGATGTATATAAGGCTCTTGGACCTGGAAGTGAAGCTGAATCGGCCACTGTTCTTGCATTTGGAAGCCTTTTTACTTCCCCATACAAAGGCTCCGAGCTCCACATTGATATCCAAAAGGCACAAGGAGATCCACGGATAGAATCTTTAATCAACAAGATTGAATTCCTTCCATTTGTGCCTGAAATTATAAACGCGGGAAAGCAGTTTGCTGATCAGATGATAAATGCGTCTTTTCTCTGTGCACAGCTTAGGCTGCTCGATGGTCAATTCAAGAACCATTGGAAAGCTACTTTTCTTGGTTTGAGGCAAAAATTAGAGTCGTTAAGGCAGGGGGGTTCTCAACCAATACATATTTTTGTGATGACTGATCTCCCTCGAGCTAATTGGACCGGGAATTACTTGGGTGTTTTGGATAGGGATTCAGCAAATTTTAAGTTATATTTTCTGCGAGAAGAAGATCTCTCGGTGATGAATATGGCAAAGAAACTAGCACTAGCCGGGCGTGGCCTTAGATTTGAATCTGTTCCTGGCAGTTTGGGTGCACTGGCTAAGGTGGAGAAGCATTGTTCTCCTGTTACATTACCCGATGTTCTCTTGTATATAGAGGAAACAGTTTGCAGTTGTGCTTCACTTGGTTTCGTCGGGACCGCAGGTTCAACAATAGCACAGAGTATCGAGGTTATGAGAAAATTTGGTTTATGTTCGAGTCCAACACAGACTGCATTCTGACATTCATTCATCGATAACCTACTCGATAGAATTTCACCGGTTTGATTCTTTTCCTTCTCGGAAGGCACGTCTGGCTATATGCCTGCCTTCGAGTTCGAAGCTTTCAGTCGGACACACGGACTTTTTCGTGATCAAGCTGTTATTCCATGAGAACCCGATCTCCGACGAAGTTCCGTTTCACTCATTGCTGCCCTGTAAGTCAAGGAAGGGTTGTTTGTCAAAAGAAAAGTTTTAGGTCTTCTGAGAAGCAAATATTGATGTATGATGTTCTGTAGGATAAAATGGCCAACTTTGAAGTTTAGTTTTCAAATAAGCCATGAATTTAGTTAATTGGTATTTGGCATAATTTCAAATTTAGGCCTCAACATTTATATATTTTTCTATTCTAGCATTTATTATTATTTTTAGTTAATTGATTTTGAGTCGAGGATTCAAACCATCGATCCTTCTATCAGAAAAAAAAACAAACATATTTTTTGACCAAAAATAACGAAAGTGGGACACTGAGTACGATTTAATTTTAAAATAATAGGGTCTTAAAAGTAATTAAATCTTTAATTTTTAAATCATAAAAATTAAAGATAAATAAGTGAATTTAATAACATAAAAAGTCACGATATGACGTAAATAAAAAAACAATTTATATATATTTAAAAAATACAAGAGAATATATTTTTAAATATATTAGTATAATTAAATAATAATATTTATTTATATTTTTTCTGATAATACATATAAATTATATATATAGATATTAAAATTTAAATATTTTAAAATAAACATCATTTTTTCTCTGAAAATCATATTTTGTTATTAATTTTCTGCTCCAACTAATCTCATTAATTGACCACCAAACTAGTTATAACACCTTTTGTTTTTAAATTTATTTTTGATTTTTTGTTAACAATTAAATATCAATATAATTTATTTTAATCTCATTTTGTGTTATTTACATATATATTTATTTTCTAATAAATTATAGCTTTAAGCTTGAATTTTAAATATTTTTTTAAAATGAACTTATTTAGTAAAAAAGACTTTTATGTTTTATTGCCCATTACCTTGTTGTATTGTTTATGTGAGATTAGTACATATAAAATTAAATTTAACGACATTTAAATGTGGTTGTAAATGGTACACTTGTATACATTGAGTCCTTGTGATTAATAAAATAAAAATAATTATAGAATGATATTTAAAATAAAAGTAATATTTTTATACATAAAGTAAATACGGAGAGATTATATTATAGGCTCGGTTCACCACATCAGTCGTGGTCTCTAACCAATGAAAATCATTCATTTCATTACTAATCAACCATGTCATTAATGTAATTTTCGGAAAATATATTTTTAAAATGACATAAAAAAGATGAGTGAAGATTTATTGGTTGGAAAAAATGAGTTTGAAAGATAGCGGTGAAATGTGTGGTTATAATTGAATGGGACCACAACTGACATGATGAGCCGAGCCTATAATATAATTTCTGTTAAATATAAGCTTCTAGTTTGAGGGAATCTATTTAAAAATTTTAAAAATCGAAGCTTAAATTAAAATTTTCAAAGAACTTATCTAAAAATTTCATTAAAAAATATAGAAATTTAACTAAAAATTTTAAAATTTGAAATTTATCAAGACAAAAAATTTAGGAAGGGGTTTAACTAAAATTATTTTAAAATTTTGGATTATAATAATTTTTTAATTTAAAGGGGCTAAATATAATTTTTTATAACTTTGGGACTAAGGCCCTACTGACTCTATAGAAGGTCTATCTAACTTTATATGTAAAAAATTTACGCAAAACTTCATATTTAAATTATAAAATCTAAAATTTAATTATTTTAGTCTTAATACAAACTCTAAATCTTAAATTTTACACCTTATAACATAAATTCATAAATCTATAAATTTTAAAATTAAAATATTTATACAATTTAAAATATTTTAAAAAAATTTATGATCTAATTATGTTATACTATTCATTCTTATTTAATATAATAATATAAGTAAATTATTCAAATCCGAATTTTTAAAATATTAACATTCTCCTTCGAGATCACACAATAAAAGCAGATTTTATTATTTTAACAATTTTTAATAAATTAAAAACATTTGATCCAGAAAGTCAACTGTTCTTCGAAATGTAAGAAACAAATAGAAACATAGAAGGAAACAAATAATATAAAAATGCTAAATTATCTTTTCTTTAATTATTTAGATTTTTTCTCTCTTTCAAATACTCACATTACCATTTTTAATTAAAATAAATACTTTAATTAACTTTAAAAAAACAAAATCATAATTTTAATATGTAAAAAAAGTAAACACATTAAAAATAAATAATTATTTTAATATAAAAAACAAAACAAGTTAGTGACGGAATTACCCTTAATCAGGGCATTTATATTGTGTGCCCAATACTATAAAAGCTACTTTCGTGAGGGACTTCTCGATTATTTTTTTTAATGTCGTTAGTTCTAAGAAATAGGTGTCACCCAATAAAGTTCAAATTAATTCCTTGTGAAAATCGAAGATTTTAAATATTAAACATATTTTATAAAAATATATTATATTTATTTTATAAAAAACGTGGTAAAAATTTATAGGTAAAAATAGATGTGTGCAATTTTTTTTAAAATTAAAAATTTATTTAATTTTTAATTTTTATATCTAATTAAATCTTATAAAATTTTATATTATTTAAAAGTCATAAAAAATATAATTTTTAGAGAAAACTTGTAAATGTTACACGAAGAATTGTAATGTATCATATAATAATAAAAATTAAATAATATTAAAATTTTAATATTAATTAAAATAATTTAATCAATTCAATCTATTAATGACATAAATTAAATGTGAAAAGATTTAGGGGTTTAATTGATATATTTTTAAAAGTCGAAGGACTTCTTTTACCTTGAGCCTTTATATTCAGTTCAGCTAGCTGCTGCGTCTGCGTTCCTTGTGTTTTGCTCTCTCTTTGTTTTCATTTTCCTCTTCGCAACAAAAAAAATCAACACAAATCCTCTGTTTTGTTTTGTTCTGTTTCTTCATCTTTTTGTTAATTTGCTGTTTGTGAAATTTCGATTTGAATCGAGAAAAAAATGGAGCCATTGGATTACCTTGCAGAGGAGAGGAGCAAGGCGTCGTTCGATGTAGAGGAGATGAAGATCGTTTGGGCTGGTTCTCGTCAAGCCTATGAGCTGTCCGATCGATTTTCTCGTCTCGTCGCTAGCGATCCGGTGATCTACTTATTCTTCTTTTATTCTCATGTGATTTATTGGTACCTGCATTATGGAGGTGAAAAGTATATGTTTTAAGATTTTTGGTTGAATATAACTGGAGATGTTTGAGTTCATTATTTCTAATGTTGTTGCTCTTTTAAAGTCGCGTGAACCGTTTATTGTTCTTTCTGTTTGGTTCCTGAGAACATGAGGGAAAGAATGAAGTCTAGTTGTTACTTGGTATGAAAATACATTGTTTACTGTAATCCACTATAAGAGCACGTGTTTTACTGTTTGTTTCTCACGAAAATATGGGAAGAAATCCAATTTTCTTTGCTTTCATAAATTCAGTTTTCAATTTCTCTCTGCTGACTGTGCATCAGCGTTTGATATTAAGTCTTTTCAACTACCGCTCAAAGTTTCCCTGGACTTGGGATAATTTCCACTTGTATCTTCAGCTGTGCTTAGAATTTTAGATTACTGGGATCTGATGAATGGTAGTTCTATGGAATTGGCATAATTGAAATGTGAAATGATGCAAAGTCATGATTTGGAGAGTTCTTTCCCTCCTTCAGCAATATTGTTTCTATTTTCTGTAGGTCTTTCGGAAGGATAACAGAACTATGCTAAGTAGGAAAGAGTTGTTTAAAGATACTTTGAGAAAAACTGCTCATGCGGTGGAGCGGACAGTTGAGCTTAATCTCACTGGTTTGTTTTCTGTTGGGCTCCTCATAGTGTTGTTGATTGTTCTCTTAGATATCTGAATAATATTATACTATTTTCTGACAGAAGAAGAGTCATTAACATTATGGACTTATGTGGATCAGCCTGCTTATGCAAACCTTCACTGGGTAAGATCTATTTTCTGATTCCCATTTCTAAGTTTTCAGTTCAGAAGTACTGCATATGTCACTTGCAAGCTAAGCAACAAATTTGGAAAGCGCAAGAAACCTTGGTCAACTTCATCATTCAAATCTAGTTTTTGCCAATTTTTATATAACAAGATTGTCTCTTTGTGTTGATTTTATGGTTTGAAGTTTTCATCATTTAAATCTAATTTTATCCTGCTAATAAATATTTTTCATAGGGAATGTTTATACCTGCTATTGAAGGACAAGGGACTGAGGAGCAGAAACAGAAATGGCTGCCAATGGCATATAAGATGCAAATAATTGGATGCTATGCACAAACTGAACTCGGTCATGGCTCCAATGTCCAAGGGCTTGAGACTACTGCAACTTTTGATCCTCAGACTGATGAATTTGTCATTCATAGTCCCACATTGACTTCGAGCAAAGTGAGTAAAATGGTTAAAAATCCTTTGTCAATTAAATCTTTGACATCAATCAATGATACATCATACCGAGCAATAGACCATGAGAGGTGTTTCAATTGTCATTATCTGTATTTTTGTTTGGTTCAGACACCCTCAAGTGTTCTTCTCTTCTGCAACTTGCAGTACTTTTTATATTTCATGACACATTGTAACCTTACATTGATCTCCTCTATTTTCTTGACTTAACATTCTTTAAGGGGTTTTGTTATTGATAGTGGTGGCCTGGTGGACTGGGTAAAGTATCCACACATGCTGTGGTTTATGCTCGTCTTATAACAAATGGACAAGACTATGGAGTGCAAGGTAAGGCCAAGCATAAATTATTTATCTGATATTGCAGATACTAATTCAGATTATTTCTTTTATTAGGTTTTATCATCCAGCTACGTAGTCTGGATGACCACTCACCTCTCCCAGGCATAACAGTTGGTGATATTGGAATGAAATTTGGTAGTGGGGCGTATAACAGCATGGACAATGGTGTTCTGAGATTTGATCATGTGCGCATTCCGAGGGATCAAATGCTAATGCGGTTTGTTCAATAACCATGCCCCTCTAAGTTTTTAACGAGAGGTTTCAGAGTGCTCAGAAACCTAAAACTTATAAAAATGTTTTTCCCCTCAATTGAAGAAAGCCACCAAAAAGGAAGCCAAAAAAGTGATATAGGCTAAAATGTCGCTCCTATAGTGTGAGCTTTCATGGATAAGCAAGTTGACTTTTCTGATGTTTGCTTCTTTTGTTTCCTCTCCAAATGTCTCAGTGTTTCTCAGGTTACAAGAGAAGGGAAATATGTGCAATCTGATGTTCCCCGCCAGCTGCTTTATGGTACTATGGTCTCTGTCCGACAAATAATTGTGTCGGAATCTTCTATTGCTTTATCAAGGGCAGTTTGTATTGCAACAAGGTATAGTGCTGTTCGTAGACAATTTGGTTCACAGAATGGTGGTCCAGAAACTCAGGTACTAGTTTCTTTTGGATCGTACACATTCATATTATTTCACATACTGATTGTTGTACACTGTTACCTTTTATGATCACTTCTAATTGCCTTTTCTTTCCCATAGAAACTTTCAAATAATTCTGTTGAAGAGTATTTGGTTGCTGCCGCTGAAGTTTGAGACTAATTTTACATCTCCTGAAGGCTGATGCATCTATTGCTCTTACCTTTATTTATTTTGTTCCAGGTGATTAACTATAAAACTCAGCAGAGTAGGCTCTTTCCTTTGCTTGCTTCTGCGTACGCATTCAGATTTGCTGGTGAATGGCTGAAATGGCTATACACTGATGTGACCAAGAGATTGCAAGCCAATGATTTCTCAACTTTACCTGAAGTTCATGCATGTACTGCAGGGTTAAAATCTATTACCACTTCTGCAACTGCGGTATGTCACTATTACTAACCTTCAATACTCTTCCTTCTCTTAAAGATATCAACTAGTTTTCTACTCTGTCAAACTTTTCTGTAGCTTAATGTATTTTGGATACCAGTTATTTTGAATAGTTCTTACTATATCACCACTTTGATGGCATAAATAGTCTATCTGTACTTTAAATTTTTTTTGACATTCATTACGAATAACAGCTGGTAATGCTTTTAGCTTGGCTAAAATAAATATGTTTGCAGGATGCTATTGAAGAATGTCGGAAGTTGTGCGGTGGTCATGGTTATCTTTCTTGCAGCGGGCTCCCTGAGTTATTTGCAGTTTATATCCCGAACTGTACTTATGAAGGAGACAATATTGTGTTGCTTTTGCAGGTATGAAAAATGTGAAATACTGCAAGTTTTATTTTTTTGGCACCTCTGATCTTCTTCTTCATTTTGTTCTTTTAGAATTTTTGATAGCAATATCCTATCAGCTATTTTTGGCGTTTCTTGGTATATTATGTAGATTCAATGAACCAATGAATCTATAGTGAAGGAAATGAAATAAATATCAGATTTGAAAATAGGGAACCAGTCTAGAATCCTTATACTTTGTGTTGATGGTGATGATGAGGTGCCATCTATTGACGATGCAAGCGGAAACACTTTTGTAGGTTGCAAGGATTCTAATGAAGACTGTTTCCCAGCTGGTGTCCGGAAAGAAGCCTGTAGGGACAACAGCATACCTCGGACGAGTAGAACACCTCATGCAATGCCATTGTGAAGTTCAAAGGGGTATCTTTTACATTTTTTTCTCGAGCTTGTCTGCAGCTTGTACCTGCTTTTTGAATTTTCCCATCTAAACAATTGAGCTTATCTACAAAATATTGCTAACTCTATAGACATTGTTTCATACTCCTCGACAAATAAAAATTTAGTAAATAACGATATAATTATTTCATAATTAATTGATTGGCTTGAAGCTGAGGATTGGCTGAAACCTAGTATTATATTGGAGGCATTTGAAGCGAGGGCTGCTCGGATGTCTGTTGCCTGTGCTAAAACCCTTAGCGAATTTTCAAATCTAGAAGAGGGTATGTTCTCTAGACATTGATGGATGAATAAACACTCTTTTCCAGTTATTTTTATTGTCATGTTACTCGACCAAGTCAACTCTTGCATGGTTTACTAGTAGATGATCATGTTTGGGGTGTAAACGAGACACCTTTCTTCACAAACTACTCTAGTTTGATTAGAAATACTTGATTTTAGCTCAGTCATTGTCGAGTTGAGCTATATTCAAGTAGCTTGAGCTACTGAATTGAGTAGGCCGACTTAGAGTATCCTCATGCTTTAGTTGAGTAGCTTGTGAGCATGGTATATGTTTTTTTGTGAAGTCATTGAAATTTTCAATGTGAACTCGAACTTGAGAACCAATCATCAAGCTTGAAGTTGAGCACAGGATTTGAGCTCATTTTTTACTAGATACTTAAGTCTAATCAAGCAAGCTCAAGAAGTTCAATCTTTAACTCGAATTGAGCTTGAACTTTGAAAGTTTAACTCAATTGAGCTCAAGCAATTCGATTTGTTAAATCCAATCGAGCTCAAGCTTTAAAAGTTAAATTCAATCAAAGCTTGACCCAAACTTGGTGTCTCAAATTTCAACTCGATCACATCTCTACTCATGCTTTCAGTTCTTACCAAAACCTGCTATTTTCTGAGTCACAATTTAAAAATTTCAGACGAGTGTCAGTAAACATCATTTTGTTATGATATTATAGTGTGAATTGGATCCTCTGCATTATACTTGTTGAACTCCATAATTTTAATGAGCTTCTACATTTTCTATAAAATATTCAGGTTTTGCTGAAATCTCATCTGATTTGGTCGAGGCTGCCGTTGCCCACTGCCAGTTAATTATTGTTTCCAAGTAAGCTTCTCCAGTCTTATCCATTCATAAAGTCGGGGGCTCGAAAATAGTAATCAATAGAATGGAGGAACCAAACTATAATCCTCCATAAACTTAAATTTTCGTCGCAATTTTTAAGGAACTGGATACAAATGTTGAACACCAGTACATTGGATCAACATATTGTTGGCTGTTTCATTTGTTTTTCAGGTTCATCGAGAAACTGCAGCAAGAAATACCAGGAAAAGGAGTGAAAACGCAGTTGGAGAACCTCTGCAACGTATATGCTCTGTCTCTTTTACACAAACATCTCGGTGATTTCGTCTCCACAGGCTGCATCACCCCTGAGCAAGGTGCACTAGCGAACGAACAGCTCAGATTACTGTACTCCCAGGTTTGTTTCATGTATTTGATCTCGTTATTTAGGTGATCAGCTCAGAAGGCTGTTGCTGCTTCTGTCTTACTAGTTTTGATCTTGTTTCAACCTTAGGTCCGTCCGAATGCAGTTGCTCTTGTCGATGCATTCAATCACACTGACCACTACCTTGGCTCGGTTCTCGGACGCTATGATGGAAATGTGTACCAAAAACTCTATGAAGAAGCATGGAAGAGTCCGTTGAACGATACGGATGTGCCGGATGGTTACCATGAGTACATTCAACCACTTTTGAAGCAACATTTCCGTACTGCCAGACTATGAACAAAAACGGTTACGTAACTCTCGGTTGAATGTTCGAACTGTGTGCTATAAAAGGTCAGCTTAACAGACCTTGTTAGCGATCTATCTCTTATGAACTACGACTCTTATTTATTGTTATTTGGGGACTTAAACGTCGTCGTACGAGACCCTTGATAGTAATGGACAAAAATTAAGGGTGATGATATATATAAGGAAAGTATTTGAATAAATCGATTGAAATTAATTTAATTTGGTTTACCCGATTTGTTGTTCCTGCAATATTATTACATGCACTCTTTTTCTTTCATCTAAATTAAAAAGATTTTTAAAGAGATATAGCAGTTACATCCTCCTTTTCGATCGAAAAAAAAAAACGTTGTTTATCGAATCCTACTGTCGTCAGCATTTCAGTATGCTTACTCAAGATGCAGGCATGCAGCCCTTGCCGAATCATTCATCAACTATCAGAAAAGCCAATTGTTTAATGTCAGAATACATCCGTCACTCGCCTGCACTGTACTATATATATATAGTCTTCCCCACACAGTCTTCATCTCCCTCAGCAATACCATCCAGTTCTATTTTCTTCTGTCACAAACCAGAAGATGGAGGGTCTTATCCCTTTGGTTTACCGAACACTGAAGAAAACTAAGACCCGCCGGAAATACAAGTGTCTCTCGGTCGGCACAGCAGCTCAAGCTTACAACATTGCAGATTTCTATGTTCAGAGTCCGGGTTCGAATCAAAGTCATTTCTATATGGAATCCAGTAATAAGTCTGTAGCTGAGAAGAGTATGGGCAGCTGTGGCCACTGTCGACACATGTCTACGGGAGATATCTCTGATGGGATGAAAATTACCGGTGGTTCTCAGGCAGAACCACCGGCAGTGCTGAAACTCCACAGGATGTTTTCACGTGTGACCGGTTGCTAAATGATAAGTACCATCTTTAGCTTTCGTTATGAAAACTTAAATGCTTGCCTTTTGTTTTAAATTAGAAATCAAAATGTTCATTGCAGGGACTATTAGAACATGGATGGGTTGTAGATATGGTTTTCTGGGTAGTAATCATTATGAATATGTTAATGGTTTTGCTTTCAATTCTGCAAAACTATAATTCTTTGAATCATTGATGGACCGAGAAAACCGAAAACTGATTCGAAACGTAGTGATCGATTCAGTTTCGATTTTAGTAACGGTTTGATGTATTTCAAGAGTTGAAAATACATTTGAGTGCTGATGTTCAAGTGGTTTAACAAAAACAAGCAACTGAGTACAATAAATATTATATTTTAATACAATAAAATGTTTTATATTATGTATTTGGTAATTAGAGTTTATTTATTTAAAGTAAATCAAGAATGGGTCCAATTACCTACCCCAAATATGAACTTAACGAAAGACCTTTTCAATTACCTGTCACTAAAATTCAGCAGAACCAGGTGTTCTTGGGAAAGGTATTGCATCTCTTATATTCTCGACTCCAGTGGCAAACTGCACGAGCCTCTCGAAGCCGAGTCCGAAGCCCGCATGAGGAACTGGCAAAGGATGATCAAAGAGATTTTGATGAATATCTTAAAACAGGTTGCTATTTTTAATGGTAAATGCAATGAAATGATGATTAAACAGAAACCGTGAGGATGACAACTTTTCCAGGATAAGAAGCTATTGTTGTAGTTTATGAGAAGGATCTCTAACCTGAACCGTAACGACGCAGATCGAGATACCACCAGTAGCTCTCCTTATTAAGCTTCAGCTCGTCTAAACGATTTTCCAGATAATCAAGTCGCTCTTCCCTTTGGCTTCCGCCAATGAGCTCGCCAACCTAACCAAACGTAGGCATGAAACAGAACTATAATGAACTCAAACTTATCTGCTGAAATACTGCCATAAAGAGATTGTAGCATGGAGTTTTAGCAGATTTGATCGCAACCATAAATTAAGAAACTTAATATTTACCCTAGGTACCAACATATCCATTGCTGCTACAGTCTTCCCATCATCGTTTTCCCGCATATAGAATGCCTTGATCTCCTGAGAGTTTTACATTCATGAACTTTAGGCATTAAAAAGAGAAAGCAGATAAAATCCAAACATAGAGAAGCATGATAGGGACGGATTGCATGCCTTCGGATAGTCCCTGATTATAACAGGGCACCCATTAAATGCTTGTTCGGTTATGTATCGTTCATGCTCACTTTGCAAATCACATCCCCATTTCACCTACAAAAGAAACCAAGAGTTAGAACTCTCCGATAGAAATGAATCTCCATACAAACTCGTGATAGGATTATCTCTGAACAACATGACTAACAATCATAAATTTAAGCTCGGCATATTCATGACCTGGAAATGGTTATCTTTTCACTTAATTGGAAACTTTTTCTTCTTCTTTTATATGCCTATTGTCTAACGCAAGAGAAGGTTTCTTCATAGGTTTGAACACGGAAAGGGAAAATGCATTACCGGGAATTCAAATTTTTTATTTGCTTTTAGAAGAAGTTCAATTGCATCGGTATAAGTCATCTGCACAAAGTCTTTCTCAGCCACATCCTGTTAACCAAATAAAAGTTACCCTTCATCAGTACAATAATATTGTCGGTAATGGCCTCAAGCACAATAAAAGAGCTGATCAAAATCTAGAAGAACAAATAATGTGTAATAACTCCTCCAAATTCAGAAAGAAAAGATTAAGATACACATCAAGCTCATACATTCAGTCGATCAATGACCCCTTTCTCGATCCAAGTGTTGAAAAATTCCATGTCTTCCTTGCAATTGTCAAGCACATGTCTCACCTTCCAAGGGAAAAAATGAATTATAGCAAATTCATTCGAAAAAATACGACTAAAGAATTTCAATGTATCTGTCTCTTAACTTCCCACTCTAGCAACAAAGACGAATTCATAAATAGATGTGAGAGTAACATACTACATACTGGAGATATGCAGTAGCACAGGCCATGTCATCATTCAGATTGGCAAAAGCCAGCTCTGGTTCAATCATCTAAATAAACGACGGTATAAGTTCTTCAAGATAAGGTTTAGTAAGGTCAGACCAAATGCTCAAAAATAGGTAGGGACATGGAGAATGTTAAAATTTTATGAGGCTAAACCACAAATGCTTACCCAAAATTCAGCCAAGTGCCTAGACGTGTTTGAATTTTCTGCTCGAAAGGTGGGTCCAAATGTATATACCTAACAAAGTATAAGTATGCATTATTTCTTGACTGGTTACTTTCATATTTTGAATTATTATGAGAACAAGTAGAAGCCTACATCCGTAAGAGCGGAAGCATATGTCTCAGCATTAAGTTGGCCGGAAACTGTCAAGAATGCAGGTTTGCCAAAAAAATCCTGGCACATAAAGGACAGAATTACATTAGTGGAATTAAAAAAAATACTATTTCCCGAGAGAGTTGCAAACTACATCCATTATAATTTCAGACATGTTGTGACCGACGATTAAAAAAATGCAATTTTTACAAGTACATTTCCATATAAAACGTCTTATGAACTAATCCATCAATTGCACAGATGATGCATGGAGCAAAGCTATAAAACATGCAGTTGGCTGCCTCTCTGCAGTTGAAGAACCTCAAAATGCAAAAGAGAGCAGTTTTATCATATAAAAATTTGAACATTTTAAATACGGATGCAACTCTACGTAGTAGTATCGGAGGCAGTGTGAAGTAAAACTAGCTCACCTGAGACCAATCAATTAACCAATCCTTTGTAATCGGAATGGCATTCACAGGAGAATCAGCAGCTTCTCTGGAGCTTGGAATCTACTAGTTACAAAAAACTTTATAAGTCAAAAAGCTAAATGAAAAGCCTAAACATTGCATTTAAGTCAACAAGCCCATACATAGTCTAAAACACCCCAAGGTAAAACAAACTTAACAATGCAATAAGGATGCTAGAAAATTATCAAAAATGTAATAATTCCCTTAAGTCTAGATGCTCCAAGTAGTCACGTCGACAATGGCTTAACTTTACACAAAGTTATTTAAAATAGTATGGAGCCGTAGGTTAACTTTCAATGATCAAAACCTAAAATAACAAGATTGCTATTAGAAGAAATAAATAGATTCATTATAGATGCGGTTCATACCAAAGTAGTAACACAGAACTGCTCACCAGCTCCTTCGCAATCTGAAGCTGTAATGATAGGACTTGAGATCCATACAAAACCATTTTCTTGAAAAAATTTATGCGTTGCATAAGCCAAAGCATTCCAGCCTCGTCCAACCTAAAGAGAATTTATATCATTAAAAGAAAATACATGCATAGATAAACAAACACGCTAAGAAAATCACCATGGTCTCATTTGGAAGGCAAAATAACCATGCCAGCAAATAGCAAGTAGAAGTTACAACTAAGGTAAAAGATGATGTCTTGCACAAACTATGGCAAGAGTAAAAATAAATTAATAAAATCTCAACTAGAGATGATAGCGAACAAGCAACAGAACCATACCGCACCAAATGTATTTGTTCTAGGACGAAGATGAGCTTTACTTCTCAAAAATTCTCGACTGACCCTTTTCTTTTGAATGGGATAGGAAGGATCACTTTTTCCAACCTGCCAAAAAACAAAGGATACATACAATCAGTCAAAATAGTAGAAGTTTAAAATTTGTCTTACAATTATGGGAGGATTTTTTTTAATAACCCAACAGAGGAACATGCAGTAACATTCATGAAATATAGAACGGTGACCGTCCAATGTCCATTTCCCAAAGCATTGCCATGAAAAAGGATAGTGACAGAAAGTCAAAAACCAATTTGGGATCACAACAAAGCACTGCATAGAGCATTATGATAGAGTAAAATCATTTTCTGATTTCGTAACGCTACTCTGATGGTTTGCAGATGCAGACCACTCGAATCAATTCTCAAGGGAAAATGGGCGAATACACTCCTACATATCACAATAATCAACTTAAACAAAACAAATAGGAGGGGAATCTATCATACCAAAACAACTTTTTCAACTTTCAGCTCCACCTTCTGCTTAGATCCTTGGCTAGCCACCAAAGTCCCTTGCACCCATACGGATGCACCAGTAGAAATCGAGCCAGATTCCACCTACAAGCTTGAAATATATAAATAATTTGCAACTATAATACACACATAGAGACTAAGGAAATCCAAACAACAACTATATATTGACATTTTCCAGTTTTCCACTCTCACACAACAAAAGGTGCTTAGAAGTCTAAAAAATCAATGTTGTATTACCTGATCATAACCTTCAGCATCCGAATTCATCACGCAATGCATGTTTGAAAGGGATGAACCATCATTTACCTACAAATAAAATATCAATTATCAACCACGTACGTTAATTGAAAGTAAAAGGAGATGGCACAAAAGTTTTCATTTTTACCTCAAGGAATGCAACGCTGCTTTGAACCCGGAGAGTCCGAACCCAACCCATAACCACCAGAGTCTGTCCGACCCAATTCAAACCGTCGTCAGGTCCTCCTTTTATGTCAGCAACCTTCACCTTTTTCCTAAATTCGCCCACTTTATTCCCCATTTCGCCAACTTTATTTTCTGGGAATTCCGTTTTCTTCATCTCCCCGGACTGCAGCGCGGAGGAAATAACGGAGCAGAAGCATCGCTTCCGATGAAAAGTTGAGTTGAAGGGGACCGGCCGGCGAGGGAGTGGCGGGAAAACTCGAGGATTTGTTTTGGCTTTGGAATAAAATGAAAGGAAACGAAGGGTGGAATACGGTTTGAATCGGAGAGGAGTGGCGGGTGTTAGAGCAGCAGCCGCAGCCGTTTTTGCGCCACTCTTTGCTTTAGTTGGATTGGGCTCTTTGTTTACACTGCTTTGATTTCGACCTTCGGTGCATAAATTTGTTTAAGGTAAACTACATAAATGGTCACCAAACTTTTAGTATACTTACATTCTGGTCATTAAACTTTTAAAACATACATCACGATCATTAAACTTCTAATTTATTTTTATTACAATCACTACCGTCAACTGTTGTTAGTAAATATTAATGTAACACGTTAAAATCATTTTTATTTCTTTGTAAAAAATCCTAAATTTCTTAAATTAATTATAATCGTCAATCCCTTTTTACATATATAGTAAGCAACACCATCAAATCTATAACTAGGGTTTATAGAATAGAAAATATCCTAACCTGTTACATCATCATTTTTAACGATAGTGACTATAATGAAAAGGAACTAAAAATTTAATAATCATAATGTAAGTTTTAAAAAATTAATGACCGAAAAGAGAACTTCCTAAATATTTGGTGATCAATTAATGTAATTTATCTTTTTTTCAAATAAAGTTCCATTTTTTACATCTTTTCTTATCATATTACTCAAGTTCGAGCTTTTTCTAAGATCCATGGCCATAACTCAGTAAGCAACAACAAACAATCTAAATATAAAACTGACCCAAATTAACGATGGAGATATAGAAGCGACCAATCCAATCATTTGGTCGATTCAAATGATATTAAGAAGAAAAAAAAACTTTTTGAAGCAGTTAATTTATAAAAAGGGGGGGACATTGGATTCCTTCTCGTCTTCATTTTCTTTTCTCTTTTTAGAGATTAAGCGAGTCCTCGAATTAATCCCATTGCTTCAAAATGAGCACAGGCGACCTTCTCAACGTCGACCCTATAGAGCTCAAATTTTCTTGTAAGTTTGTTCTTTTCATTCTGGGATTCCGATCTTTGATTTATGTTTTTCTTTTTCTTTTCTGGGATATTGATTTTGATCCGTTGTTGTTTATGGTGTTTCAATAGTTGAGCTGAAGAAGCAGATCTCATGTTCTATTCAATTGTCGAATAAAACTGATAATCATGTAGCTTTCAAGGTATCATTTGTCAATGTCGAATTGAAACGGTCTGTTTGGAAGCTGAGAAAAAAAATGGAAATGAATAATTAACAACAATGATTCAATGCTTTATTTGGGTTTTGTTTTCAGGTGAAAACAACCAATCCCAAGAAGTATTGTGTTCGTCCCAACACGGGGATCGTTTTGCCGAAATCTACATGCGAGGTTACAGGTACAAATGCAATGAATCAGTTCCATTTTTCCCCAGAGCGTTCGAGTCGATTCAAAAAATTTAAGAATTTTCGAGTTTTATTTTATCATTCAAACTTTATTTTCGAATCATATCAAATTTATAATATACCTGTATATTGTATATTTCAATTTTATAACTCAAACTTTTCTTGATTTTTTTTCCGAGTAGAATTGAATTTATGAAGTTGTCAAGTTGAATAATTCGATTTTTTTGTCGAGTTTTGCTAATCCCTTGATAATTGTTGTGTTCTGGTAATCTTCAAAAGAATCGTTTTTTCTTTTTTTATTTAGTTACCATGCAAGCGCAAAAGGAGGTCCCTGGTGATATGCAATGCAAGGACAAATTCCTCCTTCAAGCTGTAAAATCCCCTGATGGTGCAACCCCAAAGGATATAACTGCTGAAATGGTATGATATCATTATCCCAGCCCTTCATTTTGCTTGAAATATCCATTTCCGACATTTACATTCGAATCCGAGTAAGTTATTTAATACTTTTGAGGGTTAGGATGTTTAGTTTTCATTGATTACGGACATGTTCGTTTTTCTAGTTCAACAGAGAAGCTGGAAATGTGGTTGAGGAATGCAAGTTGAGAGTGGTTTATGTTTTTTCACCTCAACATACACCTGCAGGTGATGGATCTGAAGTAGGGTCTTCGATGAGAGGCTCTATTTCGGACAATGGACCGGCGAATGCTGCTGAGTTTGTTACGGTATCGAAACCGAGATCTTGATGCTATATTTTTGTTATTGCCTTTGTTGTTTCCCTCTATACTCTTGAATGCTAATAGTTTGGATTTCGTTGGTGAATGCAGGCTGCAAGAACATTTACAGATGATGTTCAAGATAAATCTCCTGAGGTAAATTCTGAATATTCGTGATTCGTTCTTCATTTATTTTGGCATTTTGGATCTGTTGTTTCGATTCTTCATTTTACTTGAAATGTTTGTGTCCAACACCTATATCCGACATCTTTACGAAAATATGATCCTCCAGTAGCATCATACACAAGAAAGAACATTAAAAATTGAACTTATCTGTGTTTTTTAACGATCCTGTATCTGTAACTCACACCCGAGTCAAAGTAACATACTTCTGGATATGGTAAGATCCATATTTTTCTGGTATGTGATGGAGATATATTGAAGGTATAATAATACTCAACAATGGTTTCTATAATTGCAGGCAAAAGCTCTTATAACAAAGCTGACTGAAGAAAAAAATAAGTCAATTCAACAGAATAACAAGCTTCGCCAAGAGCTGGTGAGTGAAACTGACTGTTATATATACCATAGGAGTCATTGTTGTAATCATGAAGAATCTGTTGATTTTGGTTCTCTTCTGCTTACCGTCTCTCCGTCATCGCTTCTAGTTGTTGAAAATTCCGAGTCTTCTGTTTTCCTTTTACATCTCAGACTTCTCGTCTTTCCTTCGAACCGATGTGATCTTGTTGATTGTTGCTTATGAAATGCAGTTAAAAACTTCCATCACCTATAGATTTGTGCTTTAGATATACTTGTCTCCAACCGGTTTATCATGTTCTCTCGATCTTATATGGGCAATGCAAAACTCACAATGTAAAAATTACAAATGTTCAGGAACTGCTGAAGCGTGAAACCAGCAAAAACAGTGGTGGTCTGTCATTCATGCTTGTTGTCTTGATCGGCATTGTCGGATTAATGGTGGGATACATCATGAAGAGATCGTAAACCTCTACAGACGGATCGAATTGGCTCGGCTGCTTATTTTTCCTCTTAAAGGGAAGAAAAACAGAGGGTCTTCGTCTCCAGTTGCTTCCATTAGTTTAGCTTTATGGAATTAGCATTAAGGCTAAGGGTCCTATGGGCATGCAGTCAGTAGGTAGTTGCACTTCCATTAATGTCTTGCATTCTTTCTGTAATTATCATATTTTTTTTACCATTTTTTCTCAAGGATAAGGCTACTTGACCTGTGTGGTAAAGTCTGGTCTAATCCAAATTATTATTTAATAATTTACTATAAAATAGGGGAAATTATTTATCTATTGCAAATAAAATCATGAATTTAAATATAAATAATGTGTTTAGAATTACTCAACATTGCCATTAAAATAAAACATAATCGGCAATTTACTAGTTTATGACATAACATTCATTCCACATGATTTTTACACATTTGCTTTTTAAATTCAATAAAAATGCAAATTTATCTATATAAAATAACATTATTTAAATTGTTAAACATAATAAAAATATATTAACTATTTCAACAATTAAATGATAATAATAGTCAAACATAACAGACTAATCTTAAATGTTAAAAGGCAAAGCCCCTTCCACATAACTATTGGATTTAGATGAACCGCCCTGCAGTCTGTTAGAAAATGAAGTCACTGACCTGAACAGATTTCCCCTTCCCTGTGTTTCTACCGATTAAATACGCTCGGTCCTCGATATCTGCATTTGGGCAGTTCATTCTATGCCTGCGGTGTCGGCATCGAGCCATTAAGTTATTTACAGATAGAAAGCAACAAAAGGGTGTCGATGATGTTACAGAACATACCAAGCAAAGTGATCTTCACAACAAATAGAACCCCAAATGATTGAGAGTCCAGTTCCTTTCCTGCAATCAGCAACGAGCAACGCATTAGGCCAATTACAAAGTAAATTTAAAGTTGTAGGAACAATAGAATAAGTGTTATAGATAATATACCAAGTTGCCGTATACATATCATAGAACTTGTCGAATGCTTTATCGAAGCAGTAGTGGCAAATCAAAAGATCCCTAATATCAGTCACCTCGCACCTAGAATTACAGCATTTCACCTATATTGATGTCTAGACATTAGTGTCAAGACATGAATTGTGAGTGGCGAGTGATACGGTACCTAAAGTGCAGAGAACGGAAAAGAAAATTCTCACCAGCCACTTGAGTTTATGCGAGTAGTACTGTTTATGGGATGGATGGGTATGGATATGTTCATTCAAATGTCCTTCACTGTATTTCATAACATCCAGGAGGAAAGATCATAAGCTTCCCTTTTTGTTTTGTAATACATAACGAAGACAAATGTGAAAATGACAAGATAGAGGATATACAGCTTACTTGTCACAAACGACAGTGCTGCAATGAAGACATGTTGCCAGGCCAATCGAGCCACGGCATGCATTACAGTTTGCATGAGATAAGTTTTCACCTATCTGATGGCATCTGCAGATAGGAAGAAAAGCAAAGAGAAGAACTTAGTTCCCTAAGAATTGAAATTAATTAAGTCAAATAAAGATTTTGAAACTCAACAACCAGATTAACAAAAATGTTTAGGTATACGAGCTACTTTTGAGAACAAAGGATGAGCATGAACCCTACCCTCAACAAATAAAGAAATAAATAAAGGAAACAAGGAATCTAGCTGATATATACCCAAATTTGCCTTCAGTTCAGAAAAAAATAAATAAGAAAACAATATTGACCAATCACATGCACAATATTTTTAAATGTTTGAAGGTTTTTCTTTTTCAAAAATATTTAATTTGGGATGAATACATGAAATTTAGTTGTATAAACCTTCTGTATAGTTCAAGAAGATCTCTGGATAGAGAAGTGGGCTTGCTCTGATTCATCACAGCCTAAAATAGAGAAAACTTTATTAAGGAAAAACATGTTTTCAAAGTTCATAATTGTAAAGGACCAAAGTACTTCCTCTAGCAGAAAATAATTAATAATAAACCTGCTCAGATGTGGTGACCAAGCAATCTTCAGCAAGGTGTCCGGGCCTCTTGCATTTCCAACTACAATCAGAATCATTCATATAAGACTCGGTGGTAATCACAACTAGATAGTGAAACCTATTTTCAAATGGCATAGAACCTAAGGAGCTATGCTATCTCATACTTGAAGAAAATCTATTTAGCAATGTTGTTTCGAAATACAATACTTCAAACGAAATTGTACCATTTGTAGCTACAAAGACTAGATCCCCTCGGGATCCAGCGATGGTTGTTGTAATCCCAAGTGTCCTCCGCAAGTTCAGGAGAACGAGAGATGGATACAAGTTCAGATGACGAGAAAGATGGATTTGGAATGCTCATGGATTTCTGGAAAGGCAACACATACAGGCTTAATATAGTGAAAACAGTAAGAAAAGAGACATCCTTTTGTTATCGTGAAAAAAGTCGAGAGTGGGAACCTCAGTTATTTGAAGGCTTTGCAAAAGGGCAGATTTGCACTCCATGCTGCAAATGTCGTCATCAGTCTACACAGACACACATCATGTCCAAAGTTAGAGAGTCGTAGAAAGCAACTATGAGAATTGTGTGGTGAATTTTGAATAACAAGGCTCATTTATCTCACCTTATCACATATATATTCTCCATACCTACCACAAACTACACAAACAGGTTCGCCTGGAAGAGGAAACCGTTGCTCACTTCTGCTCTTAACTCGGTCTACTTCATTCACATCACCTACAATAAATATAGTAAAACAAAAGTAAAGGACACATATGCAACAAATATAATTTACAGCTGCGGCGATCACAACTGAAGGAGATTCTAAAACAAACCATAATCTGGAGGATCCTGAGTTTCTTTATCATCAGAAGAAGTACTTTCATCGCCTGAAATTTTAGGAACACGGTATTCAGTAATCGCATACACATTCAATGGTGATTATAGAGTTGCAAGTCATCAAAATTTATAAATTGAATTTGAAAATCATGTCTTTATAAACAGAACAACAATCAGCTCAAAGTTAACGTAATGAATTTTGCTATCAAAAGTAGGATGAATGCAACTTACTCCCATAGTCTACCAATGTTACACTCGAATTCGAAGCTTGCTGCAACAAACAGAAAAACAATAAGAAGAATTAAAAGGGAAAAACTAAAATTCATTTAAAATAAAACTAAAAGCAATCACTTATTACCAAAACATCAGTACTCAGTTCGTCGTAACCCTGAGATGAACTAACTTCTCTCCTGCTCAATCAAAAACCGGATTTCACAATAAATGAAAACAATTACACTTCAGAATGTGAAAATTACATTTAAAAAAGAAAAATAGAAAATCCCACCTTCTTTTCAGAATGTAATCGTGATGAGACATAGGTCCATCGTTGTCTTCAATTTCACGGCTACGATGAGGCCGAGACAATGGCTGACGCTCTCTCGGGCGTTTCCTGCACGCGCTTTTGTTTTCGACCTGAGATTGTTCTTCGGTCGGCGGAGGAGCATTTCCGGTGGCGATGTTATAGGCTATGAATTGGAGGAAGGGAAAGTCTTAAAACTTGTTTGATAAGGAAGAAATTAAAAAAAAAAAAGTAATATAAAAATTCACCTTTTAGGTTTTGAAGAGCAGATGATATATTTAAATCTTTCTTGTAAGAGATGGAAGGGTTTTTGTAGAAATTCGATCTCGTCCCCATTTCCCCCCTTTTGCCAAGGATTGATTATTAGAAAGGAAGGGAAGAGCTTAATGAACAGCAATGGCGGCAGCCCAGCACAGAGATAACAAAACGATGTCGTTCGGAAGGTGTTATCAATGATACGGTGGAATTTGCCGCGGTTTGACTCTTGGAGAACGAATTCAAGGGCCACAATTTAAAAAAATACATATATATAAATAAATAGTTTGAGAAAATATCGTAGAAAATAATTTATTTTTATAGATGTCTGGATTTTAGGGGTTATAGATTTATTTTAAAGTTTATAATCTAAGGTTTAAGATTAAATTTAAAGTTTATAATTTAAATTGTAATTAAAAATTGGAGTTTAAAATTTAAAGTTATAATTTAAATTTTATAAATTAAGGTTTAGGTTCTAAGGTAATATGTTAGATATTTAATTTTTTATTTATAATTTTTAAATTTTAAATTTAAAATTATATTTAATAAATTTTAAGCATATAAATATAAACTCTTAAATCATAAACTCTAAATTAGATCTCTACCCATAAAATTAAAATATTTATAAAAAATAAAATGTGTTTACTGTCACTACATAATATAATTACCTAGACAATTTTACCCTTATATTTTATTTTAAGAATAACTTTTAATTAAATTTGATTTTATATAATATATAAAATAGAGTATATTATTGCGTAAATTAATAGAAAGATTGTGAAAACTGTTATTTTTATAAATATTTTAATTTTATGCTTTAGATGTTATGAGTTTAGATTTAAAATTTACAAAATATAGTTATAATTTAAAAATTAATATTTTTTAATTAAGTAATAGTAATTACAGTAGTATTTGTTTTAGAATATAATCTCTACTATTTGACATTAATCGTTCAATCATTCTACTGATATTATTAGTACTCGAACTCGTAATTTTTAGAAACATCAATCATTTCTTTAATCACTTTGGTTAGAGGTACATTTAAAAACTAATGTTAAATTTTAGAATCCACGTACATTTATATTGGTATAGAAACTTTCATATCTATAAATAAAAATACTCTATAAAAATAAAAATATTTTATATATCAATATACAAAATATTTTTATAATAATTTATCTGAATTAATCTATCAGTCGAATACCCATAATTATAAGAGTATATTCTTTTAATTGCACGAATTATCTAGCCTCAGTGGTTAAGAGAACGATTGTTGTTCTTAGAGGTCACGGGTTGAAGTACCAGTAATGTCAGCAGCAGTACAGTGTTTGAGCGATCAATGTCCAATAATTAAGAACATATTCTAAAACAGATACTACTGTAACACTGTAACCGATTAAAAAAATATTCTTTTAATTTATCCTGTGTGAGGACCCCACACTTTATTTGACAATGTCCCATGATCATCCCCACCCAACATTACTATCCGTCCGATTCAAATACTTTCCAGCCTTATCCAAAACAACAGCAACACGTGACAATGTCTTAACGTATATAAACAAGGATTAGCCAACTTTGTAAGTTGTAACAAAACCCAAACCAATCATATCAATCCACGTGTAAATCATACCCATTGGAAATTACATATTAAGCCATTTTTTAAGTCTTTCAACAATCATTAATAAAATTAAACAAAACAAAAATTCGGCTGAAACAGAGGCATAGACGAAGGCTTTTGCCTATATTAATCTTTTGGACCAAGCCACCAGCTTCAACCCTCACAAGATTTCATTTTTAGCTTTGGGTTCATCTGCAAAAGGTTTGCCTTTCTGGGTAATTAGAAAGTACAGTTTTTTTTGTTGTTGAAATCTGGGTTTTTATTTGTTCTTTTTGTTGTGATTTTGTTTTATACAATTTGGGTGTTTTTGGATTGCTTGTATTTGGCTTTGATTTTACTTTGATCTTGGAAAAACAAGTGGTTTCATTTGATTTTTGGTTTGTAATTTCAGGAGGAATGGCAAAGAGTTACTTCAAGCAGGAGCATGATCTGGGTATGTACTGTAATCTTTATAATTTGTTATGAACATGGTGTAAAGATGTATGATTTTTAATTTCTATGTTGTTCATGGTAAATCGATGTGAACTATGGTATTTACTGGGAATCGATTATTTATGTATTTTGGAAGGTAATGGTTTTTCTGTTTGGTTCTGGCTTCAGAGAAGAGGAGGGCAGAGGCTGCTAGGATTAGGGAGAAATACCCGGATAGGATACCGGTAACGATTGAAACTTTCGAGATCGATATCGATCATATTCGTTAGTGTTCATATAATTTGTTCTACTGTTTTGATCAGCCTGTGTATCTGATGATGATTGTAAGTTTTCCAAGCTTAATTTGTTGATTATATCGATTTGTTTTTAAGGTGATTGTGGAGAAAGCAGAGAGGAGTGATATCCCGAACATCGACAAGAAGAAGTAAGCGTCTCTGATATCTTATTTGTGGCTTTAGATTCTCTTGATTCATTGTTGTATTCTGCTAGAGCAACGTCCGGTGTTAGTTTCTTTGAATTATCCCTCTGTCGAATTGCGATTTTGACACAATATGATTTTGATGATCAACATCCCTAGCTAGAATGAAGTGTTATAAAGTGTAAAGTGATGATGATGATGGTTGATTCTTGTGTATTTTAGTTATAACAATCGATCGTCTCGAACATATGAATCGTTCATTAGAGATTATCTTCATGTAATATGATTCCGAATTTTACAGGTACCTTGTCCCAGCTGACTTGACGGTCGGGCAATTCGTATATGTCATCCGTAAAAGGATCAAACTGAGTGCTGAAAAAGCAATATTCATATTTGTGGATAATGTCCTCCCTCCAACTGGTAATCCCTTGTATTTATATCCACCGGTGCTGGCGGTGCTCGATTCTTTACCTTTGCTATCTGATTCAAAGCCGGCTAAACTCTTTTTCTTTTCTTTTCTTTTTGCAGGTGCCATTATGTCTGCCATATATGAAGAGAAGAAAGATGAAGATGGACTTCTTTACGTTACTTACAGCGGGGAGAACACATTCGGGGATCAGATTTCCCAGTAGCCTTCGGTAAATTCGCTCCCGAGATTGCTTTTATCTTTCTCTCGCTTCACCGAACCCGTATATTACTTCTAGCATTACCATTTCCGTTGCCTTTGGACTGGTAATTTCGTTATTAATAGTCTTATTTAAAGCTTGGTGACAATGGTGTACAGCTGAATACTGTATATAAATTTTAAGGTTTCCACTCAATGTTAATACGTTCCTTTTTGTTTTATCGATTGAATTCGATCGATCCGTTCACAGAAAGATGCTAGCAACTTAGCATCGAATTCGAAGTTACGTCATTTCGACGTCTGTCTTCGTGGGGGCATCGGAACCTTCCAACCACCAAGTATCCACCATACCATCAAGACAGCCGATGGCCAAGCCACCATCGGAGAAACCTCCATTGCCACCTGTTGTTATTGTGCCGTTATCAACCCTTCAGCTACAGTCCCACTCCCACCACCTTCTGCCGGAGGTGGTGGTTGCGTGGCATTAGAGGTGGAGCTAGCTTTCCTGCTCCACTAACTACCCAACCTCCCTGCCCTGTTAATTCACCTAAACGAGGAGTAGTCATTACATTAGTTTATTAATCTGAATTAAATACTATAAAAGACTTAAGCGATCTAGTGTCTCATTCTACTAGACCAATCACTAGGGGTAAGTGTTCGATCGAGTTAAGTCAAAAGATTTTAAATTATTTGAGTTGACGAGTCTAATTTTATCATTTGAATTTTTATTCAAAATTTTTTTGAGTCAAGTCGAAAAGTTCGAGTTGAATCTAGTTTTCGAGTTCTTATAAAAATTTAATTATAATTATTTATTATGTTATAATACTCTTTGGTTGTAATTTAAATAATTTTCATTAATCATACAA
Organism: Abelmoschus esculentus; assembly: GCA_035048815.1. Taxonomy (NCBI): domain Eukaryota; kingdom Viridiplantae; phylum Streptophyta; class Magnoliopsida; order Malvales; family Malvaceae; genus Abelmoschus; species Abelmoschus esculentus. Next base: position 7,456,034 of record JAUCBN010000061.1, on the reverse strand, counting down.
GATACGTATATATATTTTTTCTTATATGACAATATTTCCTCTTATTTATATATATATTATAACTCAAATTCGTCTTGAACTTAAAAATAATTCATCTAAATGCTAAAAATTTTGAGTTATTCGAGTAACTCGAATTTTTATTTTACAACTCAAATTTTATTTAAAATTTTTTCAAGTCGAGTTTATGAAACTTTAAATCGAGTTAAGATGAGTCGAGTATTTTTACCTCGAATCAAGTTAATTTATTCGATTTTTTTAATCGAATCAAATTTTATTCACCTCTACTAATTAAAATTATTGATATATTTTTTTAATTATCATTCTTTCTTAGACTATACTACTTTGGGTACTAAATTAAATGTTGAAATCAAATCTAACATGAAATTGGAAAAAAATAAATATCATTTTGAACATTAATTTCAAAATTTAAGACCTCCCCAAAACTGGTAAATATGGTATTAAATTCTGACCATTAGAAGTCGCATTTCATACATTAATCTAATCTAGACCAAACTCCAAACCTTGTAATTCACGAACCATCACCCAATGGGCATTTGCCACATACCCTCAAACCATGAAAAACCACCCCAAAAGTTGCAATCTTTTGTTTCACCATGTTTTCCTGCCCAACTACCCCCCTTTGGATTGGATTTTGCGGCAAAAAACCAACAACAATGGCACCTGCTCATTGGCTCATTGCATGTTACCATATATACTTCATAGCGAAAGAAATTAATAAGAGTTTTCATTGGATTTGCCTCAGGATTTGGTTGGCAAAATCTCCCAACTTTTTCCTTTCTTCTTCATCCCCTCCAAAGATTTTGCATAAACTCATTGATTTTTTCGTTATCTTCCATTTTCATTTTGGTTTGTGTTGTGAGTGTTAATGGCCAATGCATCTGGGTTTTTCACACCTTCGGTTCCGAAGCTGCGGACAAAGATTCAGCCTTCAATAGGAATTTCTCGATCTGGGTTTTGCTTCTCTAGGAGGGTAGTGTGCTCAAGTAGCACTGAAGGCGCAGAGAAGCTGGGTTCCCCTTCTGAATCTCGAATCCCCAAGTAAATCTTTCTGCTGCTTTTTATATAATTTCTTGTTTGATTGCGAATCTAGTTTATCAGTTGACATATTTGTGAAAATGGTGTTAAATGAGCTTCCTTTGTTGATATAATTTCATAGCTTGATTGTTGTAGTAACTGTAAAGTTGTAGGCTGAAGTGTTCTTGAACTAGCAAGATGAAAGGGGTTTATTGCTTCATTCATGTGCAATTTTTAGCTTTTTTACAGGGCAATTGACTTAGTTAAAATTTGAAAGGTTAGGGTCTCATTTGATTGTAGTGCTCCCTTAGCTATGTTTCTGCTCTTGGATTATGGCTAAGTGTAGAACCGTTGAACGGTAGATTTGCCTTGTTTATCCGAAGGTTGCTTTGCAGAGATTTCTTGGACTTGGTATGAGCAAGATGTTTGGCTTATGATGTTCTTATGTAGTCCGAGCAGAGAATAACTTATTGCACCGAGCTTGATACCGATATAGTATCGGTTATTACCCATTCATGGACATGTTTGATATTCATATGACCATACATCAGATACTTTATTTTAGTTGCTAGATAATCCTTTTTTCGGTTCAGTTTGTCCCTAGGAGTCCCTCTTAGTGATTGTGTTGAGATGTAGCTTCATTTTTATTTGTATGTTTATTACTTTCATATTTGGAATGATAAACAATTTCCTTGAATTATGATTTATTTTTCTGTCTATACTTTGGAAAAACACAGGCTTGTTAGTAAAGGCTGCAAGTTAGTCGGTATTGGGTCAGCAGTGCCGTCTCTTTCAGTTTCAAATGATGATCTTTCTAAAATAGTTGATACATCTGATGAATGGATCTCTTCCCGCACTGGAATACGAAATCGACGGGTAATATCAGGTCAGAATACAATCCATTCTAGTTCTATGTGTAGAATATTTGTCTACCGATCAGCTGGCATTTTGCTTGAAAATCCCCTGCCCCTAGATATGCTGGTTTTATGTACAGCCTATTATGCTCTATTTCTGACAAGGTTGAAAAGAATAGTTTATAGAAGATTTTCCCAGTACGAAAAGGCAGAATTTGGCCCGGCATAAGTGTTGCACTCCATTGCTCTTACAGGAAAGGAAAGCTTGAAAGATCTAGCAGTTGAAGCGTCACGAAAAGCTCTTGAAATGGCAAATTTTGATCCTAATGATCTTGATCTAATCTTGATGTGCACATCTACTCCAGAAGAAAAATTTGGTGCCGCTCCGCAGGTTAGTTTTCTTTCCGAATCTAAAGATATTTTTCATTATTTGAGAAATCATTTATGCGTGTTTTATCTTATAGTAATTTTGTACTTTGTCGTTCTGGCAACCATTATTTAATCTGTCAGATCCCAATGGAGCTTGGCTGCAAAAATTCTCCTTTAGCTTATGACATTACGGCAGCTTGTACCGGATTTGTGCTGGGTTTGGTCTCAGCTGCTTGTCACATAAGGGGTAATAATTTAGTTTTACTTCACAGCAAGGAGGTCTCACTTTTGTTGATTCATGTTATAATTTTGAACTTCTACACTTGTGAATTACAGGAGGTGGCTTTCGTAATGTTTTGGTGATTGGAGCTGACGGTATTTCTCGATTTATTGATTGGACTGATAGAGGGACTTGTATCCTCTTTGGGGATGCCGCAGGTGCTGTTCTAGTTCAGGTAATACGCTCCCAACTTCTTTTCATAATTTAACTCTTTCCTGGAAGATGCAATGACGATTTCTTGGTGAGGACGATGATCTGATTTGCCTATGTACATGCATGCATTTGCCGTATTTCCGTCTACCCGAGGTCATACCTGGTAGCCTGAACTAGTGATAGTCTTAAATCAAAGGTTGTAGATTGTTGCATCGTGCATGTAATCTGCAGTCTTGGCAGGGAATGATTCCATGGTGCATCGTACCCCTTGCTGAGTTACCGAACACCATATCACACGTAATACGGGTATGGATTAGTATACACGAAATATGATATCATTTGTCATTGATTCTGTAGGCCTGTGATGTTGAGGAGGATGGTTTATTAAGCTTCGACTTGCATAGTGATGGCGAGGGTGCAAGGTACGTGCCTCTGTGTTATTGATTTAAACAAACACCGTCTTTATTCGTTTTGAATAATTCGACCGAGTTTTTGCCCCTGTTGCAGACATCTTGGTTCCCCCATGATTGATGCTAAAACCGATGAACTGTTGGTTTCTAATGGTTCAGTGTTAGATTTCCCTCCGAAAAGGTCCTCTTATTCTTACTTACAGATGAATGGTAAAGAAGTCTTCCGCTTCGCCCTCCGATGTGTACCACAATCAATCGAATCTGCCCTGCAGAAAGCTGGTCTTGTTTCATCCAGTGTGGACTGGTTATTGCTCCATCAGGTAAATGATTTACAGTACAACTTGTTCCGGCCATTCCATTGAAGTCTTTGATTGCTATCTGTGTTTCGATTAATTAATTCTCGTAACATCTTGTAATGGTGATTTGATGGATTTGGTTGCTGTAGGCAAACCAAAAGATTATCGATTCAGTCGCAACTCGGTTAGAGTTTCCTCAGGAAAAAGTGATATCAAATTTAGCAAACTACGGTAATACAAGTGCTGCATCCATTCCTTTGGCATTGGATGAAGCCGTTCGAAGCGGAAAGGTGAAGCCGGGGCATACGATCGCAACTGCAGGCTTTGGCGCAGGTTTAACTTGGGGTTCGGCTGTTATTCGATGGGGTTCCTCAGGCCAAATGAACCATGTTTGAAAAGAAGAGAAAAGCACTCTCCAGTTCCAACATTCTGATCCAAAAATACACAGAAAATGGGAGTTTGGAATCACATAATCTCCATCACCAGTCAGCTACATTATTGTTCCTTCCAATTCCGATACATTTTAGAATAAATGTCTTATTAATAATTGATGGATGAATGATGTGATAGTTAATAAAAATTTATAAAAGTATTGGTTATTATTTATTTGTTATATCAATTTAATTTTAATTTAATTAAATAAAATTAAATGTGTTATCACTCAATTAAATAAATTTATATTAATTTTTAATTATTTTATTTTTTACTTGGATGATGATATGTATCGTTACATAGTTTAAAAAAAATAATTGAAGGATGAGTTTAGCATGGACTGAATCTGCAACTTCTAAGTTCAAATCTCCACGACTTCATTACTATTTCAACCCATCTTTAATAAAATAAATTGTATCATTGAATTTATATCTTATAACATAATAAATATTAAAAATAATAAATAAAATAATCGAAAAAATTCTAATCTAAATCATTTAAGGTGTTTAATTTTGATAGTTTGCATGATTTTATATATTCAAAAGTATATTTTTTTATTTAATTTTTTTAACTTTTAATAGTATACTTATTTTTATGTTAGTATCCATTTTCTTTGTTTATACCGTAATATTTTTACAATTTTAATAAAATTAGCTATTATAAAAAAAAACTATCATAGGAAAACAAGTCTCAGACATAACATCCAAGAGATCAAAACATGTTCTTAATTGTTTCATAGTGTCAAACAGTTTAAATGGCTCAAAAACAAACTAGCAAGCTTGACTTGCTTAGAAAATTTAACAAGAGACAATCTACAGATCAAAATTTTCCGACTCAAACTACTTTAACGAATCATAATCCATTTGAATTCACACGACAAAGTACAGACTTACCGAAATGGGGGGAAGAAGATATAAGTTAAATTTTTTGGGTCCCATTTATCTCATCTGGACAATACCAGCAGAAATCAGCTTCTGAATCTTGTTCATCACCATAGGATTCTTGGTGTGCTCCTGTGCTGCCTTTGGGTTCTCCTGGAAATCAACCAGCACCTGCACACATACAAAATGTTTCTTGGTAAACCACAGGGATAAATATCAAAACTACACATCAACTTGGGTCCAATGTCAACTTTGAATTGTACAATGGTAGACATGATTTTCTGATTTCAGTCGGTTTTCACAAATTACTAATATGAAAATAAATGTGTAATTAATTACCCTTCTAAAATGTATATAATTGAGTCAAAATGAAAGTTTCATGTGTATAATCACACAAAATCGAAGTGCATGGGTCAAGCATAGAAAAATCAATGATTTTTCAGTCCTTACCTGTCTCATGACTGGATCCGAAAGAATGTTTTGAATTTCCGGATCTTGCATTGCCTTGGCCTGCAACATTACACCGATTTAACATTATCAGGGCCTCCTAAACAGCGTTTAAAATGTACATGTAGACAACAACAGACACAGAAAACGAAACACTTACCTGTCTTTCCTTCAATTCTTCAGGGCTCAAATCACCTCGATTAGCTTTGTTAATCTGTTCTACACATCTGCAAAATGATTGACAGAAAGACAGTTATATGACACTTCTGAAAATACAAACACCAAACCGAACACCTGAAGCAGAAAGTCGAATACCTTCTAACACCATCAAGCAATTCCTGGTTATTCGGGTCGTGTTTCAACCCTTCCTGGTATGTTTCTAAAGCTTTGTCATACTCCTTCATGAAGAATTGAACAGCTCCCTTTCTTGTGTAACCCTTGGAAAATGTTGGATCAAGCTCAATGCACTTCTCAGCATCTTTCAATCCCTCAGGCAAAGCACCCAACTTTGTGTAGCATGCAGCTCTATTGCTGTATGCCTGACATGAACAAAAAATGCATTTCAACGGTCCATATGATGCCACCTTGTGTGAATTTGTCACAACCAAACTCGCAAAAACTGAAAAAAACTTCTTACCTTCGGATCTTTGGGGTTTCTTCTCAACGATTCTGTATAATGCTTCACAGCCTCTGGATACTTCTGCTGCTTGAAATATTCATTCCCTGGGTATAAATATATTAAAGAAGTACAGAGATAAACATGTTAGGGGGACTACTATTTTTGCTCATTCCAACATGAATATTACACATTGACTTGGACAAAACTTGAATGAATATGATAGCAAGATGAAGCATAACCTAGGAAATACCAGTAGCAAGACACACAAATCAGAGAAAAGAATATAGACCAATAAAGATACCACAGAATGCAACACACAAACTGCTAATGAGTACCTTTCTCACGCTCTTCATCAGCGATCTTTGGATCAAAATATTCTTGCTGCTCTAGTTCTTTCTTGGCCTTTTCAGCATCATTTAGTTTCTTCAATGTGTCTGGATTGCGATGCTCGGTAAGAGCTTTCTGGAAAGTCTCAATAGCAGGTTCATAATCTTTTGAGCATTTAGCCATCTTCACCAAAGCAGTTCCCTTCCTAGTCAAGGCTTTCGCTATCATTTTATAATCTGCTCTAAGCTCTCTACCTCTTTCAACAGCCTTGTCACAATCCTTAATGCAGTCCTCGTACTGCATTCAACAACGAATGTAGACAAAAAAAGGGATTGAAGTTAGATACACATATAACCTATAGTGAACTAATGGGAGTATTCTCTTATTGGGTTCAGTAGAAATAATGTTGGAAAAACATAAAAAATTAATAATGATAATAACTTGACATCTTTCAAGACCAAAAAATTTCAAACCTCTTGTAGCCACTAGCCAGAAAGAAGAGAATGAAGGAAAATCCTTATTCAGGAGGAAGGGCTGGGCCTTTCTCAACCCATCCACCGCCAACTCTTGTCTTTTAAAAAACAAATGTGTTTGTGCATGTATATACTCATGCTCAATACCAACATAATTAAGCAGATTTTATACATTCTGTGCACTTAGCAACCGCATGATGGAACATAATAAAAAAATCATAAATTCACACTTTATAATCATGCTAAGATACCATTACAGATATGATTTTATAAGTTCAACCACTATTAAAAACAGGGAATCATCTTAGAGCTGACGATACCCAACAGTGAAATTAATCTGTTAAAAGTAAATATGTAGTCATTAATTATTTTTTATTCTGAATGTTCATCAACCAACAAAACCCACATTTTTATAAAGTTCATAGCAATAATTACACTGAAACAAGTAATTTTTTAGTTTTTTAAAGCAGATATTATATATTCTGAACACTTACCAATGAACGACAGGACATATACAATCATGCCGTAGTAAATTAATAGTGGTTATAAAACTACCATCTTTAATGATTTCTTAACATGGTTATTGAGTATATAGTCTTTCATTATTACATAATCTGAAATGATACCAGCATGAATGTCAAGCAACCAACAATTTCGACATTTTTTATGTTCATAGCAAGAAGTAAAATTTATAGTTAGTAGTATATAACCATACCTTGCTCATTTCCAAATAAACAGCAGCTCGATTGGTGATATATGAAATATCTTCATCATCAATCTCCATTGCTTTTGTATAATGCTGAATAGCAGTTTCAAAGTCTTTCTTTTTGTATGCAGCATTCCCGGTCTCTTTTTCCTTTAAAGCTTTCTCCTTCTTCTCCTTTTTCCCCTTCTCTTCCTCCGTGATTTCCATCGGTTCCGGCACAGACTCTGGCTTCTTTGCCTCCTCCTTAACAGGCTGTGAAGGCGGTGGAGGTGAAGGTGTCTTCGCCTCTTGAACCTCCATGTCATCCCCACCACTACGTGCAATCTTAACATTCAACAAAACACCCAAAGCTTGCATAACTCTTTGGTCTTTCAAATGCTCATTCAATTTGCTAGGATTCCTTTGAATCTCCTGCATCGCTTTAACAAAATCCGGCTGCTGTAAAAAAGCCCTAGTAGATGGATCCGCCGTCAATTTAGCCCACATCTCTGCCCCCTGAAAAGCATCACCGAATAGATTCGGCGGCTGAGCCGATCTAGCTCGAGAACTCGAAGTCATCGCCGCCGATTGAGCATCAGCCAAGCCGGATTTCAATGCTTCATTATTAGGATCGATCTCTAGGCCCTTTTTGTATGCCGAAACAGCTTCTTGGTATTGGTGCAAACCGAGGTGAGCCGCGCCAAGCCTGCTGTAACCTTTGGACCAGTCCGGTTTAAGGTCGACGGTTTTCTTGGCGTCGGATAATGCGGCATCGTATTGATGTAGGGAAGCGTAAGCGGCGGAGCGGTTGGAGTAAAGGACGTGGTTGGTCGGAGAAAGGTTTATAGCGTCGGTGAAGTGTTTGACAGCGGTGTTAAAACCGCCGGAAGAAAAGGCGGCGTTGCCTTTCGCTTTTGCTTCATCGGCCATCGGAAATCGAATCTAGAAGGTCTGATTTCAGGTTTAGGGGTTGGATTTTGGGTTTCTAATTTAGAGGATCAGACAAGAGACGTTCGCTGGTTCTGGAAGCTTCTTATGTGTTTTAGTATTGGTTAAATTGCTTGATCAGTACCTGTGATATAACATAAACTTCTTATATATTTGTTTTTACTCTGACAAAAACGAATGTCTAAACTGGTAGGGTCTTTTATAGGTTTGTGGATATTTTATTCACTTTAAATTAATGATAATATTTTTAAAATATTTTATTTCTCACCTTTAATCTAGCTAAAAATAAAAAATAAATCAAATAGAAAAAATATTTTATTTCTCAACTTTAGTTTTAAAACAAATCAAAAATTCAAAATTATTCAAAAATTATATGATATTTTTGGTGATAAGATAAGGTTATGTTCGTGATATATTTAGTCGTATTGTTATTGAATATCATCCATTAATATAATTGAAAATCTATCTTAAAAAATTATCTTTTTACAGGTCTCAAAATGTTTAATTCCGATTTGATTTAATTCGAATTATATGTCATTGTAATAAAACATAATTTTATTTATTTGGGTAAACTGGAGGTCATTTAATTATGGGTAAGGTTACATTTGGGTCACCTAATTACTAAAAGTTATATTTGGGTCACTCATGTATGGATAAGATTATATTTGGGTCACTCATGTATGGATAAGATTATATTTGGGTCATTCAGTTTTTAAAAGTTATATTTAGATCACTCAATTATAGGTAAGATTACATTTGGGTCACTCTTCATATTTGATAAAAAGTTTATCAATTCTTGTATTAGATTAATTAATAATTTTAAATAAAATACTCTGATATTAACAAGGGTATAAAAGTGATTTAGAAGAAAAAACGACCAAATTAACATACTTTTTCAAATATGATGTACTCTGATATTAACATAATCTGAGATACGTTACAATACCGAATAAATTTGATATTAATGATTATATTAAATAATATACTCTATAATAAAAATGACATGCGAATTAGGTGATTCAGGTTCTAATAATATTCTTTTATAAGTCGTGAATAAATTTTTTAAAAAATAAAAAATAAAACAAATATTACCGTATAAGATATGTTTTAAATATATATTATTTTAAATTTAAAACGATATTTAATATAACACTATAATCACTCGATTAAAAAATATTTTAAAAACGTGGAAAATGTCGAAATGAAAGTTAAAAGCTTGAAAAAAAATGAAGAACCAAACATAACAAAAATGAATTAGGTTTGCTGTCACTTAGCAACCATCCTGGCAATAAAATCATTGTATTTGAGCTTCCCATCGGCGCCGACATCCATTCCCTTGATCCAATCATCGAACTCCGCCGGTTCCAGCTTCTCTCCGACGCTGGTCAATATATGTTTAAGATCGGACACCAAGATGAACCCGGTCCCTTCTTTATCCAGCACCTTGAACGCATCCCGAAGCTGCTGATCGAACGGCTCCGTCTTCAAGTGCTTCTCCATCAGTTCCAGAAACCTTTTGAAATCAAATGGCGACGTCAACTTCTCTTGAGCCACGATGTCTTTGAGTTGAGCTTGGGTTGGGTTCCCACCCAGTGATCTCATCAATACCCCGAGCTCCGTCGGAGCTATCTTTCCGTCGCTGTCGGTGTCGAAGAGAGTGAACGCTTCTTTCATCGCGTGTTTCTGGTCCTCGCTTAGCCCCATTCTGCCGGGTCTGGGTTCGACGGCTCTAGAGTTTTTTGATAATTATTATTGCTTTCCATTGCGGTGGAGCTTCCTTTTAACTCGAGAAACGGTAAAGATGCTCGAGATGATGAAGAAGAAGGGAAAAAGTCTTGGATTGACTGTTTCTTTCGCATTTTTCTGATCTGAAAAACCCAACGCCATGCATGCAGGTGTGTTTCCCGGCTTAGACTCTTTTTTCAATTTTGGTAAATCTATATTTAGCTATTAAATTTGATAAAAATATTATTATGTAATTTTTACGTTGAGCACTAAAAAAATATTTTTAATATAATTTTAAATTTTTAAAAAGATATTGTCGTATTAATTTTTTAAACCTTAATTTTGAATCTTATTCTTAACCATGAATTTAATTTTTAATTTCAGATACTTATGAGTAGGGGTAGAAAATACTGGGTACCTGAAAATTAGAACCAGTCTAGGTTAAATCGGGTTTTAAATTTTAAGAACCGGTCCATTATTGGTGGGAACCGGTCCCGTTATTTATGGGAACCGGTTCCAATACCGGGTACCCGGTCAATTAGTTTATTCTTAAAATAAATTGAGTAATTGAAGAAAAAAAATCCAACCATCAATAATAATATTAAATAATAAAATTAGAACATTATAGGCTTAAAAATTAAAGTTTTAAAACCAGTCATACTCATAATATTCATACATTTACGTAAAGAGAAAGTTTGATAAGAAAAATAAATAAAAAAAAACCAATACCTAATTTGAATAGAATTGGTCCTAGTCCCGGTTATGACCGAAACTTAAACTTTGGATTCAATCTCATTCCCACCAGAACCAATATCAGATAAAAGTCTACCGAATCTGAGACTGAAATCGAGTAATCAGATTTTTTCCCCACTAAATTTAACTTTAAATTATAGTATGATACCTATTTTATCTAATTAGGTACTTAAACTTGATTTGTTGGTTCAAATTAGTATTAGAATTTTATTTTATTTTTGTCTAAATTAGTACTTACAATAAATGATTTTTTTAAACCTTGAAACAAAATTTAGATACTAATCTGAACCTAAAAACCAAAATTAATGTACCTAGCTGGACGAAAGAAAAAAAAAAGTTGAGAACAATAACTAACCCGATACATAAACACGCATTATTCATTACATACAGACAGCCGACCAGATTGTCTAATGTCTGAAAGAAGAATGTTTCTGAAAGTTTCAATCATTGGCTCTTTGTAATCAAAACTATATATAGAACAATACAAAGTTTCACAGGGAGAGGTTACATATGGTGATTGGCGAGAGGGAAAATCGATGAAAATGTTAATCTCTCGCCGGTGGCCGGTGGGTTTCCGGCCATTTTCTTTAAGAACAATAACACCAATGATTACAATGAAATCCGACTTAATCACAAGGATACAGTTATATGTACATACGATGCAACCCGATTTTTTTTCAATTATGAGTGATTGGAACTCGAGAGCTTGCTTTTGTTCCCTAGTTAATGCCTCTGGGTAGCTCCCAGTCGGGTCTTGTTGGATACTCGAAACCTTGAAGGGCTGGCATTCGTCTTAAATCTTCTTCGGAATAGGTCGGGATGAACCAGAACTTCTTGTCTTGTCCAAATACCTGAATTTAGAAAAGAGTTTAAATCATTTCGGGTAAAGTTTTCACTTCGAATCTATAATTTCTAGAGGACATAACTAAAGATGAACTTATTGTAAAAATGTTTATGGTTCATAGACTTATAAGTTCTTAAATTTGCTACCCAGATCGTTTAACTAGATTCCATTGAAGCAATGGTAAGATATGCATTATGCATCCTGAAACCGTGTTATTGTCGGACCAATGCTATGTGTGGTGGATTGACAAAGCTAACGAGTAAAGCAAAGGATATCTACCAAAGCTAATACAATATGGCCGATCGAAGTGTACCAAGGAACGAAGATGAAGATTCAACTTAGACGAATTTTGTCGGAAACTCAAATGTTCAAAATCCGATCTTTTAGTGCTCTAGCAGTCGCACTCCCATGGAAATTTCTAATCTTTTAGTACTCGAAACGACACCCAGAGATTGATGCAACACGCAAGCATTGGATAACTATCAACGCAGAAAACAAGGGGTTTAGGGAGAGAAGAAAATTAACCTGTTGAAAATTCTTTTTCCAACCAAGGTCGTAACGCCACTTAGGACTGGTTTTCTTCTCATATGCCTGAGATTAAAACATGCAAAAACGAGTCCTTTACGTATTACTTCGGCAATGAGAGGAAACATAATTATGCAAGAGATTACCTCAATAGTGGTGGTATTGGCTCCAACCAATGCTGTGTGCATAATCAGAAAGCCCAGAATACTCAGCGCAAATGCTAAGTTCAAAACTGCAAAGTTTGGATTACACTTCATTAAAAATATCAACAACCGATTAGATGGAAGGTGCTTAAACCCTTAAGACCTTACCAAATGTGATAAAAGTAGCTGCAAGTGTTCCTGGCGTTTCATCTATCTCACCATCGTTAAAGAACTCCATAAAAACCCGCAGTAACAATAAACAGACAAGTGTTGTCTCAAGAAATGTGTAAAACTGCATCAAATTTAAGAGAGAAAAAACAAAATACAACTCAATTTCCACGCCTTGTTATATGTCGACTAATAGCGTGTCAAACAATGATATCTAGTTGGCATAAGTGTCTACTTAATACATAAGACTCGATATGCCAAATGTTTAAAGCTAGAAATGGAGCATATCAGTCACTATTATGACTGATCAGGTAAAATTTAGAATACTGAATACCCCGCCCAAGTGCGCGTATTGTCAGAGAAAAAAGTATTCAAAGACATGAATATTAGAATTCTACATAGAAGAAAACAATCTTTCGCAATAAATTCTTGCATCATAGTGGTTTTAAAGGAATCCAAACTGCAGAAGACAACTTCATCATACCGAGGTTCATATGTAATATTGATGAACAATGGACAAAGTCCGCACACAACAGTCAGAATGAGCATTCATGTTGGTGACAGCTTCACAAACTAATCAAGGTAATATATGATATCATCTTCCTTGAGAAATAATCTATTAATCTTATCAGCATTAAATTAGGGGATTCTTTGAGGCTGAAAGCTTCAATCATCGTAGAATGTATGGCGGAGAACAATCATATTTTGGCTTCAAGTTTTTTGGTTTATGAGTTGTATCTTAGCAGGCCGCTAACTAAGAAAAATCATACATGGAGCATCCAAAGTTCATCCGCTTCATGTATTCACTTGTCCACCGGTCCGTATCATGTAGTGGTATGTTCAACATTCATATTGGCAGTCACCAGAAATCCCCAATTATGGCCACCACCCAACTAAGTACCATATCACCAATAACATGCAGCTACACGAATAAAAATGGATGCTTAAATTTAACATACCAAAAATAGAAGGAAATACTTGTAGTTCAATGCCCCAACACAGTTGACAACCCAAACACAGTGATGGTCCATTTTCAGTATACACCTCCTACCTGAAACCAATTATTAGACAAGGGTTTCTTTCACTAAAGATGGCATAACAACAAAGCTACAACCAAAGAATTTATCACAGATTACTCACAAACAGAGCAGTGGTGGGTGCGAGGAGGTTTAAATTGTTTGCACTTGTGACAGAATCGATGGCTTGTGTAATCACCGGGCATAACTAACTGCTTTGAGTCTAAGTCTGCATTTCCATAACCAGAACCTACCAATGGATCGGCATCACCCTTCTCCTCATCCGTGAGGGGCCTCCAATTCGGCGGGACACCCCCTGGATCCGTTACAACCACAGAAGAATAACACCACATTACCATTGCCAGCTGAAAAAAAAAACAGGTAAGCTTACTTCAAAATGCTGCAATGCCATCTAACAAAACCAATCGCAACACAAACAAGGAAATCAAACCATACATATTATGATAATTAATCCCAGGTTTCATCCTTTTCTTCCCTTCAAATTCAGCAACACCCCATCAATCTAAAACTCATAAATGACAGAGTCACTCATTAACTTTTCATATCATTTACCAAAACCACAAAAAAACTTGAGCTAAAACTAAATTCTCTTCATCATAAATCACCATTGAAACTAAAGCCAAATCTAACATTTTCCCTTCTAAAATACCTTAAATCCAATCTCCTTTATGATCAAAATTCAAACATTCCATGTCTGTATCAGAAATCAAACAAAAGGAACAGCTAAAGCTACAATCTTTGTTCTTCATTGGACCATAACAGATAAAAACCAAATCATGACAAAAGATAGACAAGGAAGAAAAGGGTTATTACCAGGGAATGGAACACGACGAGAGCTACAACGGAAAAAACCGAATCAAAGCCTCCTAGAAATAGACTTTGGCCATAATGAGCGATGACCACTGAATAGTAAGTGACACCAATGATCGCAAGAACGAAGATGATCATAATCGAACCCAAAGCACGTAGCGCCGTACAGAATTTGAACACGTTCCATGCCATAACATTAAATTTTTTTAATTTTATTTTGTAATACAAAGATGAGTTCTGAAAGGGGGCGGAAGAAATTGATAGGGAGAATTAGAAACTCCGGTGAAGGAATTCCGTTCCCCGGAATTTGGGTCAAATAATGGAATTGATGAAGTGTTTGATGCTAGATTTGGATTAGAAGTTTGAAATTTTCCTTTTATATAATTAAAATCTGATGTACTAGAAGTTATGATTTTCATTCAACACGGTTCTCGCGGGAAGCCCAGAAAGAATTTTCCGAGAAATTGAGATCTTTTGCTTCCATTTTTTTACCGGGCTTAGGACCCTTACCTTTTTAGGGTAAATTACTCAAATGACCATCTAATTATGGGAGTGGTTGCGATATGATCATAATATTTTCAATTGTTTTAGTTTAAACACATAACTATTTAAGTGGATTCAGTAAAAGCACATGCCTTTTAAAAAAAAATGTGGCGTGACGGTTAAAAAAATTATATAATTATATATTTGATTATTATTATTTATATATTTTATCAATTTTATTTTACTTTAGGCTAACATAAACAAACCATTAGCAATGCCATGTTCCGAAAGACAATGTTCTACATTACACAACATCGGCAGAAGCCTATCTAATCCGACAGACTAAAGCAACATGTCACGCCCCTAGAGTTTCAACCGGGACATGCGGCTTTAGACGCCCCTTTTTATGAGAATAAGCGCCTAAGTTACGCCTATCTGGTCCAAGCCGATGGCTTGGACTATGACGGAAACGTGAATGCTCGAGAAATAGAAAATAAAGAAAGAGATTGTGGTTGTAACCCGGGCGATAGCCCGACACTTTTATTGAATGTCGAAAAACGTCGAGGAAACAAAGTAAGTGACTTGAGAGCAAAACTCAAGACTAAGTAAATAATGAGGTGGGGGTAAGCCTCTTTATATAGCCCCCTCTATGTTCCTAGTTCTAATCTAACTAGGATTCCTAGTCCTTAAAGGCTTAAAACTCCTTGATTCCTAATGTGGACGAACTCCTTCATGGAGTCGAACTCTAAGGCTTCTTAGGTGCCTTTACTTGGGCCCTAAGGTGCGACGGGCTTGCTCCTGATGCGCGGCAGGACTGGCCCCGATGGTTTTCTCGGATGCACCCCTTAGTTGCGTGGGGACTCGGCACCCCTGGTGCGGACTGGATCGGCGCCCATGGTGCGGACTGGATTGGCACCCATGGTGCGGACTGGATTGGCACCCATGGTGCGGGCGGGACCGGCACCCATGGTGCGGGCGGGACCGGCACCCGTGGTGCGGGCATGACCGACACCCGTGGTGCGACTATGACAGGCACCCGTGGTGCGGGTATGACCGGCACCCATGGTGCGGGTACCCTCGGACCCCGTGGTGCCGAGGGGCTTCTCTCGGACAACCTCGCCCCATGTGGTGCCGAGGGGCTTGGCTCGGACAACCTCGGTCCCAATGGTACCGAGGGGCTTGGCTCGGACAACCTCGGCCCAAGTGGTGCTGAGGGGCTTGGCTCTTGTGGGCTTGACCCCTTAGGTGCAGAGTGATGCATTCTCCAAGTATGCGGGTTGGCTAAGAGTATGGGCGGGTTTTACCCCTTGGTGCGCGGAAAATGTGGGCTCAAAATAGCGGTCCGTGACATTCTCCCTCACTGGTTCTAGCGACGTCCTCGTTGCTTGTCCAATATGATATCGGCTTACTTGAATTTTCAATTACCAAATTTTCTCGGCTAGTTCCCAACTTCCTTTGTTATTTGGAAGTCCTTCCCACAAGACGAGGTATTCATGCCTTGGTTTTTGTCCCGATCTTCGAATGATCCGTTCTGCCTGTATGTCCCAAGCTATGTTCTCGTAAGATATTTTCACTCCAACTTGTGTTTGGTGTGTTTTGACTTGGTCTGGGTGTGATTTATTCTTTTGGAAGGATTTTAGTGAACTCACATGGAATACCGGATGAGCTTGAATTGTTGTGGGTAGATCTAGATGATAAGTTTTGTTGCCCACTCGTTTTAAGACTTTGAATGGGCCCTCGTAACTCTGCACAAGCTTCTTGTGCGCAGTGGGATTTTGTAGGATCCCGGTCAACTTGGCAAGGACTAAGTCCCCAGCTTGATAGCTGATGTCCCTCCGTTTTGTGGTTGCCCACCTCTTTGTTTGCTCCTTCCCTTTGTCCCAGATTTGTGGGTTATTCGCTTTGGTTTGTCATGCTTGCTTGCATGTACGTTAAGCGGGGAAGATTGATCGGGAATTGTCGATGATGGTAACAATTCCTTGGAGTCCTTTATTGCGATTTGTGGGACTGTTTGTGACACAAGTTTCAACTTGTGGTCGATTTCTTCTTCCCGTGTAGAAGTTTTAGGTGACTTGAGGGATGTCTCGTCTTGGAGTCCAGCTATGACTTGTCCCACTTCCATCGAGACTTTCTTTGGTTCGATTGGGTCATTATGTATCAGTGTCGTGACGGATGGTTGTGCTTTTCATCGTCTACCTCTTTGCTAAATTAGATGGCTGACATTACTTTTCCTTTAACCCCAAGCATTCTTTTTGCCGGTACCAAGCAAGGGTGCTGAGGGTCAAGTATGTGCAAACAACTTGCAAACGGGACGGGCACGGCCCTAATTCGATCAAGGAAATCAATCCTGATCACAAAGTTAAAATCATCAAGTGGTATTACACTTATTGATTCCTTGCCAGACCAATTGCCAATCTTGAGATTGACTCTTTTCGCTAATCCCACGATTGGTGTGTCCTTGGAATTAATGGTTTTAACGAACTCATCGGCCTTTTGAACATGAAGGCCAAGCTTCTCGACAGTTTGCTTTGACATAAACAAGTCAGATGCACCAGTGTCTACTAAGGCATTCAATCTTCTGCCTGCCACAACGACATCTACGTACATCAAACCTTTCTTGAACTTTTCCTTATTTTCCATGGAACTAAGGATAGAGTTCAAGTTGACAATTTCTTCTTCGCATTCATCCTCTTGAATGGCTGCAACTTTTTCGAGTTGTGGACAATCTCTTTTCATGTAGTTGCCTCCACAATTGTAACAACTAAAGATGTTATTCTTTTCCCACGGCTTACGAAGTTTAACATCTTTGCTGGTTTGCGCCTTGGACCCTTCAGTGGTATGCATGTCTTGTCCCCTTCCGCCATTACTTTTACGTTTTGGCTTATCGGACTTCTCAAATTCAAATTCTGCAAGAGAGTCAGCTACGTCCATTGTCTTGGACAAATTTTGGACCCCCATTCGGTGCAATTCCATTTTTGCCCAACGTTGCAAACCGTTTTTGAAAGTAATGAGGGCATAGACTTCACTCATGTTATGAATTTGAAACCTGAGTTCGGTGAATTTGTTGACATATTCACGGATTGACCCATCATGCTTCAGTTGATGAAGTTTTTCTCGGGATTCTTCTTGTGCATTCTTCGGGTAAAAATGCTCTTGGAATTCATCTTGGAATTATTTCCAAGTTTTGGTTGGGATTTGACCATCCTTTGATTGGGAACACTTATGTCACCACCATAAAAGCGCGGCGTCTACTAAGTAGACAGAAGCAGTATTCACTTTTGTGTTCTCATCTTCGATGCCCGTGAGTCGGAAATACTGTTCCAAACTCCACACGAAGTTGTCCACTTCCTGAGCGTCCCTTGCTCCTTTGAACTCCTTCGGTTTTGGCACATCGATCCTGGGTTTAGCCATTGTTGCTTCTCCCACCATATTGGTTATTATGGCATTCTTGTAGAGGGATAGCTCGCCCTTGAGCTTTTTAATTTCCTTCAGCAATTCTACTTTAATCGCCTCCATTGCAACTTCAAGTGATTCATCTTGCAGGGTCAATTTTTCGTAGGTTTGGTTGAGGAGATCTTGGACTTCCTCGTTGACATCTTGTTTGAGAGGATAGATTTTGGCTTCTAGTTCCTCAAGGCGATCGTTGACAACGTCTAGAGAATTCGTCGATTCCTTTGAACTGGATTCGAGTCGATTTACCTTATCCTCAAGACTTGTGAGTCGATCCTTTGAGGCCGCCACCTTCTTATCCGCTGTTTGAGTTTCTGTGGCCTTTGTGGTCGTCCTTATCTCATCTTTTCGGTTCATATCGAGCGAATAACCTCGCTCTGATACCACTTGTCACGCTCCTAGAGTTTCAACCGGGACATGCGGCCTTAGACGCCCCTTTTTATGAGAATAGGCGCCTAAGTTACGCCTATCTGGTCCAAGCCGATGGCTTGGACTATGACGGAAACGTGAATGCTCGAGAAATAGAAAATAAAGAAAGAGATTATGGTTGTAACCCGAGCGATAGCCCGACACTTTTATTGAATATCGAAAAACGTCGAGGAAACAAAGTAAGTGACTTGAGAGCAAAACTCAAGACTAAGTAAATAATGAGGTGGGGGTAAGCCTCTTTATATAGCCCCCTCTATGTTCCTAGTTCTAATCTAACTAGGATTCGTAGTCCTTAAAGGCTTAAAACTCCTTGATTCCTAATGTGGACGAACTCCTTCATGGAGTCGAACTCTAAGGCTTCTTAGGTCCCTTTACTTGGGCCCTAAGGTGCGACGGGCTTGCTCCTGATGCGCGGCAGGACTGGCCCCGATGGTCTTCTCGGATGCAACCCTTAGTTGCGTGGGGACTCGGCACCCCTGGTGCGGACTGGATCAGCGCCCATGGTGCGGACTGGATTGGCACCCATGGTGCGGGCGGGACCGACACCCGTGGTGCGGGCGGGACCGACACCCGTGGTGCGGGAATGACCGGTACCTGTGGCGCGAGCATGACCTGCACCCGTGGTGCGACTATGACAGGCACCCGTGGTGCGGGTATGACTGGCACCCATGGTGCGGGTACCCTCGGACCCCGTGGTGCCGAGGGGCTTCTCTCGGACAACCTCGGCCCAAGTGGTGCCGAGGGGCTTGGCTCGGACAACCTCGGTCCCAATGGTACCGAGGGGCTTGGCTCGGACAACCTCGGTCCCAATGGTGCCGAGGGGCTTGGCTCGGACAACCTCGACCCAAGTGGTGCCGAGAGGCTTGGCTCTTGTGGGCTTGACCCCTTGGGTGCGGAGTGATGCATTCTCCAAGTATGCGGGTTGGCTAAGAGTATGGGCGGGTTTTACCCCTTGGTGCGCGAAAAATGTGGGCTCAAAATAACGGTCCGTGACAAACACGAGAAGTCGTCAATCGTACTTATATCGATTGTTCTGCTGGTATCAATCCTCATGTTGCACAGTAAGGTAATGAAAATGTAAATTAGCCTCCAAGCAAGGTATACTAATGTCAGCAGGGTTATTCATTGAATCCGATCGGCAACGAAGGCCGATCTAATTTTTCGGTGCTTGAAAACTGTTATGAGTTGTAAAAATATACTATTAAATACAGAAGTTTTTTGAATCTTTTTGTTTTTATTCAACTGTGACTCTTAATAGGAGAGAATAAGTTGTGAGCGATCCAAACTATCAGACATAATGTTTCATTACACAGATTATAACAGTATGCAACCATCAACCGAATAATAATCTAATTTTTCATGACCAGCAATAAAATCATAATCAGAAACTAATGCAGAATAAATTTTTTATAAAAGCAATAATCAATTATTAAGATATATTGAATCATACCACAAAGGCATAAAATAACTCACAAAAATTAAAAATAAAAATATATATAAGAACATAAAAAAAAGCGTGTCTCAAAAACAAAAACAAACGAATGTTATAAATGCAGAAATTCTTATTAAAATACAAATATATATATATATATATATAATAATCGATAACTAATATTAAGATAAGCTACCAAGTGTTTGTTGAATTCACCGAAAGAAAAAGGACAAAAAATAAGCTAAAGGGTCTTGTCTGCTCCACCAATACCATTGTAGGCCTTACGGTGGTGGCCTCATCCAATCATCCCCCTGATTTAGACTCTTCAATGGAAAAGCTCACGCAAATGGTGCCCCTCCAGTGAAGTAAAACTCTAAACAAGTTGCCCTGCATTCAACACGGCCATGATATGTTGCATGTTGTATATCAGAAAAAGCATGGACAGGATTAGCAGCAGCAACTGATACGAATAATGTGGTGGAGGTTTCGGCCAATACCTAATTGAAAACAAAAGCCACCGCCCGGAGTTTTGTTGCTTTATAAATGCTCCCTCGTAGCATTTAAGGTATGTTCAAGTTGACCAAGTTGCATGGTTTTCGTGCAGCGAGCACATGGTGTGTCAGTGGCAGGCGCCTGTTCCGAGAAGTCCAGTTGGATTCGACCTGTTTCTAGTTCAGGCATAGAAGGCTTCGAGCAGTGCACTGCAAACTACACTAGTTGCCTTCCAACTTTAAACACTTTGTATTTGTTTATAATTCTTCTTTCTAGTAATATTATTTTTAAATTTAAATTTATATTTTTCTTAAAAGGAATAAGATGGTCAGGAACGGACAGAAGACAAGAAACAAGCAAATATTGAACCAGAAACACTAATTGACCCATTTTTATTATGAATCAACCACAGGGGACGATAATATTGAACCAAATGATTTCAACACAAGCAAGAACAATTAAAACACCTAAATTTTCAATGACCGATAGAATTCTTAAAATGGGAGGAGGGAAGAAAATGGAGGAAAGCGTTCAGAACCTCTCCACTTTGTCAGCTTTGATGATGGGATTCGCATTGGCGATGGCATCGCGTCCGGAGGACTTGAAATCGAAGGAGCACTCGTGTTTTTCAGGGTACCGATGGTCGCCGCAGAATGTACTCCCGCAACGGCATTTGAAACCAGTCAAACCCACCTTCTTTCTGCAGAAGAAGCACCTGTTCGACAACTTCGGCTCTGGGTTTTCATCGCTGGAGAGGACCACGGCCAGTTGTTGTTCGATCGCAGTCGATGATGAACCCTTGTGAAGCACCTCCACGGCGGGATGAATCGCTTCGACGATTTGGACACCGAGGGATTTCTCCATGGCGGCTTTCGCCTTCGCCGCTTGCTCCTCCCCGGCACGTAGGTCGCGGTAACACTTTGAGCAGAGGTTCATGTTCGCCGCTGTGCCGAAAAAGCCGCAACCGTTGGCGCAAAGCTTCGGCTCCGACGGGGGAAAGCTGGTTCCTTGATTCTGTTCAGAACCCATGTCGTCTAGTTGAGGGTTTGCTTCGATTTCTACGAGCAAATACGAAAAAATAGGATTAGGGATTAGGGTTTTGTTTTAAAAGGGGTTTTCTCTAATTTTCTTCTTGATTTTCACGGAAAATCTGAAACAGTCAAAGTACGATTAGCGAGCTTCGCAATCCAAATATATAGATTTTTTTTCTAATAATGTCATGATTTTTATTGACGAATATAACCTCCACCTACAGTGTTCTTGAATACGGCCTAAACCGACCTAGAAAGGGTGCTTTAGTCCTTTGATTAATATACAAGATTTTTATTGAACTTGTATTATTACACTTTTTATTATGAGAAAATACTTGTTTTATTAGAATTCAATGAATTATGTATAAATATTTGAATGAGTTTATCGCGAACAATATTATTAAATATTATTAAATTAATTAATAAAATTAAAAATCTTAATGATTTAAGGTATAATTAAATTAGTTAAAATTTTATTTAAATAATTTATAATTATAGATTAAGTCTTTAAGATTTTTAATCTTTATTAATTAATTTAATAATATCCATCGATGTTTAATGTTAGTGATGTTTAACGGTATTCGATGTATATCGTAAATTTTTTAAAATATTATTCTTTTAAATAAAAATATTTGATCTTGCTATAAATATATTATCTATACTTTATTAATAGATATAATCTCTAAACTTTTTAAAGATATATTTTATTGTATACTTCCTTTATCTTTATTAAAATCAGACTTTTGTTTTAAAAAATTTAAACCTTAAAAATTATTAGATAAAACTGATTTATCATATTATATATGATTTTATTTAATAATAAACTTTTATTTTATTTTTTATATATTATTAAATAAATAAATTTTATTAAATAAAATTATAAATAACATGATGAATCAAAATTATTTAATAATTATTACTAAAAATTCTAAAAGTTTTACTATAACACAACAGAAATAAATAATACCTCCAGATAGATCTAAAGTTTTCTAGAATTAGAAACATAAATAAAAATAAATATATTTCGAGATGCGATCTTAAAATAATATTAAAAATATTCATTTCCATGTGTTTATCATTTTTATAATATAACAGATAATATAATTTAATAATATTCTGTTTCCATCTCTAAGCTCCAATCAATTTAAAAACCAAACACCATAATCTATGAATTCATACAACCAGGTAAAGTCTGTTGGGGACAGCAACAGAGCATGGATTCTCTTACAACTTGCTTCCTATGTCTCCTGCTGCCATGGCTACTTCTTAAAGCTTTAAACTTATTTAGAAACAGAAGGAAGATCCCACCTGGTCCAAGGAGGCTGCCGATCTTCGGCAATCTATTCGATCTCGGAGATAAACCCCACCAGTCTTTAGCTAAGCTTGCTCAGATTCATGGCCCCGTTATGAGTCTAAAACTCGGCAGCTTGTTCACCGTCGTCGTTTCATCGGAAGCTGCAGCCAAAGAGGTTCTTCAGAAACAGGATCTCAACTTCTGTAACCGAACCATCGTGGATGCTGTACGTGCGAGCCGACATTGTGAAGTTGCGTTGCCGTGGATACCCGTGTCGCCGCTCTGGAGATCCCTTCGTAAGGTCTGTAACATTCATGTTTTCAGTAACCAGAAACTCGACGGCAACCAACACCTGCGTCGGGACAAGATGCAGCAACTGATTGCGAATGTCGGCAACAGTTGTCTTAAAGGTGAAGCTGTAAACATAGGTCAAACTGCTTTCGATACCACCATTAATCTACTGTCCAACACTGTTTTCTCCATGGATTTGGTTGATTCAAATTCATCTGTTGCTCTTGAATTCAAGGAAACGTTTCGGCAAATCATGATCGAGGCCGGGAAGCCTAATTTGGCTGATTATTTTCCTTTGATTCAGAAGCTTGATCCCCAAGGTATACGTGGTCGGATCAGTGTTCATTTCGACAAGATGATTAATCTTTTCGATAAAATGTTGGATGAAAGACATGAATCAAGAAAATCCCAGAAGTCCATTTCTACTCCATCGAATGATGTTTTGGATACCCTTCTCGACATTCTTGAAGGTGGCTCCGATGAGATCAACAGAGCTCATGTCGCACACTTACTTTTGGTAATCTTTTATCTTACAGATTTCGACATTCGTGAAATTTTTTAATTTCCCCTTAAAATTTTTGGGTTTAATCATATTATCCTACAAGTTCTATTTGTTGCTGGAACTGAGACAACATCAAACACATTAGAGTGGGCCATGGCAGAACTACTTCACAACCCACAGGTTCTACTTAAAGCTAAGCAAGAGCTGGAACAAGCAATTGGAAAAGGAAAACCAGTCGAGGAATGTGACATTCATCGTTTATCATATCTACAAGCAATCATTAAGGAAACCTTTGGAATGCACCCGGTTGTCCCGTTATTACTTCCTCGTAGAGCCGGCTCCGATACCAATCTTTGTGGTATGGGCTATCGGTCGAGATCCGAACATTTGGAAGAATCCAAATAGTTTCATCGGAAAGATTTATGGGATCAGAAATTAATATCGAAAGAAATTATTTCAGACTCATTCCATTCGGAGCCGGACGACGAATATGTCCGTGGCTACCATTGGCAAACAGGATGTTACATCTGATGTTGGGGTCACTTGTAAACTCCTTTGATTGGGAACTTGAGGGTCAGATCTCGTGGAATGAAATGAACATGGAAGAGAAGTTTGCGCTCGGACTTCAGATGGCACAACCCTTGCGAGCAACCCCACTTCGTGTTTAAAACTAGTATTTAAACAAATCGAGGTAAGAAATTCGTTAATTGTTCGAAGGATCAAAAATATTTATGTCATCTGATTTTGTATAGATTTGGATTTTTGATATTTTATTTCAGAATATAATAAATTTTTATTTAATAAAAAATAAAAGTGAAAACATACTTATTTGTAATGAATTCGATGATTTCGTGAGAATGTTAAAATATATCGTTTTGAAATAGTATTGTATTCAATTTTATTGATATTTAAGTTCGAGTTAATGATTGTTTGAATTTTATTATTATACTCGAATTTAAGTTAAATTATTTATGATAATCGAGTTCAATTTTATTTTAAAATTGTCATCTAGGAACCTTGTTAAGTAGTTGACATAGATTTTACATAAATTAAAACGATTATGTAAACTCAAAAGGTCTCTCTTGATCGAGATTTTTTTAATAAAAGTGATTTTGATTAATAAAGCTTTATTATTTGATTCCGATTTCGACTTCTAATCCAAAAATATATTTTTATACTTTTTATTTATGATATACATCAATCTCATATAGATGAATTTAATCACGACTCATTACGTTATTTATGATTTTATTCATTAAAAATAATCAATTATTTTTTATATTTTTTATGTCATCTTTCTTAAAAATAAATTTTTGCTTTTTATTATCATATAAATAATTAGGTGTGATTACATAAAACTTAATTAAAAATAATATAGAAAATAAAAATTAATTAACAAAATTTTAATACGAGATAAAAATCACGGATGACACTTTACAAACGTTCAACTTCACTTTAATCCTCTTAAATTATTATTATTATTTAAATATATTCAAAAATAATAAATTAATTTTTCTTTATTTTTTTTTTGATAATTACTACTGAAATTTTATTAAATTCATAGAAAATTATAATTACAACGTAATGAAAAAGTAAAATAATTAAATTAAAAAATTTAAAAATTCTTATAACCCAAAAACAAAGAAAAATAAAAATCCTATAAGAATAAGCATACCAATAAAATTTAACAGCTTCCTGAATCCCCTTGTCTCTGTCCAAACGAGACGCATAGTGAAAGAAAGAGTTGTAGGCAATTCAAACTGTCATGCAAAAAGTACCGTTACCCATGACTGAATTTATCGGCAAATAACCATCAACCGAGTGACCACCGACAAAACAATAAATCAGAAAACTAGCATCGATTAAATCTTTGTGCGAACAACAACAGATCATTAGGGTGTGCTGCAATATGTCATAAAGACATGCGAATCAAACCCTAAAACAAAAAAATGTCATAAGGACAGAGAAAAGTATGTCACAAAGACAAAAAGAGAAGATCCTTATTAAAATAAAACAAGAAAAAGTGATAGATTCGATGATCGACAACCAATACTAAAATTGATTGTCGACCACCGATCAAAGAAGACGATCAAAACAGAAAACGAAAAAGAAAAGATGAAATATAGGAAAGGAGAACCGCGGCTAAGGTTTTTTTAGAGAAAATTATTTTTCTTTATTCGAGATGTTCTTCTACGAGTCTACATCACGTGTTGGACAGGAAAGTAGGTTCTAGTGATCCTGTCTATGTCATAAATGAGACAAAACTAGCACCAAGTATAAGAATATTTTTTATTTGAATAAAAAAAATTATTATGAATTTATTATGGACTTTTTCATGCAATTTATTATCAAAATAAACGGCGATATGCCCCAAGAATATCTAAATATATATCAAGAAAATACGAAAATATATATTAATTTACTTAAAAAGTTGATAACAAATTTAGTTTTTAATATTTAGTTAATTTATTTTATTGACTTTCAAAAATAAGATATTTATTTTTAATTTCACATGACTTTCTCTTTTAATCTCATATTCATATTTATTTTATAATTATATTTATAGAATTGTTCTTCTATCCTACAAAATTTATAATTTATTAATCTTTCAAAGTTAATTTTTAAAAAAAATTATAATTTACGTGATACATTTATCTTATATTAACTAAAGATAAAAGAGATTTATAAAAAAAAAATAGGTTTTAAGTATATGCTAATCTTTATAAAATAATTTTTCATACACTTAAATACATTTTTTTTGTATTTAAAATTTTATAATTTTATAAAATTTTAAATGTTAATAATTATTTCCGTGTAATTATTTTTAATTCTTATATTTTATTCTAATTATTTTCGTATTTTGTGCGATCATTTTTTTTACAAAAGATTTATCTATTTACGGTATTTTTTATGTTGCATCTATTATTTTTCATGATTTATTATAATTGTAATTAAAAAATTGTATATTTTTGTGCAAGTGTTATCTTTTATGTATAAATAATTAATTTATAAAAAATTATACAGTATAATTACATTGATTTTTGATGTGCTTATTTGCTCTACATTTATTATGATACGTTAGTTTCACTTTTATATTATATCGTATTTTTATTATTTTTTATGTTTTATTGTAGTAGTAAATTTAATTAAAAATATTTATATTTTATTAATTTTAAAATAAAAATAATTCTATTGGACCGACTAAAATCTAAAAGAGAAAGTGAAATTAAAATTGAGCAGCAGCTCGACCATACATATTTGTGGAGACTATTACAATTAAAATTTATAGGTACAGCTGAAACATTAAGTGTCACGTGCGGGAAAGTACGTAATAATAACGGCACAGATGATGTTACGTTACGTGTACATAATATTATTTTATTTATATTATAAAATTTAATTTAAAATTTAAAATATAATTTAAAATCTTTTATAATTCAAAATAAAATTTTAAATTAAATTATTTCTATTTTTTTAACAAGAACAATCAAATTTGTTTTTTTTTCTTTTTTTAATTTCGAGACGTTGTGTTTGTAAATCTCTAGACTCACTCATCAAAACTAGGTGTGCGACCCGAATCGGTCTAGATTAATCAGATTTAAACCCTAAATCAAGAAGAGTAATATTTTTTTTGTTTTTTTTTTTTAATTTAAATACTTTAAATAGACCCTGCAAATATTGGGAGACACATGCAATGCAATGGATTTTCTTACAGGTTGCTTGCTATGTCTGCTGTTGACATTGCTCCTGCTTCAAGCTTTCCGCTCAATCAGACATGGAAGCTGTAAATCAAGTGATCAAACAAGGCTTCCACCTGGTCCAAGTCGGCTGCCAATCTTCGGCAATCTGTTCGATCTCGGGGATAAACCCCACAGGTCTTTGGCTAAGCTTGCACAGATTCATGGCCCCGTCATGAGTCTCAAACTCGGGAGCTTATTCACCGTCGTCATTTCATCGGAAGCAGCAGCGAAAGAGGTTCTTCAGAAACAGGACCTCGTCTTCTCTAACCGGACCATCGTCGATGCCGTTCGAGCGAGCCGACACCATGAAGTTGGGCTGCCATGGTTACCCGTGTCTCCACTGTGGAGAACTCTTCGCAAGGTCTGTAACACCCATCTTTTCACCACTACAAAACTCGATGCCAATCAGTACCTGCGTCGGGACAAGATTCAACAACTGATTACCAATGTCCGCAAAAGTTGTCTTAAAGGAGAAGCCATTAACATACGCCAAGCTGCTTTCGATACATCCATTAATTTGCTGTCCAGCTCTATTTTCTCCATGGATTTAGTTGACCCAAATTCATCAATTGCTCAAGAATTCCAGGAAACAATCTGGGGTGTCATGGAAGAAGCCGGGAAGCCTAATTTAGCTGATTATTTCCCTTTGCTTCGAAAGATCGATCCTCAAGGTGTACGGCGCCGGACGACTGTTCATTTCGACAAGTTGCTTAATCTGTTCGGTAAACTGTTGGACGAAAGGTCCCAATCAAGAAAATCATCAAATGATGTTTTGGATACACTTCTTGATATTATTGAAAACGGTGTGGAGGAGCTTAATAAAACTCTCGTCATACACTCGCTTTTGGTACTGTTTTTTTTCTTTCTTTTTTGATGTTGAATTTGATGTTTTTAAGATTAATTAACAATGTTTTATGACAGGTTTTGTTCATTGCCGGAACTGATACAACATCCGGCACATTAGAATGGGCAATGGCGGAACTACTCCGACATCCACACGTTTTACGTAAAGCTAAGACCGAGCTAGAACAAGTCATCGGCAAAATGAAACCAATCGAGGAGTGTGATATAAACCGTTTACCATATCTTCAAGCCATCATCAAAGAAACCTTCCGAATGCATCCGGTCGTCCCGCTATTACTCCCTCGGAAAGCCAATTCCGACGCCGACGTTTGTGGCTTCACGGTTCCAAAGGGTTCACAAGTGTTGGTTAATGTATGGGCTATAGGTAGAGATCCAAGTACGTGGGAGAATCCAAACAGTTTCATGCCGGAGAGATTCTTGGGGTCTGAGATTGACGTGAAAGGTAAGAACTTTGGGTTGATTCCGTTCGGAGGTGGACGACGAATATGTCCGGGATTATCGTTGGCGAATCGAATGTTGCATTTGATGT
Organism: Abelmoschus esculentus; assembly: GCA_035048815.1. NCBI lineage: Eukaryota > Viridiplantae > Streptophyta > Magnoliopsida > Malvales > Malvaceae > Abelmoschus > Abelmoschus esculentus. Next base: position 7,427,283 of record JAUCBN010000061.1, on the reverse strand, counting down.
TAGGGTCTCTTGTAAACATGTTTGATTGGGAGGTTGAAGGTGAGATGAACATGGAAGAGAAGTTTGGACTCACGGTCCAAACGGCAGAACCTTTGCGGGCAATTCCTCGTCTTGTTGGATAAAAATGTTTTAGTTGCCTATGTCTTGGCTTCTGGTAGAATATTGCTAATTTTCGACATTTAATTATAAGTTTAATAATTAATGTTAATTAATGCAGATTTATTTTTTAAATAGATTGAGATTTTCTTCACCCGTGCAATTGATTTATTTTTAGACAGTAGACAAGTTTTTGATCATTTAGGACGGTAAACTAACCATATTGAACAAACTAGAAACATTCTTATTTTAATCTTAAATATTATTTTAGCATAATACGAAATTAACAATATATAATAATTCTAATAATATTTATTACTTTTATAACTGTAATTTAAATCTGTCATTCAAAGACACTAACTGGAATTGTCCGTAAAGGTTCCGCCATATGAAGTGTGAGTCCAAACTTTTCTTCCATGTTCATCTCACCTTCAAGTTTCCAATCAAAGGACTTTACAAGAGACCCTAACATCAGATGCAACATTCGGTTTGCCAAAGGCAATCCCGGGCATATTCGACGCCCGGATCCGAACGGAATCAACCTGAAATCGGTACCTTTTATATCAATCTCGGATCCTAAGAATCTCTCCGGCATGAAACTGTTTGGATTCTCCCAAATACTTGGATCTCTCCCGATAGCCCAGACATTGACCAACACTTGTGAACCTTCAGGGATTCTGAACCCACAAACGTTAGCGTCAGAGCTGGCCTGGTGCGGGAGTAATAGTGGGGCAGCCGGGTGCATTCGGAAGGTTTCTTTGACGATGGCTTGTAAATATGGTAATCGGATTATATCCGATTCCTCGACCAGATTTCGTTTGCCGATTGCTTGTTCTAGTTCTTTCTTGGCTTTAAGTAAAACCTGTGGGTTTCGGAGAAGCTCTGCCATTGCCCACTCCAACGTGTTCGATGTTGTATCGGTTCCGGCAATAAATAGAACCTGTCATGTAACATGGTTAAACGACGTATCCAACATATTTTTTAATGTCTCTTAGGTATAGCCGAAAATAAGACGAGACAGACGAGTTATTCTAGTTTAGTTTAGTTAAAGCTCGATTAAATTCGGCTCGAGTTTTTGACGAACCGAGCTAAACTACTTAATAACTCACAAATTACTCGAAAATATAATATACTATTTTTATTTTTTATGATTTAAAATATAAATTTCTAAACTTAAAATCTAAGCATAAGTCTTAAACCTTAAATTAACAACTAAACCTAAAATTAATGAACTTAAGTTTACAAAATTTGTGTATCAAAATTTTTCTTCGTTATGTTTTAAATGAAACATGATAGATAAGAGTTACTCAAATCTAACACGGTCAAAGGTCTGTCAAAACTTGACTCGATTAGGCTCGAATGAAGCTCGAACTTGACTTGAATTTTTAACGAATCGAATTGAGCTAAGATTTTTCAGACTTATTTAAAATCACTCAAACTCAAGCTTAACTCAAAATCTTAATGACCCGAACTGAATTTAACACTACTCAAATTCGACTCAACTCGTTTATATCCCTAACTCTGTTATATAAAGGAAAAGTAGAGGAAGATAATATTATTACCAAGAACAAATGTGTGACATGAGTTTTATTAAGTTCTTCGGTTCCATCTTTAATAATATCGATCAGAGTATCCAAAACATCATTTGACGGAGTAGATGTAGAACCCTTTGATGTTCTTGATTGGAACCTTTCGTCGAACAGTTTTCCGAACAGATTCAGCAACTTGTCCAAATGAACAGTCATCCGGTGCCTTATACCTTGAGGATCAATCTTTCGAAGCATAGGGAAATAATCGGCCAAATTAGGCTTACCGGCCTCTGCCATGATATCGCGGATTGTTTCCCGGAATTGTTGAGCAATTGATGAATTCGGATCCACCAAATCCATGGAGAAAATAGTGTTGGACAGCAAATTAATGGATGTGTCAAAAGCAGCTTGGCCTATGTTCACTGCTTCCCCTTTAAGACAACTGTTGCCAACATTAGCAATCAGTTGTTGAATCTTGTTCCGGCGCAAGTATTGATTGCCATCGAGTTTCTGGTTACTGAAAATATGAGTGTTACATACCTTGCGTAGAGTCCTCCAAAGTGGCGACACAGGCATCCATGCCAGCGAAACTTCGTAGTGTCGGCTCGCTCGAACAGCATCTACCACGGTTCGGTTCGAGAAAACGAGGTCCTGTTTTTGAAGAATCTCTTTCGCGGCTGCTTCCGATGAAATGACGACGGTAAACAAACTTCCGAGTTTGAGACTCATGACCGGACCATGAATCTGTGCAAGCTTAGCCAAGGACTGGTGGGGGTTATCCCCGATATCGAACAGATTGCCGAAGACAGGCAGCCGCCTTGGACCAGGTGGGAGCTTGGTTTGATCACTGGATTTATTTCCATTTCTAAAGGATTTGAAAGCTTGAAGCAGGAACCATGTGAAAAGCAGACATAGCAAAGAACTTGTAAACAACTCCATGGATTTCTCTGAGGTTCGTCCTTGTTTTTAAGTTTTGACAGACATAAATGTGTTATGTGTGCATATGTTAATTGGTCGCGTGGTAAGATATTTATAACGTGTCATCTTGTGCATGTTTAAATTGAATTTAAATTTTAATATTTAATTAAGTTAACTATTGTTACTTAGTTAGTTATACATAGTTAAATTTATATTGGTATAAATATTATATATACATTTGATCAGTCAAAAAAATTACAAAATTTTACCTTTTTTATAAATATCTATAATTTATTTATACATAATTCGATATTAGTGGTTGCTTGTAAGCAGGTACAATCGAATATGATTGAAGTGGTGGGTGTAAGAATGAATTTGAGAATCTATCTAAGCATACGGGAATGGATTTAAAAAATTTACCCACCGTAGGTGATGAATAGATAGTGGATATGAAAAATTTACTCACCCGCTCGTTTATCATCCTTAAAAGTGACAAATTATTTATAATTAGAGTAAATAACGTAAATCATTACATAACTTTAATTTAAATTTATTTTGGTTATTATAATTTTAAAATATTTAATTTATTTATTAAATTTTATATATTGAATATTTTTTATCACTCTTTTGTTAAGTTTTTGACGATATCATTTTATCAGCGAACATATATTTTTTTTAAATCTTTAACTGTAGAAAGATTCATTAACACAAGAAAAATAATATATTAAAAAGCGAGTTTTATTCGATGGTGAAAGAGAAAGATTGACAAAAAAATTAATTTTTATTATCTAATTTGTGAACTTTGAGAAATTTTTTAATAAGCTGAAAATTAATTTTAAATTTATAGACGAAATAAAACAGCCGATAAAAATTAGTATTGAACGAAAATAACAAATTAAATATAAAATGACTAAAAACGTTTATTATTTAAATGTTAATAAATAAATTAAACACTATAACACTTTAATAATTTAAATAAATTTAAAAATATAATAACATTTCAGTTTTGTTTACATAATTTAGAATATAAATTTCTTATAATATTTTAGGTTAATTTTTCACAATAAATTCTAAAATTTATCAAAAAATATTAATTTAAAATGTTATAAGAAATCCAAATTTAAAATTTACTTTTAAATTTCAAAACTGTCAAAAATTCTCTTCAAATATTGAAAACACAAAATTTTTCTCGAATTTGAATTAAAAAACGATCTTCAAATGTTTAAAACTTTATTTTAGAGATTGAAGTTCGTTTTTTTTAATTCGAATTTTTCTAATATCATTTTAAAAAAATAGTATATTTACTCACATTTTATTTACTATTATTATAACATTTTCTAACTACAGTTTATTTTAATTTTTTTATTTTTTTCTGAAAAGTAAATACCAAACACATTTTTATTATTTTCATTTTAAAAAATAACCTAAAATAAATACTCGAAATTAAATTTTGATACTTAACTATAACATAAAATATTTTCAGAAAATATAACATTTTCAGTTTTGTATCTTGTAACATTTTCGGTTGGTGTTGTGTAATAGTCACACCACATGATACCTTATATTAACCTCTCCCTTTAGTTAGAGATGGAATGAAAGTATAAATTATCGGGGGAAATATAAAAAATTTAATATTGAAAATAAGGTTAATTATTATAATAGTTATTTTTGTTTTCTTTTTCTGTATAAATTTGATTATTGATTTTTAAAAACGATCGATAAAGTCATTTACGTTTTTTTATATAAACTTTTGATCACTAAAACGTTTGTTGCCGTTAAATTTTAACAGAAAGGTTTGATGCCTAGATACTTAGGTTCACAATGAAAATATTTGGTCTAAAATGATACAAGTTACTTTAAACCTAAATGGTATGTGAGCTTGTCCAATTGGAAATAGTAAAGGTAGGTACTGAAATGGCAAGTGTCCAATTGAAAATATTGGGTCTAAAATGCTTAGGTTCCAATTTGGCAAGTGCCTAAATGGTATGTGAGCTTGTCCAATTGGAAATAGTAAAGGTAGGTACTAAAATGGCAAGTGTCCAATTATAAATATTGGGTTTAAAATGCTTAGGTTCCAATTTGGCAAGTGCCTAATGACATGTGAGCTTGTCCAATGAAATCAACAATCTCTCGCATGGCCATGCCACTTGTTGGAAGTAGGGGTGATAATAAGTCTGAGTAGCTCGCGAGTCAAAGTTCGATCAAAGTTCGGTTCGAGTGAGTTAGATTCAGGTTCGATTCGGGACCTTAATAAGCCGGGCCAAGCTGCTTTAAGTTCTGTTCGAAAAGCTCGTGAACAGGCTCGAAATAATTGTATTATATATATATATATTACATATATACTAAAAGTAGTCTCTTTAACAAAAGAAAAATAATAAAATAAAATATAAAAAATCTACTAAAAATAAATAAATTAAATAAATTAGACACTTTTTTTATTTTGAATTTAGCCGAGTCAAACTCGAACCTAAAATTTTAAACTTACCGAACCGAGCTTGGCCAAGCTCAGACTCGGTTCGTTATCACCTCTAGTTAGAAGTATTAAGTTCTGCCGCTTCCTACACCATTCCTATGGTCTCAAAAGAGTTCTCACTATTGGGTTTAATAATTTATTTAAAAAAATTTCAAATTTAATAACCTAAAGTGGTAAAAAAAATCAAACTTCAGTCATAATTAAATATATATATATATATATTATATAGTAGTTTGGGGTTCAAAGCACTAGAATTTTAGAGTATATTAAGAATGTATTATTTTCATGAAAGATAAATCTCAAATATGATTGGGATCCCTCGAACGAGATTATTGGTTACTTTGCTAGCATGCATGTTGATAGCATAATACAAGTAAATTGTAATGATACGTCCTTAGAAGGATGTAGCATCATAAAAATAATGAGACTTAAAATAAAATAAATTGATTTCGACCGAATATTATTTTAATGTCGTTTAATCATATTTATTAATTTATAAATGATTTCCGTTTATCTGGTTGTTGTATTTAATTATTATGGATGAAAATAAACGAGAAACTCTGATATTGATCATTCCTCGTGACTGTGACCAAATATTAGGTGGGCATGGTCCCTTTGTTTTCCATTTAATATAAATCAATTCTTGACATTTGAAAGTTGATAATTTTGTTGTTTTATCGGTTTTTAAAGTTTTGTTTTAATTAATTTAAGTATTTAATTCTAATGGGTAATCTTTTAATAAAAGTTTTTGTATATATAACGTCTCGAACCCAAGATATATTAGAATTAAACCGAATTTTAATAGATGAGTCTAGTAACTTGAATAATTGATTCTAATTCATCATTACAACAATGTGTTTGATGTTTATTTTTAATAGTAGACAGGATTTTAATAATTTGGGATGATAAATTATCGATATTGAATAAACTAAAAAAAATTATTGCAATTTTAAATATTATTTTAATAATATACAAAATTATTATTGTAAAAAATAACGATTATAATAATAATAATATACTGTAATTTAAATCTCTGATTCAAAGACACTAACAGGGATTATCCGTAAAGGTTCCGCCATATGAAGTGTGAGTCCAAACTTTTCTTCCATGTTTATCTCACCTTCAAGTTTCCAATCAAAGGACTTTACAAGCCCCAACATCAGATGCAACATTCGGTTTGCCAAAGGCAATCCCGGGCATATTCGACGCCCGGATCCAAACGGAATCAACCCAAAATCGGTACCTTTTATATCAATCCCGGATCCTAAGAATCTCTCCGGCATGAAACTGTTTGGATTCTCCCAAATGTTCGGATCTCTCCCGATAGCCCATGCATTAACCAACACTCGTGAACCTTCTGGGATTCTGAACCCACAAACGTCAGCGTCAGAGCTGGCCTGGTGCGGGAGTAATAGTGGGGCAGCCGGGTGCATTCGGAAGGTTTCTTTGACGATAGCTTGTAAATATGGTAATCGGTTTATATCCGATTCCTCGACTAGATTCCGTTTGCCGATTGCTTGTTCTAGTTCTTTCTTGGCTTTAAGTAAAACCTGTGGGTTTCGAAGAAGCTCTGCCATTGCCCACTCCAACGTGTTTGATGTTGTATCGGTTCCGGCAACAAATAGATCCTGTCATGTAACATGGTTAAACGACGTATGCAACATATTTTTTTAATCTCTTATACAGAGGAAGATAAAATCATTACCGAACAGAAGTGTGTGACACGAGTTTTATCAAGTTCTACGGTTCCGTCTTTAATAATATCGATAAGAGTATCCAAAACATCATTCGATGGAGTAGAAGAAGAACCCTTTGATGTTCTTGATTGGAGCCTTTCGTCGAACAGTTTTCCGAACAGATTCAGCAACTTGTCGAAATGAACACTCGTCCGGTGCCTTATACCTTGAGGATCAATCTTTCGAAGCACAGGGAAATAATCTGCCAAATTAGGCTTACCGACCACTTCCATGATATCACAGAATGTTTCCCGGAATTGTTGAGCAATTGATGAATTCGGATCCACCAAATCCATAGAGAAAATAGTGTTGGACAGCAAATTAATGGATGTGTCAAAAGCAGCTTGGCCTATGTTCACTGCTTCCCCTTTAAGACAACTTTTGCCAACATTAGCAATCAGTTGTTGAATCTTGTTCCGGCGCAGGTACTGATTGCCATCGAGTTTCTGGTTACTGAAAATATGAGTGTTACATACCTTGCGAAGTGTCCTCCAAGGTGGCGACACAGGTAACCATGCCAGCGAAACTTCGTAGTGTCGGCTCGCTCGAACAGCATCAAGCACGGATCGGTTCGAGAAAACGAGGTCCTGTTTTTGAAGAATCTCTCTCGCGGCTGCTTCCGATGAAATGACGACGGTAAACAAACTTCCGAGTTTGAGACTCATGACCGGACCATGAATCTGTGCAAGTTTAGCCAAGGACTGGTGTGGTTTATCCCCGAGATCGAACAGATTGCCGAAGACAGGCAGCCGCCTTGGACCAGGTGGGAGCTTGGTTTGATCACTGGATTTACTTCCATTTCTAAAGGATTTGAAAGCTTGAAGCAGGAACCATGTGAAAAACAGACATAGCAAAGAACTTGTAAACAGCTCCATGAATTTCTCTGAGGTTCGTTCTTGTTTTAAACCTGTGAGTGACATAAATGTATGCATCTGTTAATCGGTGGAGTGACAAGATATTTATAATGTGTTATCGGATTTAAATTAAATTTATATATTTAATTTTTAGAATAATTTATACAAATGACAAATATTTTATTTAAAGTCGAGATAAATAATATAAATCATCCTAAAATTTTATTCTAAAATTTAGTATGATCATTAAAGTTTTAAAACGTTAAATTTATTCATAAAAAAATAGATACTAAATTTTTATATTTTTTTGTTAACACGAAAAAAATAATATACTAAAAAACGAATTTTATTTTGAATGGGAGAAATAAAAAAAAAATTATTTATAAATTTTAAGATATTTTCAACAAATTAAAAATTAGATTCAAACAAAAATGTAAAATAAAAAGACTGATAAAATTTAATATAAAACGAGGACAACGATAAAATCACTAAAACTATTTAATAATTAAAATTTAATAAATAAATTAAATATTATAACACTTTAATAATTAACATAATTTTAAAAATAAAATTTAATAATACTTTATCCTTATAATTAAGTTTTTACCTATAGACATTGATTATTTATTACAACATAAATGTGTACACGTGTTTCGGCCAAACCTAAAGAAGTACACGTGTGATGTGTCAAACGAATGGAATCTACAACATTTACAACGCAAATAGATTTAGGGTGTGTTTTTAGTTGTATTTAAAGATATAAAAAATACTTTTTATTAAATTTTAATTATTTTATATTTTTTAAACCAATTTTTTTTATTTAAATTAAATTTATGATTTTTGTGTTGAAAAAATTAGTTTGTAAAGTAAAATTATTTTTACATTTATAATATATTATTAAAATAATATTTATGCATATATAATTATGAAATAATATATATTTTTATAATATTTATATTAAAATTAAATTTATTTTATTTATGATTTAATGTAAATTTATTAATTATTTATAATTGTTATGTTCGTATATAATCTAAAATATAATTTATACTTTTAAATTAAATTTTAAAAAAATTATAATTTAAGTTGATTTATTTAATAAATCATAACGTTAACGAATTTGAACATCATTCAAGTTCATTTATATGTTAAAATATTATGTATAAAATAGATATTTTATTTTTCCAAAATCACTTTTTGACATAAATGACAAACATTACATAATTTTTCAAAATCACTTTTCTTATTGCACTTTTAAAATATTTTTTTAATCGTACTTTTTAAAAGTAATGTCAAACTAAGCCTAACTCAAATTACAAACATACTTAATTTTTAGAAGAGTCTAAAAAAGTCGGTTTAATCTAAGATTTAAATAAATTTAAATTTTGTTTAAATATTTTAAAATTATAATTTATATTATTTTTATAATAATTTTTGAAATTTATTAAAATAAATTATCAACTTAAAATATTATAAAAATAAAATTTTATTTTTAAATTTCAAAACCGTAAAAAAATTCTCTTCAAATGTTGAAAACACAAAATTTCTTGGATTTGGATTGAAAAATGATTTTTTTTTGAATCAGCTACAATTTTACAATAATATTTGTTTTAAAATATCTTTAACCATTGAATATTAATCGCTCAATTATTATACTAATATTATTATTGTTCGAATTCGTAGTTTCTAAAAACAATAATTATTTTTTTAATCACTGAAACAAATGATTCACGAAAAATATCTTCAGAGATTTAAAACCTTATCATTTGTTTTTAGTGAATGAAATCCTTTTTTCTTGAAAAATAGAAAAAAAAGTAAAAAAGCGTATTCAGTTGTAAAATTAGAAAATAGATTTTAAAATATAAAAATAGAAATAACTAAAAATTTAAAACCATAAAAAAATCTTCTCATTGAAAATGTTGTCGGAAAATTAAAAAAAAAATGAAAATATAGGTTTTTTAATTTTAAATTCACTTTAACTGGCTTAAAATCCTTCTAATGTTATTTTTTAAAAACTTGATTTATTTACTCATATTTTATTTATAATTATTTAATAATTATTTTCTCATTTCTATTATGAAAAATAGATATCAAACAAATTTTTATTATTTTATTTTTAAAAATAAATTTTTATCCCTATTAATCAAGTATGTTTTTTTTTTAATTTTTAAAAATAAAAAATAAACATTATATTCTAAAAATAAAAGTAGAAAAAAAATAAATCCAAATGAAATAAGTATGTTTTATATTTTTGGTTCTAGAAATATTTTTTATTTTCTATTTAAAAAGCAATTAAACAAGTATGCTTTCTAGAACAAAAATATAAAATAGGATAATATTTTCATCCTATTAATTATGTATGTTTTTTAATTTTTTAAAATATTAAATTCTTTAAACAATATTTTTAAGTTATTCATTAAGTTAGTGTCAAAATAAAATGTCTTATTCTCAAATAATAAATAAAGAAATTAAATGTATTAAATGAGAAGGATCGATCCCACTGAGACTAGAAACTTTCAGATTATACTTGTTCGATTAATGATTCAAGAGATAAGAACAAGAAAAATAAAAAAAAAAGAGCTTTTATAAATCTTAAACAAAGAGAAAAGAGATGAGAGATATCCGAGATGAATCTAAAATCATTTAAATTCAAATACAAAAGATAAATCCAAATTTGAAATTCAAATCTTGGCTGATAAACTATCCGAAACATGGCTGATAAACTATCAGGCGCTTGCTGACGTCATTTCCTAAAAACTGTTGACTGAGTGTCACGTCAACTTTTCATGCCTAAAGTTATGTCCACCAATCCAAACTCGATCCAAAAAATAAAAAATAAAAAAACTTCAAAAATCAGTCATTTAAGTACACTTTCCAGCATTCACAGTCCTGCATAAAAACACATGAAAACACTAAAATCAGTAACATAATTCAACGAATCAAAGAGTAATTAAACACAAAATATTAACTATTTTGAGCACTTATCACATCAATTCATATATAATTTTAAAATAATATTTAGAATAAATATTTTATCTATTTAAAGTGTTTTTAAGATAATAATACTAAATATTTATGTTTTAAACAAGCAATATAATATATAAACACTTCTCAAAATAATTTTTATTATACTTTTTAAAAGTAATATATTTTATATATAATATTAAAAATATTTGATTGATTTTTTAAAATAATTTAATCCTTCACATTTCATTTTTGTTAAATTATTTTTTACGTGGATAAAAATTATTAGTCAATTAACGTTAAATGACGTGATAAACTAATATGTACTACACGCTGTGATAACATTGTTTATAGTTAGTTAATTAAAATTTTTCATTTATAAAAAATTATTTTGACCTAAAATAAAAGATTAAAGATTAAAATATTTTTCAGTATTATACCTAAATTTTATATTATCCAATAATTTGAAAAGGTAATATAGGAAACTATAATGGAGAAATTGTCTAAGTGTGTTTATGTATTTTTTAATACTTTTTATTTAGCATCTTAAAAAATAAATTACTTAAAAAGTATTATTGAAGACTCGAACACAAGCAAAGACGAATACAAAAGGAGCAGGTATGGGCCTAGTCGTATGGATAAAAATGAGAAAATTATTTTAAAACCCATTCTTTTTCTAAACTTACCAACTCTTGCCCAAATCCGGACACTTTTATAATAAAATCTGTCGTGTCGGGACAGACTGTGCCGGGTTGAATTAGCTTGGTTGGGAAAAAAAGCCGACATAACTTGTTTGAATTAGCTTGGTTTGGACGAAGAGTCGAAATTACGTGTTGGAATTAGCTTCCATTGTTATATATATATATGGGGTGGTTTAAAACTGAGAAAAGGTGTTGGAGACACAGAGATCATGGATTTTCTTACAAATTTCTTGCTATGTCTGCTGTTGCCATGGTTCCTTCTTCAAGGTTTCAACTTTTTTAGAAACGGAAGTAAGCTCCCACCTGGTCCAAGGAGGCTGCCAATCTTTGGGAATCTATTCGATCTCGGCGATAAACCCCACCGGTCATTGGCTAAGCTTGCAAAGATTTATGGCCCTGTTATCAGTCTCAAACTCGGCAGCTTATTCACCGTCGTCGTTTCATCGGAAGCAACAGCCAAAGAGATCCTTCAAAAGCAGGATATCAACTTCTGTAACCGAACCGTTATCGATTCTGTTCGAGCCTGCAACCATTGCGAAGTTGGATTGCCGTGGTTGCCGATTTCGCCACTTTGGAGAACACTTCGGAAAGTATGCAACACCCATGTTTTCAACGGCTTGAAACTTGATGCCAATGAACACCTGCGTCGGGACAAGATTCAACAACTGATTGCCGATGTTCGCAATTGTTGTCTTAAAGGTGAAGCCATTAACGTAGGTCAAGCTGCTTTCGATACGTCCATTAATTTGCTGTCCAACACGGTTTTCTCTGTGGATTTGGTTGACCCGAATTCGTCTGTTTCTCGGGAATTCAAGAAAACGGTTAATGAGATGATGGATGAGGCGGGGAAGCCGAACATGGCTGATTTTTTCCCTTTGCTTAGGAAGTTTGATCCGCAAGGAGTCCGGCGTCGGATGACTGTTCATTACGAGAATTTGCTTAATCTTTTCGGCAACCTGTTCGATGAAAGGTCGCAGTCAAGAAAATCTCCGGATTATACTGCATCGAATGATGCTTTGGATACTCTTCTTGATGTTATTGAAGGCGGGATCGAGGAGCTTAACAGAACTCATGTTACACATTTGCTTTTGGTAATCTTTTTATCATCTTCCTGTACCTTTAGAAATTTTTTTCGATCTTGGGTTTAACAATGTCGAATTTGTAGGTTTTATTCGTTGCCGGGACCGATACGACATCAAGCACATTAGAATGGGCAATGGCGGAACTGTTTCGAAATCCACATGTTTTACTTAAGGCCAAGGAAGAACTAGAGCAAACAATCGGCAAGGGAAATACACTTGATGAATTCGACATAAACCGTTTACCATATTTGCAAGCGATTGTCAAAGAAACCTTCCGAATGCACCCGGTTGTCCCACTATTGCTCCCGCGCAGAGCCGGCTCCAATGCCGAACTCTGTGGTTTCAAAGTTCCAGAGGGTTCACAGGTGCTGGTGAACACATGGGCCATTGGTAGAGATCCAAGCATTTGGGAGAATCCAAACAGTTTCATGCCGGAGAGATTCTTAGGGTCTGAAATCGATGTCAAAGGTAGACATTTCGAGCTCATTCCGTTCGGAGCTGGACGACGAGTTTGTCCAGGATTGCCGTTGGCGAATCGGATGTTGCATTTGATGCTAGGGTCTCTCATAAATTGTTTTGACTGGAAACTTGAAGGTGGGATCTCACCAAGTGAACTGAACATGGAAGAGAAGTTGGCCATTACACTTAAGATGGCAGAACCTTTGCGAGCAATCCCTGTTCTTGTTTGAGCATAGTGTTGTAGATATCATCAAACGATTTAATCCATTATTTTGTTATAATACAAGGATTATTAGCATAATTTAACCATTTTAAATAATAATTTGACAAAAAAAACAAGAGAAAATTACAAAACACAAAACAGTCACTAATATTTTCAATTTGTAACAAAACGGTCACAAATTATTAAAATTGTCATGTCAGCTGCCTTGATGTGCTACATTTATGGACTTTTTTATAATTTTTAAAATTTAAGTTGTTAAAAATAAATCTATTCAAATTTTAGTGATTATTTGTGTAGTTTATCCAAAATTTAATTTAAAACAGCTTATGATACAAGCTTAGAAGGATCTCACACGTGGGCTGGTATCCTCTGAAGCAGAAACATGACAACGCTTCTCCGTTCTGTGATGCCCATATTAGCTTTCAATCTCCCAAAACGACACGTCGTTTCGTTCTCTCGCGCACAAAATCTTCGCCGTCACTCTACTACGAGACCCTTCTGCTTCAGAATGTCGGCCACGTCGTCAACTTCGCTGACTCACACCATATCCTTGCCGAGTCAACAGGGTCAAGCCGTCCAAATCGTTGCAGCCCCTGGCCTCTCCGATTCCGAGTTCAGGTTCTTTTCCCTTTTTATTTCTCGTCTTAATTCTTTGAATTTGGGAAGTACCCATTGTTTGCTTAAATCGTGAACTTGAAGTTTACAGGGTTGCTATCGAGTCATCTTTGTTTAGACAATGGTTGAAGAATCTGGAGACTGAAAATGGGATTTTGGCTAATCAGGACATGACTTTAACTCAAGTGCTTATTCAGGTAATAAAAAAACACTTTGGGTCTTTTTTTGTTTCAATTGTTTTTGTCGTTGTTGTGCTCAAAATCTTGGAAGAATTGTTGCTTAAATTATTGTAAGAGGCAATGTATGGTGGGTTTTATGCAAAATTTGAACTTGCTAAGCATTTGATTCTTGAAGTTTAGAGTGATTGCTTTCTTTGATAACAGGGAGTTGATATGTTTGGGAATCGAATCGGTTTCCTCAAATTCAAAGCCGATATTATCAATAATGGAAGGGGAAAGAAGGTATTTGATTGTCTTCTTGAATAGCATTGTAAACGACTCTGCTTTAAAATGTGGTTCTGTATGGAACTTGCTTGGAGTATTTATTGCAATTGTTCGATATCATTTTCTTATGAACTAAAACATGCTTAGGTTCCAGGTATTGTGTTTGCACGAGGACTCGCCGTAGCTGTGCTAATTCTTTTGGAGTCTGAGGGAACTACATATGCTGTTCTCACCGAACAGGTTGGGTGATGTTTATTGTTTAAAAAAATTATTCTTAGCAGTTTATCTATCATGGTTGTAGAATTTAGCAGAGTAATTGACTTTAGAAGGTGGCCATTTAAATTTCTCTACTTCGCTCGATTCTAATGAGTTCTTCACTTTTCTCTAAGGCTAGGGTCCCCACCGGGAAGGTTGTTCTTGAATTGCCTGCTGGAATGTTGGATGGTGACAAGGGTGATTTCGTTGGCACTGCAGTTCGTGAGGTCTGCTCTCTCTGTCTCTCATTGCAGTGCACTTGCATAGACACAAACACATACTATACAAATGTTTATATATGTATATTTGAATTTTTCTTTAGTTTTTGCAGACATCTGTGTGTTTGTCATATTGCCATACATGAAGTTTGTAAAATCATTTACTTTTAGATGATGAAATCTGCCATTTTTTAGGTCTAGTTCTCGAGGGTTATAGAGTAGCGCACCTGAACATTCGAGTCTCTGCTATGAGACCATTTCCCCCCTTTGTGGGTTGTTCTTATAGATTATATCCCAACCTACATTATATTTCGGATATGCTGGTCTTCTATATCTGCCATTCAGTTGAGAGAACTTACTATTTTTTACATATTACTTTGTTAAAAGTTCCGGATGGGCTTCTTTTTACCTTCCTTTTGTTGTTCCTTTCTGTTATAGAAATCGTTTCTTAGTGAGTTAAAAAACTTTCAGGTTCAGGAAGAGATTGGTATCCAATTGAAACTAGAAGAAATGGTTGACCTCACCGCCTTCCTTGATCCATCTACTGGATGCAAAGTTTTTCCTTCTCCGGTATGTTGGTAATACTGATGAGTGCTTTTCTTCGGAAAATCGTTGCATGTTACAAACTCTACAATCATCACTTTGAACTAGAATCATTAATTGCATGTAACTTCGATCATCTATTTATGAATCCATGATGTGCACTATTTGCCTGGAATCTTTGCATACCAATACCAGACCCTCAAAGGTTTCGATAGGCCTTTGTAGAGAATTCTATGTCCTTTTCCGGGAACATTCTATCGCGTCATACTTGATTTAGCTTAGGTTTTATATAATTATTTCTTGTGTTTTCCATGTTAGGGAGGCTGTGATGAAGAACTTGCCCTATTTCTGTACAGAGGGCATGTTGCTAAAATCATTATCACTCAGCTTGAAGGAAAAGAAACAGGTCTTTCTAAACATGGTGAGCTGATAAAGGTTCGTGTAGTTCCGTACGAGAAACTCTGGCGTACGACACCTGATGCAAAAGCACTCATGGCGATCGCTATCTATGAAATGGCCAAGAAAGAAGGATTATTACCACAGTAATCCTAAGTCCTAACCAGCCAAAATCGATCGTTGCCGGCTCTTGTTTGTTCGTAAAAACCAAGTTAGTCTAAGTTTAGCCTGCTATAGAAAATGTGTAGAACTGCTTGTGGCAGTATACACATACCTAATCATATCCAGTAATAAGTCTAGTTTACTATCACTGAGACTTACAGTCGTTTTCAAATGTTTCCGTTCGAGTTTAAAGCTGAAGTTCGACCTTGAACTTGATTTGAAACTTAATGGTTTAATCTGAGATAAAAATGGAGCTACTTGAATTCGTTCGGTTAAGTTCGAACAAGCTTGTTTACATTAGTAAAAATAAGTTCGATTATCATGGTGACAACAACGGCTGTTGGTGCAACCCACCTGGATTCCATTTCAACATGTCGAAGCACGTTGATACAAGCTGCAAGCTTGTTTCCATTTCCAAAACTTGGTTTAATCGGTCCCCTGAATCGGTCCCAAGAGGCCAACAACGGCGGTTGGTGCAACCCTACTCGAGCGCATTTCGACATGTCTAAGTCCTCTTTCATGAAAATGGCTCAATAGAAAGCCAGAATTATCCCCATCATGTACCGAAGGTACAGACATACACAACATCCTCGATTCCAAACCTACTAAATGCCACCTTTGACTCGAATCGATATAAACGCATATTTGAATCCTTGTGGGGTGCCCTGTGAGAGGCCGGGAGGGGTGTACGTGATTAACGTAGACGGCGGCAGCGGTGGCAGCTAGTTCAAGTATTAAATTTTTTAGATATCAACTTATAAGAAAATATCTAACTTAGATATTAAATATATATTTAAATCATCACTAAAAAAAAAAAAAAAAAATTGTAATAGTACAATTCAGACATAATATATATGGACAGACTAAAAAATATACAAACAATATTAATCGTAAGGAATGGCATGGCATATGGTTTAAGCTAACATGAGACCCACAAATATGATTAAAGTTGGGGAACATGTTAGAGACAACAAAATTGAGTACTGAACCCCCAAATGATACCAAATCATTTCTCCCTACCCTTAATCCTCCCTTGGCCAAGTTTGTCAAAGTTTCTTTCCATGCCACAAGCTTTCAGACAAAACTAAAGGATTGCTTGCTTTAAACTCCAAAATCCCATTTGAAAAATCATATAATATTCAGACAAATGTTACTGTGTAGATCATAAAACCCCAAATCTCCACCTTGTGCATTGGAAGCCATTTGACAGAACCTGCAGATAAAAAAAATGAAAGAAAAACAAAGGATTTCCTTTCTCTTCAATTCAAAGCTTCTATCATCTGTCAGCTTTCATCCTTGCAGATATAGCTTTCTAAATACACCATTCTCTAGCTAGCCAACCTAAAGCTTTAGCCTTAATGGGCTCTGATCTCATCTTTCTCATATTGGTGATGCTTTCATGTACATCGTTTCTATCGATCAAAGCCGAAGGGATCGAATCAGCTCGACTCCTTGATCTTCTCATTAGGGACTACACGGTTAAGTCGTTTGATAGGCATTGGAAGACGGGTACTTTGTATACTGTACGTTTACCTGCAAACTTATCCGGGATCGAAGTTGATACCGTGAGGTTTCGATGTGGGAGTCTCCGGCGGTACGGTGCGAAAGTCGAGGAATTTCGTGTGGGAATTGGTGTGATTGTTCATCCTTGTGCTGAGAGGGTCATAGTGGTGAGACAGAACTTGGGTCTCAATTGGTCATCTATATATTATGCAAACTATGATCTATCAGGTTACCAGCTTGTTTCACCTGTGTTGGGGCTTTTAGCTTATAATGCAGGCAGTGATGTGAGTCTCGGTAACCCTTTTCAGCTCGGGATTCTGGCAACGGAAAAGCCGATTAAGATCGATTTCAGCAACGTTAAAACGGTTTCCAATGTGACCGGATCGTCCACAAGGCCGTTATGTGCGAGTTTCGAAGGAGATGGCAAGGTGACATTAAAGAACCAAGTGTCACCCAATGTTTGTTTCGCCACAAGGGATGGACATTTTGGTTTGGTCGTCGAGTCCTCGCCGTTGATGCCCGTGAGGAAGAAGCTTAGCAGGTGGAAATTAGTGATCGGAAGCTCGATCGGAGCTGCATTGGGTGCTTTCCTCTTGGGGTTGCTTCTAGTGGCAATGGTTGTTAAGGTGAAGAAGAAAGCAAGGATGGAGGAGATGGAAAGGAGAGCTTATGAAGAAGAAGCTCTTCAGGTTTCCATGGTCGGACATTTCAGAGCTCCGACGGCTTCTGCTACTCGAACGACGCCGACGATCGAATATCAGTACATATAAATTACCATTCTTGAAATCTTAGTTACGTTATTCATTTTTTCAATGTATGATCATACTTTAAAAACAAATAAAAAGCATGTTCCTTCTGTGTTTGTAAATCAATTAGCACTATTTAGGATTTCTTGTCTGTTTTCCAGCTCTGCTGTCTCCATGTTCCTTTTCCTGTATGTTTCGCCACTGGTTAGAATTGTGATCCAAATTCCTATAAAACGGCTTGAATATTAATAAAAGTAGTGGCAAAGGTAAAGTCTTGTTCAGTGGACGAAGAATAGAATAAAATACTTGATTCGAATAAAAATACTTTTTATACGAATTTACTTTGTAATCAAATACTTTATTTTTATAAATTTATAATAAAAATTAAAATTAAAATCATGTATTTTCTACGTATACACACCTGCAAGATCTACATGAAATCAGTAGAATATACTTTTTTCAGATACCCATCAGTTATTGCGGGACAAGAATTTTACCTGCTCCACCATTGAGAAACATCAGCAACTATGAAATTGATTCTTTCTATGGAAATTTGGTTCATTATTAAAAAAATAAAACATTTATACTTAATTAGCATAAATAAATAAATACTAAAGTAGAATTTGTGGAGTGATCGTAATGATAAAAAAATAATGTAATATATCCTGATAATTCGGGATCGAGCACCTAATACACACACGATATATATATGTTGTTAGAGAATCGAGAAAATTAAACACGTATTATATTATAATCAGATCAACATATTCAAAATAAATAAGTTTAAAAATAAACAAACCACTCTTCTTTATTTTTATATTGTCTTTAAAATTAAAATAAAAACATAATATAAACAAATTTAATTATATATTCTAGATTAATTTAGTCTGATTCAATAAATTTAATCTTTTATATTTAAATTTTTAACATTGTATTGTTTTGATACACTTTTCAACTATTTACTGTATTTTATGAGTTAAATAATCAATAAATGTGATAATTCGATAGACACAAACATTTCACTACTAAACAATTGACAGACTAATTGAATAGACATATTATAACCTTAACATCACCTACTAATATATATAATCACTTCGATAATAAAAAATCTAAATACGAAAGATTTTTATTGAATTACTTTAAATTATAACTCAATTAATATAATATATATAAATTTTAGGATAGAGTGATTTGTTTATTACAAAATTTTAGGATAGACTAAAATTATTATTATATTAAAATTAATGATAGAGTGATCTGTTTATTATAAAATTTTAATTGAATGATTATGTTTTTTAAATTTATAATTGAGTGACTTAATTATTATTCTTAAAAGAAGAATGATTTATTTGTTACTAAATTTATAAATAAATGACTTCTAGTGTAATTTAAGCATTTATGGTTGACTATAAAGATATATAGTTGATTTGTTGCCGGCAAAATAAAACCCACCTTAAATAATCTTCCACGCCTGTCCACTTCCTTTCTTGTGATTTTTTCTCTAGAAGAAGAAACTGCGTAAACAATAGAAAATTGTTGCTTTCAATCTCTTCATTTAGGAAAAATATTATCTTGATTTGTCTAATTGTTTCAAAGAAACGGAAGAAATGGCCGGCGTTGCTGCCGACGGTGACGTTTCATCGTCGATTTTATCTGTAGTTGAATCGAAGGAAGAAGAAGCAGCGGTGAAAGAAACTCAGGATCAAGAACAACAAAGGCAAGAAGGAATCAAAGATTGCATGCACAAGACTAAGGCAATTCAGTTCTTAGGTCGTACTACGCCTATTATTCTCCAGAACGACAATGGACCTTGCCCACTCCTCGCCATCTGTAACCTCTCTTTCTATATAATCTATATCTCTGCAGATTTCTAGGGTTTTGAATTTTGGTCTTTTGTCTTCATATCGTTTGCTTAGGATATTCGGATCGAATATTCTTTATTTTATTTTAGTTGTTTGCTTCTAATTTTAGTGAAAAGAAAGAAGATGAAGAATTTTGATTCGGGTTTCTATTGATTGTTCTCGGAAGTGATCTAGAATCGTTCTTTTTGAACATTTCTAATGTTTGATCATGTTTAGGTTTTATTGTTTTAGAATTTAGACCTTAGAGCATGAATGAAAGAAGAAAAGGATAATATTTAGAAATGGAATTATATTTCAAGAAATTGGATTGGACATATGATCAGATTTCTAATTGAAATATTGTGATATTTCTTTTTATGGGGATTATAATCGGAGCTAATTAAGTTGTTTAAAATGAACCTTTTGGGGGGCCTTTGACAGGTAATGTTCTCCTTTTAAGGAACAATTTGAACCTGAGTCCTGATGTAGCAGAAGTTTCACAGGAGAAATTGCTTTCACTGGTGGCCGAGCGACTCATCGATTCCAACAGTAATGTCAATGTAATTTCTTTCCTTCTTTTATGCTTTCCTTCTTTTATGCTTAGACGAGTGTCAAGTGTTTGATTCGTCTGTTATGTATCCGGCATGAATATCTTCTATATTTTTTTTATTCTTGGAGGGCAATTGCCTTGTACCCTTGTCGGAATATGTGCCGGACATGGACACTTCAAGTAAAATGAAGAGTCAAGGCAACATAGCTTAACTCATTTGCTTGTGGTAATGGTATAGTTGGATGTTACTGATGAATCATTTTGGCATGTAGAATAAAGATGCAGGGTTTGTCGAAAACCAACAGCAAAATATTGCAGATGCAATTGATTTACTTCCTCGCCTTGCTACAGGGATTGATGTAAATATAAAATTCAGGAGGTTAGCTTTATTCTTTCTTTCTCCTTTTATTTTTCTTCAACAAATCGGTTCCTTCCGCGGTCCTTAGTGAATTATTGTGTACAACTTGCAGAATAGATGATTTTGAGTTTACTCCGGAGTGTGCCATATTTGATCTGCTTGATATTCCCCTCTATCATGGTTGGATAGTTGATCCCCAGGTATGCTCTTTTTAGCATTGGGGGTGCAATAGTTGAAGCGATGTGACAAAGAGTGTATAGCTTTAACCTCTATTTTTGAAATGATTAATGCTGCCTTGGTAAACCATAGACCTAACTGTTCACAACAAACACTAAAAACCTAATGTATGTATGATTATGGTTTCAACAGCAAATGCTGTTTTGTGTTGTTTGGTGATTTTGGTCCAAAATGTGACTGGGAGAGAAATTTTTGGAGTTTTGAGTAATATCGCATTTTGTGATGAACTTAGTTGCAACATATTGGATGGGGACCATTTACTTTCTTGGTAGAATAATTAATTTGAAAATCAGTAAAGTCATGTTATCATGGGAACAAATTTTAATTTCATGCTTTGAAATGAACTCGTATGGTTGTTTTTTATGTTTATTGTCGGAGACTGTTGGTCAAGGTAGGCAATTCCTGATGATGCCTGCTAAGTTATTATTAAACATAATGATAATTTATTGTGAGATTGTATGGCTCTTTTCAATGTCATAAAAGTCGCTCAATAGAGTACCATATTGTTTCTAATTAGCATTTATATTACTAGTTCTGTTATTGTTCAGAGATATCCAATTGCCTTCCCATATAGTTATAGGTTTCATGTTTACAAGGATTCACATATCATGTAATACATATAATTGGGACAGGATTTGATAACTTTTTTTCACGGTGGACATGTGGCAGGACTATGAAACTGCTAGTGCTATTGGCCCCAAATCCTACAATTCTATTATGGAGCAACTTGTTGCTCTGGAAACACGAAGTATGGAGGTATCACACAAAAACATTTCTGAAGACTGTGTGGATTTTGCTGCTGCTACTGCTGCCACTCTAGGAGTTCCCTCTCCTAACCTGTCAAAAACCAGATCATTTGATGAGTCTCCTCGCTCTGCCTCAGATCAGCAAATGTTAAGAAAAGGGGACCTTGAGGAAGAAGCAGAGCTATTGAGAGTCTTGAAATTATCAGAGTTTAAATCTCCAACATCTGTTGGTGGTTTGGGCAGTTTAGATGAAAGATCATGTTCAAAGAACCTTGTTTCTGTAGATGCACAAGAGGGGGACAGAGATGTTGGAAACAAGAGCAGGCACCAACATGAACATTCATATTCAGATGATTGTACTTCCTGGAGCAATGGTAATACTAATTATAGTAAAGCATGTTTTGAGACTCTCGGAGAGCAAGAGTCCCAAAAGACTGATGGGACTAATCAGAATTCATCTTATGTTAAATCTGGAGAAGCCACTGTTTCCAATGATGAAGTTGAGAAGAGTAATAATGTTGAGAAAATGGATACTAAGGGGAGTGGTGCTGATGATTTGCTCCAGATGGAAGGTGTAGTTCCCGTTTCTCTTGCAAAGGTTACTGTAACTACAAATGGAAACATGGAAACTTCACAAGGGGATGAAAAGATTGAGATTCAATCCAATTCTGCATCCGATGCTCACAACATTCTGGATAATGTCAATGGGTGTGACTCAGTGGTCGTATCATCTATCTCACAAAAAGATGGCTCAGATTCGTCTAGTGATAGAATACAAAATGCTGATGTGCCAGAAGCTTTTAGTTCTAGTCTTGATGGAAGTGAGCCTATATATGAAGGAGAGGAATGCATATTAGATTCAGTAGCAACATATGAGGACCGGGAACCTGTCTATGAAGGTGAAGTTATTCTTGCTAAACAATCTGGCAACTTTGTCGTAGAGAGCTGTAATGTGAGGTCCAAAGAAGAAATTACTCCACAACAAGGTTAGTGGTCCACCTTATAGAAAATGTATCTATCTCTTTCTGTATATATCCTTGTAAAGTGTGTATTATCTTTCTTCCATCAATTTGAGCTCCATTTGTGTTGCTTTTGCTAGTAACTAGTTGCTTCCTCGAGGATAATCAAGTTCAGTTTTTATATTCTTTAAAGAAGTCATTTGCTTGTCTTTTTTCTTAATATTTCATGCACTCATTCACTACCATTCATTTTCTTAATGCTATTTAGGTGAACTGATTGCAAACTTCTTGAAGAACAGTGCCAATCAATTGACCTTTTATGGGTATGTTGACTAGCTTTTTAGCTGTTTAATAATCTAATTTATCGTGGAGTCTACTTGGTCATCATTTGGTGATCATTAATATCTTTTGCAGGCTTTTTTGCTTACAAGATGGTCTTAAAGAACGTGAGCTTTGTGTTTTCTTTCGTAACAATCATTTCAGCACCATGTTTAAGGTTAGAAATTGGAACTGCTTTTTCTGTGAACTATTGGTCTGTGGCTGTCTGTGAACTTTCAGTTATGCTTGCAACACTTGAACAACTTAATTAATAGACCAATTTAAGGACCAGTTTTCTTGGTTCTCTCTACTGTAATTATTTCTTTATTAATTGAATCTCTTTTATTTGTAGTATGATGGTGAACTCTATCTTTTAGCCACTGATCAAGGTTATCTGAATCAACCAGATTTGGTTTGGGAGAAACTAAATGAGGTAAGATTTTGTTACGTTGTAATCTTCTTAACCAAGAATCACTTCATTGAAATTTGGGTGTCATGTATAAATCTTATCAATAATAGTCGGCTGGATTATTTACATCATTGATACTCTTAAAGTCATTTTTTTTGAAATTTGATATCCAGAACTCGTGCTTTCAGGTCAATGGAGACACACTTTTTATGACCGGCGACTTCAAGGAATTCAAGGCGGATAGTAATGCCACTGGCATTGATGTATATATTTCACTTATAGTGAGCAAACTTGTACAGTTGGTTTGAGTGACTTCAATGAAACTCAACTAAGATTTACATTATGCAGGACTACACTGCCGGCATTGATGGCTCAGCCCATACAGGAGCAGATGAAATGTAATTATCCCACCTTTTGGCTATCTGTATTTATATTAAATATGTGCTGCAACAATTTCTCTTGGTGTCAGTAGTTTCTAATGAATATAGATAACTGCTTAATTCTTGAACCGCTTATTCTGTGGATTTAAGATGCTTGCAATAATGATGAAGTTCAAATATTTTTTCAATGTTTCTTGAATGTGTTACAATTTTCTAAAATCGTTTTCAATGGTTCTTTACTCTCAGGGATGACAGTTTTTATTAATTCTATGTTATCATTTCAGCTCAGATTTACAGCTTGCACTAGCCTTACAGCAAGAAGAGTATGAACAACAGCCACAGCGTCAGAACATGCAGCAACCACCCGTTGTTGGTGCTTCGAGATTAGTAACAGGTCCAAAGGTAGTCTAAATATTCTATTCCCTCCGTATTTTTTTATGATCTTTTGATTGTCTGCATGAACAACATAGTAGTAGAAGATTTTGGTGAAACTTTATTAGCTGGCTGTTTACAGAACCAAGAGTACCAAAAACGAACACATCATTTTTTGTCGGTCCGAGTTAAATTCATAGATCTACGTTACCTGTTATATCGTGGAATGTTAAATACTAGATGACGTCTATGTTATCCAAGCTCAGCCGTGACTTTCGCACATAAAGGTGTCTGAGATGGATAATATATTCATATCCAGTTACCCTCATACCTATGTTTGAACACTGTTACACAAATGTAGAATATATATGTGTATGCATATCAGTTATTTAAAATGAAGAATTCGAAGAACATAAGATGAAATGACGAGAGTTTCATATTGCAGGTGTCGCAGAACAGTGGAAGGGGATCTTCGTCTTCATCGTCAAGGCAAGAGACAAAATCTAAAGAGAAGTGTATCGTGATGTGAGTTTCAAGGTTGTCATTTGGCAAGTCTTCTGTTCTGTAAATAGTGTGACTGTAATTGTAGTTCTGTATTTTGACACCAAACAAAAACCCTGATTTTAAACCTTGAATGTCATTTTAGATGACAGCTTCCCGCTGTAATTGTGGTTCTGTAAATAGTGCATTTGCAGTGAACGTGGATTCACAGAGGTTGATGGTATCTAAGAATGTTCTGTTGTCTTTTCGACTCCAAATTATTTCCTCCTTTGGATTTTATAAGGTTTGATGATCCCAGAAAAAGTTACGAAGGCATCCATCCTACAAGTACTTGATAGAAAAGATTCTGAATAAATTAACAGGATGGATGGCGAAACAACTCTCCTAGGCGGGTAGGATCAGCCTGCGAATATGGTTTTTGTTGCTTATATGGTATAGACTCGGAAAGGGAATGGAAGTCAGATGAATTCAAAACTTGTTAGCGTCTTCGATCCTCCTTCAAATTGCTTCCATTAAACTGCCATTACCATTGCTTCATGATTATTTTCCAGGGTGGTAGGGGAGCGTGGATAGGTGTTTCTCGGTCAGACCTGCTTATGAATATCGCACCAGTCCCATGTTGAGAATGACCTCTATCTGGTGGGTTATGGTTCGACGTAAATCAATGCACCATGTGAAACCACTCAGGGAAAGAATGTAAAACAGAGAGAAACTAACTTGGAAATCAATGGACACTAATATCTATAAACCAAGGCATGTTGGTCACATTAGGCTAACCTTGGCAGAGTTTTATTGGTAAGAACATAAAGTGGGTGGAGCCACAAGCTTGATTTTAACAGCATAGACATCATTCCCAGCAGCCTCGGCTT
This sequence comes from Abelmoschus esculentus, assembly GCA_035048815.1. Classification (NCBI taxonomy): domain Eukaryota; kingdom Viridiplantae; phylum Streptophyta; class Magnoliopsida; order Malvales; family Malvaceae; genus Abelmoschus; species Abelmoschus esculentus. Next base: position 7,401,824 of record JAUCBN010000061.1, on the reverse strand, counting down.
TGCAGTTTACGCATGGCCGCCTGCAAATTAGACAACAAATATCTATAAACCAACAACAGAGCAGAGAGAGAGAGAGGGCATAAGAATTTCTGCAAATAAGACCTTAATGTGAAGAACACCATCAAATCGATATCCAAAGTCTCGGTAACATGTCGCAAGATAGAGTGAACAGGTGTACTCTTATTGTACCTTTCTTCACAAGACTGGATATCTTCCTCGCTAACTCTCCTCTTGCTCAAATCGATGTAACCTTTCTCTCTGTCAACACGGAGGACCATCACCGGCTCGGTTCGGCCGAACTTGATTAGACTGCTGACACTATGAATTCTATGGCGGGAAAGCTCGGAGAACAAGGTCATGCCTTCGATATTGTTGTATTCAAGGAGCGAAACGTACGCACCCATGTTGGCGATGTTCTTCACATGTCACCGGCTATGTTTATAGGGTTGATGCTGTCTCCGCATGCTGCCATGCCGGTTATATGGGAGCTAATCATCATTGCACATGTCAAGATAGAGGGTAATTTGGTCCCAAAAAGATCAAGAAATTCGTGGGACCCAGATCACCAACGAAAAGTAATGGGACACGTGGCGAACTGTTTGAACAGGTTCCCTGGGTTGCTGGTTATACCCAAGGAAGCTGTCCTTTTTTTTTTTCTCTTTTGTTTGAACCAGAAAAGAAAAGCTACAAAAAATTCAACCAAGGACTTGTGATTGGACCCTTGAAATAAAAGGTGGCACTTTGTGTTCAACGCATTTGCTAAGCTAAGCTGGACAACTTTTCTCTCTCTTTTTCTGCTGATTGAAAAGAAAAAGAAAAAGTTTCCAACTTGAAAGTTTCTAAATTCGATTAAGTTCATTTCATCGAGATGATGCTCAAGAGAGAAAATAAAAATGCAAAGAAATTAAAAAATGGAAGCCAAATTCATACACAAAATTGACTCTTTAAGTCCCAACCCTAAAAAACCAACCAGAAAACTTAAACATACCCACCGTCATTAAGCTAAACTACATAGGTTTACTAGCACTTCAAGAACCCTTTGTGCTTCAACCTTTCCCTAAATTTACTTGGATATATGACAACACAGTCTAAACAAAGACCACCCTTTGTATGTGTGCAATCAATTTGAGTCATTGATAGCTTGATCTTCGTCGATGAATTCGAGTTCTCGACGTTGAAGTCCCCCATATGGTAGTGGAACCATTTTCCGGGTTCATTCAAAGTGTACTGAGATGTAGCATACTGGCCATCTGAAGTCCATAGTTGGAACCTTACAGGTTTTATATCCCAACCATGGATGTTCTCAGAGTTGATGATTCGACGACCAAACCTCTTAGAGGCATGACCGAGCTGCAGCCTGAAGAAAACACTGTAGTTTCCGGGCGGAAAGGGAAATTCCACCTCACCATCAACTGATACATAAATATGTTATTTTAATTGTTTGATAAATAATATAAAGGTGAATCTTTTAAAATAAAAAATTCGTTAGAATCTGTATTTTGTTTTGATATGGATTGTCAACTGATTAATAACGAACAATAATTAATATCATATTATGAAATAATAATATTTTCATATATATATTGGGTATAAAAATATCTTGTTTAAAGGTTTGAATTTGATGGCCTATAAAAACAAACGTGCAAAACATCAAAAAGAAAAAAGATTCGTTTCTTTGTTACTTTTCAGTAAAGAGTGCCACAAACTATGATGGTGTCAAACAACAACATTGATAAAGATGTGATGTAAAATAAATCCGAGTAGCAAATATCGAGATTCGAATCAATATAAGATTAATTTATTTCATGACTGTAAAATAATAAATCCGAGTATCAAACTAGAATTTAAACATAACATCACAAGATTAAATAAAGAAAAATATCACACCTAAATTATAGTGTTAATATCTTATCAGATATATTTTTTTTAAAAAGAGAGAATAACGACTCATTATATATTAATTTAAACTAAAAACATAAACTTAAATATCTAATTAAATAAAAATAAAATATAAAAATAAATTTATGTATCAAAATGCTTATAAACCACATAATTTAATTTTTTAAAGATATAAGATCATGAAACTTAACGAAAATATGATATTTATGTACCAAAATACATATTAACGTACAAATGAAGGTTTCGGTCTTAAATGGATGAACCAAGACTTTGACTTTGACTTCATCTCCATCGGCACCGTGTTTGCTTTTCCCTCCCGTGTTTGCTTTTCCCAGCACCGCCTGTGTTTGCTTTTCCCAGCACCGCCTGGACCCGGAGAATTCCACGTTGCATAACGCCACCGCCCCGTTCCGGGTTCCGGGCACGTGATTCCTCGAAAAACGCTCCCGTTGGGACCACGCTCCTCTCCGGTCATCCTCATCAGCATTTTGCCCCATTTATTTACAAGCATAGTAGATCATTACCCAAGTTCCAGCCAAGTGGAGTCCTGATCATCAGTCTTCCCATCAGACGGTTCTCCTTTAACATCAGAACCAGGCTCAACTTCCTGCTGCGGTACTTGATTGTTGTCGAGCTGCTCATCCTCACCTTCTCGCCTCAAGCGCTTTAACCCAATGGAAACTCCGAACAACTTCGGCGTCGCACCCTCCCCCACCTCTTCCTGCTCCCCATCCTCCGTCTCCATCGCCGCCTTCGAATCCTCCGCCTCTCTCGCCGGCAAAAGCTCCAACGCCTTTTCTTCAAGTTCCCCCACGTTTTGATGATTCTCCGACTGACCCGAATCATAGTTCGTCACCAAATTGAATATATTGTTACACAATCCCTTCAACCGAGTCAACTCCTGGTTCAACTGCATGTTTTCTTTCCTAAGCTTGTCGTTCTCCTCTAGAAGCTCCGGCGTCGTCGTGCAACTCGTGGTTCTTTGCAGAACGGTGGCGACTGGAGGCGTGCTCGACGAAACAACCTGCTCCTCCCCCGAATTAGACGGCGATGTTGATACCTTAGTACAAGGAACCGCCGCAATGGTCACCGTCGCAGAAGCAGCAGCAACAGCGGATGCAGTTATCTTCCGGCGCTGTATGTCTCGAAGAAGCCCTTTCTCGCCTCTTCGAAAACAATCGTTAGCAAACTCCCATCGATCTGGCACTACCTTCCTGAAACCCTAAAATGATAAGAAAAAAATCAATTAAAAACATGATTAAGCTGATTATTATTATCTTTAATACTTACATATGTGTTGAGTTGGCGGACGAAGCTGGAGAAATTGTTATGTTTGAAATATTTAGGAAGCAAATCACGGGCGAACTCAGCTGGGCGCCAAACTATGAAACTCGATCCGTCATCATTCCATGAAACCAACTCATCAAGGGAGGGATCATCGACGAGTTGATAGGTTTTGGTAAGAAATGGAGTAGGCAAAGATCGTTGCGACTCAGTAGCAGTACCGGCACCGGCGGCGGAGTCGCCAGGTTGGTCGGCCGGTAATGGTGTCATGTGGTTCGATATTTAGATCCGAACCCTAGAAAATAGGATTTCTCCAGCAATAGAGATTCTTCTGCTTTAACCAGTCAGTAATTAAACTCCAATTAGAGTAAATTAATAAAAAATACAAAAAATGACCCCGTTTGGCATCCAAGAAAGTGCGAGAAAAAAACTAAACACTCCTACCTTTGATTTTTCTAGCTGAAAATATCTAGAATAACTTATTCCAGTTTCATAAAAACATTTAACACAATTTCCAAATGCTATGAACAGTTTCTTGATCATGTATGTAATCTTTTTTACCTAAGTACTAATTATATACAAATATACTAACATTATTTCTACATTAAAAATCAACGTATTCAAATCTAAACTGAAAATAATTAACAAGATATTATAGTAACGAAATCTAATAATTCTTACCTGAAAAAACACGAGAATTTTCCAAGCCACCAAACAAGAAGTAAGGAAACTGGTTCATTCAATCAGACACCGTTGAATCAAATAGTTTCAACGCTGGAAACGGAATGGAAGACGACGGGGGATCGGCGGTTAGATTAGGATATTAGTTCTAGAAGATTCAGGGTGGAGTAAATGGTAAGGGAAAAGGCAGAGAAAAATAAGAGAAAGAGTGGGAAAAAATAGATAAGAGGGAGAAGTAGTGGGACCCACGCGCACACTCCGAAACAAAAGGAAGGCGCCAGAAGCAGAAAGTTTTTTTTTTCTTTTTTTTTTAACTTTTTACTTGTTGTCTCTTCGAGAACCTTCCCTTTCCTTCTTTCATCCCGTAGTAGTGTGGTAAAACAGTAAAAATAATCACAGTAAACTTTCTGAAGTTTTTACGGACTTATTACAACGTGGCCATGTTGTCTCTGTCCGCGTCGTAAGGGGCATTTGTTGTCGGATTTTGTGTGCCAATACATCACATCACTCTATCCCTGTCTGTTTTAAAATAGTTTTATTTATTTTGATTTTAAGATTTATCTACTTTAAGTTGGAACTTAAATTTAGTTTGATCTATTTATATTATTATATTTAAATAATAAAAGAAATATTTTTAATTAATTTCATTCATTTGAATATAGACTAGAATATAGAGCCATTCATTTGACTAAAGATTTACAAATCATTTAGCATCATCAATTAAAAGAATAGTTATTGTTATCAGAGATCTAGAGTTCAAGCACTAATAATGCCAATATAATAATTAAACGATCAATGTTCAATGGTTGAGATTATACTCTAAAACAGATACTACTGTAACCACTGTAGCTGAATAAAAAAAACTTTTGAAAATTACCTAAAAAGTGATTGTGATCATTCGAAAAGTTACAGTTAATTGAAAAATAAATAAAAATATTATAACAAGTATTCTTAAATATAAATAAAATTTATAATTTTATCTTGAAATGTCTTAGATTTTTTATTTTATTTTAATCTCGAATATGAATTAACTTCATCTTCATAAAACTAACCCGCTTCAACATTAGTCTAAAACTAAAAAAAAAAACTTTTATAAGATTAAATTGAACATGTTAAATTCAAATTAAATAATCATTTATAAATAAAATATATCACATGAATCATGAATTATTACAATAATATCAATTAAATCGTAAATTTATATATGATATCACATTGTTAGTAAATTTATGTAATCTTTTAATAGTAAATTTTTATATATAATATCTAAAAATTGAGATATATTTTAATAATATTAAACTATTTATTTTTTAAACCAATCCATACATTACATAGAAATAAAAAAAAAATCTAGACGAAACCTTCTCATAATTTAATAAGAAAATGTTGTCTTGAAATTCAAGAAGCCAGGATCACGAGAGTTATGTGTTTGAAAAATACATAGAATCCATGTTCCTATGCGCATTTATTCGAGGGTTAAAATAAAACAAATATAATTTTTAATAATTTAAATATAATTATAAAATAATATTTATTTATATAATTTAAAATTTTTAATAATATATTTTATAATAAAATTTAAATTAGTATAGTTTAAAATAAACACCATTTATTTTTTTAACCAAGACATCTGTTGGATTAAAATAAACATGATTTTTTTTATATTTTTCATTCTTGTAGAAATCATGACTGTCGGTAAATTGTCTCCCACGACGAAGCCCACGGTATACACAAATAACCCATGGTTAAAACAAATTAACGAATATAACAAATTAACGTACATTTATTTTTTAAAATTAGAAAATTGTTTTAATAAATAAATTATATTTTGATATATAAAATTTTATAAAAAATATTATACAATATTTTTTTATATTTAAAATTTTAAAGATATAATAAACTTTTAAACGTATAAATTTTTGTATATTAATTTTTTAATAAATTACATAAAATTATTAAATCTTTAAACCGCCTTTTCTCGTATTTTGAGTTTAGCACGTGGCATGTCCCAACACCATTCTCTTTTCCATCTGTTTTGAGAACAAAAATGTGTGTTTTTTACGCCTAAAATCTTCGCTTGTTTAACCCCAAAACATGTGACCAACGCCCCTGGTTTCCCCTTCATCTTCTCTCCTATAAATACTACACGCCAAATTTATTACTAGCATGTGTCGTACGTTAAAACCAGACACAATTCGCCGAAACTTCTTTCGTCGACGACCTTCAAGCGGCGTGTTTCAGATTTTCCGGGGGATTCGAAAATGGATGTGTTTATTCCCGAAGAGTATGTTATTCGGCGAAGAATAGAGAAAAGTGTGGCGAAACGGCGACTGAATACGGAGGCGAGCAGGAGGAGGGAGAAGGAGAAATCGGAGCAGAAGCCACCGCCATTTCTAGTGGACGGCGGCGAGTTCTTTGTCCCTGGTGGGATTAGTGAAACTGTAGTTTTCACGTGCTTATCTGCTTAATCGGAAATTTATTTCCTTTTTGGACTTAGTTTGGCGGTGACAAATTTTTACTAATTTTAGATACGGAAAGAGATAGGAAATATTAATTTTTTCTTAAACTATTAGATATTTAAATCTTTACAATGAGCAGTTCTAATGTAAATGAAATTATTATTATTTAAAAAAATAAATTTGAATAATTTATTTATAATTTGTGTATATTTATCAAAAATTTAATAATATGAAATCAAAAAAATTTACTCAAATATAATTTTAATTTTTTTTAACTCCCATATGTTAGACAATATATGAAATTAACAAGAGTTAATTACATTATATACCCTTAAATTATGATAGTCATTTTAAATAGATTATAAATTTTTAAATATTTTAATTTTATTTTTAAGTTATGATTTAAATTTATTTTTAATTTTTTAAATATTTTAATTTTAATCATAATTATCGGTAATCATGTTCCCTATTAATAAATCTGATAAAAATTATTAAATGTCATGTAAATATCAATTTGTATTACGTAATAATATAACAAATTACACTATAATATCTTGTTAATTTTATGTTAATAATAACTTATACTTTAACATTTCATTATTTTTTATAATTATTGCTATTTAATCTATTTATTAATTAATTTAAATTAAATATTATAAAGATATAATCACAATCCTCCCAAAGCACGGCATTAATTCTATTAATTTTAACAAAATTAATATTTTAATCCATCAAAATGAATAAATTAAAATATTTAATACGAAAAAAATAATCTAGATTGAAATTCATAGCAACATACATTTTTTTTTTAAATAAACGATTGAATTAAATATTTTCTTCATTTTTCCTCTTTCCTTCTCACTAAAAGGATGAATAGGAAGTAGGCTTAAAATACTAATTGACCTCTTAAGTTGACAATTTTTTTCAATTTAATATCAAAACTTTTGTTTGACCACTTTGATACTTCAACTTACAAAAATTCTCAATTTAGTACATATGTTGCCATGACATTGATTGATCAAAATTTTGACAACATGTACTTATTCGAGAAAAGATTATTAGTTTATTACCAAAGTGGTCCGAAAAAGTTAGATATCAAGTTGAAAAATTATCAAATTTAAAGACCAATCGAAAATAACGGTGAAAAGGGATATAAAAGTGATGATCCCTGTTCATAATTTATAATTTTTCAAAGATTTTTATATCGAAAAAATCCAATCAAATTCTTCTCTAGCCAAAGAATTTGATTCATGAATTGTTCAGTGTGATATAGCTCGCTCTTTAACGATGTCATAGCTCATTTCACTCAAATCAGTAGCTTGCAACTCAACTTGAACACCGTCTAGCTCTTTTCTGAATCTATCCTTAGAGCTGGCGTACACCATTTTGCTCCTCACTCGAGATGTATCCGGAGCCCTACAATCAATATTGTAAGACGAGTAAACCGAACTTGATAGACTTATTTCAATCAGATCAAAAATTGATAGGACAAGTTATTTTGTTATCCTTAATTTGAATAGACATATTAATGGGAAAACGAGATTACCATGCAATGAAGACGATTTTGCTTTTTTTGACAATTTTCATTAGTGGTGAAATCGAGATCAAAGACGGCGTATCGACACTCATTGGTGGGCAAACTGGCGATTAAGTCTTCATACTTGTCGTTGGGATTACCTAGTTTATCGACCACAACTTGTTGACTCGCGTCTTCTATTCTGAAAATGATGTACCTATAATTCCTCTTTGCTTTCAACTCCAAAAATTTAGCCTTACAATTATCATTCACAGCGATTCCAGAGGATGCATTCGACTACCACATCAAACCAACATTTTAGTCATATTATGACTAGAGATTTGCATCGAATTAAAGAAATTAGAGACTAAATTATAAAACTTTAAATTTGACAAAGAATTTAAAAACTTTTTAACCCAAAAATTAGATTAAATCATTTCAATTTTAAAATCGGTAGGACTTAAAAAGTAATTGAATCGTAAAAAATGAGAAGACATGATTTTTTAAAACCCTTTCCTAATCAAGTTCGAAAAGAGTTCGATCAGATCAATGTTAAACATAACGATATCATATTTAATTTATCGTAACATACCATCTTATCACCTACCAGAGAATAATGGGACTTTTGTGATGAAGGAATGTGAGCTAGCAAGAGGCTGAATGATTGTTCTGAGTACAAAAAGGATGAGATCCTTGTTTTTAGGGTTAATGTGTGGTTAAAATTTGGGTGTATAATATTAGTAAAAAATATTAAAATACATAATTTCTAACTAAATATAGAAATTCGTGGGTCAAAAAGGTAAAAAAGAATGATTGGAAAATGATTTTACGAATTCAAGCAAAGTTTAAAATTACATTTAATTAAGTACTCCGTATCAAGTAAATAATAAAAGAAATGGTTAAAGAAATAATATCACATTAATTGCTATAGAATATTTATTAAAGTTGAACAAAGGTTACTACCAATTAAATTTCAATGCTTACAAGTACTTGTTTTCCGAACCATATACAAAAGAAGTTGAAAACCATTACTCTCTTGGAGCTCGATGAAGAACGGAGAAGTTAAACCTGGAATTAAGAACATCCCAGTAAAGGCCGATTTCATCATTAAGCTCGAGATTTCTCCTCATCACAAAGTTTAGAATCCAGTTCTGGATGAAGACGTAGCATCCATTCTTCCATCTCTTGAAAACCAAAGGATAATCAGTGTTGGTATCCAAGTCAAAAACAGAAACATCCAACCCTTTTTCTGTAGGAATCTGTGAAAGTCTGTCGGTGTCCCAATGCAGCAAGATATGAGATTCAACCAATGACTTTGGCAATAGCAGCCTCGACAGGTCGTCCAGATCACTCTTTTTAAGTTTCTTCTTGATGCACCAGGGATCATGATCCTGTACAACCCTCACCTCAGCATCTGGTTCATTTAACCTCCTTCTCTTGTTTCTGTGGTTGGAAGGGTTCGGACTCTCCATCCTTTTTCTCTTCTTGTTGGATGTAAACCCAGCATTTAGAGACAAAGTAAAGCCTCCGTAAAAATCTTTATTCAGGTCGACGTTGTTGCCACGACTATGTTGATTGCTACTTTCGCCGGCTTTAATCCCCGAACTTTTATCCATCGAAAGACATAATTCCAACGAAATACCACTCGATTCCGAAGAAAAAGCTCCGCTGCTCTTCTCCATGCACTTCATATCGCATACATCCAAGGCCCTTGTAATTAATTGTTTCTTCTCATTAGTTTTGGCAGTTTTGGTGGAAATAGAACCACAGGAAAGAGACAATTCTAACGAGATTCCGGCATCAGTACCGGTATTCTTTGATTCCGACGGAAAGGCTCCGCTGCACTTCTCCATACATATTGATTTCTTGGCTTCTTTATGCTTATCAGTTGGTGTAGAAGATGACGTAGAACCGAGTGAAAGAGACAAGTCCAAGGAAACATGACTCTCTTGACGATCTGGGTTTCCTTCTTTTCCCCTAATGTCTCCTCCCTCGCCCATGAAATTGAAAAAGCTGAATTTCCTGTCCTGCATTGCTGAATCGGTAGAGCTCCGGCTGGTGAATTTTGTTTGTTTTAGGTTTAACTCTAAAACCCTTCTCAACTAAAGCGTCTTTGTATTTCAAGTTCAAGCATGTTAGGGTTTATATAGATGATTGGAATCTTTTTCCTCAAGTAATAGTAATACTCCTTAAGGTAGGTTTACTAAACCGACATAGCAACATTTATTGATCTTAAGGGGAAAAAAAAGTTAACGGCTATTAGTGTTTCTTGATACAAAAAAAATTATCCTTAAAAAATTAATTTTATTTTTATTTATAAATTAAAGAAATTAAATATATTTTACAGAAATTATTAATTTTTTTAAAGTAATAATTTAAATGAGATAATCTTAAAGTAATAGTTTATAATTTATTATTTATAGGTTTTGATTTTTTTATCTAATTTTAAAAAATTGATATGATTTCTTTATTCTTTCAGGAAAAGTAACTGAAAATATGAATATTTGTCTACAAGTACTCCATATGTTTTATTACTGTTGAAGGACATTGTCAGGTTTTGGGACTAAAATGCACTAAATGGACCGAAGCATAAGAAATATAAAAGTTTAAGGATTAAAATGTAAAAAAAAATTGAAGACCAGGTTGAGAAAATTTGTCAAATCCTTACTAAACATTGTTCTATTCCTTTAGTTTACTATTTGTTTCTTTTCTTGGGCTTGGGCTTTAACCTAAATTTAATGGACCAGGCCTTGTAACACACACCTCATTGTATTCCGATACAACAGATTTTTCTTTTATTTGGACCACTGAATTAAAATTCAATTAAAAAGTATAGATTTAAAATTATTTTTTCATATTTATTTAATAAATTGAGTTTAAATACAAAAAAAAGAGTGGATATCCTAATATATTAAATACTTGCATTTGGTAAGTAAAAAAATTATTTTTTTAAATAACACATGCTGGATTTAAATAATAATTCTCCACAAGAGTAGAGTAAATTCGACATATAACCGGTTAGTTTAATATGATAAGATGCCAGATCTCTTAAGCAATATTATAGGTTTGAATTTTAATGTTGTGAACGGAATAAACTGATTTGGAAGGATTTTCCCAAATTCTTTATAATATTTGATCTGATTAATCAATTAACTAATTAAATATCGATGATAAAACGAAAATAAATAAAATTATATGGCAAAACTATAACCTCTAAGTTTTTCCAAATCCATTGACATCCCTAACGCCTTCAATGCTTTCACCTAATTCACCAACCCAACAAAAGTCTTATTATTTCCAAATCTAAGGCAACTACAGGCATGGTGTTTCATGCATGTTGAATTCAAGTAGGAATATTTATTACCTTTAGGATAATGACACAAATGCATCATATATTTTCTCAAATTTATTAATATGGTGTCTATACTTTCTAAACGTTCAATTTAGTCTATGTATTTTGCTTCTATTTTTTAAAATATTCTCTGAAACTAACATCGTTGATTAATGACGTGATAAAAACATGTGTTACTTTTATGTGTTTTTTTCTCTCGGTTCTTGTTAAGATCAATCCCACTACTCTTTCTAGTATTAATAAATCTATTTGCAAATGTTTTTTAGACATGAACATGCTTGGTAGCACCCTGACATCAATACAATTCATGTCATTTTCAATGATTTAATGTGTATGACAACAATTTAGCAATGTTAGATGGAGATACCAAAGATCATACACAATTATGTCAAGAAACATATATATATATATATTTAGAACCCAATAAATGTTTTATTGAAAAAGTGAATAATATTCATACTAAAAGGAGAAATTATATCATGGATAAGTCCCATTACATGTCCATAGAATCAACTACTAAAAATCATTCGTATCATCATTTTTTTCATGTAATATATTTTCTAAAGTAAATATCCACTCATATTTATTGTTAATTTATTTTAAAAATAATTTTTTCAAGTGAAGATTCACTTTGAAAAATATATGACATGAAAAAAATGATGATACAGATGATTTTTAATGATTGATCCCATGAATGACCGGTGGAACATACCTATGATATAATTTCTCTACTAAAAGACAAAGTTTAAATTATTCTGTTTATTAAATATATATTGATTATAAAAAAATAAAAAATATATATTATCTTAAAATCACCTTTAAATTATATATATTTGTACTATCAAAATATCATAAAGATGATTTTTTTTTACAGACTTTATATATGTGGTCCAATTTTAAAATCTAGAGATAATTAAAACACAAATCTCTCTACACTCGAAAAAAAAAAACAAATATCTTTACAGATTTTGTCTCGAACTAGATTACGACATAAGTGTGATAATTTTTTTTTTACTCTTAAAAATGTCATTTTATCCTTTAAATCTACTAAATATATTGAAATTACACATATATAAATATGATACGTATAAATTCATATTTTTACGTATATTAAAATTAAAAATATTTTTATGACACTAAACTAAAAAAATGTTATTAAAAATACGAGGTGAAACAATATGGGGCAATTATAGATATAATTTCACGTTATTAATCGAGTTTGTTTTTAATTAAAAACTATAGATTGTGACCAAAGGGGTTTAATTAGAATATAAAATCACAAACAAACCCCAAATCTAATAGGGACACAATTATATTATTATATTATTCGAGCAAAGCACAATATTATTAGTATTTGATATTATATTTTAATAAACAAAAATAAATAATTAAATCTTAAGTAGATATATATAAATACTTCGATAATATTTAAATTTTAAGGTTAAAAATTCAAATTTTAACACTAAAAATAAAAAATAAATTAAAACTAGATGATAAAAATAAAAACAAAATAATTAAATCTTAAGTAGTTATATATCAGTAGTTTAAAAAAAATTTAAATTTTAAGGTTTAAAATTCAAACTTTAATATTATAAATAAAAAAATAAATTAGAAAGATACTCATATTAAATCCCAACAAAATATAATTTTTAATTAATTAATTAATTAATTAATAATAATTAAAAAAAAAAAAAAAAAACTAGGACAAGAGTAAAGACAAGTAAGCGTGTCTGTTTAATCGTAAAGTTGTCCTTTTGATTGGCTCCTTCGTCGTTATCTATAAATGTAATCCAACGACTCACCCCTCTCTCTGTTACTGTGCTTTTAGCCTAATTATTATTATTTTTATTATTCTTTCTGTTTTTAGAATCTCATCCTAATAATTTGAACCAATTTATATGGTACATTTAGATTATTGATAAATTAAATCTTTGAATGTATTTTAATTATCAATTCAATTATACTGTATAATAATTTTTTTATTATAATTTATTCATTATTCATAACTTTCTGATAGATAAGAAATATATAGTAACTTTTTAAAATTACATTAACTATTATAAAAAATTACATTAACTATTTAAAATTATTTATTTTAATAGAAATTCTGAGAGAGAAGAAATATATAATAACTTTTTAAGCATAAAATATTTTTATTATATTCTAACGCAAGGGCAAGAGGTTAAAATTTTGTATTATTCGATAAGATTCGTGATAATAAAATAGTAATAAAGTTAAATAAATTTGTGTTTTCTTTACTTCTTTTGGAAGAATCGAGAATCTCATCTGCTGCTGATTCAGGTTCTTCTAAATTTTAACTTGTTTTTTAAGCTTTGATTTGATTAGAGGAATTGTTTTGAAGTTACAGAGAAGTTGAGTTTTGATGAAGCTAAGATTTAATTGACTAAAGAAGGGGAAAGTGAGTTGACTCAGTGGTTGGAAGTTGGAACTCGGTGCTGCTAAAGGTATCTGTTATTCTGTTTCGTTCTCTTTCGTTTTTGGTTGTTCGGTTGTTGAGAAAGTTACTTGAGAGAAAAGTGTTGAATCAAACTAAATGATTTTCATGTTTCCTCTTGTTTTAGTTGAAATGGAACGGAAATTTCACCACGTAAAACGGCGAGTGTTTAAATAGGATCAATGATTTGGTTCTAGGTTTTAGATTTCAGTGGAAGAATAAAATTGAATGACATATAAAAGATTCGAATTCTTAGCTTAGCTTCTTTTTCATTTTTTTTTATGGATTGTTTCGTAAGTGGTATATTTGAATTTAAATTCTTATGCTGCAGGTCAATTGAGGTTTTGATTTAAACAGAATTTTTGAAAAATAAAAGGATGTCTGGTCAATATTGGTAAAAGTCAGTGAAAATTACTTCGATGAAGCTAATTTATGAAGCTGAGTGTAAATATTAAAAGCATACAAAAAGTTTGTACACCTTTGGAATCTCCATTGTTTTGCTACTGTTTGAATAGATCCCATTAGGATGGGCTGTGGGTGTTCGAAACTAGCGTGTTGTTGGAGATTGGATCTGAATGGATCAATTCCTGAAGCTGCTAATGTTGGTAAGTATGAATAGTGAGTTTCGTTTTTTATTATAAGTATGCTAATAATAGAGGTTGCATTTGATTCTACATTATGTCTTATAGAAAGTGAGGAAAAGGGTGAAGTTGACGGTTTACCTGCATTCCGTGAATACTCAATTGAAACACTCAAGATGGCTACATCCGGATTCGCTGTGGAGAATATTGTTTCAGAACATGGTGAGAAGGCTCCTAATGTAGTGTACAAGGGCAAGTTGGAGAATCAAAGGCTGATTGCTGTTAAACGATTTAATAGGTCTGCATGGCCTGATTCCCGGCAGTTCTTGGTAAGCAAATGTCAAGATACGTAGTATGTTCATTTTAAGATTTCATGTCAGTCGTTTCCAAAGTGTTCATCGGTTATCTCTGCAGAGGAAAAGAAAATGTCTCTCTATAGCATTAGACATTGAACTTATGAAGTTAAGTTCATTGGGAAATTTTCATCTTGAAGTGATTTGTTTCTTTAAGTTCTGATGCTGATATGTTTTATGCATGTTTTGCATAATGACTTATTTGTACCCTTCATGACTACCAACTCTAACAAGAGTCTACCTCTTTCTGCTATCATTATATTTATAGTGTGAAATTGATGTTAATGTAGTAATGTTCTAGATTACAATATAAACATCATGGCTTCTGACTTCAGCTTGTATAACTTTAGGAAGAGGCAAGAGCTGTTGGTCAGCTTCGGAACCACAGATTGGCAAATTTAGTTGGTTGTTGCTGTGAAGGTGATGAAAGGTTACTTGTCGCAGAATTTATGACCAATGACACATTGGCAAAACACTTATTCCATTGTAAGTTCATGTTTGGTTCCCTTGCTTCAGCTTGGCATTTGGTTTATATTTTGTTTTCCCGTCTCCTTTCTGCTGACTGTCTTGTTAGGTTGATATAAATCGGACTTGTTCATATCAGTTGTAATATGGTTCTCGTCTTTTTCAAGTCGTTAGTTTTTTACTTCTATCTTCATTTTTTTTATAGATGGATCATTGTAAAAGGAATGGTTATTTCAGACTCACATTCATACTGAACTTATGGGTTTTCAGGGGAAGCACAACCGATGAAATGGGCAATGCGACTAAGGGTTGCATTGCATCTTGCAGAAGCTCTAGAATACTGCACCAGCAAAGGACGTGCCTTGTATCATGACCTAAATGCATATCGAATTGTTTTTGATGGCGTATGTTACTTAACATTCTAATTTCCCCTTCTATGGTTTTCTTTTGCTAAGCCAAAAGGCCCAAAACTTCTATTAAGAAAACTGAAGGAGAAAAATTATTTGATGTGGCTGCTGGGATTCGAGCCCAAGTCTCCACGGCCACAACGTGGAATTCTTACCACTAAACTACGGCCACCTTGTTGGAAGTTAATGATCTCATTAGTTATTATGCATAATAATTTCAGGAGGGCAACCCTAGACTTTCATGCTTTGGACTAATGAAGAACAGTAGAGATGGAAAAAGTTACAGCACAAACTTGGCATTTACTCCTCCAGAGTATTTTAGGACAGGTGCTTATCCTCTTAAATAAAACCATAAGCTTCTTTGCATGCATGCTAATCCCTTTTTTATGGACTTGGCTGTTGAATATCCATGAAGTACCCAATTAGGCTTTTTGTTAATCAAGTTGTTAATAAAACCATAAGCTTCTTTGAATATCCCCTTTTTGTTCTTATTTGTTTTTTCTATTTGTGTAATCTACCATCACTTTCATTTCAATTTTTCATGCTATTAATTTTTCATTTGGGGAATTATACGTTGATTTTATATAACAAGCAGATTTGAAGAATGCATCATTTTTTAAGGAGATACCGTGTAATACCATTTTGTTGTTGAATTCTGCTTGGAAAATAGAAATGATATTTATATTAGATTTTAGATGTGTTAATACCGTGTAACGCTTTTTTTGCATCCGGTTTTATGATAGGAATATCAATATCAGCCACTTATCCTTTTTGAGTTCAGTATTCTAAATTGTTCGTGTCTGCAGGAAGAGTAACACCAGAAAGTGTAATTTATAGTTTTGGCACCCTTCTGCTTGATCTTCTCAGTGGAAAACATATTCCTCCAAGTCACGTAAGTACACTAAAGACATTTGATGCAACAGATTTCTTGAAAAATATCAGTTTCCTTGTATTATCTATCTATGAAGTTGTCATTTGTCTGACATGTAGAAGGTATCGTGTCTTTTGTACTAATTTGAAGCATGATTTGTGATTAAGGACTATGTTTGTTAATTTTAGGATTGTAAGGTAAAGTTTTTATGGTTTTCATTCCGAGATACAATTTAACTTTGAACAGCGGTTCTGGTTTCTGGTTTCTCTGGACCATTGTTAAAGATTTAAGCTGGAACCTATTAATGGCACCACTTATAAGCTGTTTCTTGTCAATATTAATATTATTTTTTGATGGAATAAAACTTTATAAGCTATTCTTTGTCACTGTTATTATTGTTCTAAGAGTTCATTCTTATCGGAATAATGGGAATGGCACTTTGTGCCTGTCAAAATAATTTGTTGCTTGTTTCTTTTATTAGGATGGTGTAGTTATGCCAACTGCAGTGCACCTAATATTTACTTGTATCACTTTGGTCAGGCACTGGACCTTATACGTGACAGGAACATCCAGATGCTCACAGATTCTTGTTTGGAAGGGCAATTTTCAAATGATGATGGGACTGAGTTAATACGTTTAGCATCACGATGTCTGCAATATGAGCCCCGTGAACGGCCAAATCTAAAATCGTTAGTTTCTGCATTAATTCCCCTTCAGAGGGATGCTGAGGTTGTTTATCTTTTATTTCTCTAGTAACTTCATTTTATTATTTCTGAGATTTGAACTCTCTAAATTCATTGTCCATGTATTTCTGTGGTAGAAAGTCATATTGTTTCCCCAAATTATATGTCCGTACATGTCTTCCGTAGAAAGTCATATCCTGTTCTCAAACTTTTCTTTTCTTAATTGGAATTATAGTTTCTTTTGATTTGTCTGTTTTTGTCCCTAAGGACAAATCCTCAATCTAGAATTTTTATGTCTTTTTGTTTTACATTGTTCATTGCATACAAGCATCTGTTTCAAGGCTGAATAATGCTTTTTCATTGACGAGAAGTTCCTTTTTTCTATTAATTTGAAGGTTCCTTCTCATGTATTAATGGGCATACGTAATGGTGCTGATGCCATACCTCTGTCGCCGCTTGGAGATTCCTGCTTAAGAATGGATTTGACTGCCATTCACGAGGTTTTAGAAAACCTTGGATATAAAGATGATGAGGGTGCTGCGACTGAGGTTTGTTTCTTGTCTGAAAAGTAAACTATTTCCTCCTATATTATTTTCCCTTCAGACTTGCCTAATCAAGCCTTAGCTGAGTGGTGATTACCTCTCATGGAGAGGTACATGGTCCAAGATTAAAATCCCCATTCACCCTTGGGCTTATTCATATATGCCCTCTCCAACCCCCCAAACAAAAAAAGGATCTTTGAGCCTGTTTCTAATTAGTCATCAGAATTTAGTTATGTTTTCTTCATGTTAATTTGTGGTTATTGTGGCAAGGATATTATCTCTTCTATATCATTTTACTGAGACTTTTTAAATCGTCTATATAACCATGTTTTAACATGATTTGAGTTTGAATATTTTGATCCTTCTCTTTTGTGGGTTTGGGGTGTGGTCAAATCACAATATTAAACTGAGATGGGGTTTCACCTGTTTTATTGTGCTGGTGGTTAGGCCGAGAGTCATTATTATCAATGTCATAGAATTCTAGTTAGCTTGCTTGTTTCAGCTGTGCATTTAGCACTTTTCTCACTGCTAGTTTTATGGTTTGCAGCTTTCATTCCAGATGTGGACAAACCAGATGCAGGAAACATTGACGTCGAAGAAAAAGGGTGATGCTGCTTTTAGGCATAAAGATTTCACAGCTGCCATTGAATGCTATACCCAGGTTAGATTTTATTCACAATTCTCCTCGGAATGTCAAATATTTTACCCACGTCTTCTTGCTAAGTCAGACATTTTTAGGAGGCATATCGACTATGAGGCAGACAGAATTAAGTTAATTATGGAAATTGTCTAGTTGTACTTTTTTTGTGCCATGGTTGTTGATCCTAAAGGAGGTAAATGTTTTTCCAATGACATTTAAAAGTAAATCCATGACCCGACAATTTGTACATTCATGTTACAGTTCATTGATGTTGGATCCATGGTTTCCCCAACGGTTTATGCTCGCCGTAGTTTATCGTACCTCATGAATGACATGCCCCAAGAAGCCCTTAATGATGCTATGCAAGCACAAATAGTATCTCCTCTTTGGCATGTCGCATCCTACTTGCAAGCTGCTGCTCTATTCACTCTAGGAAAGGAGGACGAGGCACAAGCCGCTCTCAAGGAGGGTACCGAGTTTGAAAATAAAAAGAAGGCAGCTTCTTGACCACAATCAAAGCTCAAATAAGCCACCGCTCCAATCAACCTGAAGATGACCATCCATTGACAAAGCTCTCAGTTTCCAGGTAAGAGAACCATCTTAAACCTCAAAAGAAACCATGCAATACAATGAACACATATACTGTCGACCAAGACCGGTTTCGTTTGGGATTGATTAGGTCCAGTTCATGGTCAGCTCGAAGATCCTGGCTGTGGGTTGTCGTGGTCAAAAGTTTCCATAAATCTACCCTTGTTTTTCACTCTTTCCGAAATGCAAGTGATCTTTGGAGGAATAAATAGGGAATGCATTAATATAAGAGTTCAGTACCGATGATTATGGTTGCTCATCTGGAGATGAAACTGGTTTGTTTTTTGTTTCTATATTATTAATGCTACATTCCCCAGATTTCCTTGGAAAGGTGTCTCACCAACCAAAAACCAGTTATGTAACTTGCTGCTACATATCATCATCATCTTGCTAACAGTGCCTCCATGTATATGCTTCTCTAACTACTCTGAATGTCAGCCACGCAACCTTGATGGCGATAATGCGGTTGATACCGACGTTGATGATGGTAATTGTAATGAAGCATCGTCTTCGTTTTCTTTTTCATGTTCATGAGTGATTAATACCGGTGCCTCCAAACATAATAACTGCTTGAAGAACTCGTACGATGCAAAGAAGAGTGCTCCTTGTGTTGTGTACATAACCAACCGAGGAACCAATCCCCTAAACAACATTTTAAGAAACAAAATCGAGTTTGTGAAAGAACAAAAACTACAGTTTCAGATATCGATCGTCAAGTAATCCGCAACCAACACGGCTGGAAGGGTATGTGCTTGTGCCGAGTTGATCTAAATGGAATTTCAATACTAAGTATATTGACTCGGAGATTACCTATATACACCTTTCAAACCTTCATGCATCCATATATCTTGAAGGGCATGGTACACATTATTGTATCGGCTCAGAGAACCAGGTATCTGCATGAAAACTTTCATGTAAGAAACACAAATAATCCAGTACACCATAACAAACACATATAGAACACAAAAGATCGCAAGATATAGGTATAAATTTATGCGTTTAAGGTACTGTATGGCTTGCAGGTTGGTCTTTTGAGCAATTTTACACCATACAGAAACCTACACACTTTAAATTTATGTCAAATATTGATAGTGTCCCTTGATAATATTTTTTTTAAGATCTAAGTAAACATGCTTGCATGCAAAAGTGGAACATACAGCTTTTAAGCCTGTTGACAAGATACTGGGCCAAGGGTTTCCGGCATGCCGAAAACAGGGGCTATAATGGAATAATACAAGGAGATTGCAGACCTGTGTTTGTAATCTTGTCTTAACCACATCAAAGGGAGTTGTGAAGAAAGCTGCAGTTGAACCAGATAGGGCACCACAAACTAGCTGCAGCATAAGAAGATCATATCATCATCTATGTAAGTGCAATTCCAGAGGGTTGAAACCAGACTACTAGGATTGAATTGCTAAAACATCAAAGTTATTTTAAAAAGAAGGATGCGGCAGACAAACTGTTTGTAATGTGTTCGGTTGAGCAGGGGATTGTGATGATGTCAACATGACTTGCTTCAAGCTTTCATAAGTGTAGAACTGCATATAAGCAATAATGGCATCATAAATTACACACCAAAGGAATTATGGATGGTACATAGAACACAAGTAGGATGGTTGGAACTGTGGGAGGAATTACAAACAAATTGTAGTTAATGGTGTTATATCTTTGTTATGTTGACCCTTTCCACTCCCTTAGCCTATGCTTTGAAAGTTACATTACATAAAACACAATTAAATTAAGAATTTAACATGACAGGACCTTGATAATTGAGTGTGGAACATTCCTGCAGAGTACAGCCCCCCACCCAGTGTAGAGTGAAGGCAGACCCCCCTTTTTGATAATCTCAACTAAGGCCTTCCTGCAGAAACATGTTTTGGGTATCAATGAGAGATGAATACATGAACCACACCAGAAGAAAATTTTATAGTATTTGCGGATAGAAATGAACTTGCTGAATGATATAACGACGAGCAGAAAACAAACACAAACATGTTAAACATATTAATCTTCTGATCTAGACTAATACAGTACAAGAGCTTGGAGGGTATACCAGCAGTTTTGATAGTGTACACCAACTTGCATCTGCTGCTTTATACGCTCACTAGGTGTAAAAATAAAAGAAGTAGCAATACTTGCACAACCACCAGCCATGCAATGAGCCAAAGAATGATACTCCTGCAAGAAATAAGAAAAATAGGTGAACTACAGTAGCACTTAAGAAGTTAGCAAGTTTGTAGCTTGACAGGCAAGTAATAGCCAGTTACAACTCAGTGTGTGTCAGGATATGTGATTCACGCCACATCGCACAATGCAAGTTACCTTAGGGAGGAGAGGAAGCAAAGCCCCTTTGACTGATTCATATGAGAAAGTATAAAGGGCAGATATAGGAGCTGAAGATGCAATATTGCTAGCAAAGCCACGATATAATCCAGTTAAACCTGTAGAAAACAAGTAGGTCAGTATAATTCACAATAAAAATAAGCACAATCATAGTCATCTCTATTTTATAGAAAGAACATACCTCTTTCAGAAATTATTGATCGTCCAATATAAAAGATCGAATTCTGCTCTGCATTGCAAGATTGAATGACTGTCTTAATTGTATCGATTGGATGTAGGCAAAGGCTAACAAATATTCCAGCAAAAGCCCCAGCAAAAGCATGCTCATGTTTAGCAAGAGCATACCGAGGTTTTTCACTTGTTGCTGAATGACTTTCCGTTCTACTGTCATCTCTGAAAAATAGTTCCGGTTGTTTTTGTTGATTGTTAAGGTATTCATCGTCATTGTTAAGATGTTGCCACTCTTTGTATGTACTACAATCTGCCTTGTTTTCTTGAACATCGGTGACAAAATAATCTGAGCATAGAGAGGAGGTTCCTCTTGTATTAAAAATCAACTTTGCATCATTAGATGAGGATGGATCTTTAGATTTAATATGATGAGAATAAGGTTCAGCATCTTCAACAGGCACGTTATCTGTCGGACTAGTTACACTTGATGAAATGCAGTTTCCTGTGCCACAACTTGCAGCAATGCAATATTCACCAATTTTCTTATTCACAATCTCTGCGACATTGGCAAAATACCGAAGTCCAGCAGGAGTAATCATCTTTCTCATCCATTTGTAGATATTTCCAACTTCATATGAGAATCCAACAGCCGCTAGCCCATTTCCTTTCCAACTCTCATTAGAGAAGTCAGAGCCACAGCATAAAAGCCCCGGGTAAAATGAATGGTTAATATTTCCAGTAGAAGAATCAATCTTGGACATCTTCTCGGTAATTTTGACAAAATCAAAGTTTGGCTTCTTGACAGATGGAAATTCCCTAGCTGTAGTCAAATCAATGCAAAATAATTTACTATCAGCCAAAATAGACCTGGTGCCATTTTCTCCCAACCCCAGATTAACCAGTATATCCTCTTTCTGACAGACACAGCAGGCTCTTTCCAGATTTGTCTTTTGTAGATGAATACCAAGACAGCTTGCAGAGTTCCATATCCGGTTTAATGACGAGATAAACTCGGTAGTGCTCAGTATTTGAGGTTGCTTAGCATCAGATTTAAATTGGGTTTTCCTATTATTATTATTATCAGGCAGGAAAGGGGAATATTCTTCAGGAACAATCTCACCAATCTCAAAGAAAGCTCCCTCAGCTGGACTCACCCTATACTTGATTGAAGGTTGACCACTTCTATATGGCTTTCTAGAGGCAGACATTTTCTCAAAATCTTTCAAGAATTCCTCAAAAAGCAGATATCACAACAGAATCTCATATAAAAAGCAACTGCAACATGGATTGAAATCAAAACATCAGCAACCATAAACTAATTACGTGAACTAACAAAAGACACATTAAGGTTAAAGTATCAAGACTATAACTATAGTCTATAGTCAAAAGCATAATTTAGTCATGTTAGTGTTTAAAATGGTGCAATTTTGGTAATAATGCCCTTTTTAAGGGGAGAGGGAAAAAAATACTCATTTTTAGATTTTGTGCCTACTTTTTTTGTCTCTCTAGTCTCCCTAGTCCCTACTCCCTACTCCCTCACTCAAAGCCATCTATTTTGTAGAAGACAGTAAAGAGGAGAGTAATGGGAAATGTGCTGCATTTATACCCAAGTTCGCATCAGAAAGAGAGCTCTTTGATCATTAACCACCGCCACTGCTATTACTAAAATATTGCAAAACACCCTCTCTTCAGCCTTCTTTTCCTTAAAAAAAACTTTAAATCACTTTGGGGTTATTTTTTTAAAGTTTGTTTTCATTGTTTTTAACATGTTCATGTCCAAAAAAAAAATAAAAAAAAAATGTGCAAAACAAGATAATTATTATACTAATTTGAGGTAGCAACTGACACTGCCAACTCCAATGGGATGATATTTTTTCTGCTCTTACTGCATCTGTCCTTTTGTTTTCAAAAAGCCTTTGAAAGAGAGCTTCAAGATCTTTAATGGAGTTTTTTCTTTTGTAAGAAGCTGATTAGAGATGGGCCAACTCAAATTCAATCGGAAAATAATTACCTTAAACCATAATCCAATTCAACCTGACCACGTTCTTAAAAAAACTTGATTCAACCCCATCCATATGTTATATACTTCAACATAACCCAACCTGACTTATCTATAAAAAAAATTAGGGGCTTAATTGTAAAAATGATAATTTTACGGACTCAATTATAAAAAAATTACACTATTAATCTTAGATCAAATCAATCATTTTCGCTATAAACCCGAATATGATTACTGATAATACATCTTATGATAAATCTAGCTAAAAAACCATGATCTTGCCTATTAGTTCATCAATTTAACTGATTCTGGGCAAAAACTGCAAATCAATAAAAACAAATTCACACAAAAAATAGTCATAAAATGGAGATAGAACAACAACCATTAAGAAGCAATGATTAAAAGAATGAAGTAAATTAAAAGCAAACTTACCAGATAATTGGTTCCCGTCTTCTATTTCCGGCAATTTGAGCAAACAAAGCGATTCCATATCGGATTACTGATCAAGCTCAACAGCAAAACAACTTCCCTGAGATGATTAGAACTTTTGCATTAGAAAAAAAATCAATAACCAAATAAAGCGGTCAACAAAAAGATATACAAAATCTACAGAGGATTAGACCTCAGTGAATGTGGCTGATTACGAGAGAGAATGAGAGACACTTTAACGGAGTGGATCATTTTCTCGAGAAAATTAAATAGGGGATGTTTGTTTCCTGAGAAAAACAGGGTTTAAGGCAGGTTTTATAAATGGAGATTCTGAGTCTCTTCCTTTTCCTTTGGGATCATATGTCGGTCCACTGTATTAAAATAAAATCGAAATCGTTATAAAAATTATAAAACTTTGATATTAATTTTTTATGTATCAAAATTTTAATGTTCTAAAAAATTTATAAAAAAAATGATATATATTAAAAATTTTATAAATTTTATAATAATTTTAATTTAATTCGTTTCAGTCTAATTTTAAGTGCCGCAAATGATGTCTTTTTATTTAAAAAAGTAATTATTTATTTGGTCGTTAAAAGACTTTATAGTTGAAATAATATTTTATTCAGCGATATAAATGATTGCTGTCTGATTTAACAGTATCAATTTATTATATAATCATATTTTATTTTAATAAATATTTTTTTACCTTTATTAAATATTGTAGTATTTTACGATGTATTATTAAATATTCTAATATTTTATTAATTATATATTTACCTTTATTATTTTATAATCACCGATTTCATTTCTTCACTTGATTATTCTAAATTAAATATTTTAAATCAAATTTATGAAATTTGAGTCAAATTTTTAAATTTTTATATAAATTTTAAATATTTAATCGTACTTATTTATTAAGTTATAGATAATTTAATTTTAATTCAAATAATTTTTTAATTATATAAAATACACATATATATTTCATCATATTTTTATATGTGATATATTTTTTTTATATTTTTATATTGATATATATCAAATAGATTTAAATGATTTAACTCAAACTTAAAAAAGTAATTTACTATTTATTAAAATTTTTGAGTTATTTAAATTTTTATTTTATAACTCAAATTTTATTAAAAAAATTCGGATCAAAATGATTTAAAATACTTAATTTTTTCTTAAATTAAATAAAAATTTTAATTTTTTAAATCGAGTTTTTATCGCCCTAAATATATATTTATAATATGTTCACCTTCCCACAAATTTTTATTGTTTTTAACGGTTGAAATTTGTTTTTTAATCCATTATATATTATAGGATAGGATATTTTCAATTAAATTTTATTATTCAAAATAATAATATTGTATTTATAAGCATTGAAAATATTATAATAATTATTAATTAATATGTTCACCTACTCTGTCAGATCTGGATATATGATCCAGAAGCTTCAGTCATGTTGTATACATTTATGTTAATTTTGTTTTCAGATTAAAATAATATTTTAATAATTCTTTGATTTAGTTAAGTTTAATTAATAAAATTAAGTTTAAAATATTTATAATTAAATAGTTTTTTAATAGAGATAATTTATAATATAATATTTGTTTTAAATTTTTAACTATTAATAATATATTTTATAAACAAAATTATTTAAATATAATTTTTTTTTTATATTAGAACACTCGTTGAATTCTGTAGAGAGTTTTATATAAGTAAAACATTATATGAAAATAATTATTCCTTATAATCAGTTAGTCAGTGGGACAGATTTTTACATTTTTTAAATAAAATCAATATTTCAAATTTTAATATTAAAACAGTGATTAATATTATGATACAATTATTATTTTATTTAATTATTTTATTAATTTTTAATCAGTACTAATGTTTTATTTTAAAATAACATGTTTTTAATACATATTAATTATTTATGAAATTTAATTTAAATTAATTAATAAATTAAATATTAATAATTAAATCTAAAAATACTTATCCTTTTCGCCCCTACCTTTTCCTGTCTCAGTTGCTGTTCCATCGTGGTAAAGGTGCACCGTCTCCAATGTGAAAATTTCTGTGACATTTGCTGTCGATACAGTGACAAGAATCAACCCACTTTTCCTCTATTTAATCAATTTTAATGGTGTGGGACATGTGAACAGACCACCTAAAATAAGGGTGGATATTTAATTGAATTGATTTAAATTAAAAAAATTAAATTATTTAAGTTTATAAATTTTATTTTATCATTTAAATTTATTTTAAATTTTTTTTATTCGAGTAGAATTTAAAAAATTCAAATTGAATTTTTGAATATAAAAATTTATTTTTAATTATTTATTATAGCATAGTATAATTTAATTATAATTTAAATCACTTTCTCTAATTATATAATATATATATTCATATATGATAATATTTTTTTATATTTTTATATATTAATATATATCATAAAAATTAAAAGACTCATATCGAATTTAAAAATAATTTTTTTTAGTTATTAAAATTTTAAGTTATTCAAATTTTTATTTTATAGTTCGAACTTATTTAAAATTTTTCAAGTTAAGTCAAAATGAGTCATCCTTCGAATTACGTTAAATTATTAAAATTTTCGAGTCGAATTAAGTTTTACTAGGTTAAAAGAGCTGTGTCGGTTTAATTGATAACATAGTAAAGTTTCGGGTGTACATATTTAATGTAGAATTTTGAATGTAGTATTATTAAAAAATTATAATTATAAGCTTAAAATTTTTAATTTTTTTGTATGCTATAAAATAGACATGGAAAATGTCTTGATTCCACGCATATTTTAACATGATATTATTTGATATTACATAGAAAAATATTAAAATGTATAAAAAGTAACATGCATTAATGTATTTCTTATAAAAAAGGAAAATATTTGATTAAATCGAAAAATATACCTTTTTATCATCTCAAAGTTTATCTTTTTACGACAGAAATCAGATTAAAGAAAATAAATATCAGAATTAATAGGTGTCTGAAGTTTTTATGATAAAAATAATTGTTTAATTTTTTTGTCAAAATAGTTGCAAAAAGCCATTAATAATATTTCATACCTAGAAGAGAAAATTCAGAACAGATTAAAGAATTCATCAGAGTACTAACAAGTGTATATATATATATATATATATATATATATATATATATATATATATATATATATATATATGCAGTATTGGAATGGTAGATATACCAGAACACTAGCAAAGGCCATGAGCCCTATACTACAAGGTTAGAATCCGGGGACAACATCCGGTTAGTCGGTCGATCGATCGATTACTCCTCCCTATTAGTCTTTTAGTTGAATCTAATCTAATCTAATGTTAGAACTGGAACTAAAATATGTATCAACTACAATGTTGAAGAAACATTCAGAGTTGCTCACCATGTGAGTTGTCGGTTTTCAGTCTCTTAGCAGCAGTGACGAATTCTGAGATCACCTGTACGTCATTGAGCGGTGGCTGTATCGAAGAAAGGATGTGTTAGAATCAGACGAGCTGGGGGAGGGGGAATGAGGCGTGTTTATACGCATTTGCTCTCCGAGAAGGAATATACCTGTGACCCAAAATGCTGCTGCACGGTGTTAAGCATTAGTTCCCTTGGTGAATAAGCATTGATGCTACCCTACAAATCAAAACCGAACCCCTGGTATTAGATAAATGTAAGTTTGAATGTCGAAGGAAATTCATCGGGGTTACGGTTTGTAGCGCCTACAAGTTTGAAGTGCCTGCAATATCGTCTCAAGGAGTCGGTGTCGAGTCTTGCCAAGTTTACCTTAAGAATCAAGAAATACACGTCAAATACAAGGGTTTCATTTTTTACAGACAAATAGAGCACTGGATTTAGGTCCATGCTGTGATGCAAAAACAGCTTAGATGCATACTACGGAGTTCGATACTAACCGACTGAGGTGCACAGATAATGGATTGAACATCTCTGTAACTGCTACGATTAGAGGCTTTCGTGGATGCAGATGGAACCCACGGTTTCGTATGTCGAACTCTCGGTTTAGCAGGCTTCTGGAATTCGATGCTACTAGCTGTTGAAAAGGAGAGGAAAAAAGGGTCTCATCACAATGTTAAAATTCACATGAACAACTGCTTGAGTTCTTACCAATCTCCGAGCCACTGCTCGAGTTCTCAAAATCATGATCATCGTCTACTTCATTCCCTGTAGGGTGTTCGAGCACGCTCAATGCATTCCTTTGCAGCTTTACTTCAACCCCATTCTTTAAAACCTTTAAAAACAAGCACCACTGTCATTCAATCCGATTTTTTTGATAAACAAAGCCTATCCAGTAACACCCTCAGCTATCAAACGATTCAACATCGAACACATCACAAGTTTAAGCTACAAACCATACAAAATGCAAAAACAATTCTCTCCTTTTCCCCAAGGAAAAGAGAATTTGCTCTCCGTAATGGATCATCAAAATGTTCTAAACAATCCAACATCGGCCCAGCCATGGATTTCCGGGGCTAAAACCAATAAACCTCTAAACATAGGCCTAAATTTCCAGGGCTGTATATACTATATAATTTCCATATGAGAAAAGCTTGTCCTAAAAAGCTAAAGAATACCATGTAGTTAACTATAAATAAGCAAACCACATATGCCAGAACCAACAATAATATTACACATTCAAGTCAATTAGTATAAATTATAGTGGTTAAGGAGACTACCAGCCAATGCCAACCACCGAGGCCGACCGCCTTCTTGACGACGCCTTGCAAGCCAACCAATACAGACTTTGTTCTATTGTTTCCGGTGACGATAACTTTCGTGTGTCTAGGAAGAACCGACAGCTCTTCGTCGATTTCCTCTCGGAACGGAGACAGAATCCGAGAAGAACACAGTTCATGTTGCTGCTGTTGCAACATTTTAGCTCCCAAAGTTCAATTGTTAAAACTAAGCTAACTCGGTACTCTCTCAATCAGATTCTCAAAAAGAAAAGTCGACTCATAACTCATCAACTCAGTCACATTTTTTTGCAGTTGAAGATTCTGAGCTTAGTTCATGACCCTGTAAAAAAAGGAAGACAAGCTTTAAAGGAAGTACAAAGAGAATCCCAGATTTTTATGAACAGTAATTGATTTGAAAGCGAGAGAACGAGTGAGAGAGACTGAGTCACTAACACGAATTGTTTGAGGGATGAGTTGAATGCCGAGTCTTGGCTATGGAGAATCCAATGACTGAGTCACGGGCTCTGGTTGATTTCAATAAATGAAACCAAAAATAGAAAAAGGAAGACGAAGACGATGTTATTTCATCATCAAGATCTTGCTGATATCACCTGAAACAAACAAAATTGAATTAAAAAACCCTAATTATTAAGAAATCCAAAACAATCAAAGCTGACAACATGTTTAATCAACAACCCGTGAATAAAATCCCCAAAATTAAAGCTTTTTAAAAACTAAATTGTGTACCACATCAAATGCCAAGATAGAGAAATCATGTTTGGTTGCTGAGAAAATTTTAACTGTAAAAGGAAATGGAATCCCAACCAAAAATGTTTAAAGTGAATGAAACCCATTTAACCATATAAAGCAAGCATAAGAAATTTAGCACTAGAACAAGAAATCAATAATGGTTACACAGTTGGGTTACAAAATTCCATTGTTTTAAAAGAATAAAACAAACAAAAAGTTAAAGAAGAGCTGAAATTCTCTTTGCTGCATTTTCCAGGAAACTAGTTGAGAAAACCAACAAAAAAAAGTTGAAAAAGGTCAAGGTTTTGGCATTAAAAGAGCAGTCTTTATCACTAAAAATTTCTGCTCAAATTACAAAATAACTTCATTGTGTTTATAAAAAAAGGAATCTTCCATTGAACAAAAGAGAATAAACCCAGAAAAATCTAGTGTACCTGCAAACGGGAAACAATTCAAAGGAGAAAGAAAACAGGATACAAGGAAATAGAGGGTGTATCGGGTCGGAAAATGTTTGGTTTCAGGGAAACAAAATCGGGTTTTGTAATGGATCTGAATCCTACAATGACTGTCGTTCTTTATGAAACCAACAATGGATAAGGCAAAAACAAACGGCTTTGTGTTTAAAATAGAAACTGGAAATACAACTCTCAGAGATGAACAAAGAAGAGAAATTTAAGACTCTTTTGGGTTATTTTTTTAATCCATTTTGAGTGAAGTTTTCTTCTTTTGGATAATATAACTTTTTGACCCCTGAACTTAACCATTTCATCCATTTCGGTATATGAATTTTTTTATTCACATTAGTCCTTATCCTAAATTTTTTTTATAACTTTATCCTTAAACTTTAAATTTTAACCATTTAAATGACATGTCACCATCCAAAAAGAAATATATATTTAAAAATATGTGATGATGTGTCACAATCTTGAAATATGGGTAGATTAAAAATTCTAGTATCACACCTAGAATGGACAAAAAAGTTATGGGACCAAATTGTAAAGTCAGTCAAACTTCAGGGTGTAAATATGAGTTATCCCTTCTTTTTTTTCAGCTGGATTAGCCGCTGAGCCTAGGGTGTAATTATTGAGTTTCTTTTTTTTTAATTTCTTTTTTGTCGTATTATTTTGGGTGTGGGGCCCATTGCAATCTAGGTTGTGCTGATAATATCTTGTGGGTCCCCCGATGCCTTGTTTGTTGAGAGAATAGTTATGCATGGTCCAAAATGCCCATCGTTCAAAACTGTGATCTAGTGCCATGGAATTAAACTCTCAACAATATGTTAAATATATTTAGACGGGATAATGAATATTTATATTTTTGTTAATTTACTTAGAATTTTTAAAAAATGATTATTTAAAAAATATATTATGTATAATATAAGTACCTATTAAAATTTAATATTTTGAATGGTATTAATATGAAAATTCTCGTAATAATTTTATATATTTTTGATATTATTGAATAAGAAGGGTAAAAAAGGGAAAGCCTAAGCTGCTGGTTTATCCCCAACAAACGCAAGCCAATAACCGGTTTCTTCTGTCAAAAGAAGCAACCATCTGTTTACACGTGTCATATATCCAGCTGTCGGATCTTACCCCATCCTATTAGCCAAAAAAATGAATTTGAAATTTGGTTTGAAGTCCGCTCAGCTGGATCGCATTCTAAATCCCCTTCCGGGTTTTAGGATTCAAACTGTGGGCCCTTTTGCGCTACCCCACATGTTCCCTCTCTTTTGGTATTTTCTAACCATTTTTATGAAAAATTCAGCCAAATATTGTATTTTTCTTTAAGGAAAATTCTACGACCGCGTTGAACATAACTGAACATTATTAATGATGAACATTGTTGAACACCATTAAATTAATTAATAAAAATTTAAAATCTTAAGGATTTAGTATGTAATTAATAAAAGTACGATAAACTCAAGATATAATTAATAATTATATGATTAATCCTTTATATTTTTATTCTTTATAAATTCATTTAATAATGTTCACCATTATAGACTCGTCCTTTTTTTAATTCCAAATAGAGTGAAATCCAAAAATTATCTGTATCAGTTGAGCCTGTTTTTAAATAGTGGCATGCCACGTGGCAACTCCTCAGGCAACCTGGCAATATTTGAAGATGGCACCATTTAAACAGTGTCAACTGCAACGTGGCAGAGGCTGGTTGGCTGGATTGGAGGTGGGCAGTTCGGGTAGAATTTTGGGCAGTCCAAACAGTGGCATTTCTGTAGATATTGGCAGCTTTTTTCATTAAATAGGGGTTATCGTTTTTGTGTTTGTAGAGTGAAAACTTGAATATTGTGAGATGGTAGAGTGAAAAGTTGGAGAGAAGTTGAAGGTAATATTTTTTTGTTTAAGTTTATTTTTCTAAATATATTTTTTAATTTTTAATTTTTTTTTTTATTTTGTAGGAGAATTGATTATATTGGGAAAAGAAATCTTCGAAAGGTAAGTTTTGTAATTTTAAAATTTAGATAGTTTTTATTTTTCATATTCTTCTAAATTATATTTATTATTATTTTCTTATTTTGATGTAGATTTATTTAATGATTTTTTTGTGTGAATATGATGTAAAAAATTAGAGAAATAAAATAGAATAAATACAGGGTCAACCATTGAAATACTAAAGTTTTTCAAAAACATAGAATATATTCGTGTCATATACATAGCACTCGAATCCGACTCAACTCAAATTACTATAACCCTATCCAAGAGAATCTATAAATACAAAGAAATCTATGAAAAATTAAGCATAGAAATGCTGTAAACATACAGTATCCAACACTCAAGCCTAAGTCCAGGTTTATGACAATATTTGTCGAGGTTAGGTGCTCATGTTCCAAGGAAATACTAGCTTAGCTCATACATTTGGCAAAGAAATAACAGAAAAAAGGGAGAAAACAAATAGATATATCTAGAACTTAAGAGCAACGAAGACAACAAAATGTCTGAAAAGGAGGAGGAAGAAAACATCGTTTATAAATTCCGCCATTAAACAAACAAAAGTAGAAGCAGCGTTTTCAAGCAAACATCGAAGGATAAGACAAGTACATCTATAAAATCCATATGTGAACAAACCTAAACAGACAAAACTATCTGTTACGAATACTCATCTCTCAAGGAAGATTAGCTCCTGCTGCAGGTCCAGCACCACCATAACCACCACCTCCACGACCAAATGCAGGCCTTGTGCCAGGGCCCTGGGTGTTCATAGGCAAGAAATTAAAAACTAAATCAGCTGTTCTGTTATA
Organism: Abelmoschus esculentus; assembly: GCA_035048815.1. Lineage (NCBI taxonomy): Eukaryota > Viridiplantae > Streptophyta > Magnoliopsida > Malvales > Malvaceae > Abelmoschus > Abelmoschus esculentus. The sequence goes on along the minus strand of JAUCBN010000061.1, from coordinate 7,369,385 downwards.
AAATAAATAACCTCAGTTGAAAAGGTGACCTATAGAGAACTGAAATATCATCACGGCAAGAACAACACTCATTCAAAGCTTATATTAAACCACTGGGGCAATAGAATCTGAGCTACAAACCACATTTTTCCTTCATATTTGAAACTAAGCTGATGAATATGGGAATATCGTCCTCTAATGACCTACCGAATACAAGGAGAAACTTACCGAATACAAAGAAGCATAACAAGTAGAAATTCAAACACAATGTACATCATCTGTTCTACTATAAAATGTTACAAAATTACTCAAAGCAGCATTACCCGGAATGAAGGCTGATAATCAGCCGGAGCTCCTCCCTTGTCACCAAAATCACCACCTCCTCGAGGGCCGCCACGGTAGCCATCTCTGTCACCAAATCTCCTCTCACCATCACCAAACCGTGGAGGACCACTGATTCATAACCAACATAATATATAAAAAAATCCATGTTTCATTAAATCAAAGAGCAACAAAACAATAAAAAACAAAAGTATTACCGTGGGCGATCACCGGAAGGTCCCATCGGACGACCAACAGGCTTAGCTTGTTTCTTCAAAGTAGCAGGAACAATCTCAGAAGGAAGATTAAGATAAGTCCTCAAGAACTCAATGCCATCATTGGTAAGGTACCAGTAATAATGCATCCAAGCAAAAGTTTCACGCACGTATTCCTTCGATTTAAAGCTTTGCATCAGCTTAATAACTTGAAGATTCGGAACATCAATTTCTGGGTGCTTTGCCAAATTATAGTCTTTCTTCGCATAACAAACGCCCTCTACTCAAAAAATAATCATAAAACCCAGATTTTAAATCCAAAAATCTAAAAGAAATCTGGGGGAAAAAGTTGAAATGCGTAAGAATATTCAACATTTGTCTACCTTGGAAGAGGTACTTGGAGATCTCGCGGCGGTTCTTTTCTGGGATAATCTATCAACCATACAAAAAAAAATAGAGTATATCAAACACATTCTCATGCAAACACTTTCTCAGGAACCAAACAAAGTGAGAAATTACCATGGTCGGGACGATTATGAAGCAGAAGCAGCGGCTAAGACAGCTACAGATGAGGCTTATGTTCTACACTGTCTTGGCCACACAGAGAAACCCTAATTCTGACAAGTGTTTTTATAGTATTTATTTTCTCTGTAATTTGGGCTTTTCTTTTAGCTACAATTGAAAAGAAATGTGGGCTCAGAGTTTTCACTTTTGATAACTGGAAAAGGCTTTCCGAAGTTTTAATTAAACAATGGATAAATTATGATTTTAATCCCTTTACTATTCTAATCTTTGAATTTTAATCTTTGTTTTTTTGATTAGTTGATGTTGTTAGTTGGTTGAAGGTTATAACACCATTAATTGGTGTTGTTAGTTGATGACATGGAATTTTGTTTGAAATGTTTTTAATATAAATATTATTAAATTAAAAGATAATATGTACTTAGGCTCATTCGAACTCGTATTTTCGTGTTATAATAACACTCAATTTAAGATTCAATCGATTAAGTTTTAATATTTAATTAATTTATAAAATTTATTGTTGATTAAACATGATTATTGAATTTTATGTGGCTTGATTGAGTGATTGAATAACAATTTAAACTTTATTATCTTTAGTTTGGGATTTTTTTGTTATTAATTTAAATTTATTTTAATTTAACATAACACGTAAGTATCGTTAGATATACAAGTTATTTTGAGTTTTTATTTTTTAAAAAGAATAAAGTATTTGAATTTTATTTTATAATTTAGACAAAAACTATAATACAAATAGAAAAAATCACTGACAAATACCATTTACAATTTTAGAAAAATATTTTAAAGAAAAACAATGAAAACAACATTTCTATTATTTTTCAATCTTTAATATATAAATCGTTTCCAAAGGATGATGACAGGTATTTTATAAAATAAGATATAATATTTCCCGTGGGAACATATTTCTCAATTAAAACAAAAGATCTTTCCCGAAGATTAAAAAAGGGAAATCAATGTTCGGATCTTTCGAATGAAAGATTAAAGTTGATTTAGTCGTTTGTCCAGAAGATTTAACCATAAATAATATTACAATCATGTTAAAAGTGAGTTAAAGACACAAATTTAGATTTTATTAATAGAGTAAATTAAGTTAAAAGGATCATCTCGTAATAAATCTTTATAATACTCGATAGATTAATCAATAAATAAATTATATATCAGAATAAAAAAAAAATCATAATCTATCAACAAAAATTAATCTAAATGATAAATAACTTAATTTTACTTATATAAGTCTCCACTAAAATTAAATATATGACACAGATCAATCTAAATAAATTAAAACGAAACCGGAAAAATCAGAAAAAAATAAAAAATCATAATCTCCCCAAAACATAAATTTCAACCGTGAAATCAATGGATGGTGATGATGTAATTGTCGTCCTTTAACAAATCAAAGATTAAATTAATAATAAAAACAATTAATTCCACGTCATATTAACTTTTTGTGTTTTTCATAATCATAATTCCACGTCCTTTAACACCATATATGTTTGGACTATTCACACAAAAAAAATATTTATGTAAATGTACATATGTAAATATGTTTTCAATTTTGTACTCTTTCAAAATTTTTAACCAAATTTTGTATTTAAATAATAAATGTGTATAGTATAGGGACTAATAAAAGAATTTAACCAAAACAAAGTATATGACTTCTTTAAAGCCGGCGTCAACGATGTTAATCGCTCGATGCAAGTTGAGTTTAAGATGATAATTTTATATTATTTAGAATGATTTTTATTATGTTATAAATTATTTTTTTTAAATATCGATAATAGTATTAATTTTTTGAGTATTTCTAAGAGATAAACGAATGATTATGAAATATATTTTATTTCTATTGATAAAATCGAATTTCTAATCTTATAATTAAATAATAAAATAAACAATCATCATATCATATTTCATAATTTTCTAAATTAATTCAATATAATCCTAAATCAACATTTTAAAAGTAATATTGAAATTTGAATTAATATAAAAGAAAAAAAAAACCAAACGACTTTAAATGTTTGATTCGATTATCAATTCTATAAATTGATTATCGAATCAAAACTGAATTAAATCAAATTATACTCATTAATTTCATTATTCTTGCTGCATATACGAGTGAACCTTCAATCAAGTCGAGATAAGTAAAAAAATTCGAACTATTTGAGTTGACAAATCATATTTTATAACTTTAATTTTATTTGAATTTTTTTCGAGTCCACACAAATCGAATTATTTGATTTTCAGTTCAAGTCGAATTGAGGTTCAAATCTTATTTTATATTTTCAATTTGTATTTTAAAAATTTTAACTCGAATCAAATATATATTTTTAACAATTTCCACTTACAACATAGAGATAAAAGTGTCAAATAAAAAATTTAATTATATATATTAAAATTTATTCATCCGAATCGAATATCTAAAATTACGATTTAAATTCAATTTCTTTATATTAAATCAAAATAAAAACTTTAATTTTATTTTTCAAAGTCAAATTTTATTGACTCTTAATTATACCCCTATATCCAAGTTACTAAGTAGTTTTATCTATTTATATATTGTCCTTACAAATTACAATTTGCGTGTGTCGATGGTTTTCATGATCAAATCAATCCTTGTTTTGTTGCAGCAATGAAGGTCAAGACTTTCCTTCCTTCTAATCTTATTTTCCTCCCAGTTTTCCTTACCATGATGTTCGATGTTTCTTCACGTTTCTGTCTGATTCTTGTTTGGTTTCACTTCCTTTTTTCCTACAGAAATTTGTCTTGAAATTGGATGTACACGATGGCAAAGACAAACAGAAAGCCATGAAAGTCGTGTCTGGTCTCTCAGGTACTGAATTGAAAGAAAAAAAAAAAAAAACATTTTTTTCTGCAATAATATCAGTTCTCACCAGGAACTTGTCTTCTTCAATTTCTGCACCTTTGGTTTTGTAGGTATCGATTCGATTTCGATGGACATGGAAGACAAGAAGTTAACGGTGATCGGAGACGTTGACCCGATTGACGTCGTGAGCAAGTTAAGGAAACAATGGTACACCGAGATTTTAACAGTCGGGCCGGCTAAAGAAGAGAAAAAAGAGGGTGGAGCCAAGAAAGATGAAGGTAGTGGCGGTGGCGGAGGAGGAGGAGGAGGGAAGAAGGAAGATGATAAAAAGAAAGAATCTGATCAGATTGCTGAGCTTGTTAAGGCTTACAAGGCGTATAATCCTTACATGACGATGCATTACCGAGTGGTAAGTGCCGAAGAGAATCCGAATTCATGTGCTATCTGCTAAAATTTCCATGGGAAGATCAGTGAAGGAAACTCTGGAAATCCAACGCATATAGTTTGATATTACCGTCATGGTGCTGTAAAAAAATAGAAAGTGAATAAATTTGGATCATTTTGTAACTATTTTGCTTCCATAATTCATTTATATAATCTGTGTTTAAACAGTAGTATTTAAAGCATCAATTGCTCGTAGGTAGAGTTAACTCCTGGTGAGGTACAATTGTATGAGTTCTTAAGCTAAAACAGCACCACTGTTAGTGTGTTCATAGCTCTTGAGGATCCCAAAAATAGAGTAAAACAAGCTCCATCTTCAGAATTATACATGTGCAGTGTACACTAGATTTCGGAACTGTAATACGTATCGAACCGTGTCTCATAAGAAGTACGATAACTGCTCCTTCTTCCTCGATCCGCCTTCTCCGTACAGATCATTCCATTGTTTCAACTCGTTCATTCCTGCTCCCTCGGATGAAAAGCTAGCTGCCACCTGCTTAGCAGTAGGAAAATGGAACACAACATGACGGAACGTGAATAGATACACTTGCAGGCAAATTGTAAGTTTGTAACATTACCATGGAATCACTTGGTTATGTGGTGTTACCTGATTCATTGCTTCCTTTAAATCTTCCATATTTAATGGCCTCAGGGTAATAACTCTTTCCCCTGCCTCTTCCGAGTTCTTCCCTTTTGCTTCATTCTTCTTTCTCTCCTGCATTTGTTCGATCGAATATAAACGAGAATATGTGTTTTCGATGGCATATAAACGGAGAACTTACCTGATCCTTCAATCGCTCTTGCTTTATTAACTCCCGGACCGGACGGTAAGCGGCTGTTGTGCATAAGTTCTGGTTTACAACGAGGAATGAGAGGTGATTATACTTCAATTTACTCTATCTGATAAGTTTATAAAAATTGAATGAAAATCCAAACCTTGAGGTCACTTCCAGTATATCCTTCGGTCATGGCAGCAAGCTCTGCGAAAGCGACATTTTCTTCGACTTTTTCCTTTGCCAGTAGAGTTCTAAAAATCTTTTCCCGGTTCTCTATGCTTGGAAGCCCCACCAGAATTCTGCTAAAACAAGTATTAATATGAAGATAACATAATTACTAAAAAACTGTGAGCATAACTGTATAAGTACCTTCGCTCGAAACGCCTAATGATAGCTTCATCGAGGTCGAACGGCCTGTTGGTTGCAGCAAGGACAAGGATACGTTCCCCTGGCTTTGTCAAGAGTCCATCCCAATGTGCCATGAACTCATTTTTGATCTTCCTCATAGCTTCGTGCTCACCGACACGAGTCCTTTGGCCAAGCATGCTATCTACCTCGTCTACAAATATAATCGTAGGAGATACCTTGGCTGCCAATGTGAACAAAGCTCGGACGTTTTTCTCGTCTTCTCCGAACCATTTAGAAGCAATGGTTGACATTGATACATTAATGAAACTCGCACCGGCTTCTCTAGCAATGGCTTTCGCTAGCATTGTCTTCCCAGTTCCAGGCGGACCGAACAACAGTATTCCCCTGCAAGGCTTCAGAAGGCCACCTTTGAAAAGGTCTGGCCTTCGTAGAGGAAGCATCACTAGCTCTTGCAGGGACTCTTTCAAATCATCTAAGGCACCAATATCGGCAAATGTAACATTGATTTCGTTTGCTGGTATGACCTCGGGTCTAATTCGCTTCTCGAATTCGTTGTCTGGAACAACTTCCTGTGGATTGATATGAAGGATGACAAAACCGGATATCGAAATAATTCATTACCATGAAAGAGTAAACAAAAACTTACTGGAACTTTCACAGCTGGAACAGAAATTTCACTTTCAATCTTTTCTGGATTTGTGGTTCCGGTTTGGGATTTCGATTCCGTCTTCATAAATGCAGCAAATCTTGAAGCTTCCTACATATATTCAATGTACATATTAGGGAGGTGAGCTTTGCTGTTACAAAACAACTAGCTATATTATAAGACCTTTGCTCTTTCAGCTTGTGCTTCCAGTTTTAACTTATTATCATTGCCAAATTTCCCTTGGAATAAATTTAGTCCATATGACAAGCTGCATCAATGTGACCCGAATCAGAAATTCGTTGTCAATCGTAACATAAACCGTGCAAGATAAACGAATCCGACCTTTTCGATGATATAACGAGTTTTCCGTTTCTGTATTCGGGATCCTTATTGTTCATCAAATGATAAGAAATGGCTGATACCACAACTTCCTCTATGTATTTGCTGAGTGCCATAGCATCTGCAACACAGATCGAATCGAGATCATCGCAGTCGAGATCGTTAGCCGAGAGCACCTCCATGATGTGATTTTTGTTGTCCTGAGTTTGGATCATGTTCATGTCCTTTTCCAGTAGATATTTCCAGTTGACAAGATGGTGTTCCTCGTCTGGTGGCTTGATCTCAATGTTGTAAGGGAAAACAATGCGGAGCCTCTCGTCCAACTCTTGGTAGTCATTATCGAGATCGACAACTCGGGATCCGAGGATCAACACATTTCCAGATAATTTCTTCAACATTTGTTGAAAGAAATTGTAAAACCTTTGTGATCTAAACAAGAGCTTGTCAACATCCCTAAGATACAGCACAATGGGAGCGGCTTTCGACACATAAACCAACACCTGCATTCACCAAGAATTACTGTTGATTCATCATTTGTTTCAAAACAAAGTTATATATACATATATATGTATATATTACTACCTTGTAAAGAGCCTGTATAAGCAACTTCTCATCGAAAAACAATACGCCCGTTCGCGTACCTAGAGTTAAAAATGAAAGGATAAAAAGAATATTAAAGCTACAATGAAATCTGAGTATGAATCATGTGTTACTTAGACTCGGATATAAGTTTCGGATAGGATCTGTGTCTGGCATTGGTATGCCGGTTGGAAAAACTCGAGGACGTACCTGGATTCGCAGGAGAGCATTGCGATGCAAGGGCATTTATATTATCCGATGCGGAGGCATTCCTACGGAGCTTTGGAAGGCTTTCGATTTTCCTGCAATTTCAAGAACCAGAAATATTGAAAAACAGAAGATTAAACTCTCGGTTATGCACTTCTATTGTGATTAATCTGGAATTTTTGTTCACAATACTTTGCTACGAGATCCACACCACTGCTTTGCCGCTTCAAATTACCTGCAATACAAGTTATAGTTGATATTCAGACACAGAGAGAGGTAACCTATGTTACTCGGGACCGTATGCAAGTTAGAAACATCGACGTATATGAATGTCAGACACGAATACATTAAGAAAAACGAAAAATCCGAGCAACATAAGAATTTTGCAGTGTACCTTTAGGTTGCTCTGGTAGGAGTGAAAATGAACTGAACAGGCCAGACAAACGCTCTAGTGTCGATTCTGAAGGAGATCGTTTTAAACTCTGCACGAAAGAATCAAAGATTAGAGAAATCAAAAGCAGGATAGATCCATTTCTATGTTCCATTGGAGAAAAAACTTACAGATTCCTTGGAAGTACCATATTTATTGTGAATCTACACACAGGTAAAGAATTAACTGTCAAATGTAATACGAGTATGTATTCGACATGTGTACGAAGAGTCCGAGCAAAATAGCCGTAATGGTGTAAGAAAAATGTGCAAATACTCACTTTTAAGGAAAAATCAGTTACATCCAACAGTAGCAACTTTGATTCAAAGTAATGAGCCAAAGCTCTGGCAAGCATTTGTTGGTAAAGTTCTTCAAGAAAACAACGGAAAAACGATACCGTTACAACCGACATGCGATACAGAAAAATACGATGTAATGTCTGTTAACGAACCTGATGGTCCGGATAGCAAGATGGCTTTACTAGCAGGGGAAAGGTTCCTGGTGTACTTTGAGACATCAGCATGTTTCAAGTGAACATAGGCAGCACTGGTTAACAATGCACGAGTCTGCTCACTGCCAAACAAGACCAAGGATGAATATGTTGTTAGAACAAGGCAAGATTCGATTGCCCCGACAACCTTGTCCGACATATATTCAGATATGGATATACTAGGATGTCAAACAAATGAAAAAGTTATACCTGAGGTAATAGGGAAATTCGTCGAATCGGACATGACTTTCTCGGCCATCGACAATCAGGCGGATCAATTCTTTCTCCATATCCTCCAATGTGAGGGCGGTCGATGCAGCCGTACTCCCTCCGATCCATCCGCTGTGACCCGAAGCCAATCCAAGCCCCACCCCAACCCCAACCCCAACACCTAAGGCTGACAATAGTAAACTCTTTTGCTCCATTGCCTCTCCTCAAGATATTTTTAAGCCCAATGTTCAATTTTCTTTTTGTTTCCTGAGAAAATTTCTCAGAAATCTTCTTGTTTCTATCGGAGAGGGGAAGAAAAAAGTGGGTGTTATACACGGAGGATGACAGCGGAGGAAGAACAGGGGACTCACTCATTTCCCTCTATTTGTGGAGTCTTTATCGGATTTTTTTCTCTTTCAGAGAGGAGAAACAAGGGGAGAAACTCCATGTGTAATTACAAAATTTGCTTACTATAACGGTTTATATGGCTACGGTTTGACAGTTGAAAGACGTTATTGCTGTTTAAATCTTTGAAGGACTTGGCGCCAGATTACCATGCAAGTCCCCGCATGTAATAAAACCACCTGCATGGGATGAAACCGTGGTACTTGAGATCCAAATTAATCTTTGGATTTGGATCTTATTTATCTTGTAAATGATAAAAAAATATAATATATAATTGAAAAAGCTTAAAAACATCCAAAAATATATGAATGATTTCACATTTAAATAAATATAACAATTTCATAAATTTGAAAATTCTAACTATTTTATTGTACAATGTCAATATAATACAGGGAATTTTTTCTCTCTTTTTTTTATATCCTTATATTTGACCAAATATTAAAATATATTAAAAATTAAATTTTAAGCTTTAATCTTAATTTCTAGATCTTAAACTCTACGCCCTAAATACATACTTACAAAAAAAAAATTTAAATCTTAACCTTAAAATCTAAATTAATTTTTAGTGTGAAGACGTAAATAGGTACACCCAATTTTATAATAAAATTATAAGACTTGGCTCAAACTTAAAAATCAATACACTAATTACTAACAGTTTCAAGTTATTCTAATTCTCATTTCATAACTCAAATTTTATTTGAAATTAAAATTTTTTGAGTTGAATTTATAGAATTACGATTCGAATTAAGACAAGTTTTTCGCACAAATCGAGCTAAATAATTTGATTTTTTTTAATCAAATTTTACTCTGTCCTTCAATATTGTGGGCAACATGCAGTTTTTCAAGAGTGCTCTTACAGATATAGCTAAATAATAGATAGGTACCCAAAGAAAAGATATATTATAACCATAACTGTTCCACAAACTGACTGGACCTTACAGGCACTACCCTGTATAATATATTTATATATTCACAACAACCTGCTGGAAACATGTAAATATTTACAACAAGAACAATGACCCTGATTCATTGTTACTATTTCCCACCCCAAATGGTAACACTGAGTAATAAAGCACTTTCCTTGAAATCTAAAACTAATGAATGACCAAGGGTTCCTAACACTACCAAACTTGAACCAAAGGATGCAAACAAGCAGCGAAACTGAATAACTTCCTAGAATAATTTCACAATAGTTGATAAATAAACTCACATCCAGTTCTGGGGGAGCTCAAAAGATTTGTTTGGCTCTGTTGCATTACCAGCGAAACCTGTAGCATTGACCAAGGCAAGACAAGAATCGCCTGCTAGCATTGCCATCAAACTCCCACCATGGACCCTACCTTCAGGAGCCGAAGCAGATGAGCCCCCTTTGCTGACAGAGTTAGAACCAAATGGAACTTCAGATTGATTCAAAGTAGAACAAGTTCTGTCTGCAGAAGGTTGTATACCACTCCACATTTTCATAGTGTCGACATTCATGTCCTCAGTAGTAGCAATGCCTTTCATCTTTTCAGAATTGCTGAGTTTAGGGTCTAGGACAATAGGTCCGAGTGTTGCACCCCCATGAACCCTCTTATCGTGAACCAGACTGCTGTGGAGTGCACATAAACCTGTTTTGCCCCTTGCAAAAGAGTTACAAGGGCCAGAAGGTTGGTTGCCATATTCTGACCCAGGATGGCCCCAGGAGCATCTCTTGCCTCCACCGTGTGCCTTGCAGAAATCCGTGCTACCTTGTGCACTTTTGCCACACCCTCCAAATTTGCATCTTTTACCTCCACCATGTCGAACACAATAATCTGTACGCCCCCTTGCACTCTTTGTGCATTCAGGCACAGCACACCTCTTGCCTCCTCCGTGTGCTACACAAAAGTTGGTTCCTCCATGCACACTCTTTGTACAAACCCCACCACCTTCGAATGCACATCTTTTTCCCCCTCCATGACCCTTACAGAAAGGGGTACTCCCTTCAGCACCCTTGGTGCATCCTAGATATGTGCACCGTTTTCCACCACCATGTGCCTTGCAGAACATGGTGCTCCCTTGTGCCCCTTTTGTGCATCCGATAAACTGACATCTACGTCCGCCTCCATGTGAGATGCAGAGTCCTGAGAGGCCTTCAGCACTCCTTGTGCAATTTTCCTTTTGACATCTCTTCCCACCACCATGACGTATACATAGTCCAGATTTGCCTCTGGCAGCTCGAGTACAACCATCATGGCTACATCTCCGACCACCACCATGGGCAATACAGAAATCAGTACGACCTTCTGCACTTTTTGTGCAACCAAGAAATTCACATCGCCGACCACCACCATGGGCCTTACAATACACAGTCCGACCCTCTGCTCCCTTATGGCAGCCAGGCTTTTGACACCTCCTGCCACCACCATGAGATATGCAACGGCCAGAGGCACCTCTGGCTCCCTTTCCACATCCTTCAACCTGGCATGTCTTCGAACTAGAGCTACGGTGTTGTGGCTGTTGTTGCCGCATTATCCCGGAAGTGCAGGTGACCGAGCTTTTCGGTGTAGTAATCACACTTGAAGATAGTTCTGGAACAATGGAAGATAGATCAATGCTTCTCGGAACCTCCTTGAAGAAGAAACTAGCCTCTCTCGGTGGTAAACTCTGAAATGGAGGCAAACCAGTTCCAGGTTTCCAGTGACGGGAAGTAGATCTTTCATCTGCATTTGGGGCCACTTCAACTGCTATAGGCATCCTCATACCAGGAGTATCGGGAGAAGAGCTAAGATGGACACCAGTGATATCAGATACAGAAGAACCAGTTGAGAGGCTTAACTCCAGGTCCACATTCAGTTGCAATCCCTGTCCTTTCAGATCTGAACCAGCAGATTTCTTGGGGTTGTTTACCTTTTCGTTTCCAAGATGGAGGGTAAAATCCAATTCAATATCCATTGAGGACTCCACATCAGATTCTTTGGCCGAAGATGTGGCAGTACAAGCAGTTGTTGAACTCCCCTTGCTGTCAGAGGAACTCGAGGAGCGACCTAACCGAAGAGCCAATGATGACCCAACTTGCTCACTGATGGATCCATCCATCAAACTCCACTTCCTCTTGATTCCCTTCGATGTAGACATATAAGGGATTGAAAAACCAGGGGAATCAAGACTTAGAACAGTATCTTTGCCATATGCAGTTGCATCCCCAGTTCCTCCAACTTGCATCGAACTACCCAAAATGTCAAATGCATTCAAAGAAAAATTAGAAGACAACCCCAAGTTTGAGAACCTGGAATCCATCTAGCAATAGCCGAAAGCTAAAAAACGATATGCAGAGCAGATCTCAAATGCAACAGAGCAGTAGACACTAGACAGTCGTCCTGACTTCCGGCGTGATGACAATTAGCCACAAAAAGTATTGTTAGAAGATGCCGTTGAGTGAGTAAATCCCACCCCCACTAACAAATCCTGAAGTGTCACAGCGATCCATTTCTATCGAAAAGTGATTCAATTCAACCCAAAATCGAGCCAATCGAACTAAAAGATGACAAATCACTGCAGACCAGGCACGTTTACAACAACATCACGGTGCTCCATCAACCTGTTCCAAGAAAGCTGAAGCTCAATTAGTTCAACAGCTATATTCGATATGAGCAAACAAACAAACAAACAAAAACTAAGACATTTGCCAAACAAAACTAGCTTCTTATCAAGCTAAACCTGCCTTTTTTTTTAAATCAAAATCAAAACTATCAAGACAGAAAAATAACAGAGCAGAATAAATAAATTCAGCTTGGCATAACATAGCTTGAGATTGGTTTTAGTTTAGTTCTTCCTTTATGATTCCAACAAAAAAATGACTTTCAACTCAATAAAAGAGGATTGAAACAAACTTCATTTCTCATAAAATTTTCCGCAAGTTTTAATTTTCTAGGCAGCTAAACAGAGCCAGATATAACAGATTCGAAAAAAGTTATTCAAAAATAAAATAACTAATGAAATACTTTGAAGTTTGAACCTGGACGAGATTTGAATACAGATTAAGCCATCGAAACTTAAAAAGGAAATATTTTTTATGTAAAAGAGTGAACAAATTGAATTACCTTGAACTCGGACTGAATTTTAATGGAAGAAAATGACTAGATGGGACGAGAAAAGGGAGCTTCAGAGTGCCGGCGGGGAAAACAGAAATAAAGGAGATTTGTGGGTGAGATGGAAATTAAAGGGAGGAATTTCATTTCATATGGTAATGGCACGTGTCTATGATATCGGTGCACGTGCTACTTGTAGGATTTCATGTTCTATGAATCCATGGAGTGTGAGTTAGCCCTTTTTGGTTTTAATGCTGCAAAAGGAAGATGATTTACCATTAAAAATCTAATTTACCAACTAACTATCCATTGTTCTAAAAATATATATTTGAATTAGTTAATCAATAAATAAAATATTAATAATTAAGTTAAAAAATAAAATTATTAAAATTGATAATTTTAATTATGAAAAATATGCACTAGGGTAATGAATATTTATCTTATTTTTAATTATAAGATTAAAACTTCGATTTTATTTATAATCATAAAATATAATTTTATGATCTATTGTATCGTTTATTTCTTCATATGTTAAATATTTTTAGGGTGATTATTTTATACACAGTTATTCATAAAACCTTTTTATAAGTACTCTAATTATAAGCATGGACGGAGGCACAGAGCTATCAACATGGCCCCTCCTAAATTTTTTTAGTATAATTACATTTAAAATCCTTCTTATTTTAAATAATAATAAAATAAGATTTTTGCCCCCCCAAATTTTAGATTTAAAGGCTTAATAGATCTTTGTCCCTCTCAATGTTCAATCCTGGCTTCGTCCCTGATTATAGGCTTTAAAGATTTTGTATAACGTCTAAAATTTTGAGGTATTTGTGGAAGAATTTTAAATTTTGAGGTGTAATTAAAATTTAGGATTTATACGTTAAAACTTAAATCTTTGATTATATTATCATTAAAGTTAAACTTCAAACCTTAAATTACAACTATAAACTACAGATATTAAAATTTATTATTTTTGCTCAGTGTATGAGATATTTTCTCGTGTTTTATATTTCTAAAATATTTTTAAGAAGTTTTGACTTAAATATTGTATAAGATTTTTTTTCCAACATATCACACAATCGATCTAAATTCCCATTCTATAGCATTTAATATAATACATGTAAAATCGGATTTAATTAAATTCGATTATAAATAATATTTTTTTTTCAAAATACCCTTGTTATAACATTAAGAATAACATAAAATCGGATCCTATAATGTTTTTTTCTAAAATAGGTACAATGTTTAAGTCAAATTTTTATTTTCAAAAATTAAAATGATATGTTTTAATTATATTTTTAAAAAGGAAATAACAATAAAACTCTACAACTTGGGGAATAAAAAATGGAATCCTAACGTAATTGGTGATGCCAGCAAACATACCATAAAAGAGGGCTGCTGCTGTCAGGAATCCATTGTTAGGTTCGCCTGGCGACGCGAAATCTAATCGCCACGCCCACAACATCACCCAACCCTACTAGGCCTAGTCTACACTACGAGGAAAAAAAAGAAATAATAAAAAATATAAATTCATTATTCCTTAATTCGTATTTTTATATCAAATACTTAAATTTTCCACGTAAAAAATAAATTAATCTAATTAAATCTCAATCAAAACCTTAAATGCATATATAAATAAACCATTTAAAAATTAAAATAAAACGGATTATGATCTAATTAAATATCGTAAAATACGTTATTATTTAAGAAGAGTAGACAATTACGGGGTCTTTTCAACTTTCTAGGAAAAAACACCATGGACTCTACAAAGCTTATTATTTTATATATTCATTTTCACAAATTATTTTAATTTATTCATACGACTTCAATTATTTGTTTAAATATTATTTAAGCAGTACGAATCATTTTGTCTTAGTAGTTAAATGAATAATTATCGTTTTTGAAAGTTACAGATTCGAGCATCAATAATATCAACACAATAATTAAACGATCAATGTTTAATGGTTGAGAGTATATTTTACAACAAACACTATAATAAACACTGTAACTGATTCGAAAAAAATATTATTTGAGCAGAACTAAAGTTTGTAAAAATCACTATTAAAATTTTAAATAATTATTTATTTTTTATTTTTAAATTATCTCATTCAAATCGTAATATTAAAAAATCAATAATTTTAAATAAAATGAAAGGGATGGCGAACGTATTTAATATTATTTATATAAAATTAAAAAAATAGTATAATCACATATATCTAATTTTTGACTGATTAATTCAGAATAAATATTGTAGAGACTCAGTATAAAGACTAGAGGATAAAATAATGATTGAACTACGAAGACTCGAAAAGTAAACTAATTATTTTTCAAATGAATAAGGTATTAAAAACAATTAAATCATAAAAATTTAGAGAAATTAAACTATTCATAAATTTTAAAGTTGAAGGATCATAAAATATAATTAAGCAAAAAAGTTAAGGTCAAGGTTTAACTGCAATAATTTCACAATTATTTAAACTTAAAACATAATTAAATTATAATAGTTTCAAAATTATTAAAATCTAAAATATAATTAACCCAATAAATTTTTAGAGACAATCTTCCCTTACATGGTTACATCTTATATGTGGTTTCATCTCTGATAAGAACGACCTTTTTAATTTTTTTTCCTATTCACAACGATATAATTCAAACATCTAATATTACTTATAAACCAACTGATTATTGATACAAAATCTAAAAAATTCATTCATTATATTTTTTAATGTTATATATAAATTAATTGTATAAAATTTTGATATATAACTTATATATTTATACTATAAAACTCAAATTCTAAATTCATAACTCTGACAGTAAAAAAATTGATCTTTAAATCATAATTTAAATTTTTAACTCTTAAAATTAAAAGATAAAAATAAACTAAAATTTATATGATCTGTATATAATTTCTTTTTTAAAATTATAATTATAATTTATTTTTCATTTAATTGAATTAGAAGGCGAAAAATATTTTAGACCATCCCCAATACAAGACAAGTTTCCTTGGACACATCAACGCGGCACAATGTGTTTTCTATTGATAGTTGGCAGCGGCTCGTTACCGTTCCTTTTAATAAATACATTCTTTGGAGGAAAAACCGTTTGCGGACCCCCTCGGGTTTGTATTTATTTTATTACGGCGGCGATTCATCCGTTATTTGAACGTGTTTTCTAAACGTCCCGTATTACTACTTGTCCCTTTAAAAAATATATATTTATTAGATAGAGACGTAAAAATTTATTATATTAATAATTTAAAGTATAAAATTTTATTATTGATAAAATATATAAATTATAAAAAAAATATTTTTTTTAGAAAATATGATTGTCCTCTCCAACACTTCTCTGTCTGTCTTTTAGGTTTGAATTAAAAAAATAAATACCTAAAATTTTAACTGTTATAATTTTAAATGCACGATCATTAAAAAATGTTATAAAATAAAAAACGCAACATATGGTGTAATATTGTTTTTTCAAAACTATTTTTTAATTTTTTTTTATAAAAATCTCTAAACTCCCAAAAATATTCAAATCAATCCCTAAAATCTGAAACTCTCAAAATCTTCACAACTGTCGCTATTGATTACCCTTTCGGTATGGGCCTAGTGGCTATTTTTCAAAATATAATGTCGTAAAAAATGAATGAATGACGTGTCAATTGAACAACTATTTCACATTCCAAGTTTAATATGCATTAAATTTATAAAGCTTAAAATTTAATATATTTATTTTTATAAAAAATATTTTAGATATCTAAAATTCTAAAAAAATATACTTTGACCATTTTTTATTTAAACCATTTATTAATTTAAATTGCATATTTGGCGATAATAGAGGTATATTTCACTGGATATTATTTTTAGAAATTATTTGAAAAAGGAATCCTTTTTAAAAATTATATGGGAAAAATATTCCATATTCATTTTGTGCAAGGTAAAATCGTTTTTTACTGAACGTTACTTCAGACAAAATCGTTTATGACTAAACGTGAATTTGGATAGGTTAAAAAAATAATTTGTTAAATTTTTTAATATAAAAATCTCTTTTGATTAAATGTGACCTTCACCTACGTGGGTTGAATGATAAATATTTTTTAAAAATAATTAGTTTTTCAAATATTCTTAAAAAGGAATATTCAACAAATATGCCGATAATCGATAACCATGTTGTCGCTTCAAACTATCCTAAGGTTAGCTTGCAATATTAAATTTAAATTATTGATAATTATATAATTATTTTGGTTGTCACTCACATAAGGCTGTAACAGAATTAATTATAAAAATATTTTTTTATTATATATTTAACTAGAGTTGATTCAAGCATTAAGTAACTTTATATCATTAAATATGTTTTTGATTTGAGATATTATATATAAAAATTTTACTATAAAATTTATTTAATTAAAATTAAATCTATAATGCATTTCGAACTTAAATTAGTCAATACAAAATTCTAAAAAAATAACAAAAGAAATAATTTATATTATTTAGGTATAATAGAGATTTTTATCGGAGTGAGATGAAATAGAATTAAAGTTCTTAAATTTTAGAATATAGGGACGATGATCGAAAAATTATATCATAAAACTAGTTTATCAAGGACGGAATCATATTCATTATGGAGGGACTCTTGTCCCTCTCAATTTTTTTTAGATAATTTTATTTAAGGTCATTCTTAATTTAAATAATAATAAAATAAGATTTTTTTCCTCCCAAATTTAGATTTAAAGACTTAATAGACCTTCGCTCATAATGTTTGATCCTAGTTCTTATTGTTCATTACATCGTTCGTGATCTAAGTAATTAAGCTTGTTTATCTTTAAGTAACTAAATAATAACTACCGACTTACTAATTACATATAAAAAAAGAGGTGATGATTTACATTAAAAAATAAAATAAATGAATCGAACCACAGATAACGTGATAAAAAAAGTTTATGATATAATTTCTCCGTGATAACAAAATACTCGCTCTATTTTCATCTTTAGATCTAAAATAAATTCGACCTTCAATAAATCTCGATTTTATTAATATTTTTTAGAGGAAAAAAAAAATCTCTAACCTACGTCGTTTTAAAAGACTGGTTTTGCGCTGTCCAGCTCATCTGTATCCATAACCACCCACAAATGGAAATGAAACATCAATAAAATCATAAAAAGAGTGGTTCTGAGACAAGAGAGGGAGTGATGACAGGTCAAATGTCGTGAGAACCAAAACCAAGTCAAAAGAATCAATTCCCTTATCACCATATCTCCAAAACAAAGCAAATGATGGACACGTATGAAAGGATCATCAATAAGAACCGTCGGATCTTCATCTCAAACGAAGCCTGCTTTTACTAAAAAACTGAAAATTTATAACTATATTTATTTCCAAATCTTAGAAGTTGTGATCTTAAAACCAAATCTAAGAAATTCAACCTTTTCAACAACTTTATAGAATCATTTATTTAGTTTATATAAAAAATCATTTATATATTTGTAATAATTAACTAATTTTAATAAAATATTATATAATTATAAACTCATTAAAAAACTATATCATATATATATATTTTTTTATTATTTCATCTAAAAGATCAATCAATAAAATATATTAATTTTATTAATATTTTTATCTCATATTTTTACGAAATAAATTTTTATTTAAACATGTATTAACGTTTAAATTTTTTAACCAAAAATACAATTTTTAATCTTACAATTACAAGGAAAATATTTTATATTTTCTACTAAGAATATTGTATTATAAGATTACTCATTAGTGTACCTTTCCTGGATTATCATTATTTTGTGACATTGTTTAAAGAATGTGCAGTGGGGCCGGGGTAAAGACAATCACTTTTTTCTGAAGAATATGCTGTTTAATATTCGGTATTATTATATTCCTAAGGTGCACGAGCGATGGTAACGATATTTTCTAGTATATATTATTTTAAAATATATATTTAATGGTAGGATTAATAAACGATTAATGACGCGATAATAGTAATACGTTACAAAAGAGTCGTACCATAAAAGTTAAAAATATAAAAAAATAAGAAATAAAAAAATATTTTAATTATTATAATAATAAATTAAGTAATTTGATATCACTTAAATAATTTTTGAATATGAAATTTTATATATACAAAAAAAATTATTATAAAACTCACTTATTATAAATAGATGAACGATACAGATCAATCTAAATTAATCAAAATAAAATATTATAAGATTAAAAGGACAACTAAAAAAACGTTAGTTCTTTTAACTAGGGGTGATAACGAGCCTGTCCGGCTCACAAACTACTCGGGCTCGGTTCGGTCAAAGCTCAGCTCGAGTGAGCTCGACTCGGACTCGGGATCTAAACGAGCCAGGCTCGAAAAGCTCATGGATAGGCTCGAAATAACTATATATAAACATACATATATATTTTATATATACATTAATAATAATTTGTATAGTAAAGAAAAATAATAAAATAATTGAGAGTAAATCCACTAAAAATAAATTAAATATTATCGACTAAAAACAAATTTACAAAATTATAAATAATAAATAAAAAATAAACTACAAATAGATAAATAATAAAACACAATAATATAAAAAATTGTTCATTTTGAGCCAAACTGAGCCGAGTCGAGACCGAGCTTGACGAGCTTTGAGTTCGAACCGAGCCTAATAATATTATTTCCGAGCCGAGTTCGACGAGCCTCGAACCGAGCCGAACCCAAATATGCATGTTTCCGAGTCGAACCGAGCCTGACCTAGTTCGGGCTCGGCTCGTTATCACCCCTACTTTTAACATAAAAAATCAAAATATATTAATTGTTTTAATATTTAAAATTATTTATATTATATGAATTTAAATTTCGATATTAAAAAAATAATTATTGAGAATTTGAATATTATGTGCCAGGTGGTCAGGCAAGTACATGTGTAAAATGAGAGGTTAATGGAGTAGTGGGTTTTTCCCACCTTCACACTCTTTCTTTTGAGACTCACTTTTTGATTCCATGTTTAAGAAAAAGCATCCATCGAAGGCCATGGTTTTTTCACGTCAACACAATTGTAAAGTTCATCATTGACTTAATGTGTCGTATTAGTCACCACCACTAATTAAATTACATGGTTAATAAAAAAATTGATTTCGATTCGAATATAATAAAAAAATAATTATTTAACTAGTTTTATTTAGAGTTTATATTTCGATTTACTTTATTTTAATATATTTTTATGGTTTATTCGTTTTCGATTTAGTTAATTTTGGTTTTTGATTTTTAATTAGGTTTAAAAGTTTTATACTTTATTATTACAAAATAGAATTATTTCATGTCTGGTGAAATTTTAAAGTTTTTTAATGATTATTTTTAAAAAATATATTTTAAGTAAATAAAAAATAATTTATTTCCAGTCAGTCCCAAAAATCCCTTGAGAGAAAAAGATTATATTGTTCGGTCTGTACTTGTTGGGTTTACACTTTATCTGTTAATTTGTTTTTGGGTCATGGACTCATTATCAAAACAATAAGAAATCATCTTCTCTCCATTTAAGGATGTAAATGGCTTTAGTCTAAGTCGATTAATGTTGAACTTGATTCGACTTTTTTTTTTAAGAATTTAAGTTGAATTTAATTTTTTTTTAATTCGAGTTGAGCTTAAATAGTATTGAGTTTGATACGGCTCGTTAAAAACTTAAATTGAATGTTGACGATCGAATTAGACTTGAATAACTCGAGATATGTGTTGTCTTATTTACAATATTATTATTTGTCAGACAAAATATTAGTCTATGACAAAAATAAACAATAAAACATACATGTTGTATTACAATATCGAATCAAATATAATATAAAAATAAAAATAATATAACATATATAAAATTAATAAACTGATTTAATTGAAGTTGAAATTGTTTTGAAGCCTATACGAACATAATTTTTTTAAGATAAATTTTTAATTGTTCTTTATATTTATTAATCGTATATCTATCAAGATACAATAACGGATGATTAAACAGAATTATATTACGTGGTATTCGTTATATTGAAACCAATGTCGGAAACAAATTTTTTTAAAAAATCTTTTGAGGGGTTATTTCATTAAAAAAATTAAAAAGGAGAATATTTGGGTAAATTTACCGAAGATTCGTGTATTAAAGTCAACACGAGTATAAAATATTTTTAAAAAAATCTCATGCACAATGTGGTGGGGTCCATTTAGATAGCCAATGAAAATCCTACACGTCAACCCTTTTATTATTATTAATCAGACTAGGACCTCTCTTTTTATTTATTTAATATTTCCTTTTTATTTAGCTATTTTCAGGGATTAACAAAAACAGACAAACAAACAATAGCTACGGCAGGAGGATTTCTCAGGTACTTTCTTCTCTCCTCTCTCTCTCGAATTTCTCCAATTACTTTTATTTTATTGCTTATCTTTAATTTTTTACAATTTTCTGAGCTAACTTCTATATCTTCGAAGGCTATCTTAGCTTGGATTTCATTTCCTTTTTTCAAGTTATTTTTGTGATTTTTAGGGTTTAGGTTATGGCTTCAAAGCGGATCTTAAAGGAGCTCAAGGATCTCCAGAAAGATCCTCCTACTTCTTGCAGTGCAGGTTCTATTTACTCTCTTTTACTTTGTTTCATGCCTTGACTTTATTATATTATTCATTAAACATTTATTGAGTTTTTGCTTAAAATTGATTTTTTAGATATAAGGATTTTCTATCTTGAATCAATCATGTTCCATAATTATTGCTGCATAATTGAATTTTGACCTCTATACAATGGAAAATGATTATTAGTGGACATGATTTTTGAGTTTTTGACCATGTCGATTCATTGATTCAATGTTCGTCATGCCGGTATGCCGTAATATGAATTAGTTTTAGTTTTAGTGGAGGTTTGAGGAAATGATTAGCATTAGTTGCTTGCATATAAAAGAATTCATCATTGCATAATCTTTCATTCTAAATCTGCTAAAAAATGTTTAGGAGTTGAACATCCTATATTTTCCTATCAGAAATAAGAAAAACGATGAATGTTTTATTTGACTTGTAGATTGGTTATTCCATTGAACTATTGTTTACTGTTTCTTTTATTATTGAACTAAGGCCCTGTTGCTGAAGATATGTTTCATTGGCAAGCAACTATTATGGGTCCTCCGGACAGCCCATATGCCGGTGGTGTGTTCTTGGTCTCCATTCATTTCCCTCCGGACTATCCATTTAAACCACCTAAGGTATTTAATTGATTACTAAACCATCAAGTTTTCTTTACTTCCTGTTTTTTCTGTATATTGTGTATTTTTACCTTTCTTGACTATATATTAATTGTAATTCATTGTTTTTTTTGCTTCAAAAAGCTGCTCTCATGTCACTAATTGTCTTGAGGAAAATTGCATAGCACTTCATATTCTTCAAGTTCATTATGTTAACAAGCTATTTTTTATATGGTGAATGTTCCTACATTGGCCAATTTACGTTTAAAATCTTCATGTTATATAGCTAATTCCTTGCCACTAACGCTGCGGTGATGGTCCATAGAGCCAATGATTTGTTCAAACTTTGCTTTGCATTGAAATTGGTAAATGTTAATTCTATTTTTATGCATTCACGTCGATGCATGCTGAATGTCTAATGGTTTACTTTATGCATTAAAGGCTATTGTTGGGTGGTTTTCATTACCAATTTTGGTTTTACTTTTGTAAACCATATCAGGTAAGTTTTCATTGTTACATGCGTGTTGTTATGGCGTATCACATATACTGTATGGATGTTATACAAAATCATTTTGCTTGGATGCTATAGGAATACATTCACAGTTTTATGTGATAATAACGATCCACATTCGATGAGGTAAAAAGTGAACAATGGCATGTCAATGCGGAGCCAGATTCTGTGACTTCTATTATCATTATTGATTTTCCCCCCATTATTTTTCCTTCTGTTCAGGTTGCATTCAGGACAAAGGTCTTTCACCCTAATATTAACAGCAACGGTAGCATTTGCCTTGATATTCTGAAGGAGCAGTGGAGCCCCGCCCTTACCATATCCAAGGTTTTTGTTAAATAGTCTTAACTGCATTCAAGTGTATACATTTTTTTATATTATCATATTCAGTTCCATGATCCGTGTCAACCATGCTTCTTGGAGCCATTAAAGAACTGCACCAGTTTAAGATGAAGGGTTAAAACCTTTTTTTGGTTAAAGTACACGTCTGTTTTATGGTCCATGTTCGGGATTTGTGACTCAGTTTGATGAAGGGTTAAAACTTAAAAGCAAGGCCTTTTAATTTACCATTTCATCCATTACAGCTGTTGTTTGCACCATGTATAATTCATGCTTTGTCTTTTTATTTTCTATTTTAGGTGTTGCTCTCAATCTGCTCACTGTTGACGGACCCAAATCCTGATGACCCTCTGGTGCCAGAGATCCCCCACATGTACAAGACCGACAAGAACAAGTACGAGACAACTGCTCGGAGCTGGACCCAGAAATATGCTATGTGTTAGTATGTCGTTCCACCCTATATAATAGGAGGGCTTCAATACCTTGTTGGCTTTGGTCTGTTAAAACTAACATAACATGTGTGAATCAGTATGTGTGCTGTGATAATCTTTCTTATATTTTGTTTTGCGTGCCAAGCCCTCCTTAGATTTTATCTTTGTTCACTTTAATCCTTGAACTTGGATTTTTGTCCCATTTTTAGTTCTTTTGAAGATATGAATTTAAGGGCTCATGTGAACTTAAAAATATACCGGGGGACCAAGTTTGTAGTAGTGAAAGTTTAGGGACTAAAAAGTTACTTTATCATGTCAGACACAATTAGTCCTGGACAAATGTTAAAGCCCAATTAATGTTTTCCCATTCGGCTCCAACAATGAAATGGCTCATTTATGGAAAACCAAAAGAAGTAATTTCGCTCACCTTTGGATTACAAGTACACATATATGTATCAACAAATAATTTTATATATAAAGATAACATTAAGTTATACAATATATATATATTTTAATTTTTATATATTTTTAAATCGTTGAATGACTAAAACGGATGATTTAGATTAATAATTGATTATGTGAAGATTATTACTTTAAAGAAAAAATAAAGAGTTAATATGAGTCATCTGTTTTAGTTAAATTTAAAGAGTTTTGTACTGTATAACTTAATCTTATCTCTATATAATATATACAATCTAAATTCAAACAATCTTTGATTTATGAGCGAAAAAAGTGTCCATGTAGTAAAAACATTATATCAAATATTTCCAAAAAAATCTAAAAGAACATACCCTCACTTGATCTAATATCGTACAAAATATATATACGATATTAAAATTACATAATACAAATGCATTAAAAATATAAAATTATTTAATACATTTTAACTATAATTATATCATTTAAAAAATGAACAACCCACCTGTATCTACACCTTGAGACATGTCTCCCAGCTTGAACTTATTGTGTGCAGGCATTGTAGAATGTGGTAAATGCTTTCCATAAAGATGTGAGATTTTAGATTATGAAATTGAAAGTGTAACATTAAATGAGAAAAACCTACAGCCCAACACTAGTCATTATATGTCTGTACTCTGTTTCTGTTATCCAGTCTGGTTTCAGATTTGGGATTCAAAAGTCACCTAACCAGATCAACCTTATAAATATTAAAAAATTAAATTATAAGATTTATTATGTAATTTATTGTAATATATATTTTTGTTGCTTGATAATAGTTTTAGTTTTTATTGTATTGTAATATATATCTATATTTATCTTTTGTTTCGAATATTAAGTCAGACTTTTATATTTTTTTGTATTGTCTTATTATGATATCAAGACGTTAGCTTCTTATTTCAATAGATATAGGAATATACCCGGATTAAGTATTTTGTTTATTAAGTTATAAACTTTCATTATAAATTTAGATATATCAACGTTTAATAAAATATCGAATTTTAATTTAAGATATTAAAAAATATATAAATATACTTTAATTAATAAAAATACTATATACTTAATATATACATAATAAACATATCTTTAAATAAAAAAATACATAAAACATAATTCAAAATATATAAAATACAATAATATTTTTTTTTTCATGGTCACTTACATTAAATGTGTGTTGATTTTTCTAAAAAAAATATAATTTTTTCCCAATCATTGCAAAATTGAAATAATTTTTACTTTCCATCGTTTTCAAGTTTCCAACACATGTTTCAAGATGGTAAGTCTCATGAACATATCTTATGTCTATTTTTTAGACACAACACATACTTTGATGTTGATTGATGTTCCAAGTTAAATGAACAAAAAAAATGTTGAGAGGGATAGGGCACACTCATATTTTAAATGAGGATAATTTAGTTCTACAACTTCACTTATTGGTACAACATTTTTCATAAAACCTTAAAAATTTCGAGCGGATCAGAGTCGAAATTTAAAATTAGAGAGATAAAATAAAAATAATAGAAAGTAAGAGGGTAAATTTAAAAATATTTTAATTTTTTAAAATAATTTATATAAGAACACTGAAGTAAAAAATATATAATTTTTCGAAGGTGAAAAGACAATTGATCCTCCTGAATCCTTAATGCCTTCGTCTCTGGATGGATAATACGAATTTTGAATAAATTTAATCATTGTTATTAATGATAAATATTTTTCTATAAAAATAAATAAATAAGATTTAACATAATTTAATTCAAAATTTAATAAAAAATTAAAATCTGAGTTTTTAATAGGTTTAAGGTGATTATAATGTATAGTATATATATATATATTTAATTCTATGATAAGACACATATTTTATGGGTAAAACTGATTGAATTAAGTCTTAAAGATATATTTACTTATTCTATTATTCAGTGTAGACAAAATATTAATAACGAATTTTTTTAACCTAATTTATCCTATCAAAAATTACCTCACCAGATAACTTGACCAATAATATTGATATTATAAATATATTCTATATAAAAAGTTGATATTTTTTTATTTATAATATTCCTAATAATGATCCTATAATAATTTCCCATCTACATTATTAATAGTAAAATTATAAATTTAATTCCTTAAAAATAATTAGTTCAATTTAATCCCTATAAACCCTTTAATTAACATAAAATTTACATTTCAAATCACTAATTCAATTTAAAACATTTTGATAAAAAAATTAATTTTGACCCCTAAATTTTTATTTATTTTAATCTCAGTCCCAAGTCAAAATTTGTCTAAAATCTACACCTCAACAAATCATTGATTTTAGGTGAGGAATGGTCTTAAAAAGGCTTTGATTGGCAGGTAGTGCAATTTTGACATGGACCATTTTGAAAAACATTAATTTTTGGAGTACCAGACAAAGATTTTGTACTTATTATTACCAAATTTAAATAAATATCTGTTTAATTAAATTAAGCTAAATTATTCTTCTAAACCATGTTAAGGAATATAAAAATAATTAAAAAGGTATTGAACTGTATTATGCCATTAAATATCTGGTTGTCTAAGAACTACTAGTTGCTGGATAATCCAAATTTGAAAATGGAAACAAAACGGCAAAGTATTGGATTTTATCTGTTAATTAATTTTTAATTGTATGATTAAAACATACAGGAAATATACAAAATTTAGAGGACCCAGCAACCAACCATTGAGTGACACCTAGTAACTAGAAGAGGAAGACCATGCCCCGTTGCTACATGGTTGACCACAATTGAAAAATAGACCATCAACCAACTTGTAATAATTAATAGGTTTAATACGAATCATTTTGTTTTAGTGATTAAAAGAATAATTATTATTCTTAAAAATTACGAGTTCGAGTATAATATATATAATATAATAATTAAAGAATTAATATTTAATGATTAAGAGTATATTTTAAAACAGATACTATTATAATCACTGTAATTAATTCAAAAAAATATTAAATAGGTTTAGGTTGTGTTTGATAGAGGTCCTCTGCGGTTAGGTTTGAAAGAGTTAAAAATTTCAGTTCTTTTTCCAGACACGACTTCTCAACTCGCTTCTTGTTTTTGACAGCAATGCCTAATAGAACTTTAATATCAAAATAAGTATTTAAATTATCATATTTTTTAAGTGCGTAAATTATTTCTTATCTCTTTAAGTATTTAAATATCTCTTTTTTTAGTACCTCAATTATTTCAGGTTTTAGGCACTCAAACTATAAAATTATCATTTTTTTTATCAAATTAAGTGTTTAATTGTAGCTTAATCTTATAAACCACTCCTACCAGCATATTTTGTCCAGACAAGTGTTCTGATTCCATGTCTTATGGAGCGACGTTTCAAACAAAGTGAGCCGCCTGGGTTTTGTTTCTTCCCATGATTGCCCTACTTTGTCCATCTTGGACAAAAATAATTGGTCATGTTTGTTTTTTTTAATTAAAAAAAATCAGAAATATATTAAGAAATTAGAGGTTTTTTACGTATAGTCAAGATAATAAAAGTAAATTTAGTTTAAAAGTTGAATTATTTTAAATTATTGTATTGATATTTTTATTATTTAGTTTTTCATACGACACTTAAAAAATTTAATTCGTCCATTTTTGATAATTTGGATTAACCATATTTAAACCCAACAAATTTTAAGAGTACGCTCGTAATAATAAATATTTTAAAAATTAAATTTTAAGAGTATGTCTTTAATAATAAACATTAACAAATAAATATTTAATAACTAATATTAAAAATTTTAAACCTCAAATAATAAAAATTAAAAAAATTAGCCCAAAAATAATAAATATCGAACCATTTTAATCCCAAATATAAAAGAATAGACAAAATGACGAGAGGACAGTCCAAAAATCCAAGTGTTTGCGTCCATTAAGTGCATGGTTCCTTGGCAGTTAATTAATTATAGTAACCGTCTATGTATTTCGGTTGAATAAATTAAACACCCTGAAGGTGTCTTATTTATTACTATCCCATCAACGTCTATGTATTTAAATTTTTTTTAATAAAGATAATTATTTAATTTTTAATTTTAATTATATTTTAAAATTTATTTGTCAATAAAATTACAGCTCAATTATAACTTAACATATAATTTTTATTTTTATTTTTAAAATAAACTAAAAAAGTCATGTATTTTTAATTTAGAGGTTGCAGGTTTAATTCATATCAGAAATATCTTTCCTTTTTTATTTTTCTTAAATTAAGTGGTGATATGTGTTATCACATAATTAAAGGGAAAATATATTAAATATTAAATAAAATAGATTAAAAATTAAAATATAATTATTCAATTAAATTATGATACATATCGTTATCTGATTAGTTGATTAATTAAATTAAATTAGGAGTAAATTGATATAATAAATAAATAAATAAAAAATATCAAATGTATAATTTTATACATTTGACTAACCATGTCACCCTCCATCAGTTTTTTTATAATAATGGTAAAAATAGGTCAATTTGATAAGTTAGATAATTAAATTTTAATTTTTTTAGTTTGATGATCAAAATAGATCGTACCTAATAATTAAATGAATACCTGAATAATTTACTCTATATTTTTTATAACATTAAATTTTTAAAATAAATTTTAATATGTTATTATTTGAATTTACTAAAGTGAATAGAATATTTTTTGATTATTATTTCATGAGATTAAAAAATAATCTACAAACATGTTTAATTTTATTTAGGATTAAGTTCTTGGTTTAGTTTAGTGCATATTTTTTAAGGGTTTTAATTTAATAATTTAAAATTTAGTGATTATGATTAAAATTTATGGTTTAGATTTATAATTTAGTGTTTATGGTTAAAACTTAAATTCTAAACATATTATCTCAAAATCTAATCTTAATCTCTAACCCCCAAATCCTAACTCTAATCCATAAACCTTGCATCCTAAATTGAATCTCTAAAACTAAGGAACTTGTAGAAATATTTTTAAAGTTTCCACCACGTATTCAATATAAATTCTTATTTTAAACCTTAAAGTTAAAATCTCTAACCCTAAACCCTAAATTTAAATATTATCGTATAAATTTTCAATAATAAATTATAGTAATAAACCTTATATTTTAAAATCTAAATCAAAATCTAAAAAACTAAACATCTAAATCCTAAAAATATACATGTAAAAATTTACAGCTATTACTCATTACCTGATAAAATTGGTTGTTGAAGCCATTCAAAACTCGTGTTGTCTGAAAATGGGATTTTAATTACACAGAGTAAAAATTGAATTTAAAATAATTTTAAACGTGTTTTTATTTAAATCCTCATAAAAAAATTAGAGCAGAAGTAAAATGACAATAATAAAACCGTAAAATGGTAAATTTCCTAATTGTGTAACAGTTAAACCCTAAATCCATGCTAAATATTTAAATGAAAGCTTTAACTTAGTAAGAATATATTTATATAAGAGCTTAGTGTTTTGAACCCATTAAATAATTTTAATACAACAGTATAAAATTTGATTTAAATTAATTAATTAATAATTAAAAATAATAATTAATTAAATAAAAAAAAAGTAAAAATAAAAAGGTAACGGTAGATAGTATTTTTAGGAGGGAATTTAATATTCATTAACTACTAGTTGTTAATACTCGGTCAAGTGGAGAGGAAAGCAGTGCACTGCCCTCAGTGTCCACTGTCACGTGACATAAAACCCTGATTTCGAGATACAAATCTTCAACCCGACCCGACTCATATCCACCGGTTCAACCACCCTTTTCTCCAGTTTACTCGGGTCCACATTCCACGAGTCGAATTCTCAAAGGCCCATCTTAGGCGTCGCCTTGTAAAATATCTCTCGGTCGCCGGTATTTCGCCGTCGCCGATATCCCCCACTGTCCCGCCGTTACGTGAAAACCTGTATTTTTTAAATTAAATTAATAAAAAAAAAAGAAATTTGAGGATTTAGTTGAACCGGGTGAACCAATTACGGGTTTTGGGATCCTATAAAATAGCTAAAAACTTTCCATTTACACTTCAAAAAAGAACTCTTCTTTATTCTCTCATCATTTTTATGGTTTCGCCTTGATATCTTTTGTTTGTTTTCCTGGAAAAAAAGTAAATCATCAGAAAGTAGCTTGGATTCTTAGTCTCTTATCAGACTTTAGATTCGAAAGTTACCCAGAATAGCAAAGCCGTGCTCTGTTTGAGTGAGTGAAGAAAGTGTTGCCGTGGCCATCTTCCGACAAAGCTATTTTTTGCCTTTTCTTTTTTCTGGGCTTTACTCTCTTTCAACTCTTTTCGGCTGCTTTTCCGTGGTGCTTGTGTGAGCAAGCACACTCTTTGTTTGGGTTTCACTTTCCTTGAAAATTCTCGCTGTTTGGTAAACTTTTTGAGCAACACTTTGCAGAAGAGGGATGGATTAATGGTAGATTTTCTTTTCTTTTCGTTTTCGAGATTATCTTTAACTTGTTCTTTCTCTTTTCAACCCTTTATTCTCCTCGTGTTTGGTTTCAAAGGGAATCTCTGCTTTGCCTCTTTTCTTTTTAATTCACTCACCCTTCTTACTTCACTGTTCACTCTCGATCTCAATGATAAGAACTGAAAGAATCTGAAAAAAAAACTTCAGAGAGCTGTAAATGAAGAAGAGAATGGATGGTTACCTTGTTCCTTCGATCAAATACACAGAACACCGGAATCAAACAACGCTACTTTCACCGGAAATGAAGCATCGGATTGTTCGGATTTCAGTTACAGATGCCGACGCCACTGATTCCTCCGGTGACGAAGAGCAAGAAAGCTGGGGCAGTTCACGAAGCAGAGTGAAAAAATTTGTTAACGAGATAACTATAGAGTCATGTCCGGTGAAAAGCGACGCCGTTTCGAGGAGTAAATTGTCGATATCGAGAAGTTCTCGGAAGAGGCCGTCGCTGAAAGTACCGTCGGGGAAGAAGTACAGAGGTGTAAGGCAACGGCCGTGGGGGAAATGGGCGGCTGAGATTAGGGACCCGCTAAGACGTGTACGGTTATGGTTAGGTACCTATGATACAGCCGAGGAAGCAGCAATGGTTTACGACAACGCGGCTATTCAATTACGTGGACCCGACGCGCTCACGAACTTTTCGACTCCTGAGGGAAAAACGATCCAAGTCAAAAACAGCCAAAAACCGTTATCCAGCTCTGACTACAACTCCGGCGAAGACTCTCACAACGCAAACTATTTCTCTCCGACTTCCGTTCACCGTTTCCCTTCTCTCTCCGCCGACGAAGGCGACGCCGAAAGCGTCAAAGAACCCCGCGAATCCGAGAGCCGACCTCAGGATGTCGTGGACGAATCTTGCTTCGTATCGGGAGAGAATCTCTCAGATTTCTCCGATCCTTCTTTTTTGTTTCCGAGCGATATATTCAGCTCAGTGCCGAGTTTGTTCGACGATACCACGAGCGTACACGATTGTTTCTTGAAAGATGATTCCGGCTACGTGTTTTTGAGTTCGGGCGGCGATTTCGAGTTCGGGTTCAATGGCTTGCCGAGTTTGCAACGTGTCGATCAATTCCAAGATATTGGGGATTTGTTCGGGTCGGATCCTCCCGTGGCAGTTTGAGAGTGTTTCTCCGCCGATTCTATAGCAAGTTTTTGATCGGCGGGAACTGCAAATATCGGCTTGCTGTTTTTTTTCGTTATAATATTATTTAATTGTTTAAAATGTCGTTATTAATTAATATTAATTAGTAAAAGTCATGAATATTAAACTTCTCCGTGAGTGTAACGGTGACGGACGTGTTGTATGCTGTGTCGCTTATATTTCTTATTTTGTAAAGGCACGTGTTCTTTGTTACTACTCAAGAGTCGAGACCAATTTGTATGTAGTTTTAAAATAGTGTGAAGTCGGTAATGTTAAAATTAAAATCTTAATTGTTAATATCCTCTGGGTCATAATAATTTTGTTTTATTAAATTTATTATTAATTTATTTTAATTCTAATCTTTGTTAAAAATTGGCAAATCAATATTGGGCCGAAACTGGGTTCACTCCAGTTCTTTAGTCACCGTGCCATATTTTTTCAGAATAAGAGTATAATATTAATAACAAAACCTAAATCCCTCTTTATTCTTCGTTTGCTCTTTGGCTTAGGGTTGTTTTCACGCCGTCGTCATCAGACTAAGTATCTAGAGCTGTGCGATTTCACCTCTTGTCGTCGGCGCGCCGTCAATCTCCTCTCTTCAAACGTCGACCAATACTCTCCCTGTAAGTCTCGTCAGCTCGCCTCCCTTTACACTCTCACGCTCACCCTTATCGCCCGCCCATGGGTTG
Organism: Abelmoschus esculentus; assembly: GCA_035048815.1. NCBI lineage: Eukaryota > Viridiplantae > Streptophyta > Magnoliopsida > Malvales > Malvaceae > Abelmoschus > Abelmoschus esculentus. Next base: position 7,337,322 of record JAUCBN010000061.1, on the reverse strand, counting down.
TTTTTTAGATTTTACAGTTACAGGAGAAACGGGGATAGTGGCCCGTTACTGCCGTTATTTACCGCTACCCGTTAAATTCGGCCGCGATCCAACGCTACTAGTGTGATTCCGCGTCGCACCGTTTTTTTCGCCGGCAGCGTTAGCGCTAAATAGCGGTCGCGGGCGGCCGTTTTTTTAAACCCTTATAGGTAATGTGGGCAATCACCTTAGGGCATGAACAGCTCTTCGTTTTTCTTTTCTTGATTTGAGGTAGCACTTAATATTTTGATTCAAATGTGAAATTGAGTATTTAGATTAAGTTTTATTGATTTTTTTATCAATTTAATCAATAAGTATAAAAATTCCATGTGTGAAAGCTTAATCAAATAGTATATGAGCATAACTTAACAAGAATGGGTAGTTTGATTATATCTCATGCCGTGCTTGAGTTTAGAAAATTTTAAGCGATCAAGCTTGAGACGAGTGTCATGCCTGAGTTTTGAATTGAGCTCAAAGAAGGGCAAGTTTATGAGATATATGTAGACTTTTAATGGCTCATTCTTTTCCTTTGAAATGCAGTAGAGGACTTACCACCTAGACTCAGACCTCTGTTTCTCCCTCATTAACGATCTTAGCAAAGAAGGATGAGGAAGTTAAAGTTTCATGAGAAAAAGCTGTTGAAGAAAGTAAATTTCTTGGAATGGAAAAGAGAAGGTGGCCACCGAGAGAATCTTGTTATGCACCGTTATCATGTCACTGGTCGTGACGATTACAAGAAGTCAGTAATTTCTCAACCTTCCTTCTTCAATTGAGTTCATTGTTGGTTTTAGGTATATATATGTTAGTTATGGTGGGTTAAAATTGAAAACAGATATTCGAGTTTGTGCCAGATGGTGCAGAAGTTGGTGAATATATTGAAGCAGATGGATCCCCGAGACCCTTCTCGAATTGAGATGACCGATTTGCTGTTAGAGAAATTGTGGGTATTTCTTGCTTAGAATATGATTTAGTTGTAGTAGTCGAAGTTCAATCAAAGTTCTGTTTTTTCTGCTTCATTCTATTTTTATATATTTCTTTCAAATAATTTTTTGTTCCTTGGGAACAAAAGAAAGCAATGCTGCTCGCTTTGGGGAGAAATCGTATTGCAACTGTTCTAAATGGATATTTCTTGTCATTAACATTCTAGAAGAGCATGTACTCATTTTAGGATAGTTTTGGCCATTGTTTTCACTTTGCTTCATGATTCAGGAAATGAACTTAGTCGGATATCAGGATATGGGATTTCGAGGTTGTTGTCTCGAGCTAGCATATATTAAACAAAAGACTTGATTCACGTGTCATTTTGGTATTGTTGGCAGATACAATATGGGCGTAATCCCGACCAGGAAAAGCTTGTCTCTATGCGATCGGTTGTCGGTATCTTCTTTTTGTAGGTAAGCAAATGCATAATAAGTGATGTCGAACAATGCATATATGAATGCATGGACCAGAAATTTCTTCACGTGCCTTGCTTCTTTCATATGTTTACTCCATTATATTCTCTAATTGCAGGCGTAGGCTCTCAACTGTTTTGGTGCACCTAAAGTTTGCAGAGCACTTAAAAGAAGCAGTTACATATATCGAGCAAGGACATATTCGAGTCGGTCCAGATACAGTTACAGACCCTGCATTCCTTGTAACAAGGAACATGGAAGACTTCATTACATGGGTAGACACATCCAAGATACGCAGGAAGGTGTTGGAATACAATGAGAAGTTGGATGATTATGATGCCATGAACTGAGAAAAAATGTAAACCTATGTTTAACCTATAAAACAATCTTTTGGTGGCATTATTCGGCCTATATAGACTTAATTAAGGTTATGATTTGAAATTTATGAATTCTGGTCGGGATTAATGGTTAGAGTTTAGATTCTGTGAGATTTTTTACGAAGTTTTGTTATAGCATTTACAGCCTCAAGTTTAGGGGGACAGTCCAGCAAAAATTAGCTTATTGACCCCTCCAACAATACTATAAAAACCTCATGTTTATATAATCTCACTAAAGATGAAGTTATTTGATAAATTTAATTTTTAGTCAAAAAATTATATTTATTAATTTAATTTTGGTTTTAATTTATTTAATTAATTTAATTTTTTAAAATTAAAATTTTATTAATAAAATAAATATCTACCAACAGTTATAATAAATTTGTTTAATATTAAAATGAATATATCTATCAACCTTTAATTATTGAGCTGATAAATAATAATAATAAAAAACTAATAAAAAATTTGCCATAAAAATATAATATCATAAATTTTCAATCTTAAAAATTAAATTATTAAATCATATTAATAACCAAATTTATAGAATATACATATATAAGTTGCGGTAACGCAACGGTCATATAGTTTAAATTGTAACTGTTTTATCAATAGGAAGGAGGAAAAAGAAAACGAAATTTGCGGGAGCACATTGTACATAGACTGCGAAGAAATCGGGGACGTGTTTACAGTTTAATGGGAGGCAAAACAAAACCTTAAACCTACATTTTTGTTATTATTGTGTTCTCTTTTGATCTCAGGTTATTGCTTTTAATTTCCGTTATATATTTTCCTTTTGGAGGGATTTACGTTGTTTTGATTTGATGTTTTCTGTTTTTACCTGAAAATTTTGTTTTCTGAAATTCCAGAGAAATCAAATTAAGAGGGAAAATAAACTCTGGATTCTGTGTTCTTGGCTTGAAACGATCAGCTTTTTTTTTTTTTCATTTTCCCCATTTTCTATTTGTTGGTTTTCACTGTCAATGTTAATTGTTTGTTGTTTTATGTTCTTTTTCTAGGGGAAAAAGATGGGCTTTTTTCTTAGATAAAATCGAAGTGTTTGGATTGTAAGGAATCATTTGTATCGTGGTTGTCTGAATTGGTTTGGCATTGGGTACAGAAATTTATCAACGACAGGTTTGTATTTTGTATGAAGCTAAAATATTTCTTCGTCTCTTTTTCCGAACCGATCATGTGTATGATTAATGTTCTCAATGGCAGCAATCCAACAGTTTTGTTTATAAAATGACGTTTGCAGATCAGATTAGATTTGGGGCTGTTTGATTCTGGTGTCTTGATCTCCAGAATTCGGACAGCACCATTTGTGTTTTTCGAAACTTTCTACAGCAATGGAGGAATTCAGACAAATCGGTGAAGTGTTGGGAAGTTTAAGAGCTCTCATTGTGTTACAAGACGAGTTTCAAATCAATCGACGACAGTGTTGTCTGTTGTTGGATGTCTTCTGTCTGGCTTTCGATGTAATCGCCGAAGAGATCAGGCTGAACCTGAAACTCGAAGAAAAGAACTCGAAATGGAGTCCCCTTGAGAACCCTTTGCGAGAGCTTCAAAGGATCTTTAAGGAAGGCGAATGGTATGTGAGACAATGTATGGACAAGAGAGACTGGTGGGTTAAGGCAATCAATCTCCATCAAAATAAGGATTCCATTGATAATCACATCCACAATTTGCTTTGTCATTTCCCGGCAGTCATCGAGGCCATCGAGATGGCCGGAGAGGTTGCAGGGCTCAACCGAGATGAGATACAAAGGAGGAGAGTCACACTTGCTAGGAAGTACGATGTCGAATGGATTGATCCCAAACTTTTTCAGTTTCAGTTTGGAAAGCAGTACTTGATCCCTCGAGAGATTTGTAGCCGGTTCGAGAGTGCGTGGAGGGAAGATCGGTGGAGCCTTGTTGAACGTCTGAGGGAGAAGAAGTGTTCGGGATTGCTAACGAAAAACCAAGAGCAACTAGCTGGCTTGTTGTTCCGGAAAATTATTGAATCAGAGGCTTATACTGGTAAACTTTTCCCTGGTTCGATCTTGTATGGAGGGGATTTCCAAGTAAGGCGAAGATTCGGACAATATAAGGAAATTCAATGGTTGGGAGATAACTTTGTGCTGAGGAGCTTCTTTGGGGATGTTGAACAGTCATGTTCCGAAACCTCTACGTTGCTTTCGCTTACTCATCCCAATATACTGCAATACCTTTGCGGATTTTACGACGAAGAGAAGAAAGAAGTGATGCTTGTTCTCGAACTGGGGAACAAGGACCTCGGTTGCTATTTGAAGGAGAATTATGGTTCGAGAAGACGGATCTTGTTCCCACTTCATGTTGTGGTTGATCTTATATTTCAGATTGCAAGAGGAATGGAATATCTACATTCAAAGAAGATTTATCATGGAGAGTTGAACCCTACTAACATCTTTATAAAAGCTAGGAACAACACTGAAGGTTATTTCCATTTGAAGATCTCGGGTTACGGTTTATCCGATGTCAAACCTTGTTCATCCCCGAACTCATCCCCGAGGAGTTATGAGCCCAACCCTTCCATTTGGTATGCTCCGGAAGTTATGTTAGAACTAGAGCAAACATTCAGTGGCTCCTCCGTTTTGAAATACTCAGAGAAGGCTGATGTGTATAGTTTTGGGATGCTTTGCTTTGAGCTCTTGGCCGGGAAACCTCCATTCGAAGGACATGGAGAGAAGATGAGTAGAAGTATCATTGCAGGGGAGAGGCCTCTTTTTCCCTGCACAGCGCCAAAATATCTTGTCAACTTAACGAAAAAGTGTTGGCATACTGATCCGAATCAGCGTCCGAGTTTCTCATCAATTTGTCGGATTCTGCGCTACATCAAGAAGTTCCTTGTGATGAATCCCGACCATGATCACCCTGAAATGCAATGTCCCATTGCAGACTATTGTGAAATAGAGTCATGGTTTGCAAAAAAGTTCACTAAAAACGGGACTTTCAATCCACTTTCAGTTGCACAAATCCCATTTCAAATGTTTGCTTATCGACTTGCCGAGAAAGACAGAACTATTATGAACATAAAGGATAAAAACGGCGAGTTAACGAGCCAAGGGACCGGCACTTGCAGAGATGACAATGTTTCCATAATAGATGATCCATTGGCAGGAACAAGTGATAGAACGTCTGTCGGTTCTGATACAAAATCTCGTGGTTCCGATTCCAAGTCTGTTTATTGGGATGTCAAGTCAATCTACAGCGAGGTTCCGGAAAGGCGATTGATCCGAATTCGTTCGCCCCCGAAGAGACAAATTTCCACCAAGATTCCAGAGAAGAAAGCTGTAACCCCAAAGAAAAACACTAACGTGAAGGCCAAGAAATGTCCAGGTCAGATATATATAGTTCTGGATATATATAAGATGTGCAGGATAATGAATTGAACAATTTACTCCATGATTGTAGGGGCACCAAATGGTCAATCTACAAGATCACCAACCTTGAACCGTGTTAACAGTATCGGGTTAGTCCGAGAAAATCAATCTTCTAGATCACCAACCTTGAACCGTGTTAACAGTATCGGGTTAGTTCGAGAAAATCGCTCATCATTCGTTACCGGTTCTTTCACCAGAACCCGGCAACGAAGGATGGGAGCAGCAGCGGGTCATATCTCAGATTAGCACCATTTAATCACAATAATTACTGGATAATCAAAGAAAAACACTCTCCGATCATTACCGGTTCCTTGAGCGGAGGTCGGTGATGAGCAGCAACCGGCAACAGCAGGTCGAACCTCAAATTAGCACCGATTAATCACCATAACAAACAAGGTTGTCTCGTGAATCACCATGATACATATTGGATGCTGCCATGTTTTTCGTCACGATTCTTTCATTTTTGATACAAATTGTGTGTACTATATATAGTATATGTTTTTAGAATGTTTTATCAATCATTATATATTAACCCTTTAATCATTGTGCTATAAATACTGATGTTCGAACTCGTGATTTTGAATAATAATCACTCTCTTAATCACTGGATAAGGTGATTCGTATATTTTTAGAATTATTAATTATAAAAACTAAAATATTAAAAATACTAAAAAAATATTGTACATTTTTAAAACTAGTCTGTAGGAGTATTTGTATGACTCTTTCTGCTATAATCCCTTTTTAGTGTAATAAAAGCCGAATTCAAAGGGCAAATGATTCAAAAGAGGCGCCAAAAATTTCATTCTCATGGACCGGCCATGGCGACGACAAATCCTCCCCCTAAAGAATTAAAAAGAAAGCCAGTGAATGATTTCTGATTATTTCCCCTTTTTCTTTCGATTGTTTATCAATTGTCACTGCATTTTAATCCGCAGGAAGAATATTCGTCTACAGTTTCCGGGTAAGATTTGTTTTAAATCTAATTTTCTGATTAAAAATTAGTTTTAATTTGATTCAGTGGTCGATGAATTCGGAGTAGAAGACGAAGAGAAAATTACGATGTTTTTTTATCATTTTTTTTACCGAATTATATCTGTTAAATCTGCGATCGTATTATTCTATTCATTTTTCGTGATTCGTTTTCAAAATTAGTTGTATTCAATGTTGAATTATTAAATTGGGAATTACAAGATTTTCCGTCGTTTTCAGCGAGCGTCATGCCTTATCTAACATCCATCGATGCGGTAGTAATATCTTGATTTAGGTTAAAATTCGTGATTAAATAAGCATTTGATCGTTGGGTTAAAAATTTATTAGCCGTAATTATCATTAAATTGTTGAGATTCAAAGTTGTCAAAAGATGAGTGGGGACTGGCTGCTGCTGCTTTAGAAGATGACATCTAAAGACTTATGCACCACTAGACATCTGCCCTATCTATGAGTAATCTGGATGTATTAATGGAGTTCCCCTTTTTTGTGGGTAGGCCTTGGTGTCGAAATCATATAAAGCTATTGTAGTAGAATAATTGTTAGATCCCTTAGCTGAAAGGAAGGTTCCTAGATGGATATATTTTTTCAGTACTTCAGGGTAAACAAGGTTTTTTCTTTTCAGTTAGCTGGGTCACATAAAAAGTATTAATTCAAAATATGTTACTCGGACTTTGGTGAGTGTTGGATACGCGAGTATGCATCTGACAAGAGTGTTGAATTTTATAATTTATAACTGAGTAATGCTACCTTTTCTTTGATGTAAGCATGTTTTTATATGTTAGACAAGAGGGATAAGACAAAGGGTAAATCATCTTCAATGCAATGACTGCCCCTAAACTGTTTTCAAGAACATGCACAAGTTTAGAATTTTACACTGTTTGAATGTAGCAATGTCAAGAATTATCAATGCTTGATTTTGTTGCGCTTGAGATGAAGAATGCTGTTTATTTTTTTATTTTTTTTTTGCTTCGTAAATTTGCGGCAAATTTCATAGTGGGGAAGTGATAAAGCCCGAGAATGATCTTGGAGGATTTCCGTCATGATCAAAAGTTTAAAAAGATGGAGAAAGTAGAAGTAACTAAAACAGGTTCGCATAAACTACCAGAGTCCAGAAGATTGAAATCTTGTAGATATTATCCAGGGCTACCTTCTTTTTATCATCCTTTGCTATGTTGCTTTGACTATCCATTTTTCTTGAAGTGCATGTCTCAAATGATCTGGACATGGTGGATATACCGGCAAACTACATATCCATATTTGACGCTTGTTCCGGAGTCCATGTCTCATAGATCCTCTTAGATTAATGGAGTCCACGTATCAATTGGACTTTTGCTTCTTAATGTAAAGCTTATTGCATGCTTGTCTACGTAAGTTATTGGATTGAAGTAAGATATAATGTTATAGATTACTGGATCATGACCAAGTCTGGAATAATTTTAGTTGTGACTAAACAGCTGCTATGGTTGTCAGTTGACACCATGTCTGTCTTGTAATAGTTTCCCTGCACTGTTGGAGAAAAACAAATTTCCTTGCGATAATTAGATATTTGTTTTGATTATAGTGTTTTGATGTATCAGATTCAGAAGTTCTATGTTTTCCCTTGCAGGTGTCGAAAAAGTTGATTGGCTTGAAAAATGAGCTAGAGAAGAATCTAAACTGCATGGAGAGACAATTATGGCACTGTATCAGCAGATTTCGAAGGTCGGAGATGAAGTTAGTAATTCATGAAGCAAATCGAGGACAATGGCAACAACTTGACATCTAAACTTGAGGATTCAACGGTCCAGATCATCAATCTGAAGGTAGAGGTGGACTATTTACGTGACCAAAACGACGGGTAGATGTACTAAAGCAGGAATTGAATTCCCTACATGACCAGAAAATTGAGTCAGAGACTCTTCTAGAGAGGAAATCTAAAGAAATCTCTCAGTATTTAGTTCAAGTGAAAACCCTGAAAGAGGAATTAGCAAATAGCAAGAAAGAGTGGTGTGAGAAAAATATTGGTAGAAGAAAAGGAAGGCTTACAGATGCAGGTGATGGAGTTGGAATCCGAGGAGGACATCCTTCGCAAGCAAAAGAATAAATTAGAAGACAATGAGCGGAGTAATATCTGTGAAATTAATCAATCGAAAGAGGAAACGAGTCTCCTAAATGCTAAAATTCTAGAACTGGAAGCACACTTTCATCGGAAAGACCTCTAGCTAGTCAGGAGGATTACGAAAGTAAACAGCTTGAAGAAACTGCTCAGACCATGACCTTGAATGCAGAAATTGAACTTCTGCAACAGAAAATGGATTTCTGATCATAAGAGAATCATGAAAGAAAGAGGAAAATAACAATTCTATGGAGTCTAAACTCTAAGCTCAGCGGACGATTGTCGGCAGGAACCAATTTTAATATCAATGTCCTGGAAAGAAAGATGGATGATTTAGCAGAAGAGTCCTGCAAGAAAATCGAAGATAACATCCGAATTTGTACCAGAGGATCATGGTTGCTGAAAAGATGCATTATGAGATACTTACAAGACCATAAAAGAGGAGCTAGATCAAGAGAATGAAGCACTTGCAGAGAGGCTTAAAACTTGTAAAGCAGAGCTTAAGAAGTTGAGGGGATTCAATGGAGGCAGTCAAAAAGGAATGGGCTAACACACACTCAAGGTTAAAGCAAGAAAATGGAGCACTTGGAAAGAAGCTTGCTAGTTGTGAAGCTGAGTTCAAGAAGTTGAGGAATCCAATGGACCCAGCAAAAATTCCATTAACTGAATCGAATCCAAGGCCGGAGCAAGAAAATGAAGCATTTAGAAATAAGTTTGCCGATTATGAAGGTGTGCTCAAGAAGTGGAGGAATTAAATGGAGGTGGGCAAACATGCATTTACCAAATCGAATTCAAGGCTGGAGCAAGAAAATGGAGCACTTAAGGAGAAGCTTGCCGCTTGTGAAACTGAGCTGAGGAAGACGAGAAGTTCAATCAAGGCAGGCAAAAATGCATTGGCTGAATCCAGTTCACGGCTGGAGCACACACTTAAAAGAGAAGCTTGTCACTTGTGAAGCTGAGCCGTGCCAGTTAAAGTCTCAATGGATGCAGGCAAAAATGCATTGACTGAATCGAATTCAAGGGTAGTGCAGGAAAATGGAGCACTTGGTGAAAAGCTTGCAACTCCCAAACCTGAGCTGAGGAAGGTGAGGGAATCAATGGAGGTACGAAAAATGCATCGATTGAATCGAACACAACACTAGTGCAATAATTGGATAACTTGAGGTATACATAAGAAGCAGGCAATGATGTGTTGAATGAACCAGCTTGTTTCTACCACTAACATTGATACAGGGAAGGATAATGAAACCGAACAAGTAACAACCGAACGTCAATGCGATATTAGCAGAAGTCGGTAAGGAGAACGAGTTGTTGAAGGAAAAGGCTTCAAGTTTCTACTTTTGGCAACGGTAAGTAAGAAGTTTGAATCTTTGATTTCGACTACTGCAGAAGTACGTTATGGTACAAACCTGAGAAGCCGGAGGTTTTGTTGTTACGTTGCCAAAAATGAAGGCAGGAAGTTTCGTTACTAAAAACGTAACCATAAATCTTATTCCACAGTGCAGTGGTTCACTTCACTTGTTCTTTTCCTTACTGGGATTGCTACATCGGAGTTGGATTTAAAATTTAAGGATAAAATGACTATTAGCCCCTGAACTTGATATTTGTTTTCAATTTAATCCTTACACTTTTTTCTCTGCATTATTCATCGAATTTGGATTATTTTGTTATTTTGATGACACAACATTCTAAAAGTGTGTCACGTGACATAATATGTAGTATCTTGTCATAAAAAATAAAATTTTGAAATTTTTCTTTAAATTTTAAGTTTTGATATTATGTTTGTTTTTTTAAAAAAAAAACAATTTTATAATAAATTAAATAGTCTTATCTCAAGCGATTAAACTTATTTATTCAATAAAAATAAATTTATTTTTATAATTAATTTTAATTCAATTATTCATTTTACAATTACAATTTAAATTATTTTTAGATAAACCAGCTTTAAACCATGAAATAGAGATTTTTCTTTCAGTTCAGTAGCTGTTGACTGAATTTTCTGGTCATGGGTGAGCAAAACTCGATTCGACTCGAAAAAATTAAATAATTCGATTCGACTCGAGGTAAAAATACTCGATTCGTTTTGACTCGACTCGAAAAAATTTTAAATAAAGTTTGAGTTGTAAAATAGAAATTCAAATAACTCGAAATTTTTAGTAATTAAAGGATTAATTTCTAAGTTTTAGACGAGTCTATCAAATTTTTATGATATATATACATTGATATATAAAAATATAAAGAAATGTTGCTACGTATGAAAAATATATATATATACATATTTTATATGATTAAAGAAAGTCATTTAAATTGAAATCAAATCATATTATAACATGATAAATAATTATAATTAAATATTTATAAAAACTCGAAAACTCGATTCGACCCGAAAAAATTTCAAATAAAATTTGAGTCATAAAATATGACTCATCAATTCAAATAACTCAAAATTTTTTAACTCGACTCGATGGAATATTCACCTTTAGTCGCAGTGCTTAATTGAAAGGGCATAACTGAAATAAAAAGCAAAGGCAAGGGCAATTAGTTATAATTAGAATAAAAGAAAGCTCCAAAATTCAATTCCATCCCCTGACAATGGAAAGCCTACGACTAGGATTTCTACCCTTTATCAAACAAAATCTCTCTCTCTCTCTCTTCCTTTGCACCGTTTTTCAAATTCTTCGTCTGGTTGAAGTTTTAAACATCTGATTCTCAGGTAATGATTAATCATCGCTTACTTCGTTCTTTTGATTACTTGAAACTTAATTCTGTTTTGATATTTGAATTTCTGTTCAGTTTTCCCTTTATTTTTTGTATTTTTTTCATGCAATGAATTTGTAGTTTGATTCACTCGTTTTCTTTTTCTTGAAATTAACTTAAGATCTTTTTTGTATGCTTTGAACTTTTATGTGGTTTTGATTTTCAAGCTCTGTAATTTGAAAATGACTTAGAAGATGAAGAGTTTATTAGATCATGATTTCCTGTTCCAGTCAAAGGACTTTTTCTTTAAAATTTTCCAGATTTCATTTGTTTCCTACTTACATCTTGTATCAGTTATCAGTGTTGACTCGATTATTCATCTTCAAATTGAATATTTTACTCTCTTGATTTGAGAAAAAAATGAAATCGATTTGTTTTTGCAGAAATTTAGCAGAGTTTCCGATGTAAGATTGAGAAACAAAGGTTACGAGGAAGTTACAGAATCTCAGGTGACGATAGTGCCAAATTCCTACTGTTATTTATTTTACTTTAATAATTTAAAAGTTTTATTAGTTTTTTTTAATAGTGTTTCCTATTTCATATATAATAAACAAGTTTTTGAATTTTGAGTAATCGAGCGATGATGATTGACTGGCCTTGACTTATATGTATGAATTTGATAAAAAGAAAATCAATGAAAACAGCTCCTTTTTTTTCAATAATATCTGTCTTTTATCGTTTCCATACTAAACCAGTTTTCTCCATTTGTGGCGTGGGCGATTCCTTTCGCCAGTGAATGTGATGATGATATTGTTTCTGGTTGACATAGTTTGAAACTAATTACCAAGTATCCTTAATTATGTCTTTTTCAGGTTTTATGCTTAAGATGGAGATTGCCTTATCTTCATGGTCACTTGCTGAGTTAAATTAGTTGATATACAGATGGGTAAGCATCGTTTTAGGGAGTCTACAAAGTCCTTCTTTGGGTATCATGTTGATCCTGAAAAGGATGAGCAGCTTAAAGGAAGTAAATTAGGTAATTTTCTACATATACTTGTATTTCTTTTGGGTGTATTTTTCTACTTTACTTGTAAATTTGATTTATGATATTCCGACCTTTATTTTCTTGAAGTATTCGTGTTCGACATCTGTGTTCGAGACATTTTCGGACATGGGTATGATATGGCTTTCTAGGCTCTCCAAATGCCCATGTTACGTCATTTGAGTCTGAGTAACATAGACTTCGATTTATGGATGTTCTGAAATGCCACAGGCAGCTTAACATGGTTTACAACTTTTGATTTAATTTTTTGTTTTATTCTCAAGTGTAAGCTCCCTTAACTGCAGAAATTGATGAAAAGGTGGCAACAATATTAAAGCTCATTAAGGATGAAGATGTTGAAGAAAATGGAGTTCCAATAGCGAACTCCAAGAAGGAACCCCTTGTTAGGTTAATCGAGGATTTCAACGAACACTACCAAAACCTCTATGCACACTATGATCATCTCACGGGGGAGCTGAGGAAAAAAGCTCATGGGAAACGAGATAAACATGCATCCTCTTCGTCAAGCTCAGATTCCGACTCTGATGGTTCTACAAAAAATGGGGGCAATAAAAATGGACACATAGAGAGAGAATTTCAGGCAATAGCAGAAGGCATTAAACAAGAACTTGAAGCTGCAAATTTGGAAATTGATGATCTTAAGCGGAAGCTGGCAGATACAAGTGAAGAAAAAGATGCTTTGAATTCAAATTATCTAGCTTCTTTAAGTAAGGTGCAAGAAGCGGAGGAAATCATCACCAATCTAAAGCTTGAATCCGAAAGATCAGTGAGTGAAAAATCAAAACTTGTGGTTGAGAATGAAGAACTGAGGCATAAGCTGGACATTGTTGCTAAGATGGAAGCTGAGTTGAACCAAAGATTGGAAGAGCTGCATAGAGAAAGCAGTCAACTAATTATAGAGAAAGAGGCAGCTGTTAAAACAATTGAAGATGGCGAGAAGATCGCAGAAGATCTTAGACGAGAAGTTGGTCTGCTGAAGGAGGAAAATATAACTTCAAAGCAAGAGCTAGACAGTGTCAAAGGGGATGTTTTCAGTATGCAGCAACAGCTGCAATCTTCAGGACAGCAAGTTTCGGAACTGAGCCAGAGTCTTAATGCCACGGTGGAAAAGAATAAATCGCTGAATTTGAAGCTTTCTGAGGTTTCAAATGAGATTCAGCTGGCACAGGGCACAATACAACAACTCATGGCTGAAATTAGTCAATCAAAGGCGGATCTGTGTGACAAAGAAAAGGAACTTGTGACTCTCAAAGAGTTGCATGAGGTGCATGGGAATCAATCATCTGCTACGATAAAAGAATTAGAGGCACAAGTGACAAGCTTGGAACTCGAATTGGAACAATTGCAAACAACAAACAGAGATATAGAGATTCAGATAGAGAACAAAGCAAGTGAAGCAAAAGAGCTGGGAGAGGTAAATATAGGGCTGCAATCCCAAATTTCAGAACTCAAGATGATGTCAAAACAGAGAGAAGAACAGCTTTTGATTCTCGGAAAGAAATTTGAGGACAATGAGAAAGAATCATTGTCTAGGGTGGAAAATTTGACAGTTCAGATCAACAATCTGGTAGCAGACATGGAGTCACTACGCACACAGAAAGCTCAGTTGGAAGAACATATTGCAGTGAAAGGTGATGAAGCATCAATTCAAGTCAAACGCTTGATGGATCAAATAAATACCTTGCAGCTGGAGCTGGAGTCCCTGCATAGCCTGAAAGCAGAGCTGGAAGTTCAGCTTGAGAGTAAAACTCAAGCGATTTCAGATCATGTGATTGAAATAGAAAAGGCAAAAGAAGAGATTGTAAGCAAGACTGAGGATCAGCAAAGAGTTCTGCTGGAGAAAGAAGGCTTGCTGGCACAAATGGAGGAACTAGAATCTGAGGTCAATTCTCTAAAGAATCAGAAAGGTGAACTGGAAGTGGACCTGAGAACGAGAATCGAAGAGAACGGTCAGTTGAGGGAGGAAAAAGTGGGTTTACAGGATCAAATCTTTGAATTGGAGAAAACAGTGGCAGAAAGAGGGATCGAGTTCGTTGCCCTCCAGGAAAAGCATGCAAGCTTGGAGAATGAAACTTCCTCCCAATTTACAGCCTTAGTGGTGCAGGTCGACAATTTGCAGCAGGAGTTGGATTCATTACAGACCCAGAGAAATGAACTAGAGTTGCAGCTCGAGAGAGAGAAACAAGAATCATCAGAAAGATTGATCAAGTTTGAGAACGAGAAGTCCGAACTGGAAATCCGAATTAGCAATCAGCAGAGAACATTAGAAGAACAAGGTGAGGTGTATATGACATTGGCTGAGGAACACAAAGAGGTCAAGGGCTTATACCAAGAGTGCAAGTCTAATCTTGAAGTTGCAGAAAGGAAACTGGAAGAAATGTCTGAAGAATTCCATACAAACATCGAATCTAAAAGTCAGGTGGCAGCTGATCTGAAGCAAATGGTTGAGGACCTTCAACGAGATTTGCAAGCAAAGGAAGATGAGAAAAACGACCTCGTAAATCAGATTACAGATCATCAGAGAATGCTAAAAGAACAAGATGATGCGTTTAACAAGCTAAGCCAGGAATACAAACAACTAGAAACTTCATTTCAGGAGTGCGGGGCAACTATTGAAATCACAGAAAGGAAGATGCAAGAAATGGCAGGTGAGCACAATACGAACATTCAATCCAAGGATGAAATAGTTGCCGAGTTGGAGCAAACCATCGAAGACTTGAATAGAGATATAGAAATGAAAGGAGATGAGATCAGTAGTTTGGTTGAGAAGGTCCGCAACATTGAAGTTAAGCTCCGGTTGTCAAACCAAAAACTCCGAGTCACGGAACAGTTGCTTACTGAGAATGAAGAGAGCTACAGGAAAGCAGAAGCAAAGTACCAGGAAGAACAAAGACTGCTTGAAGAAAAGATCTCAGCATTGTCTGGAATAATCGATGCTAACAAGAAAGCCTACTACAGGATGATCAATGATATCTCTGAGACTGTGAATGGTACATTGATAGGATTCGAAGCCGTCGTAAACAAATTTGAAAACAGGTACAGAAACTACGAGCATTGCATTAAAGAAACATCGAAAGAGCTCAAGATTGCAAAACATTGGATCGAAGAGACAAATAGTGACAAGAAGCGGGTAACAAATGAAGTGACGAACTTGCTCGATCAACTGAAAGATCTGAAAGAACGAGAGTCTACGCTACTAGAGCAAGCAGAGAAGCTACGGATTACGGCACACAAGGAAGAATGCGAGAAGGAGAATCTGCTGAAAGCCATGAATCAGCTTGAGAAGAAGGTGGAATTCTTGGATCAAGGCATACTCGGACTAGGAGAGGAAAAGAGGGAGGCCATTAGGCAGCTGTGTTTGTCGATCGATTATCACCGCAGCCGGTGTGACGATCTAACGGAAATCGTCTCGAAAACTATCAGAGTCCAGAGGGCAGCCTAGAGGAATTCTAATGTTATTTGCTGTGTTAGTGTTCATTGTGATTTTGCATTTATGGATTGTTATTTTTCATTATTTTATTTTATCTCCTTTTTTAATAAACATTCTCAGGTAACGTTTAGTCAGCTTGTGTTTTATAAAACCTGTTTGCTTGTAAAGATAAATTTATTGTATAACTGTTTGTTAGGAAAAAAATGAGTTTTGAATAAGGATGAATGAATTGGAAGAGAACACAACTTATACATGACGATTTAGAGACGATTTAGAGAAAAAAATTTATATGTAGGTGATACTTTTTATTCTTTTAACAAGAATCATGTATATTCTAAAATAAAAATTTAAGTTGAATTATTTTTATTTTTTTTAAGATACGAAAAAAATATTTTTCTAAAAGTGATGTAGTAATGTCCAACATTAAAAAAAGAAAACTAAATAATTTTTATGAAAAAGTATTTTTTTTAAATCTAACGTTTTATTCTTCAAGAAGACATGACGTTTTATAAGCGATACAAATATTTTTAACTTTTTAATCACAATTTCCTCGTTATTTCATATGAAAAAATTATTAGATTAACTCTGTTCATCATATCATTTATGCTATCAATTAATCAAGATTATTTATCTCATTTTTTTTAAAAAATGAATCACTACTTCTTTCTTACATATAATTAGTGAATAAACGGTTATTAATTAATTATTTAAAGATAACTTGATTGCTTAGAATATAAATAACGCGATGAATAAAATTCACCTAATAATCTCTATTTCGTATGATATATTCTATAGATACTTGTACACTTAAACGGGAATAATTATTATTACATAATCAAACTTTTGGCCAAACATACTTTTAATCTTGCATAAAAATCTAACCTTTACACGCTACTCCATTTTTATACGCATTTTTGTTTTTTCTTGCAGACTTACCCAACACTTTGCAAGAAAACCCTATAAAAACACACCAAGTCTGATTCGTATCTTGTATTTTTTAAACTAAAGCATCGCTCACTCGATCGATACATTTGTTTACCATGGAGAATCGATCTTTGTTTAGCCGCCTAAGGTGGGTCGTGAGGAAGGTTAAACTGTTGCTGAATTTGGGTTCGAACCGATGGCGTGTCGCTTCCATGATTGTTGGTGCGTCTCGGAGGCTGAGTTTCACCGATAGGCCTGGGCTGAGGGTGTGTGTGGATGACTCGGAGGATTCGAATAGAGTGGGTCGGACGACGAGTTATCAATCGGAGGACGACATCGATAGGAAGGCCGAGATTTTCATCGCAAATTTTCATAGACAACTAGGGATTGAAAGGCAGGTCTCTTTGCAGCTCAAATACCTTCGTGGGAGCAGCTTTGGCTACAAGTCGCCCTGATTCAGTGAATTCGATTTGAAATTGTGAAGACTTTTAGTTTATTTATTTATTTAATTTTCAATCTTTTCGGAATTGAATATATAAATGGTTTCGGTTTAATTTTGAATCAAATTAAAATAAAATATAAAAATTGAGAGTTAAATCTTTTATTATATAAAATTTATTTATTATCACATCATCAACTATTTAGTTTTTAATAAAATTAAATTATTTATTAATTATAATTAGTCACGAGACTTAATAAAAAATTAAATCATATTATAAAAGCAGGACAACATTTTTCGCTACCCTTGGGTAAACTTTTTTGAAATTACTCCTTCAGTCCATGTAAAATTTTAAAACATCATTGTAACCCCTAAATGTCTTCTAATTAAGAAAATAATGACCCTTAATAATGTGGAAGCTGACCTGTCCTGGATCACGTGTGAGAAGATGGTGGGAACACGTGGTACGTTTGCCTATCGACACCTCAAAGTTATTCGGATAACTTGGTTGCAACGTCACTCTTTTATACATAACGGAATCATATGGGAACTGTCGACATATCAGCGACGGGTTACAGTTAGAATCATTATTTTTTTTTCAAAAAATATAATATAATTTTTTAAAAAATATATATTTATAACATTTAATTAAATAATTATATTAACTTTATTTTTTAAGTTATTTGATTTTAATATTTTATTTTTAATTAAAATAATTTTTAATAAAAATTATTAGTTAACTAATATTAAATAATTTAGAATGACATAAAAATCTTGTATGATGTTTATTATATAATAACAATGTTATATAAATAAATAAGTTTTTTACATAATAACACATTAATTAAAAATTAAATTTATAAAATTATTTAAAATAGAAAATATTTTCTTGATTCGTCATTTTATCAAATTATTTTAAGTTATTTAGTGTTAGATTACTAACAGTTTTTTTCATGTAAGAGCTATTTTAGTTAAAATAAAAATTTTAAGATTAAATTACTCTTAAAAAAATAAAAGTGAAAATGATTATATAATTGAATGATAAAAGTATTTTTTGACATTGATTTTAAAAAAATATATTTTATATATCAATGATAAAAAAATTATTTTTATAAACGGGTGTAATTTAATATATAAGATTAAAATTTATGTAAATTTTAAAAATTAGAATTTAAAATTTAAATTCTAAAATCTTAACATGATATTCCCCGAACACCAAATCTCAATTTTAATATTTTTTCCGTCAAATCCTTCCCTCCCTATTGATATTTTATTATATAAAATGACCAACCTTAAATATTATTAATTTGATTATAAGCAAAATAAATATAAACGTCATCCACTTTAATTGATCGATCAACAAACTAGCTTATAATTAAATTAAAACTCGGGTTCATTTGTGAACTTAAATAAATTGAATAAAATTTTACTTGATCTTATTTATTTAATAAATTAAAATATAATTTTATTTTAAATTTATTTATTTAATTTAATAAATAAAGATATACAAATATTTCACGAATAATTCGTTTCCTTCACCGTCTTACTCGATTTATTAATTTTTTTTAATTTTTATTTTTAAAATATTATACATGAAGTCAGACAAACTACAAAGACTCCTCATATGCACCTACAGTAGCTTTCGCATGTAAAAAGTTTACAAGTAACATGCAGAGTAGTATTTTATTGCATGCAGTCTCCTTCAAGACGAAGCTTGTTCATCTCAGTTGTATTGGTTTTAGAACACTAGATCTAACAAGGATTTAGAGTAATTAAGTTAATATTAATTATTCATACAAGTTTTAATTCTTTAATAATTAATATTATATCAAATTAAAATAATTTTATATTCGTATTATTTGTATAGAATTATCGGTATTTAAATCGTCAATCGATTGATTCTTATCATACAATATAAAAATTTATTAAAAATATTTTTTTTCGATTTAACTTATTTTATTTATAATATTAAAATTTAAATTTTTATCTTATTTAAATAATTTAATGTCTAGTTTTTTTATCTCGTATTTTGTTGAGATAAGGATAATAAAGTTCTCAAAGGCAAAATGTTCTCATACTTTTATTTTTATATAGAATCGAATAATTATCTATTTTTTAATAAAAAATTTGATATTTATCTTAAATTTTTGGTTCATATTAATTATAAAATATATTTTTATTTATATTAGTCTCAAAACTTGGTAACTTTCTTTATCGTTAAAACCTATTTTAAATTCTAAAAATAAGAAATTAAGGTTTGATTTCTCATTTAAACGAGAAATTATATGTCAGTCCCACCACATCATTCATGAGACCAACCAATAAAAACTAGTCACCTCATTATTTTTTAATTTTTTAAGTAAAGATTCACTTGAGAAAAAATTATGACATGAAAAAATTGATGAGATGATTAGTTTTTATTGGTTGGTCCCGTGAACACGTAGTAGGATTGACCCATGATATAATTTTTCCATTTAAACCTATTTTAAATAAAAATTAATTTAAAGGCTAAAAATTACATTAAAATATGGCATTTTAACTAACTTATTTTCTTATTTATTATTTTATTTATTCCTTGATTTTGTTTCCTAATTACCATTCAACCCTTTGTATATATTTATTATAATTATTTAATATATTAAATACTAATAATTATAAAATATTATTATTATTATTATTTTGACCTATTAAATTTAATTCAATTAATATACAGTTGATATAATAGACAAGAAATTAATTTCAGAAAATCTAAATAATGTAAATATTAAAATCGTAAACAACCAACCACCGTTGTAAAATCGGAAGGAGTCGAAACACCGAAAATGCCCTTTCCAAAGACGACAAAGACAAAGTACGAGTAGGGTTAGTTTGGTCCAAATAAATAGAAAACCCGCCATTAGTGACTTCCCGAACTTGGAAACATTACCAAATCTCTCCACGTGTCCGATCCTGTAATTCAGATTATTTTCCTTTTCTTCTTCTTCTTCCCTTGTATTATTTTTTCTCCATCTCTCTCTCTCTATATATATATGCTTTTAATTCCGCCGTTTTCTCTCTCCATATATATATATATATATCTGCTTTGATTCATTATAAAACTCCCTTTTTCCTTTTCACAACTTTAAACTCTCTTTTCTTAAGTTGTTATTCTCTCTGTTTTCTGTTATTCCCTGCTCTGTTTTCTGATTGGATCGATATGTCGAAGAACGTTCTGGTGACCGGAGGCGCCGGATATATAGGGAGCCACACGGTGTTGCAGTTGCTGTTAGGTGGTTACAGAGCGGTGGTCGTTGATAATCTGGATAATTCATCCGACGTTGCTATCGAAAGAGTTGAAGAACTCGCGGCTGAACTCGGCGGAAACCTTACTTTTCACCAGGTTCGTCGGACTGTTAACTCACTGATTCTCAGTCCGTTTTTTTGCTCTTTTATGATATATTCTGGTTTAAATCTGTTAATTTTGATGCTTAGTTGATAATTGAATTGCTGTAGCTGTCAACATGTTGTGTTGTGAAATTCGGTGATATGAAAATTGAAAAATTATTTTTCTAAAAAATATTTTATTGGGAATCTTGGGGTTATTTCAAAAGAATTTCGTCAGATTTATTTGATATCGATAATACTAATCTATAGGAGTTCGAACACTTTATAAATTTCTCCCCAAAACTCGGAATTTTAAACTTTTCTGTTTATTTTTATTTTTACAAATGTTTTAATTTTGATTGATTAATTAAATATTGAATTAATTTATTTATAAACATTTCTTGCTTTGTGATGGTAATATATAACCTTTATGAGATGGCTTGAAATTTGAGATGCACGTGCAAAAAGATGAGCTTTTTATTGTTCAAAACGAACAATTTTAGTGAGCTAATGATTATACCGACTCACTGAGTTGCCAGGTAAAGAAGATTCCTTTATTCCTTTTCTTATTAAGTTTATAATGAAACTTGCGGTTGAAGGAACTCAGCTGTTATGTTTTTGATTCTATTAAGAATCAAATGCTAATGGGATTTGTCTGATTTTGCTGATAATCAAATTCGTCGGCTCTGAATTATTGTAATAAGGTTGTTTTAAAAAATATTCGAATAAAGAATCATTTACATGGGAAATATTTGTTCTGAACATAAATCTGTGATGTTCCTAATGTTCAAACGTCTGTTTTTCAATTGCAGGTGGATCTTCGGGACAGATCGGCACTCGAAAAAATTTTCACCCGGACAAAGTATGGTTTGGATCAGTATTCTGTTTCTGTTTTGTCTTCATTTTCTGTTTCTTAACCGTTGATGCTATCGTTTGGTTATGTTGTAGGTTTGATGCTGTGATTCACTTTGCTGGATTAAAAGCAGTTGGTGAAAGTGTACACCAACCCTTACTCTATTACGACAACAATCTCATCGGAACAATCGTGCTATTGGAAACGATGGCGGCGCACGGATGTAAGAATGTATGTATGGACGAACCAAGGTATTTTGAGTTTTATGACTTGATTGATGTTCTAACTTGATATGTTTCAGCTCGTGTTTTCGTCATCGGCTACTGTTTATGGCTGGCCAAAGGAGGTTCCATGTACCGAAGAGTCCCCTTTGGCTGCAGTGAATCCGTATGGACGAACCAAGGTACTCAACTCCTATGAGTACCTTAGTATTTGTCTATTACTAACATTTTCTCCTATAGCATTGTGTAATCATATTGGTTTACGTTTCAGCTTTTTATAGAAGATATCTGTCGGGATCTCTGTCGTTCTGATTCCGAATGGAAGATCATACTATTACGATATTTTAATCCAGTTGGTGCACATCCTAGTGGTTACATAGGTGAGGATCCTCGGGGTACTCCGAACAATCTCATGCCTTTTGTGCAACAAGTTGCTATTGGGAGGCAACCAGCATTGAAGGTGTTCGGAAGTGACTATTCAACGAAGGATGGTACTGGGGTAAGTTTTTTCCGGTATAAGACAGCTCCGATTCTAGTAAACATGTCTCGTATTTCTGTATTGGTTTTGAATATGTCTAGGAACTGTAATATGTTTTGGAATCCTAATCATAGGAGGATCAATTGCTGTCTCTTTTCAGGTACGTGATTACATCCATGTCGTCGATTTAGCAGATGGCCACATTGCTGCACTTCGTAAACTATCCGATCCAAATATAAGTAAAATTTTCTTCCATGCGTACTTAATTGTTTTCTGCGTTAATGCTATGTACTGGACTTGGTTAAAATATTTTCCGTAATCCATCGTAATCTACTATGCTGTTACAGGTTGTGAGGTCTACAACTTAGGAACCGGAAAGGGAACATCGGTTTTGGAGATGGTTGCTGCATTCGAAAAGGCATCCGGGCAGGTATTGTTTCCATGTTCCGTTTCTTAGCTATACTTATTTGCTTGAATGGAATTTTGTTAACATGGCCTAATTCATCACTTGTATCAGAACATCCCTCTCATAAAGGTTGGACGTCGACCCGGTGATGTCGAAGTTGTTTATGCTTCAACAAAGAAGGCAGAACATGAATTGAACTGGAAGTAAGAATATCCATCATGCAAGACCTTAACCTTGATTAACCTTGTCTTAAACATAGTGTTAGAAGTAGTCCTCTGTTTAAACTGTCGGCATTTCAGGGCGAAATTCGGCATCGAGGAGATGTGCAGGGATCAATGGAACTGGGCGAGCAAGAATCCATACGGATACAGATCTCCGAACTTGAACTTGAATTAACCGAGAGTATCTATACTTTGTCCGGTCGCCGATCGTATGATATCGATTTTCTGACGTTTTACATGATTTAGATGACTTATATAGAATAAGGTGACGCTCTGTTTTATGTTTGTTGGATTAAACTTTTTTGTTTAGGTCGCTCGTTTCTTAGAGTGTCTTAGACAAAAGTACTGGAACGACCTACAACTGATTTCAAAGAATAATACTATTTTGTCTTATGTTTTTTAGATTTGTTATGGCATGACTCATGAGACTGATTTTTATTTTTGGGTGTTTAAAAGCATTAATATTTTGTGAAATATAATCTTATTTTTTTTTTACTTTTTAATATTTTTCACTTAATTGTAAGATAATATTTTATTTTAGAAATCGTTAGAATCTAAACAATCTTAGTTGAATAATATTATCCTTTACGTTTGTTAGATTCATATTATATCATATTCTCTAGGAAGGGATACGGGTTGAGTCGAATTTGTGATAAACCCGATTTTAAAATAAAAAATTATTTTAAACTCAAATTCGATCGTATCTTTTAAAAATTTTAATTTAAATTAAAGTTTATATATTTAAATTTATTCGGATTCTGACACGACTTATTTAAAAAATAATTTTATATATTTTATAAAAATATAATTTTAAAAAATAATTTTAAATATTAAATTATAAATAAAAATTAATTTTAAAAATTTAATTATAAAAATATTATTATAAATATTTTTAAAATATAAAATGTTATATTATTAATCGAATTAGATTATATTTTTTTTCTTTATTTAGAGTGGACTTTTGGTTCGATTATTTGAAGTTTGAACCCTAACGTTAATATTAGTTCAACGGGCCATGACGTGCTGGGTCCAACTACATTGACTTTTTATAGATTTACGGGTACAATGTAAGTCCATAGTTTCAAATTCAAATTTTATTTCAACATTTTTCTATCAATTTCGTTTATTTAACTTTTCGTACCGATAATATATAAAATAGCTTTTTATACGTTACGATAAAAATCATAGTTTTCACAAATATTTTAATATTAAAATTTAAGGATTTAATTTAAGGTGTAGAATTAAAAAATTTATATTTAATAGTTTAAAATTTTAGTAATCAAGATAATTTAAGGTTTAAGGTTAGAATTTAAGATTTAATGTAAATTATCAGTATATTATTTTAAAATATAACTTTTATGATCAGTTATTATATATAAATTTTAATATAAAATAATTTTAATATAAATTTTAAATTGGTTTATACTATGGTATTTCAAAAGTTGGCATCTTATTTGCCTGAAATCGAATTTAAAAATAAATTAATATATATTTTAATAAAACAATCAGCTCTAAATTAAAATCTCAAAATTAATATGTTTATTATTTCCAAAATATCAATTATTTCTTTTCATTAAAAAATGGTTGGTTTTGTTTTCTTTGGGTTTTTGAATTTTTGGTAAGACCCCACCATGAGACAAATATAAAAAAGTGGAATTCAATGATCAGGAATTTGAATCCTTCGTCTTATACTCATTTATTTATTTTTACTTTTCTTGGTTTAAGTTTAATTTTCTATTCAATTTTGAATAAATATTTATTTTAACGTTGAAGCATGAATTAGGATAAGCATTCGAGTCGATTAAAATATTAAATTAATCGAATTGATGAATTTATTTTATATTTAATTTTTTTTTCTAAAAATTGAATCTAATTTTATAAATTTAAATTATTTTTTTTTTCAAATTAGTAGCGAATAAAAAGCGACTTTGCAACGGAACACTCCCGAGTTAACTCAACCGTGCTAGCGAGTCATAGACCTCTCATTTCTCTTTTTGGCGTTGCTTAATGCTTACTCTTGTCGTATCTGGACTGAGTCACCTTAAATATAACGCGTTTCGCTTTAAAGCCAACATCTCCATTTTTCTTCCATTTTCAAAAATTCTCAAACAAACCAAACCCCCTCTCTGACTCAGATCCGAGTTTCTGCCGTTGCTTAGTTATTCAGCTCGGATCAGCCTGATTTCAATCCGAATCAGATCTGTTGCTTTAAAAAGAAATGGACAATTTGATTTCCCTTGTGAACAAGATTCAAAGAGCTTGTACGGCTCTCGGTGATCACGGGGAAGCAAGTGCATTACCTACTCTTTGGGACTCATTACCGGCAATTGCCGTCGTCGGAGGGCAGGTCAACACTCGACCTTTTATTTTATTTTCAATTTTAGTCATTTTTTTCATTAACTTTCAGCTGATCTGAGATTTTGAATATTTAACAGAGTTCAGGGAAGTCTTCGGTGCTCGAAAGCATAGTCGGCAAGGATTTTTTACCTCGTGGATCCGGTAAAAATAAATTACCACATAAATCTATCCTTCTCGCAGATGAACATAAGAGCTGATTCATTTATTTATTTTTGTTTCTTTGACTAAAAATTAATGCAGGAATTGTCACTCGGAGACCTTTGGTGTTGCAGCTTCATAAGAGTGATGAAGGAAGCAGGGAATACGCTGAGTTTCTTCACCTTCCAAGAAAAAGATTCACCGATTTCGGTATTTTTTTCTTTCTACCTTTTTCCCTTTCAGCTTTCGTTTTTACCAAATTGAGCATCGGCTAGACTTGGATTTTGAACTTAATCACTATACGTGCTTATAGCTGCCGTTAGGAAGGAGATTCAAGACGAAACGGATAGAGAAACTGGCCGATCCAAGCAAATCTCCAGTGTTCCGATTCATCTTAGCATATATTCTCCCAATGGTATAAATTGTTTGTAAATACCTGCTTTTGTTTATCGTAGTTTTTCTAGTTTTGTTTTCTCTAATTTACAAGCCTTTTTTCCATTTTAAATTGTTGCAGTTGTCAATTTGACTCTGATTGATCTTCCTGGTCTTACAAAAGTAGCAGTTGGTAAGTTACCAAAAGCCTAGTAAACGTAAAGAAAATTTGAAGCCTTTATATTACTGTTATTGGTTGACTGAACTGAATTATATTTCCACGGTGACCTAATAAAACTGTGTAATCTTCAAAGTGCATTTTTCTTTCCCAGTTTAAAATTCAAATATATATAGCATTTTGTTTTACTATTTTATTACTTTTAAACCCTATTACCTATTATTGCTGCAAAATGATTTGTGAAATTCGTGATTAGTTTGTATATATTATGTATAATTGATGGTTATCTTGCTAAATGTAGAGGGACAGCCGGAGAGCATTGTGCAAGATATCGAGAATATGGTTCGCTCTTATATTGAGAAGGTGAAATGCATTTGATCTTTATTGTGTGCTCCTCCTAGGAAAATTTACTTAAATTAGATTTACAATACTGTTTCTGCCAACAAGATTTAGGATACTGGTTATTTTATGTGATTTCTTCGAAAATCCTAGGAGAAGTGGGTTGTGGATAGTTCTTGCTGTAAATTGCTACTTCCTCTGTTTCCCAATAAATTTGCATTTTACATTTTTCATGGCTTATGCAACAATGAAAGTTGAACATTGTTTTGCTATTTTGTTTGTGGAACTTTTTATGCAGCCCAACTGTATAATATTGGCAATTTCACCTGCCAATCAAGATCTTGCTACATCAGACGCAATTAAAATCTCACGAGAGGTGGACCCCACAGGTATTCTTTTTCAACATTACTTCATTCCATATTTTTTTTTTCTCTTGCCATGCACCACGGGATTCATCTCCTCTGCCTTTTCTACAGTAATATCATAAGAATATTGTTATGATATGTGAAGTTTTTTACTTACGAGTTCAAAGCGTTGTGGTTACATATTTTGGATTTTATATATAGTGATCATTGTTATAAATCTTTCAGGGGAGAGGACTCTAGGTGTGCTGACTAAAATTGATCTGATGGATAAGGGCACAGATGCAGTTGATGTAAGTTGTGTTATGCATGATATTTGGCATACTAAAACCTCTTCAAATCTTTAGTATCGGATGCTTAAGGCATTATCATGTTTCTACTGACTAGATATTGGAAGGCAAAGCTTATCGGCTGAAATTCCCTTGGGTTGGTGTTGTGAACCGCTCACAAGCAGATATTAATAAGAATGTTGACATGATTGCTGCTCGCCGTAGAGAGCGTGAGTATTTTGCTAGTACTCCCGAGTATAGGCACCTTGCTCAGAGAATGGGTTCTGAGCATCTTGCTAAGGTGCTCTCAAAGGTATGCTATTGATCCTTTTCTGTTGTTTTTTTCTTTGAACTTTTTATTCTCAATTTTCTCCTTTAAAGGATGAGATGGTACTGGATTCAGTGCTAACTTTTCTTTAGTTTTATTAACCTTTTGCTACTGGTTAATGTCTCAGCATTTGGAAACTGTAATCAAGTCTAGAATCCCAGGCATTCAGTCCCTTATTAATAAAACAATTGCTGAACTTGAAACTGAACTGAGCCGTCTTGGAAAGCCTATTGCAGCTGATGCGGGCGTAAGTACTACTGTTCTCTCTCTCTCTCTCTCTCTGTGTGTGTGTGTGTGTGTGTTGATCTGGAGTTCTTTGGATTTTCCACTTGCTATTGATCATTAGTTATAACTTATTTGAGAAATGCTGACAATCGAGATGCTTATACAGGGGAAGTTGTATACAATCATGGAGATATGCCGTCTTTTCGATCAAAATTTCAGAGAACATTTAGATGGCGTGTATGTATAAACCTGTCTTGTTTTTTTACCTGTCTCTAACTTTATTCAATTTTTGCTACTTTTTGTAGAGATTCTATTTGACTTTCATTTCAATGTTGTTGATAGGCGTACCGGTGGTGATAAGGTTTACAATGTTTTTGACAACCAACTCCCTGCTGCTTTGAAAAGGTTGCAATTTGACAGGCAACTGTCGATGGAGAATATTAGGAAACTCATTACTGAAGCTGATGGGTATCAACCACATTTAATAGCGCCCGAACAAGGATATCGTCGTTTGATTGAATCTACTTTAGTAACTATCAGAGGTCCAGCCGAGGCTGCTGTTGATGCGGTATGAAACAAGATTTTAGAAATATGGTTTGTCATATTCAATTTGACATGCAGAGATCATCTGATTTTTCCATTTTTTCCTTAAGCAGTAGTTCAGTTGTGATTCATCCCTACAAAACCTTTTTCAGAATTCATCCCTACAAATCCTTAAGCAGTTGTTCTGTTGCCTGTTTTATCCTCTTAAATTTTTTGAATTGCTCAGTGCATCATGCTGGTCGTACACTGATGCTTCAGATTGGATTGGTTTCATTTGTCACAATTTTCAGATTCATTCCATTCTCAAGGATCTGGTTCACAAGGCTATGAGTGAAACTCCGGTATGTTCTCGTCTTTGCCTATCTTGTTCATGTAGCTAAGAAATTTTGCCTGCTGTTTTCTATTTCTTCGATGTGATTGTGGTTTACAAGTGTCAACCGGGTTTGGTTTTCAGGAATTAAAGCAATATCCTGCACTCAGAGTAGAGGTCGGAAATGCTGCGATCGAGTCTCTTGAAAGAATGAGGGATCAGAGCAGAAAGGCTACACTTCAGCTGGTTGACATGGAATGTTGTTACCTTACAGTTGAGTTCTTCCGAAAACTTCCTCAAGATGCGGATAAGGGTGGCAGTGCTACTCAATCAATATTTGACCGGTACAATGATTCATACCTGAGGAGAATTGGTAGGTTTCATGTACACAAAAAATAGTTTCTTGAAGGACATATCCAAATTTAACCGAACAGTATCAAAATTCAACCTGTTATTTCTGATCCTGGGTTTCTCTGACAATGTATGAGCAGGAACAACGGTTTTGTCATACGTAAATATGGTCTGCGCTACTTTGCGCCACTCCATTCCAAAGTCCATCGTTTACTGTCAAGTCCGAGAAGCGAAAAGAAGCCTGCTCGACTTTTACTACACGGATTTGGGTAAACTGGAGGTGAGAACGGTTCTTTCTTAACAAACTTGCCACATTTTTCTTATTTTGTCTCAACAGATGATGACGATCAACTATTGATTTCTTGGAAAACATTTGCAGCAAAAACGATTGTCTGCATTATTGAACGAGGATCCAGCAATCATGGAACGACGAAGCGCTCTTGCCAAGAGGCTGGAATTATACAGGAGCGCACAAGCGGAGATCGATACGGTCGCTTGGTCCAAGTAAGAGCTATGAAAGTTTAGATCGATACGGCTTGGCTTTAAAAGGATTGCATTTTTGTTTCGTTTTCGAGGCAATATCTATATTTTTTACCATGTTTTAGAATGCAAACTCCATTGTTGTGCATTCTTCGCTGCTTTTAAATCTGTATAATATGCAAATGGTTTGCCACTCTATGGTTTATGTGATTATTCTATTCATTGATCTAAGCATCAGAACATTTTTTTCGACCTCGAAAATAGTTTCTAGATTTATAGGAAAATGTCTCGAAAATAACTTCGTTTGCAGGTATTATTGTTACTATTATCGAAATTAATTAAGTTTTTGAAATTAAAAAAAATGTTAAATTTTTCTATCACTTCGTCATCACATGTAAACTACTACGTTAATACCGTAAAGATGAATGATCATCTTTTGTCGGCCAAAGGGCCATATTATCAACTTTTAGGTGTTTTAGGGCTTAATTGTATGAAACAAAAGTTTAGAAACTGATTTGAATTTTTTTCAAAAGTTTGAGGTCTCAAAAACCATTAAGCCTATTTTATACAATATTAATTATGTAAATATTAATAAAATCCCATTTTCCATATCTTCAACCAACTTCCTCTCCCCGCCAAATTCCAAACCAGGCTCACTCTTCTTCAAACGATCGGCAAACGATCGAAGATAAAAAGAACTAAAGAAATGTTGACCACTCATCTTCTTCCCATCTTTCTCTTCGTTTCCACCATTGTTTTACAGTCCACAGCTCTTCGATTCTCTCAAGAACTATACAATCTTTCCTCAAAGCAAATCTTCATTTTCGATAACCCTTCAAACCCACCTTCTTCTTCCGCTTCTCCGTCCCCATTGTTATCCCCAGCAAGCCCAGTGGTTTCTTCCCCTCTGGTCCCTGCGCTCTTCATTATCGGCGACTCTACCGTCGACTGTGGCAACAACAACTATCTTGGAACCTTTGCTCGGGCCGATCGCCCGCCTTATGGCCGTGATTTTGATACCCATCTCCCCACTGGACGCTTCTGCAATGGAAGAATCCCCGTTGATTACCTCGGTAACAAAAACTGTTATCCTTCTTCGTATCTTGCACATTTGATTAGTTATAAATTCTAGATTTTTTTTTTCTCATTTTTTTCTTTTTGATCTTTGGATTTTTGGTTACTTTTTTAAATCAGCGTTGTATCTTGGGCTTCCGTTCGTGCCAAGTTATCTTGGACAAACTGGGGAAGTGGAGGATATGCTTCGTGGAGTCAATTATGCATCTGCTGCTGCTGGCATTATATTCTCAAGTGGATCAGAGTTGGTATCATTTCAACAATCTCAATCGAATATATTAAACATACTCGTATCTAACACTCACTTGAATTCCGAGGAACATAGCTTTTCTGTATACATGAGTTATTCCATTGGCTTGTGAACTGAAATTTGGATTGAAGTTCTTATAAAAGTTTTTCTCTTTCTGATGCATTTCATTGACTTGTTTCAAATGCATACTACTACGATGCTCGAACTCGAGTTTTTAACGATAATAAATGAAAAATTCTTGTAACCATACTGAGATATTCATAGTTTTTTTTTTTTTTTTGAGCAGGGCCAGCACATCTCATTCTCCCATCAAATTCAGCAGTTCAGTGATACTTATCAGCAGTTTGTTTTAAGCCTCGGTGAGGATGTCGCCATTGATCTAATCTCGAGCTCGGTTCTTTACATTTCAATCGGGATAAACGACTATATACATTACTATTTGCGTAATGTATCGAATGTGCAAAATTTGTACCTCCCTTGGGGCTTCAACCAGTTCTTAGCGTCCACAATGAGGCAGGAAATAAAGGTGAATATCAGTCTTCTCCTAGATTCATGCTTAATTTGTGTTTGTTGACTCTGAGATTGTCGGGAAAAAAAGTTTATTACTATCAATTTCGGATTTTCTGGAAAGTCTTGACATTTTATGTATTGGTAAACCAGAACTTGTACAATATAAATGTCCGGAAATTCGTTGTAATGGGGCTACCACCGATCGGCTGTGCTCCGTACTACTTGCAGCGGTACAGGAGCAACAATGGGGAGTGTATTGAAGAGATAAATGATATGATCATGGAGTTCAACTTTTTCATGAGATACATGACTGATGAGCTTCTTCATGAGCTTCCTGATGCTGGCATAATTTTCTGTGATGTGTTTCAAGGTTCCATGGATATAATTCAGAACCATAAGAGTTACGGTACGATCAATCATCCAAATATCAAACCTTTTCTTTTGTTGTTGTTGTTGTTGTTGCTTTTTGCTTGAGATCCTTGATTACCTCTGAATCTTTGGATGGTTTTTGTGGATTCTGATTCAGGTTTCGAAGAAACTGCCAATGCTTGCTGTGGGTTAGGGAGATACAACGGATGGATCATGTGCATGACGACACAAATGGCGTGCCGTAACGCTTCCGATCACATCTGGTGGGATCAGTTCCATCCGACTGATGCAGTGAATGCCATTCTAGCGGACAATGTGTGGAGCAGCCGCCACACTGAAATGTGCTATCCCATGAACCTGGGAAAAATGATCTTTAACCAAAAGCTGAACAACCTTGTATAAAATCTCCGATGATGCTCGGAAAACATTCAATTCCTCTGCTAGCAGGTAGCATACTTATCTGCTAGAATTTATTACCAACAAGCAATGATCGAAACTAGGATACATTACAGTCTGTAAAAACAGTGGCAAAACAGTATGTTCCATTCATATATTACCTTCAGTATGTAATAAAGATTACTCCAATACAGGTCAACCGTCTAAATTCGTTCCGATTGTCCGGATTGAGTTTCAATCAACTTTTTCAATCTCTGCCAATGTGAATCATAGATAAACACAAGAAGAAAAATATCTGATTGAATTCTGCACGGGAAACAAAAGGAATCCATAAGTTGCAGAGAAAACAATGGATTCCACTATGCTTCCATACAAGATTTTTCTCGAATTTTCTAACATGTTGGAAAGAAAATTCAAGTCTGCGTCATCGTTGCTCCTAATCCGGGACTTTGGTGTTCAGTACAAAGCTGGGAAATTGAACAGTTATTTCCCTGAAAAAGAATCAAGTCCTAGTTAAAGTGCATGCTCACTAACTTGAGTTATATATCGGTAACGAAAAGATTCCGGATCATAAATTAACTTAGCAGTAAAAAGAATGAGCTTAAACAAGAGCTGAAAATGAAAGAACTTCAGAGTTTAGAACACACTTCAAACTTGGAAGTGTCATGATCTGTATGATTCGTGGATTCTTTTTCACAAACTCCCTCCATTCTTCTTCATCGATCTTCCCATCTCTATTCGTATCGGCTTCTATCATTGTCTGCAAAAATACAAGTATATGGCCAATATAAATTCCCAGAAAGCAGAATGATAAGCTTCTATCATTATCAGTTTAAAATGTCCAGCACCTTTTCCACCATCGATTCCACCGTATCATCGGAAAGTGACAAACCGTTTTCACCTAGCCGAGCCATTACCATCTCTTTCAACTTCCATTTAGGCCATAGGAAAGGAAATGTGATGAACAATCAGTTTCATATAAAAGGGAATGATTTTTGTCATCGATCGATGTTACTTTCTGATATTCCGAGGCAAACCACGATGAGAAGTTCAAAGTTAAAATGTGCTTACCTCTTCGTACTCGATGTAGCCAGTTTGTCGCAGATCATAAAGTCTAAATAAGACTGGAACAATAAGAGCCTTGGAAGAGTTACTCTATATGTTATGGTACATGATAAAACATTTTATCTTTGATGTACATTACATACATGCAATTTTATCGGCTTCTGGTGCATCAGGATGGAAGATACTTAAAGACCGGACGAACTCTCCGAATTCAATCACCTCATTATGTTTCATATCGAATAAACGAAACACCTGCAATAAACTAAATACAGAATGAGAATGTGCATGTATAAATTGTTGAAAAGAAAAGAATTCAGAATGATGTGATACACTGGTACTCACCCTATCTGCAAAGAGATTCTGCTTACTGCTTTTAAAGAGTGCAAGCTGAAATTCTTCCTGTTCGGAAAACATTCGAAAGCATAAGTGAAGAAAATGGTGAAAGAACTTATATGGATCTTTCCAAATTTCAAGAGCCTCAAACACTCGAAGGCAATCCGCAAACGGAAATCAAATATACGAACAAAACTGAAAAGGATATACCTTGTCAATCAGACCATCATCAGTTATGGAGCTGCTTAACTTCTTGAACAGATCATACAAAGCTTCTACTTCATTCACAGTAACTGTCAAATTATAAGAAATGCTCTACACTTAGGCAAGCAAATAAACACTACAGATTGCACAAATTTATAACGAAAACTAGCACGAATACAATGTTGAGATGTTAAGGTCGATGTCGGGTTGGCAGGGGACGGTATAACCCCTAATCTGCAGCATCTACAATTGCACATAGCTCTTGTGCTAGGAGTATACCACTAGGTATATGCAATTTGTTTATAGCATCGAGAAAACAGCCACGAGAGTTCTAAGTATATGCAATTTAGCATAGCCTACAAACAGAAAAAGGAATATACATGTAGAGTAATGAAGTGGGAAACTTGATCGATGCACGAATGTGGCCAACGACGACATTAACTGTGCATCCTCGGAACGATAATGCTTGCATAGGCAGGGCAAGATGTCAATGAAGTGATTTCAGATTCAATTTTAGCACACCAAATGTACAGATAAAATGTTGTCCATGACCAGAAAACATGAACATCCATCTAACCTTGTAAGCAGTAGCCGATGGCAGTACATAAGCAGGATCGATATCTTTTCTTCTATGAATCTTAAAACTAATGAAGTTTCGAAATTATGAACTCTAGAAGTACACTGTTTCTGTTTTCATTTGTTTCCTATCTTTTCTCGGCTAGAATTGCAGAACATGGCACAAACAGATATGAACTGAAAACAGAAAAATACCAAAACATGTAACAAAAAACACACACTAATAGGTTCATTCTTCACTGTCTAACTTACAAGGCGTTTCCGAAGCAAGAACGATAGGATCTTTGTCCCCAGGTTTGCGTCGAACTTTCTTCGAGCAAAAGCAGCCCATGAAAGCATGCAGAACTAGTTCAAAACAAAGTCTGATGAGTCCTGCCACATTCAACTGGAATTTATATCAAACCAACACTTAATCCTATATATATGTATATATAAATCCAACTGTTGTACTAAGATGGACTGAATCTCTACAAAGAAAATGAATCATTTGATTTTTATTTGGCCTCCAAAATCCTAAATTAGTTAGAAATTTAACATATGGACTGAATCTATACAAAACTGGATTTCTAGAAGTCAACTAAACATGCAGAAAATCATGGTAGAAGTCGACTAGTTTTACAGACAGAATGATTCTGTAGGACCCAAAATAACAACAAGGTGAAATTTTCCCATAATCCCAACTGTTCCATTCAAAAACAAAAGTACAAAACAACCAATAATCAAAACCTTTCAGCTGTGTTAAATAAAACATTTAAAAAACCCATTATTTAAAATATGATACCAGTTCAGTTCATAATCTTTCCTACCATATTCATGAACAAGAAAACCAACACTTCTTTTTTCAGGAAAAATGTACACCCGAATCCAAATATAAAGCTAAAACAACAATCTGAAGTTATTTACAATGGAATAGCAAGAGAAAGTATAGATTTTGGAGTGTTGTGAGTTGACCTTTTTTGAAGATTGGTGATTTCAGAACTCCATTAATGAGTTGAGCTCAGCTCAGTAGGCCACTTCTATGGTGTTCTTCCTTTTACTTGTTTTGTGCTTGCATTTGCAGATTATAATGGATGATGATGACAATTTCTTCTTTCCTTTTTCTGACTCACCTTCCTATTCCTTTCTAAAAAGCGTTGTTTAGGTGAAAATTAAAGATTTAAATTACGGTTGCGATCATATATTTATTTAATTAAATTATGATTATCTTAATTAGTCATCGTAATTTTTTTATTATAGTTATGATCATAAATATTACGGTTACGATTACGAACAATATTTATATGTTTTCGTTATAAAACCCCGTAATATTTTTAAATTAATCAATTTATTATAAAAAATAATATTTTTGTTAACAACTTTAATCTAATGTTACCTTATCTTCAAAGTTTTAATTTTGATACTACCTCTGTCCCATTTTATTTGTTCAGTATTGATTTTTTTTTGTTAAATTTTTCTAACTTTGATTCATTATAACTTTAAATCTATTATTGATAAAAATATAAAAAAATATTTTAAAAACATCTAATCAAGTAGTTTAATAATATATATTTTATAAAATTTAATAAATTAAAATATTTAAATTAACTATGATGAAAGTTTAAAATTTTTGAATTTAAAAAGTGAATACTAAACTTACATTAAAAAGGTTCAAATTTGCTTGGGAAAAGGATGACGTTGATATGTATCAAAACGACGTTGTTTAGAGAAATTATTGTAAAAACGACGAATTTTACAAAAAAAAAAAAAAAAAAGAAAAAAAAAAAAAAACCAATTCTGACCTATCTTTCTGGTTTGATTTTCACCCTCTTCAACTCCGTTACGACCCTCCGCCCTGTCCTCTGCAACAAAGATTAATTTCGATTTTTTTTCAAATTTTCAGGGAATTTTAGTAGCGAAGAGAACTTAAATTTTATGTGTTTTTAATTAATTTCCGTTTGGCATCACTGGAAATTTTCTAGGGTTTTATTTCATGTACGGCGGAGCTTTTGTGTGTTATCAATGGGAGTAGCTTATAGCCTCTCCATAGCTTTTCAATCCCTTCAGCCGTTCATCATAGCTACAATCATCACTTTCCTTTCCCTCATCGTCGCCGCCCGATCATTCTTCGATAAACCTCACAAATCCAACGCCTCTGGTCCCTCCACGTCACCTTGTGAAGACGAAATCAAAGGAGACGCTCCATCGTCCTCCCGCAATTGTTCCTGTTCCTGCAACGGAAACTCCGATTCCTCTGCGTTTGTGCGCGCCGTTGGCGGTGCTCCGGCGAAGGAAGGTATGGTGACGGACAATACTTCCAATGTTGTGGCGGAGAGACTGAACGGGGTGTCGATGATGGAGCAGTTAGTGCCGGAGATTACAACACACGCGCTCAGTTACTTGGACTATCCGAGCCTTTGCCGGCTCTCCATGACTAACTCGCTGATGAGAAAGGCGGCTAATGATGATAATGTTTGGAAGGCGCTGTATCACAAGGTAAACAATTCTTAGCTCTTAGGTTATTTGCCAGTAGAATTAAGAACCGAACTACACAAAATCACGGCATTGCTTGTTTATCTCGAATGGAGAAATGCACTAAACAATCAATGAATCAATCACAACGCTAATTCTTTGTATGTAATCTGGGGATTGCAATTTTTTTATCTTACCATTGTGCATTCTCATGTTTCTCAAAGTTGGTTGTTGATATCTTTCTCAATTGTTGGGTTGTTGGCAGAAATTTTATGTTTTAATCTTTCATTTGTTAGGATTTTACTTGGGAGCAATATAACGTTACACCGGTCAATGGGTGGAAGGCATACTATGCGGCGACAAGAGCTGTTAATACCGAATTCTTTAACATCATCCGAGATAGGTCTCTTCCTGGGATGATTCTTTTTTGGCTCAATGCGGATTATGTAAAGTGTGTTCATGCGTCGGGAGAACTTTTTTCAGGGTATGCTGTTTACTGCATTTTGTGCATAGAATGATGGAAGGTTAAAATCTCAGTAGTTTCTGATTCTTCATCAAGTTTCTGCTCTAAAACTCATGGTCTGGCCTTGAGGTGAACCTGGGTTCGATTTTTGAGCTCATCCCTATAAAATTTGTGCTAATAATGTGGGCCTGGTCTCTTAATGTTTGCCTATCTAGGATGGCTAGTAAATGATGTGACGATTCCAAAATATTTTAAGATCAAGAAGAGGTTTAACTTGGAGGATGACTATAGGTTGATTATATGAGCACAATGTAAGTGGCTTGCGTGCATTGGAATTCTTTGCACATGGAATAATAATGCTTTTACCCTAACTTAATTAGCACGATTCGACCTTAAGAACGAAAAAGCCTCATGTTCTTTGCACAATTAGCATA
This sequence comes from Abelmoschus esculentus, assembly GCA_035048815.1. Classification (NCBI taxonomy): domain Eukaryota; kingdom Viridiplantae; phylum Streptophyta; class Magnoliopsida; order Malvales; family Malvaceae; genus Abelmoschus; species Abelmoschus esculentus. The sequence continues at coordinate 7,300,580 of JAUCBN010000061.1, read as the reverse complement.
CGACAAATTCGTGCTTCAAACAAAAAAAGCAAGGTACCCCAATAGGTAGAAGGAAGTGCTGCGAACAAGATAGGTTATGTTGAGGATAGATGTGTTAGAAACTGCATTCAATTAGAATTTCGTGAGAAAAGACAAAGATACTGTAATTTGTAAAACTGAATAACGAATGTATCACCTGACCTGTATAGCCAAGTTGTAAAAGATGATTGTGTTTCCTATCGTGATCGAGGGGAAAATGTTGAACGGAATATATTTATTTCAAGATATTTTGACAGCAAATTTCTTTTTCTTTGGTTTATGCCTTTAGTTTCAAGTTTAGTCTGGTCCTTCGTCACATGAGAATGCTTCTGATGGAAAATATTCAGTGCTCAGCAATGTCAGCATAGCTGTATCTAGGTTGATATTAGCTAATCAGCATATTAGTAATATATCGTCTTCATTCTTTAGTATTTTGCCTTTCATATCACTGGTTTGCTTTGCTGAAATTCATTATCTGATCCACGTTGCAGGTTCAATCAAGTAATATTCGGTTGGCACCTAGCATTTAATTTGCAGCAAGGGGTTGATTTTCATGTTAAAGATGTTCGATCCCGGGTACTGACAGACGTGGCTTGGGTCACCATGAAAACCTATGTTGTTGACATGGATAATGTCACATATAACATGACTGACGTCTACGAGTTCCATCATGGCCGGTGGTCCTTGTGCATCATCACAGCACGGTGTTTCTTGCCGGTGGTGATATGGAACAACTTATTGTTAATGGTTATAAGAAGATGAAGAGTTGAAGCAAATCTCACTTGCGGTTTCTTTCGAACATCCATCATTATCGGCCTTTTTATCCAGATAAGTTTGATGTTCATTTCATCCAAAAACTAGCAAACGTTGTTTACATATTTACAACCAGTTTCTAACTACACCCAGAAAACACACACACACAACTCTCTACATTAGCATAGATCTCCTGATTTAGCTAGGCCATTGAAATTCATGATGCAATGGAGACTAGACAAAGCTTATGCCAACTAACCCTGTTGTACGTTGTTATAATGCTATCCCACGAGTTGTAAAATAAGATTTGAATAACTCAATTCTTTTAATAGTTATTGGATCAGTTTTCAAGTTCGAATCAAGTCCTTTGACTTTACTTGATATATGTATATTGTATGTAGTTATAAAAAGTGTTTGAATTAAAACTGATTAGTATCACGATATTATAAATATTTATAATTAAATTTGAATATAAATTCAAATAACTTGAATTTCATACATTTAACTCAAAAAAAATTTGTCTTAAATTGAAATTTTTTGATTCGATACAAGTCAATCCCAGCTTCCCTTGATTGCTCAAAATAACATTTTATCCACTTTGCCAACTCGCTTGTATATTTGTTTATTGTGGTAAATTGTTTTACATTTTAGCCTTTTATGTTCTTTCGTCGCCTCCTAGTTCTTCATTTACAGCATGGCTCGAGGAACTGAGTAAAATGTAAATTTAATTTAGCATTCTCTAATTGTACGGTTCCATGGTCTAGTGGTTAGGACATTGGACTCTGAATCCAGTAACCCGAGTTCAAATCTCGGTGGAACCTGTTTATATTTTTTTTTTCAAACTGTTGCGGCAGTTTTGGATAATCCATTTGTAGATTTGGGTGGAGAGTTGATACAGACGAGGTTCAAAATAAGAGAACAATCCGCTTCGAACGGATTGATTCCGGCCGAGATCTGTTGAGAATAAGTATTATTATCGTTTTTAAATATTTGACTTTTTTGTATCTAAAACGAAATATCGATTACTCTTAATTTTTAAGATTTTAAATTCAACATTAAATTAAATATCAATGATTATAAATATTTAAATACGAAATAAATCCTTTCTCAATGCTATCGGCCATCTCTTCTTTTTTTCTTGAAAATTTAATTGCGGAAACATTGAAACCAACCAAGGATTTTGAAAATTTTAAGTTAATCATAACGATTTATGTACAAAGAACATGCTTAAGCAACTAAGCATCTTTTTTTCTAGCAGACAAAATCAATTCTATGGTGATTTATTCTTATCAACGCCAACCTTGAACAAACTTGACACCGCCGGCTTCTTCCGCGCCAAAACCCAAAACCACTTGTTCCGCCGTGGAGTCACAGCCCCTGAGTTTGCGGCCGCTGCCATCCTCATCTTCTCGATCAACGCCTCGGTGTTCACCTGTTGCGATAGAATATCCTCCAGTTGCTGACTGCTGATCACCAACTTAACTTTCCAAACCCCATTCTTCTCCGACGACAATACTTCCAGAGCCGACGACGAAGAACCACTCGACAAGTTCTCCACGAAATCGGCCGATGACATCTTCGGCGGTTCAATCCGATCGACAACACGATCCACTTCAACTTTCTTAACACCTTCTTTGTCAAACTTCTCCATAGGAAGAAGATAATAGAATCCTCCATTCACCAATCGTTCATCTTCCGGCAATGGGGTTGAAGCTCTTCCTCGCCTGCAAATACCATAACCTGGGAAATCAACTGTGATCTCACGAGCTAGTTTTGGGTGCTTGAAATCAATGATTTCTCCTGCGTCTGTTAAAACCCTGATGGAATTTGTTTCCTCTACGGCTCCTTTGAGAGAACAATTCCCCATTTCTCTGTGTTCTTCACAATCAGGGGTTTTGAATTTTGTATTTAAAAGATGGAATCTTTGGCAACAAGTAGTGGAAAGGAGATGGGGGAGAGAAGGAGACAAATGGGGTTTTGGTTTTCAAAATAATTTGATCGGCGCCATGTGATTAGTAGACCGTTGGAGATGGTTTAGGGTTTTATTGCAAGGGAAGGAGGAATTTTCAAGTTTTATACACAAAGGAAGGGGGAAGGGGAAATGAATGGATTTGAAGCAAATTTTGGGTTTGTCATTTTATGGATTTAAAAAAATAAATCAAATTCAAATATGAAAAATCTCATTTAAAACTTGAAATTATTATTTTTTAATAATATAATAATAATTTCATAATATTTAAATAATTTAATATTCATTATGTAACAATAATAGATCTATAATATTTATAAAGTTTAATGAACATTTTATAATAATGTACATATCGATCATGTTTAACAACTAGTGCATAATACATTTTATTAGTTGATAATTGACGGTATTAATTGATTTAATTGATAAATTATATTAATTAATTGTATAAAAATATTTAATAAAATTAATCGATATTTGTTTAATTATTTAAATAATTAAAATAAAATATAAGAACATGATTATATTTTATGAATCACCGAAAATGTTATGAAACTTCAATGTATCTAACTTTAAAACAACGTGTTTAAGATTAAAGATTAAAGACTAAGGGTTAGGAAATTAAGGATATATTATATTTTTAGAATGTATAATTTAAGATATAAAAATTAAGATCATGGTTTAGAATTTAATTTTAAAATATTTTTCAAGATAAAATATAAAAATAAACATAATTAAAGGTAGAATTTTTTTATTTTTATTTAAAAATATCTAATAAAAACACTATTAATTTTATAATAAAATTTAAAATTTTATTCTATAAATAGAACAAACTTGAGTTCAAAAATTACAAATGCAATCCCCAAATGCTACTTAACCCGTGACTGTAGGGCCTTGCTAATAATAGTCGTACGATCGAGGTGCAGCCGAACCGGCAAAGACATGCCCAATTGAATGAGATGGCCCACAATTGAAATGGCCGTGGAGCCCAAAATCAGGTTCAATGTTTTGTCTTAAAACGTAGGACCCACAAGTTGAATTATCTGTCCAAATCTGATAAGAACAGGCAAATTTTTAAATTTGCATAATACCATTAGGATAAAAATTCCATTTAATTTGGTTCGATTGATATTGTTATTATAAATAATGAAAGTTGCAAGGTACAAGAAGGGTATATATGGTTAATTCGGTTTAATTTGATAAATTATTTTTATATTTTATTAATTTTAATTTAATTAATCTCGTTTTTTAATTTTTTCATATTAACTTGTTTTACAAGATTTTGTTTTTATTACGATAATATGGATTTTTTTATAAAATATAATATTCTCTATTTAAAGGAATAATGTCTTGTCACTATATTCAACTATTTTTGATGTATATAAATTTATTTAATATATTTTAAACATTATTTGATAAAATTTTAACATCTTTTTATAAATATTTTCTAAAAATAATAAAATTTTCAAGTGAATAAAAACAATTAAAATATAATATATAATATTTTTAGAGTTATTTTAAAATTTAAGTATAAAAATACTTAATTAATTGTTGAAAATCATAACACTAACGAAAATATTCCCCCGCCCCCTTTTTTTAATTTTTATTAAGTTGATGGTACAAAACTAAGTAGGTTTTATCATAATAATTGCTTTTTAAACCCTGATTAAAGTTACTAATATAAATAATCCCACTTGCCTGGTGGTGTTAACTGTTTGTGGCTTATAAATCCTCTGAGGCACATGGGACAACTTGATGTTGACATTAAGAACTTAGCTAACCTAATATATATTATCACCTTAATCTCTTCATTATAAATGTAATTAATGTTAACAAATTGCTTATATTATATGAACTCTAAGATTAGACCATCATTAGGCTAACTACTTCGACTTCTAGACACTTTTTTATCTTGGGTTAGAACTTTAGGTTTAGTAGTAAATTATGTTTTTTTTTCTCACATTTATATTGTTTTTTATGTTATATGTTATTATTACGAGTATTTTATGTTTTTTTGTCAAAACTTTAGATGAGATTTTCTTGTCTGAAAATATCATATACGATTAACCTATGATCATAAGTCGTATCTCGTCTAATAAGATATCTATCATTTAACTCCTTCGTCTCATCCAAGACAACCTATGGCACATTATGATGTCATTATGTTTAAACTGAATTATTTTACCCATAAAAAATCAATCAATTAGGGGTGAGCAAAACTCGACTCGAAAAAAATCGACTAACTCAATTTGACTCGAGGTGAAAATACTCGATTCGTTTTGACTCAATTTGAAATTTCATAGACTAGACTCAACTCGAAAAAATTTCAAATAAAGTTTGAGTTGTAAAATGAAAATTCGAATAACTTGAAATTTTTAGTAGTTAAAAGATTAATTTTTAAGTTTGAGACGAATCTCTCAATTTTTTATGATATATATATATACATAAATATATAAAAATATAAAGAAATATTGCTACATATGAAAATATATATGTATATATATATATATGCATATCTTATATGATTAGAGAAAGTCGTTTAAATTAGAATCAAATCATATTATAACATGTTAAATAATTACAATTAAATATTTATAGGAACTCGAAAACTCGACTTGATTCGACTCAACTCGGATTTCTTAAACTTGACTCAAACCGAAAAAAATTCAAATAAAGTTTGAGTTATAAAATATGTCTCGTCAACTCGAATAACTCAAAATTTTTTGACTCAACTCGATTGAATACTCACACCTACAATCAACTGATGACATATAATATTTTAATATAAAAAATAAATGACTTAATTAGCGAGATCATAATAGAGAATATCAATTCCTCATAAATCTTTTAAATTTTATTTAAAACCTTAACGCCTCCGACCATTATCATATTTATTTGATGATTCCTTGTCCTTTATAAGATGAATCGTCTCTTCTTATTACCGTTTAGAATATAGTTTTTAATTAAAATCTGTAATAATGACGTGTTTAGTACTTAATAATTAGCAATTTCGAGTACTAAATGAGAGCATCTTTAATGGTACCAAGGCATATCTTGACCTGTCTCGTGTAGATTTGTTACATCTTATTGACCTACTTTGAAGCACTAGAAGGGTAGGCCAATTGGAATTCAAGGTGGGGGAAGGTTAAAATAAAAGGCCAATGAGAAGGTACTAACATGGAATTAGACTTCAAGGAAGTGGTTACCGGTAAACGATCTTATTTTATTTTATATATATATTTATTAGAAAATATAAATATTCATTCATTTAATCAATAATAAATTAATTTAACGGAACGAGACGTTAAATCTTTAAATAAAATTAAAAGTTTAAATCATAATATTGTAAATAAAAAAATGAATTAAAAGATCGCCATCGTATTAGACTTTTATAAAACCTGATTTGATTGAATCGGTCGATAAATTAGATATCAGTAATTATACCAAAAATACCATTTACTTAAAAATTGCTTCTTTATTTCTGATTTTTAGTTTATTTTGAAATTATTAGTATCAAGAAACATATATAACTCATACAAATTACTTTTTTTTTTAATTTTACTCGTACGATATATGATAAAGTTTTAAAGTCGCGATTATTTTTGTTTTTGAAAATAATATGCCGTTTTTTCTTCGACCTTTGCTCATTCAAAAATTAATAACTTCTAATTTATAACTCAAAATCAAGAACCGTTTATTTTAAACGAATCTAAACTTTCGTATGGTTATAAAAATATAAGACTCACTTCATGATTTATTTTGTAAATTTTTTTTTTTTCAAAGTCACTGTTAAATTATTTTCTAAAAAAATTGTTATCAAGTTTTTTTGATGTTTTTGTAAAATATCATGATCTCTATAGATATTTTTGGGATCCTCATATTAATTTATATATATATAAATAATTCGGTTATTCTTGCGATTCAGATATAATAATTCTCGTTCTCATTTCATTTGTTGTCAAGTTATTTAATCCAACGGTTGGGAAGCTCTTAATCAAGTCAAACAAGAATTCAAAAGTTGTATTATTTGGGGACCAAAATCCCACTCTACTTCTCCATCCCCCTCTCCAATCACACTTGTCGGAAAATTTTAAATATTTAATAAAAATAAAAAATGCTTAAAAATAAATAATTGTTGGTTTACTCTCCACTAAAAAAGAAAAATTAAATTTTCTTAAATCCATGATTGTCTCCACATGATTCCAACCATAGTCCCTAATTTTTTAGTGATTTTTAAGGTACCTCATCTTTAATTATTTAACAAATTAAACCCTAATTACATCTTTTCTATATTATATACCACTAATCCTCTTTAGGGTACCCCACATTCACCAATGCTATAGATCTTAGGTGGGTGACCTCTAAGCTCAAGGGGTGTGACTAGATACTTTCATCGTCTTAATAGACAATAACAGATTCAGAAAAATATTTAAGGGTAAACACGACTCATAAATGTTAAAAAAAATTTAAAAAAATTAAAGACCGTAAATTTTCAAAATAAGCCTAGACGTACCTTGAATTACATATGCATCCGTCACTGTTATTGAAATTTATTTATTTATTTTGATTTTGTGGTATTATAATCTTATTTAACATATTTTATTTATATAAATTTAATATATTTTATTTTATATTTTTTCAATTTCTTTTGTTTTATGTTTTCTAAATGGTTTAGTTATCCCAAATTATAATCTCATTTAGTTTGGAAAAGTTACAAAGTAAAATAAATATGATTTTTTTTAATCTTTTTTAATATAAATAAAAAGAAATATGAGGTGTAAAGAAGTTAAGCATGAACTAAGCAATGAAATAGACTATTATTTTATTTGTATCTCACATGGCACCTGATAATTTATGTTATCTTTTAGTATTTTATTATATATGTAGTTTTTTATGTAATATTTATACGGTATACTATATAAATGGTTCTCCGATTATGATCTATTTTTTGAATCTTTTGATTATGAGAAGTTATAAACAGGTCCCTAACTAATCGATACTAGCTCATCTTCTTCTTCTCCTTTAAAAATAAAAATGTATGCATCTTGTATTGTGGGTAGCTAACTCATCATAGATGATTACCGTAAACATCAATAGAGGTTTTAATTCTTCGACGATTTACCTGTATTTATATAATTGAAGGATTATTTATATAGCTTCTCATAGTTAGGGGACTCAACAAAGAATTTTTCATAATTGAAGGACCATTTATATAATTTACCCATATTTATCTATGCATGTGATGCTCCTCCTTGTCTTCTCTCTCATCAAGCACATATAATTGTTGGGAAACTAAGATATTCTATATAGATTTGTTTAATTAAGAAGTTTGGAAGGAGGACATAATAATGAAATAGGAAAACAGTGAAAGGGCAGGCATACCCTAAGAGAGGGGCTGGCTGGCTGGGGAATCAGGGGCATGTCCCCTTTTAACCACTGTTTCTAAACTTGGGGATCATAATGCCACCAAACAATGCCTTATCACTATGATGGAGACACCAAACACATATAAAGGGATGAACACAAAATTTTATATTAAAAAATAAATTTATAAAATTTTAATTATATAAAAAAATAATTTTTTAATTTAATTAAATTATATATAAATTTTAAAATTTTAGGAAGACGGTCGTCCGCTACAACCCTCTCAATCCATCCTTATGTATATAGTCTCTGTGAGTGAGTTTTTTTTTTAAACAATGATATGGATTTTTATTAAACATCATAAAAGATATTATAAATACAATATATAAAAAAATGAGAAAAAAAAAGATTAATTACTAAAAATCTCATACAAATATATAAAGAAAAACAAATATCTCTATAAAGATCCAACATACTATTAAAACTTAAAAATTTTCATAAATCTTTTTATCTGTAACCAAACGAGAACTATAAAATAATTGGGGATCCATTTTTCTATAATCATTAAAATAATCAAATAAAAATTAACGTCATGAAGATATCTATACGAACATCAAATAATCGTTGAATATATTTAAATCATGTTAAATAATAGATGAAACAAATCATACAAATAAAAAATATATATCATAATAACAAAAAAAAACGTGTACCACAAATATAAATATTTTATTACAAAAACTCAAAAATAAATGTCGGTATAACATACATAAAAACATAAAACTGAACTAAGTTTTTAATCTTTTTCGATTTAATGATAAAAATAGGTTTGAATCATCTAAACATTAATGATGCACTTAAGAAACCCATGTAAGAAATGCTTTCTCACTGTTATAATTCTCCATTATTGTTTTATAATACAAACAAAAAAGGTTCTGTTTTATTTCCCTTTATTTTCCAAAAGAAACGCATGAACTCTTCGTAAAACAAAGTCGCACATTAAATATCGATAAAAAATATCTAAATAATAAATTATTTTATTTTATTTAAATAAACTTTAAATTTAAAATATTACTTATCTATCAATATTAAAATTATAACACAAATTAATTAAAATTAGTTAAAACAAAATTTTAAAAATCGAAATAATAATAAAACAAAGTACTGACACACTAATTATCTATAAATATTTCATTACCGTATAATAAAGCATCTAGTGTTGGTCCAAATACCAAATTAACAATAATTATACCACTGAGACAAGTGTCAAGCATAAGAAATCTAGTCCTTACAGCGAGACATACACAAACCCTAATGCTGATTGGTTTGTCTGTATCTTACATGGGAAACACATACAACCCTTAACCACCATGCTTATCCACACCATTAAAAGCATAATTATTCAACTAATTAATCTGACGTGGACTCGATCACATATGATTTTGCACAACTTAAAGTGTTTGTATCATGAGGTTGAACAAATTCATGCACCAGTCACACCGTAGTCTTAAGTTTGGTGGCTACAGTTAATTACATAAAAAATAATATAATAATAATATCTCAAACTCAATTCAAAAAAAAAAAAAAAAACTAATATACTTAAAAGTTGGGTCAAAAATACATTGAATCCAAAACAAAACAAAATAAAATTAAAATTTTTAAATTTCGGATAAAAGTTAGAACGGTCAGAAACTTATTCTGTCTCGTTACTAATTTTATCAAAACCCTAATTTATTTTATTTATTAAAAAATCCTTATAATTATATTGAATGTAGGAAAAATTCTATAACGGGCGTCGAACACTGCTGAACACCATTAATGTTGAACATTGTTGAACACCATTATATTAATTAATAAAAATTTAAAACCTCAAAAATTCAGTATACAATTAATAAAAGAGTAATAAATTCAACGTATAATTGATAATTGTATGATTAATCTTTTAGATTTTTATTATTTATAAACTAATTTAATAATATTCAACGATATTCAATATTAGCGATGTTCAGCGGTGTTCGACGACCGTGATAGACTCACCCATTGAATGTAAGACTATAAAGAGCACATAAGATGGTTATCGTTGTGCTAGGCATCTGAAAATCTGCTGCATTAGATTTTATCCCTTTAGATAAATATATTTAAATTAAATTTCAAAGATGCAAATTAAAAGGAGGAATATGATACCGAAATTAATTTTTTTTATTAAATCACAAAGAATAATTAAAGTTGGTATTAATTAACCAAATCATCACCTTCCTTTTAATTTCGATATTCCTTTCCAGGAAACAGGTAAAAGCAGCCGAGGCTGACGTATGGGGTCGTTGATTTTTGTAGGTAGAAAAGCAAGTGGCTAAAGTATGAACAAAATGGGATAATATTAAGGGATAATATTATTTTATTAAAAAATAAAATTACAAGTTAATCGAATAATAATTTTAATTATAATATTTAAAGAATAATTAATAATTATTTTATTTTATTTTTATCGTCAGTATATTAAATAATTATTTTTATTTAAAACGGAGGGAAAATCGATGACGAATAGATGATGGAAATCATGGAATGGAAGTCAATTATATGAAAACGACAACGTTTGTAGAAAATACACGTGGACAGGTGACCCCACATGAACCAGACAACGTGTAAACTCCAATATGGAAAACCGGTCTAACGTGTACCAAAGAGAACCACCCGAACCGCTCGTAGAATGGCCGGCGAAAAGAACAGTTTTTTTTCTTTTTCTTTTACAAATTACAAGGATCAAGATCCAACACTTCCCACGTGTTCACGTGAACCCCACAGTCTTATGGTGGTACATCTCGTAATTACAATCGTCTATTGAGGTCAATAATTAATCCCCAAGTCGTATTCGTTTTAATTAAAATGAGAAAAATGAAAAGAAAAAAAATTTCTGTTGGGTTAACTCGAGCCAACCCTGTTGCCTGTTTCGTAACAAACAACGAAAGAGACGGCAACAGACGGCAATAAGTAACGTCCAAATCACACTTAACGTCTCTCACCCGTTTACCCAAACAACACGCATCCCAATGCACCATCGTCCGTACATATAACACCGTTAAATAACGGTATTTCACCGTTTACCGTCAAAACGTCCGTCACGTTAACCCCTTAGGGACTCCTTAACCTTCCTTCCCGGTTAAATCTGGAACCAGAGTTAGTTAAATTAAGCCTTAAACACGCTATAAACAATACTTTCACAGGGAAGGAAAACCAAACAAAGAGGAAGAATCGGTGTTAAAGGCAGACAACAAAACAAAGCTACGTATTATAAGACGCGCGCGAAGCGATTTCAGGGGGATTCTCTGCCTTTCCAGACAAAGAAGTGGAAAAGTTGAAGCGAAAAGCGGTTTTCACTAGGTGAAGTAAAGGCGGTATTGTAACCGTCAAGGTGGTTTTCGGTTACGGTATTTGAATCTCGCGATCGTTACGGAGAAGAGCAAAAACGGCGTGTTAAAAGTATAGTTCTATTGGAATCGAAGAGTCGAGCGGTTAAATCGTGTTGATTAGCTTTGTTAGTAATCTTAATTGTTTTGGTGATTAAGTGTATATAATAAGTGAAGTGTTACGGCGATTTGGAGGATTTAATTGAGTTTGGAAACTGCTGCTCTGGTACTGTTACTGCTTGTTGACTCAGTGAGTTAGAGATAGTTCAATGGCGAATAGAGTCGGGTCGTTTTCGCAGACAAATAATGTATCATCTGAAGGTAATAAGAGATTTTCTTCATATACTTTCTTTTTTTTTCTGGATTTTTTATTTTGAAGGTTTTTATTTCCCTTTTGCGCGACAGGAAACGGAAGGGATGATCTGTATACGGAGTTGTGGAAGTTATGTGCCGGACCACTGGTTGAGGTTCCTCGAGTTGAAGAGAGAGTCTATTATTTTCCTCAAGGGCATATGGAGCAGGCAAGTCTTTTCTCCTTTTTTTCTTCTTCTTATTTTGGATCTGATTTCAATTTTGTCTGCTTGTTTTATTTGGAAATTAACTGTGTTTTTATGGTAATGTTTGAAACGGGTTATTGATTGAAATATTGCTATTTTTGGCGGGGGTTGTTTTAGTTGGAAGCGTCAACGAATCAGGAGTTAAGTCAGAGGATTCCGTTGTTTAATATTCCATCGAAGATTCTTTGCCGTGTTGTTCATATTCAGATGCTGGTAAATTTCAATTTCTGATTTTTCAATTGGTTTGTATGGGTTGTTGTAGCTTCTAGACCGTGTTTTGATTGTATGTTTGGCTGTTGAACAATTGAAGAACATAAATAAAAAAGTGGAATAGTTATTTGGATCTATTTTTTTCATCTTGAAGAGAATCTAAACCATAAGCTTTGAATAGTAACTTTTCTATTTTGAGTATTAGTTTTACTGGCTAGATAATGTTAGTCCAATGTCAAGTGATGTAGACAAAGTGGATCATTAGATTATTCTATTAACATGATTGATTTGGGGATAATTTTTATGAACTTTGCTGCTTCTAGGCTGAACAAGAAACAGATGAAGTTTATGCACAAATAACTTTGGTGCCGGAACCAACTAATGTAAGTAACCAATTTTGTTCCTTTCTGATTTGAACATCTCTTGGTATTCAAATGCAAAAACAAAGTTGGTTTCTCTCTCTTTCCCATCATATTATGTTGTTTGAAGTTACTGGTCTGATCTCTTATGTTTTTGGCATCTATAGCAACCTGAGCCAACGACTCCTGATGAATGCCCTCCTGAGCCTCAAAGACCTACAGTCCAGTCATTCTGCAAGGTTTTAACAGCCTCAGATACAAGCACCCATGGAGGGTTTTCTGTTCTTCGAAAACATGCCACTGAATGCCTTCCTCCACTGGTATTGTGTTGTAGATCAATTTATTTCTTTTTGGCCTTTTATCTTTTGTCAGATATTTTTCATTATATTGATTTTTGATGTGGTTTTCTTTCAGGACATGAACCAGGCAACACCAACCCGGGAATTGGTTGCGAAGGATCTTCATGGTTATGAGTGGCGCTTTAAGCATATATTCAGAGGTAACTGAAACACCTTATTTTTATTTTGAAAAGAAAACACCTTTTTTATTGTCTTCCTCACTCAGACTTTTGACATTAAAATGTCTCTGGTTTTGATGGATATGAGATACTTTAAGCCTTTATGGACGAATCATGATTTATTTGTTTATGTATGATCGACTGAACAGGCCAACCAAGGAGGCATTTGCTGACAACAGGATGGAGTACATTTGTTACATCAAAGCGATTAGTCGCTGGTGATTCCTTTGTGTTTCTGAGGTATATGTCTTTTCTTTTTTGATTTTTCCTCCACTTTGATGTTTTTGTGTGTTTGCTTGCTTGTGTTCTGCCCTTTACTGCTTATGTTCAGTTTTAGTGTGGCTGATGAACTATTTGTTTAATACTTGGTCCCCTAGAGGGGAGAATGAGGAGCTTCGTGTCGGAGTTAGGCGTGTAGCTCGTCAACAGAGCTGCATGCCGTCATCAGTGATTTCAAGTCGGAATATGCTCTTAGGAGTGCTTGCAACTGCATCTCATGCTGTTTTAACTCAAACCCTCTTCGTTGTCTACTATAAACCAAGGTATTAGATTTATAGATTTGCTAAAAGTGAGATTGTTACTTTTTTCTCATATTTGTTTCATACAAAATATCAGGACAGGTCAGTTCATCATCGGGTTGAACAAATATTTAGATGCTCTTAATAATAAGTTTGCAGTTGGCATGAGATTTAAGATGAAGTTTGAAGGGGAAGATTCTCCTGAGAGAAGGTACTGGAACTTAACCGCATGATTGTTCAGGGTTAATTTCTTTTAAAGAAAAAGGGAAAAAATCTTTTCTTTTATGTACTTACGTAAAATATCTTGATTGATAAGGTTTTCTGGAACAATTGTTGGGGTTGAAGACTTTTCTCCTCACTGGGAAGATTCAAAATGGCGTTCATTGAAGGTAACTTGTTCTTATATGTTTTCTCCAACTCTAGTTTAAATTGTTAAGACTGGTAATGTATATCTAAGACTTCATGCTTTTCAACAGGTACAATGGGATGAACCTGCCTCTATTCAGAGGCCTGACAGGGTTTCACCATGGGAGATAGAACCCTTTGTTGCTCCAATTCCGCCTACTCTTGCTCAACCAAATCCTACTAAGAACAAAAGGCCTCGACCGCCCACTGAAAATCCTGCTCTATGTGAGACATGCTTTTCCTTGTATTATTCATCTATTGTACTACTTATGTTTCTTATATCTGACTTGCTCACTTTGAATAATATAGATATGTCAACACCAGCATCAGCTCCTTGGAATTCTGGAGTGATGCATTCCCATGATCCAACTCAGCGTAACATTTTTGCTGAAGCTAAAAGCACGTGGCATCACATGCAGACTGAGATGAACAGTAGTTGCAGCTCTGTGTCGAAGAATCAAACTGAACGAAGCAGGCTGTCTTCTGGCATGAGTGTTTCTCAGCATCTGTATCCCGATGCAAGAGAGAATAGCAAAAGTGTGTCTGGTTGGCCTCTTCTTTCAGGCTTTTCAAATCCGCAACCGAAGGATGATTCAACCTTTGATCCAATTGAAAAGTTAAAGAAATCTGAGACAGCAGCTAGCTGCCGATTGTTTGGTATTGAATTGATAAACCACTCTGTGAGCTCAACTCTAGTGGAGAGGACACCTACACAAGTTTCTAATGTAACTGCTGGTACAACAGAAGGACATGGTCCAAGTATTCTGTCACCCACTGGATCTGACCAGAAGTCTGACATTTCAAAAGACTCTAAAGAGAAGCAGGAACAATTACAGGTATCAACAAAAGAGAACCAGAGCAGGCAAAGTTCAAATTCTACGAGAAGTCGTACTAAGGTATTGAAAGTAACATTTCCATACTATTGAAAAACCATCTGCTTTGAAGAATTTCCAATAACTCTCTTTGAGGTTGTATATGTGAACAGGTTCAGATGCAGGGGGTTGCTGTTGGTCGTGCTGTGGACTTGACCATGTTAACAGGGTACAATCAGCTTATAGACGAATTAGAGAAGATGTTTGATATTAAGGGAGAACTTCAGTCTAGGAATAAGTGGGAGATCGTCTACACTGATGATGAAGGTGATATGATGCTCGTAGGCGATGATCCATGGCCGTAAGTTACACGACACATGTTATTTTTCCTTTTATCAATTTCTTTTTATATTAAAAAAACCTGCTTTCAGAATTGATATTCCAACTTGTATCGTTGCAGGGAATTTTGTAGTATGGTAAGAAGACTATTTATCTGTTCAAGCCAGGATGTGAAAAAGATGACCACCGGAAGCAAACTTCCCATGTCTATTATGGAAAGTGAAGGGACCGTGATTAGCTCAGATTAAAGTCTGACAACTAGAATAGTAACCCTTTTTCATTTTCCCCATTAGGTAACTGCTGCATGTTGTTGCCGGTGGGAGCTTTTGTCTATGACTTTTTGCGGTTGAGTGACCCAAATCGCTAGCTCGTTTTTCGGAGCTGCCTCCCATGGGGGACTAAAATACATCGCCTGGATTTGAAGAACCAAGACTTGTTGTTTTGGTTCGTATGGTGCTTAGAGAGATAGGTTGTGGTGTGTGGTGGGTTTGGGGGTGTTTTATTTCGTATCTTTTGGTTTTCCTCTGCTTGTAAATATAAACTGCGTCTTTGGTAGTCATTAGCCTCTCTCCATTTGTTTCAATGTTCATCTAAAGATACAGACAGTAATATATACCTAAAAGGGGATTGGACCAAACATAGCCCATGAATTGAAGGAAGGTTGGCGGCGCAGCGAATATGCCTAAACTTGATTCTTTTCCCCAAGTCAAGGATGCTAGCAATCATGGGCGAGTCTTAATTTAAATAAAAAAACAGTGTGATTATGGATATTAGATTATTAATCGATTAATTTTGATCTAATATGATAGACATTTGTCATGAAACAACTCCCTAACTCAACTTGTCTCAACTAAAACGAGTCACAAACTTTAACCCATAATTTTTATGACAATAAATCTAAAATTAATCAATGGATCAATGGCCGATTCATCCCACTGTTACAGAGGTTTGTTTATTAATCAAGTTCAGTGAATGTCTAGATGTTTCAAGATCGTGGTTCTGCAATATCTTTAGACTGTTCACACACGGTGGCCAATCTAGGTAGTTGTGAGAGTACTGGAAACAGGAAAGTTATGATTAGGCGTCTTATAATTCCAGGTACTTGAGAGTGCAGATTTCAGTTCCAGGAGCTTTCTCAAAGTTGAATAAACCTTTCTTGTAGCTAATAAAACTACTAGTTCTGTTTCTGCTAATATAGTTGCAGCATGAAAATTGTTCATCAAGCAAAAAAAGGCAAGGCTATGAGATCCACAAATTGACCTAGTGGTCAAAGAAGTTCATCTTGTCCCATCTTGTATGGGTTCAAATCTCAATATGAGAAAAAGATGTAATCTCTATTTAATAATAAAAAAAAAGGCGAGGCTATTGAACGTGCATTTCGAACCCAGGGGAGCTCACTTTAGTCTATGACTCAAATTTGAAGCATGGTTGGTGGTTGAACATGCAAAGAGCTCGCATTAATAAATCTATAGAACTTGCAAGTCAATGGGTTAAAAATTCCTTGAAATAAGTTTAATAATATACATCACCTTGTTTAATTACATTCAGATGATTGACATACCAGAAGTTAAATTTCTTACATGCGTCTTGATTTTTGCTGTGGAGGGTATCCAGTCATGCCCATTCCTGGATCTTTCCTTCTCAACTGTTGCTGCTGATGAGGTTGGGTAGCAAGATTCCGCTGCATTGGCATCCCTCCCGGATTCATTCCACCACCCACTCCAGCTTGAGATGGGTATTTATAAGCCATCATGCCCTGAGACATTCTTTGCATCGGAGGAGGTGGCATAGGTCGATTCACAGATCCATTTCTCCCTACATGACCACCCATGCTGCCACCTACATTTCCGGATGGCAAAGGTTGTGGTGGTTGCTGAATGCTAGTTGTCCCTTCAAAATCAGTGTTCTGATCCACTGGACGGGTAGGATAATTGATTATTTTCTCTCCAGGATGGTTAGGTACCAGTGCATTGCGACCTGGTAAAGGTTCGATTTTGAAGTACTCGTGCTCTAAAGCCTGTGCAGCTGTTATACGCTTTCGAGGATCATATTCAAGCATCTTAGATAAGAGGTCAAAAGCAGGGCTCTTGGGAGAAAGATGAACAACACTATGAAGTCCAGCATTTTCATACTTGTGTGCTTGAATGTGTTGCAAATCTGATTGCCAATGCGGAAGATTCGCAAGCGTGGGCCACTTCTCCAAGGTAGGATGACCCATAATTTTAAATATCTTGTCCAGCTGATCAAGTTGAAATGGATTTGATGTAGATTTGGCTTCCACGCCTTGAAAAAGTGGCTTCAAAGTCAAAAGCTCGGCGAAGATACATCCAACAGCCCACATGTCAACCGCGCTGGTATAGTGCTTTGCACCGAGAAGCAATTCGGGTGCACGGTACCAAATAGTTACAACCACACCATTTTCAGATAATGGCTTCAAGGGAGCTTGATAAATCCTTGCAAGTCCAAAATCGGCAATTTTGACAACCCCGTGCTCATCACCGTCACCCATAACCAATATATTTGATGGCTTTAGATCTCGATGTATGGTCCAGTTGCTGTGGAGATAGTTCAATCCATTAAGCAGTTGCCAGAGCAGTGACTTAACAGTGTATTGGTTCATAGCATGGTTAACCTTGTCCCTGTGGTGTCTGATGATTTCGTAAAGATCATATTCAGCATAATCAAAAGCCAGATACAACGACATATCCGCATGATTGATGTGCACGTTCACAAGCTTCACAACATTCTCATGTGAAATCTCCCTAAGCAACATGATTTCTCGGATGGCAGTGGGGGAGACACCATCCCCATCCTTGGACTGCTTAAACTTCTTTATGGCAATGCATTTTCCACGATTGGTCAGGGACTTAACTCTTGCGAGAAACACAAGACCGTAAGTACCTTCACCAATTTTTCCGAGCAGATTGTACTGTTGCAGCCACTCCGGCTTCTCACTGTTGCTGGATGAAGTATTGTTGGCCACAACGCCTCTTCCCAAGGTATTATTGCCATCTCCCATGGTTTCCGTTCTTTACAACATCGATTATCGACACCTAAATGTAATTGCAGTTCATAAATGTAATCCCCTGAAATTCATATCAGCACATCAATGTCAAGAAACACATCGAAACAAAAATTGAAGAATTCTCAAAAAAAAAAAAAAGCCCCAATTTTCAGCTTCATCCAATTATAAACAAAAAAAAAGTTTCTCTTAACATCAAACATATCTAATCAAGTTTAGCCATAATTAACATACTAAATCTACTAATTAAATTCCCTGAATTTGAAATTCTCTATTGCATTAACATCACCTAAGAAAAACAAACACCAAAATTATCTTCGCACAATCTAAAAACAAATCCGATTTTCCTTTTAACACAATTCAATCAACAAACAGAAAAGAAATATCAGGCCGGGGGGGAGGGGTACCGCAAAACTGGTCGAGTAAGAACAACGGCGGCGTCTCAGAAGTTCCCACGCCACGAATTCAACCCAGAGTCTCCGAATTGGAAATCAACCTGTTCACAAGCTAAAAAAACTGAACATCCTTCATGAAAATATCAGAAATAAAATAACGGAAAATATAGAAAAAAGGAAATCAGATTATTGAAATAAAACCCTTGCTTATTACCTTTCAAGTTGGATAATCTAGGGTTCCTCGAATTACTTTAAGAAAACCAATTGGTAAAAGGGGAAGACCAGGATGAAGGGTCAGCTGGGAAAGTAGAAAAAGTGGGAATTTTAAATTTGGGGAAATAAGTAAAAAAAGAGAAAAATTTATTTCCTGAAAATCAAATTAATGGGGAAAAATATTTAGGAAAGTGCCGATAAAACCCTTTGATAGTAACTATGTATTAATATACACAGAAATCAAGGATCTTGAAAAAGAAATGACATTTTTTCTAGGAAAAATTCTGATTTGAATGTTCTTATTTATATATACGATCATGAGAAAATATAAAAGAAAAACCTTTTTTACTAATAACCACTCAAAAATTTGAAAAATAAGGTTCAAATTTCGTTTTCTCTTAAAACATTTCTTCTCTTTTTCTCCCCTTATTTGTCTGATCATGTTCTTCAATGGAGGGAAAGGAAAATATGATGGTGATTCCGGTTAGAGAACAGTATCAAATTAAAAAAAAATAATTATTTTAATTAACGTGCCATATAATTGAATTATTTTATTAAAAATAGCAAAATTTAATTCAATTCAAAAAATATATAAAATTTAAATTATTTGAATCAATTCGTTCGAATTTAAAGAAGGATATGAATCCATCAGATATCCAAATCCATGCTTTGAGCTATGAAAAGAAAGAACATGATAAAATTTATTCACCCAAATGAACATTCTTCATTCCAGATTTCAACAGCACATCATAGGCATAGTCATTCAATAACACAAATATTGATAGTAAAAAGGTTAAAAAATATGAGATCATAAAGCTCCAAGAACAGGAAAGCTCAAGAAAATTACACATTGTAACACTATACATGATCTCTTCCATGATACAGGAATATGTGAATATATGTAGGGAAACGGATTAGATACGACCTGGGAAATGAGGCCTTCAGATTTTGAAACCCCATTTTTTCGTTCCCTCTTTCTTCGTTGTTCTCTTCGAGTTCGGATCTATGAGATTTTCCAGTGATTTCGCTTTTCTGTTGCGTGACCTGCCTGCTTCTTTCAGGAGCTCAGCCAGCCTCTGCTTCTCATCTTCGAAATCCGGATTTGCAATTCCGAGTTTTTCTTCTCGTAATTTTAGTACATACTCCAGTATCTCAATTGCATCTTCAACCCTGATTTTTATATCAGAAGATGAGTAATTGAATACTTGAGTTAAACAATACAAAATGAGGCTATGGATGGAATTTGATGCATGGTGGTTTAAAATACTAGTTACCTTCCCATAGCATCGTAAGTTGCTGCAAGATTGCTATATACTCCCAGAGTATCTTGATGACACGGGCCACATTCCTGCTCGAGTATTGCTCTTGCTTCTTCGAACAACTCACCAGCCTCATCTATCTTGAATAACTGAACACAGGCCAAGCCCATCTGATTCAACACGACTCCAAAGAAGGCCGACTTCCTCTCTCCACTAGCTCTAAGCTTTGCTACTGCACTCTCGAAAGACTTCCTTGCTTCTTCATACCTCCCAAGAATGTAAAACATCACTCCCATGCGTGCTTCGATTCCTGCAATTGTGCTTTGCTGCCCGGGTTTGTCTTCCAACAACTTCATTGCTTTCTGCAAGAGCTTCAGTGCCTCCTCAGGCTCATTGACAGATTCATATATGGCAGAAATTTCTGTTAACCCACCAGCTATCTCTTCTGCTGTGGTTCCAGGCATGGGTTTTGCAAAGATCCTCAGGGCGTTTTCACAATAGGATTTCGACTCTCGGAGCTTTCCAGTCCTGTGGTATAGATCCGCAAGTCGTACAAAGACAGAGGCAACTTGAGGATGGTTCTCACCCTTTGATGCTTTTAACACAGTTAGTGCCTTCTGGTAGGAGAAGACAGCCTCATCAAAGCGACATAAAGACATGTAAATATTTCCAATGCTGACATCAATAGCAGCTACTTCATTATCCTGTCCATTGGCAACCATCGCCATGCTGGCTAGGACAAGGTGCTCAAGGGCCGGTTCGTAGTCCCCCTTAGCCTCGCAAACGAGTGCCATCAACCTGCGGTCAGCTGCCTCTTCGAGTGATGCCGGTTCACTGTGGGCGTGATGTATTTCAAGAGTTTTCTTGCACAATTCTTCAGCTTTATCAAATTGCATTGCTTGAACATGGGCCTCAGCCAAGTACCTATATTTCCATAATCATGAATAAACTCAAAAATTTAGAAAACAAAGGCAAACAACCATTCTACAAAAACCCGAAACCGAACAAATCTAACACCAAGAATCTCCACAAGAAAAAATAAGTAAACCCAACTGGTACTAAACCTTCAATAACATCCCAGCTTTTAAAGTTAACCCATAATCAATTCATTAACTACAGTGACAATAAACCATAAAACACTAAGAATCATGAAAGAAGCAAACAGCTTGCAACTTCCTACACGATTTGAAGTTCATAAATTCATCATATATTCATATGATTGAATCAATAAGTATTAAATCTATTTTCAAAGTTATAGAGCATTAGGCTATATCAAGGCGCTAATGCGGTTGCAGATCGCTATTTAAATCACTGATCTATCCTACAGTAGACTCTCAACAGAAAGTACATAATCTGTGCCTTAACAAATCAACACAAACACCCAAAAGATCTCAAATATCCTATTAAATCTTGACAATAATAAACCAGTGAGAGTAAGATAACCTGCAAGTTTCGCCAACTCTAGCGTCGGTCTCTCCCAGAGTCTGGATCTGAATCTTTAGCCCTTCTTCATAGCTCCCAATTGACTTCTCCACTTGCCCCAGCATCGAGTACGTATCCCCCAGCTGCATATGCCCCGAGAACGCGGCCAACGCGTGATCCGGGCCCCGTTCCACATCGGGAACTTGAATCTCCCGCTCCAGAACCGGAATCGCCTCGTCGAACCTCCCCAAGCTGCAATAAATCGCCGCCAGCACGTGCAAGCTCATCGCCAGATCCAAACTGGGCTCACCTTCCACAGCGCACCTCTCGAACGACTTCGCCGCTCGAATGGCATAGTCCAGAGCTTTAGTGGGACCCTCACCCGAAGCGATGGTATCCCTAGCCAATTTGAGCAGAAAGGGTCCTAGATCCGGGTTATCAAGCGACGAATCGTCCGGGTTGGGTGAGTCGGGTGGAGGTTTCTTAGCGGAGCGGACTGGGGAAGCCTTGGATCGTGAAGGTGTAGGCGACGGCAGCTTTCTGTTTGGCGTCCGAATTTGATTCTGAGACGGCGACTCCGACACTGTAATCTGTAGCGGAGGAGCGTCGGGTGGAGATTTGAGACCCGGCATTATTGGATCCGAAAACAAATTGTCAATTCAAAATTCAAAAGAAGAATTGCTCTTGGATCTGAAGGACAACTTTGATGATTTTGTAACTGAATTAAAAATTATAATCTAGCTTTTATAAATCTTGTAACAATCCAGCAGCAGCCACAACAAAACAGTACATGGAACCGTGTGGTACGACTACTGTCCACTGTCGTGTAACTTGTGAGTTAATACCCTTTTCTACCTACTGTTGACTTTCGACCCAGAAACAGCTTTTTTTACGGTTGGGTTGTGGACAGACACCACCATGGATTTCAAAAAGAGCAAGTAGGATGCGACAACATACGAATTTATATTTTTTATTTACTTCTAAATATTTATAATTATGATTTTAAAATATTTTATTAAAGTTTTTTTGAATTTGTTTCATATTTTATTAAATTTCATTTTAATTTTTAAAAAAATTCAATTTCAATGGTAAAATCAATTCATACTTTAATCCTACTAACCATTTTATACGTTGATGTTTCAGTTTTGAAGATCGTCTACCTTGTTGATGCAGCCTGCAGGTGACCCAACCCTCATCCCTGACTCTGCAGGGCCAACATGTCCAGATCACAACACCTATGCCTCACCAACCAAGTGACCCGCCAGACCCAGACCCAGACCCAGACCATGTTGCCAACTCCAAGTTTCCAACCATATTTGCCTAGGAGTTGTCGGGGATAGACAGGAATCACTGTCTCAGATGTAGCAAGCAATTCTATCTGCTCTGGTATGAAATTCTATTCCAGTTACGACAGATAAAAACATATTAAAAGTTTTTGATATTTTTTGCTTTTTCACTGCAGAGTTTTCACAACTATGGTCCAAGTTTCTGACAACTTTGTTAATCATCTCTAGTTCTGTCTGAAAAACTTTATTAGATTCCTTTTCGGAAATGTTTGCTGACTGATAAATGGATGGAGATGGAATAGTAAGAGAAGGTTGGTAGGAGGGGTGGGGAAAGTAATGTACTCTGACATAACTGTTTTCAAATGATAAATCTTGATTACATTATCATTTTTATAAAATATCCGTATAGGAATCTAGATTTTTATATAATATTTGAATATCGATTTCGTGTTCGATGATACATTATTGGTTGTTTATAGAGATAATCGGCGGCAAAAACAATAGCAAGTTGAGGATTTAAATTTTTTTTTAAAGATTTAGAGACTATTTTATATAAAAAATATATTATTTTTTTAAAATTAAAATTTTGGGTTTTTTCTTAAAAAATTAAATTGACGTTTGATTAGCACGTAGTTCAAATTTTCAATAATATCATATTAAAAGAAATGATTGTCTAGATCTATCTATAAAAGGGAATGTTCATGGATAGCGATCGATAATAAAAGCGATGAGTTAAAGGTTTGAGTTTAAAAAAATTAGGGATATAAAAATTGTTTTATAAAATATAAAATTTTAGATTTTTTCTTAACAAAATTAAATTAGTATCATTGATGGGTTAATAATTTTTTACTCTTCTTAACTATCAAACAACTAAAACTATAACAGTATAAATTTTAAATATTTTTAATAAAAATATATTAAACAATTAATATTTTAAAAAAATACTTTAAACATTTCTTATTTTAAACTCTTTTAAAGTATATTGGAAAATGTATATAATGGTTAAAAATATTTCATTTTTCTGGTAAATAAAAATACAACATTAGCGGCAGCAGCAGAAAATGTTTTAGCATGACAAAACTAAAAACTATTGCGCATTCGGGGAATCGAACCCCGGTCAGTACCGTGGGAAGGTACTATGACACCGCTACACTAGATGCGTGTTTGTGTGAAAGGTCAAATGGATTTTATTATCATCTTATCAATGATTTTTTTTTTCATTTCCTATAAACGAAGCAGCTTATGAATTTCAAATGAAAATCGAACTATTCAAACTCACTCGATTTAACTTGTTCACTTACTAAAAATGAACTTGATTTCCATTTTTTAGCTTCAAACCGGAGTATTTATGCTGAAGATCGGGTTCGAGCAAGTTCTCCCGAGATGAAAAAAAAAAGTTTCGATTAAGTTCGAGCTACTTGATTTCTGCTCATTCGATAACTTAACTCAACTCGCCACTGATTGACATTCAGATACGACTCGCTGCAAAGAGAGAAAATAATATATATGAATGTATTTTTCCTGGAATTAAGGGAGGTATACGTATCGAGTTCATTGCAGCAAAATAAGATCCATGCCCTTTTCCGTTTCATTATCCGTACAGGGATATTACGCAATTATACTGGAATAACAGAAGTAATGAAAACCTAGTACTAGAAATCGGACATGAATTCCTTCACAGTTCAATGATCACCATTGATTCCAAATATTCGAACTTTGTGCATGTTGGGGAACTTCGCGACCACCAGCACCAGGACAGCCAGTGTGTTGATGAACAGCATCGGGTTTTGATAATCCGTTGTGTGTGAGGCAATGAGATACCTGACAAAGGAAATGCAGAGAAAGAGACCGGGTCACAGTAGTCGCGATAGAAGAAAACATCGATGTTCGTGTATTATATGCTGCATCGTATTGTGCAGAGTTGGGAATGGAACTAGGAGCCAACATCGGGAGGAGCCAAATTATTGAACTTCATATTTCGATTAAATATTTCGTAGTTTTTGGTTCGAATCTTCAATAAAGGCCTATACGACGGAGAGTGAATACTTACAGCACAAGAGGTACAACAGTCAAAAACTTCCTGTTGCGAGTGAGTTGCTTGCCATTGTCTATCTGCTCCCACCAAGTCAAACCATTGTAGATCCCTTGGTCATCGGCGAAGGGTGTTCCCTTTTTCCAGTGAAAGAAGTGATACGTGACCTAAGGTAAGATAATCCACAATCAATACACTCATTAAGAAGCATAGACTACAAAGTCGATAAAATTCGGATACTATAGCATTTATGATTGCTATAGTGAAGAGCTCAAGACGTTAATTTCTTTATGTGAGCCTCGACGCATAATATCGATAAGCAAAATCTCTGACTAGATATCATAATTTATTATTTCCCGAAACACTCACTTCACATTTATAAACAGCATACTACCATTATTTAGACATCTAGGAGCAGAAATGCAAAGAACTTAAGACTGACCGGCACCGATTTTCTTTAACATGTATGCGCTTAGTATAGTAGTTTACTGAGCCGTTTTTGCTTCTATTGCACATTTAGTTTCCAAGGGAAATCGAATGGCCTAAATGGGGGAAAAGGAAGAGTTTGTGGTTCAAGTGTGTCAACTGTACATGTGAAATCAGTGCCTTCTTTCACTCCTGAAGGAGACAGGAGAGAGAGCTAATTAGGGTCATGACGAAACATCAGCAAATGCCGGTATTCATAGGTGTAACTGTATACCCTTGCAATTTAAAGATTCAGATTTCCATTCATCAACACATATCAAGACATCGAGAAAACTAAAAAGTATGGCACTAAATCATGAAAAATAAGAACAGCTAGTGACAGCAAAGATGTTATCAAATCATATCTCAGAGGGGAAACGCGTACGGTTGTACGCCGACTCTGAAAAATGTAATTGGGGATCAAAGATACCTTAACACTTTACACTTCCAACTTACTCATAAATACCATGTTGCAACATGTCTAACCTAAATAATACCAAGAAAACTGAAGGGTTATCTCATTACATATTTTTTTGCCTACCCGAGATTGAAAAGCACCAGTCCAACACATATCAAAGTACAAGAGCAGTTTCTCCTTATCTAATCAAAACTCGAACATGCTCGGAGATACATGATCGGATCGGTGAAAGGGCAAGAAATGGATGACCATCATACATAATTCAATAATCAACTTACAAACACAAGAAACAGAATGAATTAGTACTATCAACATAGAGTTCTGATCAATAACAGAGACTTCCCACCAGGCAACAGCAAGCACGAATTCAAAGTTCAAACTCTATTAAATCTCTTAAACCTAATTCACAATAATCCCTAAAATCTTAAACAAACGCAGGGAAATTATCTTAATGTTTGCTTGCAACAACTAAACCCTTGATTCATTCCAAAACCCCAATAAGGAAACACCAATAAACAAAGCAGATCAAACCCAGACACGAAAACAAAAACTTTAATGAATCGAAATCAGAAAGAAAAGGGGGGAAAAGGGCTTACAAAGAAATGGGAGAGATGAACAATGGTCCAAGCGGTTCCAGGAGAAGTACCCAAGAGAGATAGAACGATGAGCCATGAGAAGAAGACGATCAATATATAAGTGGACCAAACACCTGGATAAGTGAACCACTCGGTGTTCTTGTTTAGATCTGTCGTACGCTTAGCTCTCACGTACATCTTTTGTTTATTCTCGCCCCCTTTTCGCTTCTTCTTTCCTCGTACTATTACAACTCAGGCGTCTTGTCTTAAAGCTTAAACAGAGGGATGTTGATTCAACGATGATGTAGTCTTTGTTGGTGCCCCGTCTTTGGGTTTTACTTGTTCAAACTTAGCTTTTTCTCTGCACTTTCCTTTATGTTTATAGTTACTGGGAGATCACGTTGGGATTTTTAATATCTTTTTTGGTTAACTATAATTTAAATCTGTAATTTTGGATGAATTATGGGATTAAAGAAAAAATTAAATTATTAAATACGTTTAAAGATATTTGAGAAATAGATTAAAAGGATTACAACATGCTTAAGTTAAGTTGGCAATGTTATGCAGGGTGTTATGTCCAAATATGAGTTATAAGATAAAATATATGATTCTATGAATGTACAGTCCATTACATCTAACAGTTATACTGTGATAGAATCGATGTTAAAATCCTACTTTCGATGATATTCTTTTAAAGTAACGATCAATTAATTGATCTGCGAACAAAAATAATTATTTTAAATATTGAATTAATAAAGTTTATTAGATATATTTTTACTCGACTATGTTTCATGCAAATCATAAATAAAAACATGAGATAAGATATGATATCACAGTATACAATACAATAACGTTAACATAGCCGTCTAAACACATAATATTTAACAAGTACATATACTCACAAAGTATCTTATGTACAATCACAAACTTGGAATAAGTCATGATATCATATATCCTTCGGATCATACACTTAAGGTGATACCTGGTATAACATAATCATTATTATATATACTTGTACCACATAAAATATGATATTTATACATTGATATATTATATATTCAAAATTATGTTATCTTAACCGTTTAAACATAATCTCATTTTTATTATAGGGTTGAAATGATGAAAAAAAAAGGAAAATGTGAACAAAGAAATAAAGAACAAAATGATCTCACTTTCATAAAACCTATAAAAGAAAACATAAAACATAAAATGTTTTATCATAATATCTCACTTTAACTCCGTTTCTTCATATACTAATTCAAGCCCAAAACTAAAGAGGAAGCCCCAAAAGACTCTAGAATAGAGGTATAAATGAGTCGAGTTGCCTATTGCACTGCTAGCGGTAAATATATTGGTGTAATTAACAAAAATTATTATCAAAACCGTCGATTTTGAGGTTTATAATTTGATTTCGTGATCACAGGGATATCAGCTATATCATCCGTGCTATTGCAACTTTGCAGCAGCGGCGGACACGTGGTGGCGTCGGGGACTCTCTACGGCGGAACTCATGCACTCTTAACCCATTTCCTTCCCAGAACCTGTAACATCACGACCACGTTCGTCGACATAACCGATCACGAAGCGGTGAAAAACGCCATCGTTCAAGGACGGACACAAGTTTTGTTCTTCGAGTCGATATCGAACCCAACACTCACCGTAGCCGATATCCCGGAGCTAAGCAAGATAGCACATGAAAAAGGAACAACGGTGGTCGTGGACAACACTTTCTCTCCCATGGTCCTTTCCCCTGCTCGGCTCGGTGCCGATGTGGTCGTCCACAGTATCTCCAAGTTCATCAGCGGCGGAGCCGATGTTATCGCAGGCGCTGTCTGTGGTCCCGCAAGCCTGGTGAACTCCATGAGGGACCTTCATCAAGGTACTTTGATGCTTCTAGGCCCGACCATGAACGCCAAGGTTGCGTTTGAACTGTCCGAAAGGATTCCCCACTTAGGTCTGAGAATGAAGGAGCATTGCCACAGAGCCATGGTGTACGCCACTAGAATGAAGCAACTGGGTATCAAGGTTGTCTACCCAGGCCTCGACGACCATCCCCAACACAAACTGTTGAACTCCATGGCCAACAAGGGCTATGGGTTCGGCGGTCTTCTTTGTGTAGATATGGAATCCGAGGAAAAAGCTAACAGGCTAATGGACCACCTGCAGAACAGATCTCAGTTCGGGCTCATAGCAGTAAGCTTAGGCTACTATGAGACTCTCATGTCTTGCTCCGGTAGCAGTACCAGTAGTGAATTGGATGATAAGGAAAAGGCTGTAGCCGGAATCTCGCCAGGGCTGGTGAGAATGTCGATTGGATACACCGGAACGTTGGAGCAGAAGTGGAGCCAATTCGAGAAGGCCATATCAGGGATGAGGAAATCCACCTTTTTTTAACAAAACATTAAAGTTCTTTATCTTCAACAATGAAGTTGGTCGTTCATGGTAATAAGGTTTCATTTATATTTTCCCTTGTCGGGGTAAAACTGTTACCCTTCAACCAATAGCTTCTTGGTGTTTCGTTTGTGTTATCTTAGCTGTTAAATGTCGATGTTACGTACTTTAACAAGCGTTCTATTGAGATAGAAATTTATATGAGATATTAATATGAGTATTTTTATTATTCGGACAAAGAACGAATTCAAACCGATATAACATGCAAATCACTCGACCAATTCATGTCGGTTCCTCATGTAATATTTGTACATAGAAAGAAATATCGAAGAGGCTAATGATTTTTGTCTCTGTTCTTGTGGGGTGCAAATGGTGTTTTTGTTTTTCATGGACTTAGCAATGGAAAATATGAAGTCTTTTAAGACCACCCCAAAACGGCTGAAGCGTTGGGCCTTGTCTAAAGCACAACCGAAACCCTAGGTTTGTTTTCTAACAACGACCAAGCTCGTTGCATCAATTCAATATTATTACAAAAATATTTTATTCATGCAAGTTTTGTTTTCTGTAAATATATTCGATTTAGAGTTTAGAATCCAGTGTACGATTTCAGAGGTTATAGTTATAGATTTAATCGTAAAGTTTAAATAGATATACTTATATTAATAATATATCGAATATTAACTTATATTATTAGCCCCTAATGATATATATTAAAGATGATAAAAAAAATTGAACATAAAGAAAAGCTTTTTGACTTCTAATCCCATCAGATTAGTGAAAATGATTCCTTTGTTTACCAAAGGAAGCTTCCTAAATCCGAACCCTACAATTTCTCCTTTTCTAGACTTTCATAAAGCTATGTCACCTTACATTTCATTCTCCTCGATGGTACATTTTGCCTTCTGATCCGGTCCCATGCACACCTAACCAAAGTAATATCTTCCTTAACCATCACCTAAAACGTGCTTTCATCCGGATTCGATTTCGATTCATATTTAAAAATAAATCAAACCGAATCGTTATCATTCTCATCGTCATTACAACTATATAGTATATAAACCCTCCCATTTGGTTCATGATTATAGATGGACCGAGGGGATATAAAAAAGATCGTTCCTTTAGAAATTTAAAATTTGTTTATGATTTAGGAATTATTCAGAAAATTTGAATATATTTTTTTTATTGAAAATCTATTTTCACGCTCTTAAAATATCATAAAATCTTATGTCCGACCCTCTGTATTCATAATAATAATAATAGCTGAATTTGTATAGTTTCTGAATGAAAATTTTGAATTAATTAGGCCTACAACAAAAGATGAGATTCTTGCATTCAAAACGAATCGATATTCATTTATTCAAAACCGATTATATTTTTTATTATCTTAATCTCTAAATCCGATTTTAAACTATAAAACTCTATAATATTATATCGATTTTGCCTTGAAATCGTTTTAGGTAACATTTCGACCTTATATCTGCAACACACATTTGTATTTATATATATATTGACGTATACTTGACAGACTTAGTATGACTTCACCAACTTCAGTTATACCGACAAATGATCCAACGGCGACGGTGAAGATGATGACTTCGTCAAGCTCCATAGCTCATTCTCGTCGCCATAAACCTGGGAGGTCTGATTTGATCTTTGCCAACTTATGTCTGATAATTGAACACCATCATGGTGACAAAGACTGAAAACAGCACTAGGGTCACTAAAACTTGATGTTTGCTTGCTTGTCCCAGCTTGACCATTTAATTGTGTTGCCACAAATCGGTCTAGACTGACCCAATCGTTAATGTCATCAACTTCTTTCGATCCATTTTGATGAGGATGATCACGAGCACCATCGTTGTTCCCTTGGTCAATCGATGCCGGTTCGGCCCCGGCGATCAGCATATCGAAGAGTGGACTATTAATAGGAATGGAAGGGATTGTTGGGTTTTCCAGTCCGGGCATATGCGTAAACATCACATACTTGTTTGCACCAAGACAGCTCGGATCATTCTCCATCTTGCAAGTCTTTCCCGTATGTTGTAGGATTCGATCTACGGCCTCGTCATCATTGCCGGAGTAAACCATCGGCGGGGGAGAGGACCTCTCTAGGGTTTTGGGATGAGTCTTTTTTCTAAACACACGGCAAACCACCCAACCATCTTCACACATAGAATCACCGTTGGGATTGGACACATTAGAGTCATGGCTAATGTTGTCATCAAGCCTATATTCATGCATGATCCAATCCGATTTTTCACCATGAGGAGCTCTTCCTTTATAGAACACCAACGTCTTCCTCAACCCGATTCTTCTAAACGAACAATAGATAAACTTATCGCGTCCGGTCGCTTTCCAAAACCCGGCCGCCGTGGCACGATTCGTTCGAGTCCCCGTCGGGTATTTCTTGTCCTTGTGACTAAAGAAATACCAATCATTCTGTGGGGTTGAACCAATTCTACACTTCCCTGCACCGAAAAAAACATCAAAATCATATACACGAACACGAACACAGACACAAACACGAACACGAGCACGTGCATACACAATATTTAACCTAGTACCTTGTATATCCCACGGCTCGAGCTTGTTCAGATCAACCTCTGGTATAACATCAAGATCTATCTTTTCGCATGCTACTTTCTTTCTTAGGTAATAGTGAAGGAGTTCTTCTTCTGTTGGATGAAATCTGAAACCTGGAGGGACCTGAGATTCGCCATTAATGGATAGATTCATATTTCTGACTGTATTCAGCTGATATTTTGAAATAAGGGAATAAAAAGGTGAGCTTTTTTTTCAGCTTTCCTGATATATAATTGTTTTTAAAGACTGAATTAATGATCATTAGCCATGTGAGAGACAAAGAGAAAAGGCCAAAAGGGGAGATGTGGGTTAAGAGTAATGCAGTCAGGATATTTATATTGGTGGTAGGGATCCAAAGGTCCCAAAATATGGGTGGAAAAAGTTTGGGGTTGTCATTACAAGCTCAGACTCAGGTCAGGCTCGGTTTGGAAACAAGTATATCTGGGTTTGACTTGAAGCTCGTTGAGCTCGGAATTTTAGGCTCAAGCTCGGCTCGAAAATAATATTACTGGGCTTGGCTCGGGCTCAAAACTCATCAGGCTCGGCTCAGCTCGGTTTAGCTCAAAAGGTCAATTTTCTATATTACTGTGTTTTATAATTTATTTATTTATTTATTTATAATTTATTTTTTATTTTTTATTTGTAGTTTTGTAAATTTGTTTTAGTTGATAATATTCAATTTATTTTTAATGGATTTACTCTTAATTATTTTATTATTTTTTTGCTAAACAAATTATTTTTAATGTATATAAATATATATGTATATTTATATATAATTATTCTGAGCCTGTTCACGAGCCGAGCTTTGACCGAGCCAAACCCGAGTAGCTCGCGAGCCGGACAGGCTCATTATCACCCCTAGTCATTCACTATGGCTCTACTTAGAAATGGGGTCTAGTCCCAAAATTTAGATTTAAATAGTTTAGAGATTTATTATAAGACAATTTTTTATTTAATTTATTTTTATATTTATAATGTTAAAATTTTGAATTATAAATTTTATTTACCAATTTAATGTCCTATATTATTAAACTAAGTGATATTAGTAGAATCAATGAGGATTCTAGACATGTACAATAAATACGATTGTGCATACTTTTATAAAAAAACTAAAAATGAGTTTTATGATATACTATATAGTTTGAAAAGTATATTATATATATAACATTTTTCTAAAAAAATGATAGTGTCCTTTTGAAAAGAAAATTGATATTAAAAATATTATGGATGATTTTATTTTGAAATATATAAAAAATTATACTTTTATAAGTAAAAATGTTAAATTTTTATATATTTGTATGTTATTTTTATGTTGTTCTAAAAAATAATTTAATATTTTTTGTATTAAGAGATTCATTTAAAATAATCTTATACCTCATTCATATAACGTCACTTTCTATGTACTCTTTTAAAGGACTCTAAACCCTAATTCAATTGGATATCTTTCTTTTAAATGATAAATAAGAACCGTAAGGTATTTTTATTGTTTATTTTTATTAAATAAAATAACTAAAAAGTATTATTTCTGTCTCACCAAGATGTTCGTTATTGATCTTTTAAAAATTATATTTTTTAAATTTTAACTATAACTATATTAAATATATTTTTAATAATTAATTTTTATACGATACATATTAAAAAAATAATCAAAGGTTTCTAAAATATTTTTAATATTTTATTAATAATAAATTTTAAATAATTATGAGTTAAAATCAAAAAATATAAAAAAAATCAATAAAAAATATTTTTATAAGACAAAAAAAGTATTGTTTAATATCCGAATACGATTACATGAATAAAATAGACTTGTATATTATTTTTTCACTTCACACATGATTATTTGTTGAATATTTTTTAAAAACATATTTTTTTACATAAAATATTATTGTTCATGAACATCGTAAATACGGTAAAATTTTAATATATTTGATTTTTTTACTTATCAAAATCAAAACTTGCATTCGTTACTATGGAATAAGGGGAGAAGAAAAAAAAAAGTAAAGATGAAAAAAAAATTATATAAATCATATAAATTATCGAAAAACTATATTAAAATATAAAAAATAAAATTTTTAAAACGTACCAAAAATATTCTTTTTAATTCCATTCCTGTGAGAGAGACACATATTAAATTTGCATGTTTTCGATTTGTATGCTTTTCTTTTCCTTGATTTTACATGGCAACCGCTGTGCCTTCCATTTCATTGTTGAAATTTGTGAAACACATCGACATCTTAAAAGATTATAGAATTTATTACATGGACACAAATAGCAATAAAAAAAATAATAAGAGAGGGATCTTAATCATCCAAAATGGTAAATTTATATTTTAGTCCTTTAAAAATTGTTAAATTAGCTTTTTGAAGTAATGTTAAAATTATATTTTGACCTAAAAAAATTCAATTTTACTCTTAATTTTTTTTTCTCTCAATTTTGTCCATGTTTATAATGGTAATAACTTTACCACTTTGATTCTTAAATTTA
Source organism: Abelmoschus esculentus (assembly GCA_035048815.1). Classification (NCBI taxonomy): domain Eukaryota; kingdom Viridiplantae; phylum Streptophyta; class Magnoliopsida; order Malvales; family Malvaceae; genus Abelmoschus; species Abelmoschus esculentus. The sequence goes on along the minus strand of JAUCBN010000061.1, from coordinate 7,266,810 downwards.
TAAAAAAAATGTGGGAAATGATTCTAATTTCTAGGACCAGGAATGGAGTTACAATCCAGGGTTAAGGGTTGACGGAGGTAAAACATAAATGTTTAAAAGTAGGGAGGGACAAATTCATAAAAAAACAATTTTTAAAAAGATAAATAAATGGATAAAAATGAAAAAAAAACTTTAGGGTGGGAGACGATTGTCCCACCCACATCCAGTGGCGGATTCAAAAATTTATTTGAAGGTAGACACATGAAATTTCGAAATCTTAGATGGGCACAAAGCTTAAATAGTACAAAAATTTAAGGATTAATTCATAAAAATTAAAAAAAATTAAGAATAAATATATAAATTTAAAAAGTTCAGGAGACCCAACTTATTTAAAACATAGATCCGTCACTGTCCACACTCGCTTAATTTCGTCCCTATCTATTGCATAGGTTTCACAACCTATGTCGGAACCTGGTTATCTTTCTCTTGCTACGAACGTAAAACTACACTACACAAGGGGAAATCAAACCTCATGATTCAGGTGCGACATGCCCGATTATTGCCTACAAAATTTAAAGATTTATTAAGTATATAAATTTAAAATTTATGAGATGGGTAATATTTTGTTAATATTTTAATTTATAAATATTTAAATTATTATTGAATAAAAAAATTAAAATACATGTTCATTAAATTTTAGTTTAATTCATAATTGATTATATATTTAATAATTTTTTATATTTTAATTTTAAATATTTATTTTTATAGAGATCAGGTTAATACTTGACCAAATTATATATTTAATAACATCAGAAGATTATATTTAATGCCTACTTGTTCATAATAAATACTATAGAATTTAATGGTCATCGACTCCTGTTGTATTTGATGAAATTTAGGTTTATGTGTTAGTTTTGGAGAATTTTATGTTCTTTTGGGCAGCAATTGGATGGAACAACAACTTTACTACCAAACTACTACACTGGATATTTCATCTCTCGGTCGAGCAAAATTCGATTTGATATTAAAAAAAATTAATAATTATTTTATATTAATTTAATTTAAGATTTTATAGATTTAGTTTAAATTTTTTAAATAAAATTAAAATTATAAAATAAAAATTCGAATAATTTAATATTTTTAATAATTAAGACATTAATTTTTAAGTTTGAATTAGAATCTTTCAGTTATAAATATATATATATATATAAAATATGTCATATATAAAAAATATTAAAAAATTATATATGCATGTCTTATATAATTAAAGAGTCTTTTAAATTAGAATCAAATTATGCTATAACATAATAAATAATTATAATTAAATTTGTATACAAACTCGAAAATTTGACTCAAACTTGAATTTTTTACTTAATTTGAATAAAAATAAATATATAAAATTTAAATTATAAAATATGACGAATCAACTCATATAAATATTGAGTTTTAAACATTATTTTAAGCTTAGTACTACCAATATTCAATTTATATGAAATTAATTTCTTTTTCTTTTTCCTACCTAAGTTGATTAATTGTTCCTGGACTTGTGGTTGTATATGACGTCATTTACGACGGCTGCTGCAGTAATTTGTTTTAGCAATTTAAAAAAATAAAAAGTCTTACCAAAATTGATTTAAAAATTAATGATAAAATTTTAATATTTGATATTATTATTAAAAAATATTTTTAAAATGTAAAATATTTAATTTAAACTAAAAATAAATAAGTATAAATAATATTTAAATTTATTCCCATAAAATTTATTATAATATTTTTTATTTTAATATGTTCTTAATAATTATTGTATTTAATAAATTTAATAACTATTTTACTTATTATTAAAATATTAATTTAATATAATAATTAATATTATTTTAATATATTAATATTAATTTTATAATTTTAAATCAATAATTTTTAAAATTATTTTTTAAATTACCAAATGAGACATTCTCTTCTCCTAAGTTTTGAGTTTGAAACTCATTAATATCAATTTTCTCCCCTTCTTCTAAATAAAAATTATTTTTAATAATTTTTAATATAATTTTGAAGAAGTTATTTTAATTATTTTATAATTAAAATATAAAAAATGAAAAAAAACAGTAAATATATAGATAAATAATAATATGTGTATAATTGTCTTTATATTCAAATAGAGGGAGTTAATGTATTGTACAATAAACCTTAAGGGGGTAAGTGACTATTTTTCAAAGTATAAGGGATAAGTAGAATTTTCATCAAACCTCAGGAGAATTTGTGTAATTTTCCTTATTTTTATAATATATTTTTGTCTACATATACTTTGGGTAATTTATTATTTTAAGGCTCAATTTTACATTATTTTTAAAAAATACAATAAAAAATATTTTAAATATTATCATTTAATATTATTATTGAAAATATTTTTAAATAGATAAAATATCTATTTTAAATATTTGTTTAAAATATAAACGTTTGTAAAAAACTTTATAAAAATATATATTTATTCAACATCATGTGGAATTGGACATGAAATTTGGTTTGAGAAGAGTTGTCAAGTTTTTAAAATTTACAAAAACATGTTTATTTCAAGCATATATTTTTAAAATCTTAAAATATAAATTTTAAATCTTAAATAAAATTTATAATTTTTGAATTTAATAAATTTATATAAACAAAAATATATATTGTTATATAGGGATGAGCATGGTTAACCGTAAAACCGAAAACCGAATTGAGGCATTATGGTTCATAAATTTATGAACCGTGGTTAACTGCGATTAACCGAATTAAACCGAATTAGATTTTTTAATTGATTTTTATAAAGTAAAAATATATATTTTACACTTAAAATATTATAGATGTATTTTTTTACTTAAAAATAAGTTTTTAGTAAGTATTTATGAAAAATATCTCAAAATTTTACCTTTTAATGTTTAAAAATTATAAAATAAAACTATTTTGTCAAGATAAAATACAAATTTTTAAAAATTAGCGTTAATATGGAAAAACCGAAAACCGATAGTTACTAAAATAGCTTATCAAATTAAACCGAACCGATTACACCCCTAGCTACATGTGTATCAAAATATTTTATTATATATATTGTAATAATATAAATAAAACTCATAAGCCCCACACTAACATAGATCGATTTAAATAGTTAGTAGTTTGGTTCCGTTTAAGTAGGTCTCGATTGAAGCATTATATATACAAAAAAAACTTAATAAAAGACTCACCCATTAAAATTAGATGTATGACACAAATTAATCTGAAATAATTAAGACAAAATCCTAAAAACCAAAAAAACGATAAAAACACATAAGCCCCACGTTGCATTTGGTGAGAAGTAATATTTCATGAAATGAAGAAAAAATTGACACAAATTTTCACTTTATTATAATCTAGATTGAAATTAATTTTTGTTTCAACCAATTATTGGCCTACATCAGTCAATTTTCTTCTGGGTTTTGCTTACTTTCAAAGAAAAGCTTAAAACACCATATAATATAATTATATTATGATCAATGGGGCTCGTCGGTCCAAGCTAAAGTTGTTTCTGATGAAAAAGAATGCTAAAACACCATATAATTTAATCTTTATAAAAATAAATATTTAAATTTAAAAATAAAATAATTATTAAATCTATAATCAATTAGGAATCAAACTAAAAAAATAAATATGTATCTTAAAAAATTATTCAATAATAAATTTAGATCTTTATAAATTAAAAGTATTAAATAAAATAAATATTATCTTATAAATTTAGAATTTAAATATTTAATAAATCTTTATATTTTTTAAATTTAATATTTTAATTCATACTAAAATTTAATTCCCGACTTCGTTTTTTTTTTCTTACCAACGGTTAAATAAAAGGTTCTACTTTGGCCACAACTAGTTCTTTGCTTCAAAGCTGATTTAACTAGAAGTATTATAAATGGGCTTGGGTTCCAACGTTTAAGGCCTGAGCCATGTCCAACTCATTTTTAAGTTCTTAATACATTATATTTATATATATTCTATAAATTAAATCAAATAAAAACATGTTTATAAAAACATATACAATAGTGTAAATATTTTAAAAATATGTTAGGATATTCATTGAAATAATAAATAAATTTAATAAAATAAAGTAATATATGTTTATATTTTTCTTAATCTTTTAATGATATATCTTGAAGATAAAATTACTTGAACATATAAAAGATTTATATATAGACAGTGATGAAATTAAATAGGGAAAGAGGGGTGATTAATTTTATCCCCTATTTAAATTTTTAAAAATTTAATTTATTTATAAATTTATTTCATATATTTATATTTTATCTCTAATATCAAATTCTGGTTCGTCTCTATTTGGCATATGAATTAGGACCAAGGAAGCAACAAACTAAAGTAAACTGTGTGAAAGAGACAAGGTCACATAATCTAGTTCAATATTGTTAATATAATTTTATATTTATTTAATTAATTCTATTTTTTAAATTTAATCTAAATTTAATCTTTATTTATTTTAAATTTCTATAATTTAATTCAATTTTATTTTTATTCAGCTTAGTCTCGAAAGTTTTTATTTAATCAGAAAATATTGAAGAAACAAAACTAAAAAATTGTGTACGAGAATTATGAGGGAGGGGCTATAAAATGGTCGGGACAAGGACAAGTTCGTTAATGGTCATTTTAATTTGAGTTCCCTCCCCAGTCTTCGCTTTGTACCCGATCTGCTGCTTAGGTTTCCATCGAATATTCCCATTAACCTTGTAATTGTCTCTTCCGATTTCCCCTACATTCTCTCATCCACCGCAGAAACTGATTTCCGGTTTCGTTTCCGATCCAAATCCGTTTGAATTTTGAAGAACGGGAATTTCATCGATCATGACGATTCAGGACTCTGGATTCATAATGGAGGATGGGGTAAGTTGCTTGCCGTGCACGCCCGAAGAACAAAAAAGGATCGTTTCTGAGTTGAAAAACGAATCCGAGCATAGTTTGAAGGAAGGCAACTTGTATTTCGTTATTTCCAGCAGGTCTTTTTTAAAATTAATTTCAAATCTTTTTTTTTCTCTGCTGGATGTTCCTTGGATAATTCTGTGAGGAAATTTTATTTTATTTTGGAGTCTGTAAATTGTTTGTCAATATTCAATTAAAATTCGACTTAAATGACCTAGTTTTTATGTGGCAGTTGGTTTCGAAGGTGGGAGAGGTATGTCGGGATAGAGGCTAATGGAAATTTGAATCAGTCTTCTGATTCTCCACATTCGAATATGGCTTCCTCTATGGTGGCGGAAATGCCCGGTCCTATTGATAACTCTGATATTGTTCAAAATGGAAGTGGTTGCGATTGCAAGGAAGATGAGATACAGCTTCAGAGAATGTTGATGGAAGGGCAGGATTATGTTTTGGTGCCTCAAAAAGTTTGGGAAAAGCTTCACGAATGGTAATGCTTCAACTCTGGCTGTTTTGCATTGATAAATAGAATGCGTATGGTATATGTTCTGGCCACTTTGATAGTTTGCCGAGTTATTGAACAACTTGGAGATGTATTGTGAATTTGTGATTTAGTAGTTATGTTAATAAAACAGATAAACTTACAAATAATATGCAGACACTTTTTTCTGAGAAGATGTATTAATATTTCCTTCCTGGTTAAAGCAATTAACATAGGTAAATTGATTTTATGCCATGTGCCTGATGTACAGTAAGATAGCAGGTAAATTTTGTTTCTGTTTTTGATTTTGTATTGTAATATCATTTTAGGTATAATGGCGGGCCAGCATTGCCGAGAAAGATGATTTTGCAGGGTGTTTATCACAGAAATTTTGATGTGGAAGTTTACCCATTTTGTTTTAACTTGATAGATTCCAGGGATGAAAGCCAGTCAGTTATATGGTTAAGCAGAAAGGTATAGCTTTTCATCTGCCCAACTTGAGGGATTGTCTATTTTTTGTGTTATCTTGTTCAGAAAAATGGAAAGTAACAGTTACAAAAAAGCTAACAGTGCCTAACACAGGCTTCAAGTTGTATCCAATTTCTAAAGTGAATTGGAATATACTTTTGATTTATAAGTTTTGCTTTCAAGTCTTTGAGGTCCTTGAAATTTTTCGTTTTTGTTGTAGACCATGCCAGTTCTAACTTCCCTTTTCCCACACTTCTGTTCTTTTGGTTGGATTACTTGTTTAGGCTTCGGTATCTGAGCTTTTCCAGAGGGCCTGTGCACTTAGGGGAGTAGAGCAGGATAAGGTGGGAATAACTGTTTCTTTTTTCCCTTTAAACAATTATACTTCAAATATAATTGTTTTAGAAGAAAAATTGTATACTTTAAGTAAACTTCAATTACATGTTTTGGTTCATTATATATTGTTAGGTTCACATTTGGGATTACTTCAATAAGAGAAAGAACGCACAGTTGTTTGCTTCGAATAAAAGCCTAGAGGAATCAAACTTGCAGATGGATCAAGATGTGAGTACCTTCTTGTTTTCCCTTCACTGTTTCCGTTTCTATTTGGTTTTAATTTACCTGCATGTTTGATGAAACTTTACAGATTCTTTTGGAGCAAGTTGATGGACATCAATCTTCAAGATTTGGGATGGATTCTACTGGAAATGAACTAGCTTTGGTTTCCGTGGAACCTTCAATATCATCCTTTACAATTGCTGGAGGGCCAGCCTTGTCTAATGGCCACTCCTCTGGTTACAAATCAAATCTGTATCCAGGAAGTTCCTTAGGCTCAGGGTTAACAGATATAGGTGATAGTTTTGATGCCTATAACTCTGCCTGGAAAGGAGAGACGAGGGGTTTGACTGGGTTGCAAAACCTAGGAAATACTTGTTTTATGAATAGTGCTCTTCAATGTTTAGTGCACACGCCACCTCTTGTTGAGTATTTCTTGAAAGATTACAGTGATGAAATCAACACACAAAATCCTTTAGGAATGCATGTAAGCTGTGGTACTATCAACCGTTTTTTTTTTTCTTTTTTGTAGTTTACTGTGAATTATCCATTTGGACAATTTGACACCTTTTCTTGAGCACTTCGTTAAATATCTAACCTAAGTTGTACCTGTGCAGGGGGAGCTGGCACTTGCTTTTGGTGAGTTATTACGGAAATTATGGTCCTCAGGGCAAACAGTAACTGCCCCACGTGTATTTAAGGGAAAACTTGCCCGGTTTGCACCACAATTTAGTGGTTATAACCAGCATGATTCTCAAGTAAGTTCCATTCTTCTTATTTAATATATGAACTTCAGCAACATCAGCAATGGGTAACTAGTATAAATCAGTGACTGTGAGAAAGGAGCCATGGTGGCCGTAGATGCAACGGATGATGGTAGTTTGTGTGTGATTGGTGGTTAGGGATTTGTTGTTTGAATAGGATAAACAAGATATTTTCCAGAGAGAACAATGTGTTTCTCTGTATTTTCTTCTTATTCTTCAATATCAAATAATTACAGAATAAGCCTTTAAATAGGCTGAAATAGAGTTTTAATATAACTAAAATTATATTTTATCTCTAATTTAAATAATATTTGTTCCTAATTTAAATAAGACTTCTAATAAATCTAAACTACTAATTAGGAATAAACTCTAATTATATATTAAATAAAAACTCTAACACTCCTCGTTAACTTAGACTTCAACTCAAGCTTTAACACTTCTTGGATAACTAACAGTGACCATTATTTCAAAAGGAAGTGATGAATGTTAAATTTTTTAAATGCTGCAAATTGGATGCTTTAGTTGAGTTACAATTGCAATTGCAAAGTTTCTGGTGGTGGTACAGCATACAGGACGAGATATTTTAGATGTCAAAACTTTTATTGTAGTTTAGTTGATGTGAGCACATCTATGCTACCTCGTATCATTAGTGCATGTTGAAAACATCCTAAGCTTTAGTTTGACATGATTTTTATTCTAAAGGCTTGGTAGACCTTTTGTATTATACTTTAAAAGTACTTTAGGAATGGCATGAACTGTTGTTTAAATGGTATATTAGTTATCACTTTTAAGGGGTACAACTACTATTTTGATGAGATTTATGTTTTTTTTTTTTCTAAATGATGGAGTATCTTCTCTTCAGGAACTTTTGGCTTTCTTACTGGATGGGCTACATGAAGACTTGAATCGTGTCAAACAGAAACCTTATATTGAAATGAAGGATGCAGATGGTCGTCCTGATGAGGAAGTTGCAGCTGAGTCTTGGAAAAATCACAAGGCCCGAAATGACTCAATTATTGTGGATGTTTGTCAGGTGAGAATTTTTCTTATTGATCTGAATGTTCTGATTTAGAGCTGCATACTGTAGGTAATCTTAAAGCTATGACAGAAAGTTAGGGTCGTATCAGGGTTTTATTACCTTGCAAATACAGTTACTCATCTAAGATTTGTTCTCAGTGCCCACTCTAAGCACAGATTGATAACGAATTCCATTTTTTAGAATTATTAGGATTGGCTTCTGTTTACATTCTTTAAGAGTTGGGAGTTTCAGTCTATAGGTGCCTAGTGCTTTGCAGTACTTCCTTGTCTATTTGTTTTACGTTATCTTTCATGTCAATATTCACTACTACAAGTTTCTGAGCATGGAAATGTAGGATGGTTTTCTCCCATGCTACTATCAATTAAAATATTTTTTATAATGCTCTTGCTTCTTAGGGCCAATATAAGTCAACACTGGTTTGCCCAGTTTGCAGCAAAATTTCAATTACTTTTGACCCCTTCATGTATCTGTCACTGCCACTACCTTCCACTATCACTAGGACAATGACAGTGACAGTGTTTTATGGTGATGGAAGTGGTCTGCCAATGCCATATAATGTCACTGTGCTGAAAAATGGTTTCTGCAAAGATCTTCTTCTGGCTTTGCGTACTGCATGTTGCTTGAATACTGATGAGAACCTTCTGCTTGCTGAGGTGAACTTTTCTTGAATTGATTCTTAATTTCTTCTTTAGCTGTTTCAGTTATTGGTTACCTTGATTGGTTTATGTATTCAATATTTCATATCAGGTCTATGAAAACAAGATTTACCGATATTTGGACGTGCCCTTGGAGCCATTGGTTTCGATAAAGGATGAAGAACATATTGTGGCCTTCCGATATCAGAAAACAGGGATGGAGAAAATTAAGCTAGTAATTTTTCATCGATGGCAGGAAAAGTAAGTTTACTTCTCTCTAGCTATTGGATTCTGTCAAGCAACTTATGTTGTTTTAATTTGAGTTTTCCATCTGTAGGCACTTTGATATTTTGGAAATCTGGGGATCCATAGTTTCATCATTCATTTCCATTTTTCTGGTTATTATTCATGTGTCATGCAGTTCATCCATTGACTATTCACTCCGCATGATACAAATTTGAATAAGAAAATCTGTGGAAGAGTGAATCAATTTTGCAGGACTTGTTAATTTTAAGTCTATGGCATAAATGTGTGTAGGTGTACCAGGAAAGTGCTATCATATGAATATCAATTTATTTAATAAGCTGGGGGAGATGAATTTATTGAATATGTCGTTTTCTTCTTCTTTTATTAAGAATTTGAACTAAAATATTGGGCTTTCCAGATCCACATCAGATTATCTTAAAAGTGGAAAGGAGCTTTTTATAACTCCACTGATTACTTATTTGGAAGGAGACCAAATAAGTGGAGCTGATATTGAAACCGCTGTTTCAAAAGTATTGTCACCTTTCAAAAGAGTGAATTCATCGATCAAGTCTCATATTGGCAAAGAGAATGACTTGCTTTCTGATGGTTCTGATGAGCCATGCAGCAGTTCTGATGCCCACCCAGTTGAAAATGCGGAATTTGACGGTACACTCAACACAGACTTATCACTCCAGCTCCATTTGACAGATGACAGAGTTATGACCTTCAAACCTTTTACGAAGGATACCCTCTTTGAATCTGAGAAAATATTTGGGAAAATCTTAAGGGTTGTGCTGGATTGGACTGACAAAGAAAATGAGCTATATGATGCCAGCTACTTGAAAGACCTCCCTGAAGTTCATAAAGCAGGGTTTGCTGCTAAAAAGACCCGACAGGAAGCCATCTCACTATCTTCATGTTTGGATGCATTCTTGGTAGAAGAACCACTAGGCCCTGATGACATGTGGTAAGTGTTTAAACGGATTTGAGATAATAAAGTTTTGGATTGTCTCCTCGTAAACAGTATTGATACCTTAATGGTGTGACCAAAATGATAAATGCAGGTATTGTCCTCGTTGCAAGGAACATAGGCAAGCTGTAAAAAAGCTAGACTTGTGGATGCTACCAGAGATTATTGTTTTCCACTTGAAACGCTTCACGTATGGCCGATACCTAAAGAACAAGATTGACACTTTTGTGAATTTCCCTGTTCACAATCTTGATTTGAGTAAATATGTCTTGAACAAAGATGGGCAGTCTTATATATACGAGCTATATGCCATCAGCAACCATTACGGTGGTCTAGGCGGTGGCCATTACACCGCATACGCTAAGGTAAAATCTTTATGCTATTTATGCAGCATGCACCGTATTCATCATTCCAAATACGAGTTTTTTTTAGTTTGAATGATTTCTAAAGAGTATTATTTTTTTTCACTGTTGCAGTTGGTTGAAGAAGATAGATGGTATCATTTTGATGATAGTCATGTTTCTCCCGTCAACGAATCTGACATCAAGACTTCAGCCGCGTATCTATTGTTCTATAAGAGAGTTCAAAGTGAAACCGAGATGGAGACGGAAGAGCCATCACATGATCATTCTGCCTCTTAATTACCTAACTGCAAGAACATTCTGCAATACTATTGTTCTTTTTTGTAGGGAGTTACTTCCATTTGAGGTTATGCTATGCTCACCTACGACAGTACTTGGCTGAGCAAGCCGACCACCGGTCCTTGGTTTTGACAGAAGATTGACGGCATCAGACTGAGATAAAAGGATGGAGAAATACAAGGCAAGTACAATACATTATCATTCATTTTGAAGGAAATTTTGAGCAGAGTAGTGGCCACCAAGTTTTGGTAATACTGGTGCTTAGATATGTATTCTGATCCTAGTGATAGCGGCCATCTACTTTCTCTTGTTCTTATACTCAGATGATCAATTCTTAAAGTTTAGGTAAGGAAATTCATGAGATGACTGAAAAATCATAAAATTTCATATTTCGATCACAAGTTTACAAAATCTTATAACTAGACATGTGGCTTTTTTTTATTGAACCAGTTTACTAATAAGATTATTGTTTAGATTTTTTTTTATCGAATTATTCTTTAGATTTTTTAATCAGTTTTTTTTTAACAATTTTTAGAATAAGCAGTTAGAGTTTTCAATCGACACCGTCCTCTTTTAAGTATTTTATTTGCAAGGTAGGTGTACATTGTCAAAAGGTTAAAAATTTGTATGAATTATGACCAAATACTACTTTATAATCACTTAAGATTATTTTAAAAAATTAGACATTTTTATAATTTTTATAACAAAAATCATTATTTCAGCAAGAATTCATGTGATTCTTTCAACGAAGAATTCTAGGAGATTTGTGTTTGAGCCGTTATATTCGTAAAATGTACTTAAGTTTATAGTTATTCGGTGCTAAAAAAATAGATATTACACGAGATCGTATCATATTTTTTTTGAATATGAGATCATATTAAATTAAAAAAATAATAATTATATAAACCAGTTACTATATTCATCAGAATTGATTCTCCGATACTTTCACAAAACATCAACACTCCAACCTCAAAAATAGCTTTCTACTACAGGGCGGAACAGGGGAGTTGGTTCCACCTTTGAAGCTAACGGATGTCGATAGACGCTGCCGTCGAATTTCGCTTGCAGACGTCGATTATGGATCTCACAACCACGCTCAGGGAGTGGCAATGTTTTCCTTAGCAAGTGGAGCAATCTCCTCTCCTTCAATACCCGGTTCACTACCGACAACCTCTAAGCTCAACAACAGCTTCTCCCACAATTTTGATGGTCCCTGCATAAATCAAACATTCCGAGTTAAAACCACATTTCACTCGAACTCGGGTATAAGTGTCAGGTACGAATATATGTAGGACATAAGTGTTAGACACGAGTACTTCAGAATATATGGAGAGTTGGGAGTAAAATAGGAACGAACGAACCTTCCATGAAAGATCCTGTGCCATACAATTCTGGATCATTTCTCTCATGGCTCCGGTTTTGTATACTGCAAGAGCTCTCTTGACACCTTTTACCACCTTATCTACATCACTTGGATCCACTGTATCACACTGCAAAAACACTTCCCGTTGAGACGAACGATCGAAAATTAGATTCAAACAAAGACGACCCGTTTCTTACTACTTACTTCGACATTGAAGGCTCCCATTTGAAACCCTGTGAATCCATCCTTGACTGTGTCGACAAGTCCACCGGTAGAGGCTACTATTGGCAGCTGTAACACAAAAGGAAACCGGTTATGGAAACTTGTGTGTGAAGTTAACATCAGTTGGTCACTTGGTTGCATAAAAAGGTGAGGCTAAAAGGATTTACGGTTCCATATCGCATAGCTTGCAGCTGAATGAGACCACATGGTTCAAATCTACTTGGGACCAGAAGGTAATCGGCACCGGCAAAAATCATATGGGCCAACGGGACATTGAATTTGGCTATGCCGATGGCTTTGCCGGGATATAGAATCTCTAATTGTTCAAGCTGCTTCTCCATTGCCTTTTTACCAGTTCCCTGAAAAGGAAATAGACCCATTATTAAAATGTTATGCTAGTTGAAGCAAACAACCTGGGTTACTTAGACTCAGGTGCAATGGCCAGATACAAGCATGCATGTCCGAATGTGTCGGAAACCGATAAAGAAAAATGAGAAGTCGGAGAAATATAGGTGAAAAGAAGGAATCATTTCGGAATTCGATACTAACAAGGACCACAATCTGGCAATTTTCTCCAATGAATTTAGGAAGAGCTGCAACCAAAATGTCTGAACCTTTCTGCTCTTCAAGCCTACCAATGAAGCCAATCAATGGAACATCCTTATCAATAGGCAACCCGAGTTCAGCTTGAAGAGCTTCCTTTAATAATGCCTTTGCAGCTGTTACCTGCAACCGCATGTATCGATATTAGCAAACACGTGCACTTCTAATATCACCAAAGAATCCCAGAAATTGGAATTTATAGAAAGCACACACTTACAGTTGTAGCATCATATTTGACACTGATGTATTTGTCAGTGGAAGGGTTCCATTCTTGAACATCCATGCCATTAACAATTCCGGTGATGCCAGTTTTACGAATGATGCCATCGAGTTCGACACCTTTATCTTCACCAGAAACAAGCTCTTGGGCATAGTATGGACTTACAGTCAAGACTCTGTCTGATTCCAAAATTCCAGCCTTCATCCAATTGATTTTCCTTCCCTTGACAGGCTTCTCGTACCTGACAATTGGAACAGTTTTTAAGTCCATGATGATAAAAAATATTCGACTAAACTATATGAATCATACATATCAAAAGAAGAGAATATTGCTTTTATTCATACCCATCAATGAAGTCAAATGAACTCTTGAACCGATCAGGCAAATTGAGAAGTGCGAAATCGGCAAAGGCAAATCTTCCCTGATAGGCTATGTTGTGGATGCAAAAGGCAACCTGCAAATGTTATTTGTCATACACACAGTTAAGCTCTAACCTCCTGCATGTCCAAATTTTCCGTTTCTGTTTCGAGAAGAGGCCCGCATACCTTGGCATTCATATAGATACCCCTCGATTGATACATGCTTTTCAAATAGCACGGAAGAAGAGTGGTATGCCAATCATTGGCTACGAAAACAACATCTTCTCCTGCAAAAGATGCCGAACCATTGTTTCATGAAAATAGAGTTTTAACTTCAAAGGTTTAAATCTTAAAGAATAAGATGCCATACCATACGGTCCGGAGAAATATTTGTTGCTATTTAAATTCAGAACTCTTGGTGCCTCCAGAGCAGCCTGCAAATGATGAAAGTATACTAACTTAGCTTGATTTCTATCATGAAGGGTAATTCGGTTCAACAAGTAGGCTGTAACTCGGACTCATGAACCCGCATGAACATGGGAATTGACATGAAATTAAGCAAATTTTACAGCTTGATGTGTAGTAACCGCATTTCCTTCAGCTTATTCACATAAAACATGTTATACTAGGCTGATTCTTAAGAAGATGTTTATAAATGGTGAGATTCGAATCGCAAAGGTGACTGCATAAACTAATTAAGCCAAGGTCCGGGTTCATACAATGATTAGAATTCGAAAGAGACGGTATTATGCTTAAGAAATTTTACCAGACACAACAAGCTGAATCGCAATTGATTGTCCTTGTAGTCTGTTCCAGCCTTAGGTCCATAGATTTTGGATCCTGTTTTTCCCCATACCTGAATCATCAAACAACAAAATAAGCAAAATTATTCGAAATAACATAGCTAATTCAATCTTGGACAAAGAAATGACAGTTCCAATTCCAAACCCTCTCAAGGAACATAGGGTGATCGACAAAGACACGATCAACTCCCCGTTTGAAGCAGTGGAAGAACCGAACAGTCACAGTTATGTCCCCAACTTTCAGCTGCATATTCAAAACACATAACTCGCTTCGAATTCACTTTGAACCATACACAAACAACCAAAAAAACAGGATTGGGAAACCTTACCTCAACCAAAATACAAGTGTCCCATGCATCCTTGTACTGATCGTACCGAGGAGACACCGTCATAACACGGTGTCCTTTGGCCTAATCAATGGGGAATAACATCAAACACTTAACAAACAAAATGAAACCAAAAATTGTAAATGCAGTATTGCTTGTAAATCTCAATACATACAGCCATTGCAGGAGGAAGTCCACCAAGAACATCACCGAGTCCACCGGTTTTGCTCCATGGACCAACCTCAGCTCCCACAAAGACAATATTCATCCCTGTTCCACAAACAATTTTCCTAGAAAGCTTGTGGTTTGAAGTTGGACCAACTTCTTTTACATCCTTTGCATTGGTCTTCATCTGCAACTTGTCTAGTATGTTCACAGACCTCAAACCATTGTGTGACATGGGTTGATTCCTCAACCCAGTATAACCCGAGTTGGCCTTGGTTTCTGCTCCATGGGAAGTTCTCGAAACAAAGTGAGAAGCCGTCACCGTCGCCATTGCTTTGGATCCGGCTAATATCAAATTCTTCCAAGGCACTAAAAAAGCAAAAATCTCATTTGATTAAAGCCAAAAACATCAAAGAAATTAGAAATATAGTATAGGAAACTGGTTCAATACAGTGATTAATTAACTCACCAGTGCACTTCAAAGAATCCCAGAAATTGGTTAGAGACTTTGAAGTTGGTCGTATGAATTCGCTCTGGAGCAGCCAATTTGTAAGAGAATCCATGGCTGACATGCAATTACACGTGGCCTCACGAGAATGGTTGAATAATCTCCCACTGTCTGAGCCTCGAAATCATTTTCCCACGTGTAAAGTGGGGTCCGTGGAATCAATAATATGCTGGAAATGAATGTGCGGTCTCCAACTTGTCATTGAAATGTGAGCTTAATAAAATCAAATAAATACATTTTATTTTATTTTCTTCTCTTTTTCTTATGGTCTATTTCTGTCACTAGTCCTTGTACTATACGTAAATTATGAGTTGAGTCCATATACTCTGATCCAATCATTCTTAATTCTTGTACTTTGTACAACTAAATTACAAGAATTTAAAATATAAGCCTGAAAATGATCGAATTAAAATATAATGATTGAATATGTGTAAGTTTTTCATAGTACAAGGACCAATAAAAGAATTGGACCTTTTTTTTTTCAAATTGTAACAGAGGTAGTAAACGACACCGCATAATCTTGTGGTTGATGCAATATCGTCCTTAACGATGAGATCCACCACCATATGTCTGTATATGGATAATTTTATTGCCCCAAAATATTATAAAATATTACATCAATCAAAACTTAAAAAAAATCGACAAATATATTTTTTTCTCACCCTAAAACTAAGAAAATATTATTCCCTGTCCTATTTAATATTGATTTTTTAAAGTTAAAATTTTAAAATTTTAATCATAATTATTTTAAATATTTTAATTTATTAAATTTTATAAAATGTACATTTTTAAACTGCTTGATTAAAAGTTTTTAAAATATATTTTTTTTTATATTTTTATCATTAATATATTTAAAGTTATAAAGAGTAAAAGTTAAAAAAAATTGACAAAAAAATTAATACTGGACAAATAAAATACTATATATATTATAGTTTTTTTTTTAACATTTTAAAATTCAAAATTATGAGGCGAATATAATTTTATAAATGCAATATATAAAATAATGGAATCATAGAATATTTAATAAAATATTCTTTTTTCAGTACACATCATATGTTTAGATAGAGGAAGATTTTTTCTGAGGAAACCTGTGAAGAAGGTGAAGGGACTAGGGAGATGAGTGGTTGGAAAATTGCAGGGTTGAACAGATCTTTTGGTACATTTATGGACGCAATTCAACGGTCCGTTAATCATGGATTTAAATTACGGTCGTAATTATATTTTCGATCATAATATTTTTATTATAATTATAAATAAAAATAGATAAATTATGATTATTGTAGATTGTTATTTTCCACAATAATAATTTTAAAATAATGTTAAAATCTTAAAATAACAACCCAAATTCAGACGGATATGAAAAAATCAGGGATTAAATTGAAAAAATTTACCGAATTAGGGAGCTAAATGTTGTTTTATCCTTAAAAAAATAAAACCAAACTAGCAAAGTACCTTTCAAATACCTCTACACCTCTGGAACAATATCTCCATAACAGGCTAAAATGTTTTTATTATTATTATAAACATTAACAAAATCTCGATTTTAAGACATTAAAATTTTAATTTTGGTTAATATTATTTATAGTATAATACATAAAAATATAAAATCAAATATATTCAAAATTCTTTAATTTTTATGTAAAAAAAAAAAAACAGTAATATAAATATTATGTCAAATCATGTGTTAAAAAAATCTCAATTTTAATTATCCTGTAATTTCAGTAATATTTTTAATCTTTAAATATTGATCGTTACTCAAATATTATACTGATATTATTGATGTTCGAATACATATTCTCTACGAATAACAACTATTATTTTTAATCATTGAGGTAAGATGATTCGTGCAAATTGCTTGAAAGATTTTTATTTGTAACATTTCAAAGTCATCAAGCAGGACCACCACATGATCTCATGAAAGTAACACTAACACATGGACATTAATTGAACTATATATAATGAATTATGGAGCAGGTTACTAGATTCGTGGACCATAGTTTTTTATTTTTATAATAAAATAATAAATAATATTTAAATTTATTTTTAATGATATATATAATATATTTTAAACAAAAAATTACTTTTCCGGATCCTTTCCACCAGTTCTCTCGGTTTCCCGTTACCTCTCCCTTCCCTTTCCGTAAATTTCTTCCTCCATTTACCTTTTTATACTAATTTGCCCTACATTACGCAATTGAAGCACAGTTCTGTTTTAAGATTTCAAATAATTTGTGCTTGCGTTCTACGCTACGTCGAGTCTACGGTATCCCAATTCTCTTTAGCCACTAGATAAAGGCCACGTATACCTAGTTCTATTTTATACTGTATTTTCTTTTACTCGTAAGAGATGGTCAAATTCAAAAATATTCTGTTTGATTTGTTAAAGCCAATACGTGAGACTTGACCAACATGACTAAAACTACGTGACAGCCCAAGATTCAGGTCAACACTCAACGTTGGCTTAAAAAAATCCAAGTCATTATAAGAAAATTTTAATATCTATCACTATTAAATCCTTAAATGGACTATAAAATGAAACGTTAAGCATCTACTTGGTACGAAAAATAATTTAAACATTTAACTAAAATAAAAGGTATAGTTTATAACTATTTGACGGTTAAACCCAATTCATATAGCATTTGAAGACCACAATCAAGGACCAAGGAATATATATATTGCAATAAATGCTACTGAACAATAAAAGGAAACATCATATATATGAGCTACTGAACAATGAAAGGAAACTCGATGTTCGATCATGAGATCGTTTTCTCGAAAAATCCATTTATCTGATCGATTCTATTTTGCCGGATTCTGAGTTGCCTATTTGGTCCAATTATTATGAAAACCTAATATAATCTTCGATCCTTTTAAAAGCAGGAAAGTGAGAAGATTCATCCATGGAACATCTCACTTCATTGCAATGGCAATCTGCTTTGCAGGTTGTGGGTAAATCCTTGAGATGATAGACAAAACTATTCGGGATCATAACCTCCTTCCTATTTTTGCAAACCTTCGGGCTACTCCGAATATAACAGCTTTGGTCAAGAGCCCTCGGTCGAGAATACAAGCCACGGCAATGGCCCCGCCGACTACTACAAGTTTGGGAATGTTGTTCTTGCCTAAAGGTTTCTCAGGTGAATTATGAGTCTCGAGGTCTGATGAATCGTTACCGTGGCTTTCCAAGGATCTTAGGTAGTCTGTGGTTACCTTGGTGTTTATATGAGCCATGGAAGCACAATGGGATAGGGGTGCTACGGATGCTCGTTCCTTCTGATATTCACGTAAGCCAGGGTCGATTCTCCTGACGGTTCCCCACATGCCTAGCTTGACTCCGAGCTTTGCAATCTCCCATGGTATACCCATATTTTCATGATGAAAAAGTAGCACCTCGCAAGCACTCAGCTGGCCATCCCCTTTCCTTGATTCAACTGTTCGAAACGTACAAGATGCAAATTATTTAAAGGTTCTACATTAACTCGAAACACAGTATGGCATTCTACGTTTTCTTAATCGAGTGTACCAAGCCAAAATCAAAACAAAACCAATTCCGTTCTTCCTAGAAAATACATGTCTCAAACCTTCTAACAGCACAGGAAAGAAAATGAAAAACGATTTCAAATTAAAAGTATTACCAGCACGAATGCGCCAACTTGAAAAGTACAAATCAACACGCCTAGGTTTGCTTTTTCTAGGAACAGAGGGAAACGGTACTTCCTGAAATAGGGTGAAACATGATACGAAGTTAGCTTTTACACTTCGAAAGCTAGGCAAAACAAATTTACAAAAACGATGCATGGCATGAAGTGTTGTAAACATATAGTCATCGATCTATTATTAGGCACTAAGACTCAAGTGAAATGAACCATAAAGTTAATAAATGAGAGTCGATTCAGCTAAGCAATTATCAGATTTACTCCAACCTAAAAGGTATATTGTTCCTACTAATATTTGATCTAAATGCAGGTTGCAACCGAGTTATTTCTCACTCTGAATGCAGTAGGAAAACAGATTAATAATATAGGGGAAAGTTAGGATAGATTTGTTAACTTCCGGACTTTTAATCAAAGCTGAAAACCGGAACAGAATCGCTTGTTTACCTTTGTAACACAGTAATAAGTCTGCCCAGACGCCCAAATCCGACGACCTATCAGATACTCTCTGTCACTACAGAAGAAAGGAAACTGCAAACCAAAGAACAAGTTACAAAACAATGTTACAAACAATGAAAATCAACCACAAGAACATTTTACGAACCTTGCGAACCCATTGAACCACCATGGTCCCATCAGTGGGAGCCGACTCTAGAGTTTCAGCTCTTAGCAGCATTTCATCCCATTTCGATTTTGCTCGGAATTCGTCATCCCAAAAGAAATCCCTCACCATCTCCGGAGTGGCATCATCGAAAACAGTCCGGCTACGGTATTGCGTAGGACCAATCTAATGAACACCAATACCATAATTCAATACATCAAACGAATTCCAAAACAACTAGCATAGTTCTAGTAAATAACACAAATACGAGGGGGTGAAACATACCTCGAGATCTCTTTGCCAAGCCTGATAGGCCATGGTCGGCGTCGACTTATCCATCATGTGAATCCAAGCAGGACCTCCATCTTTTTCTTCCGTTAACTTAAAAAAATGCTCTAAATCCTCATCTGTAACAAAACCCAGATTTTCCTTCCCACTCCGCGATGAACTGCACAGTTACACAATCATTAGGTGTTGGATGTTGCCAAATTCAAAAACAATCACAGTTCACAATGAGGCAAATTATGAAGTAGCAAACCTGCAATTTGAATGAAGAGTGGGAGACAAAGGGAAAGAATCCTTTTCATCCCCATCATCAGAACTCCAAAAGATACAACCGGGCAACTGAAACTTCACCAAATTCAATCTCGGAATCGAACCAAAACCTGTAGAATTAGACTCCGGAGACGCAACAGTTGAATCCTCCATGAATGAATTCGCCCATTTCGGCTTCCAAACCCAACCAACTAAAACCCCAACAATCACAGCAGCCCATAAAGGAGCTATGAAAACCATTAGCTCGCTCAATACATCCCCAATCGTGGGTTTCATCAAAATCCCCCAGAAAACTGAGACCAAACCCATCGAGATTCCTCACTCGAGTGAATCCAAAAGCGCAGAGATTTTCTCGATGGTTTTGTTTGGAAGAGTTTAACCTTTCCAAGAGTAACCACCACAATTGAAACTGAAAGAGATTGCAGGAGATGTCAATGATATGGGGTTGTTGTGCAGAGAGAGGGAAAGAAGGATAAGGATTTGGTGATAAGCGGTGGAGTCGTGTTCCCGGGATTACCGTAGGCCCCTAAATGAACTCAAATCTCATATACACACTAACACAAACCTATACATATATATACGCAAGAGTAATTATTTCATACAAAAATGAATTTTCATTTTATATGTTTACATTATTATTTTAAAAATTAATATTTAAATTAATGTCATGAATTATTAAAATATTTATATGTACAAATCGGAATCGATTTAAATGATAAATAATTTAATTTTAACTCAAATTTAAGATATTATGTACAATAATTTTTTATTAAAAGATTCAATTATTAAAATTAAATATATAATACGGATCAATCTAGTTAAATAAGACAATCTTAAAATTAGAAAAATAATAATAAAATATTTGATACGGTAACCGAAATAACTATAAAAAGAAAGCGTTATAAATTTTCATGATTTTATCCTAATATCTACGTAAAACATTCTTACCGTTACTCTCATTCATGTTTATCTTGTTTTCTTACCTAACTGATTCGAGTTTAGACATATGTCTGAATCAAAATTCCGACAGGGAATTTGCCAAATGTTTGGTAATAAATGGACAAAACTGGATCAATACGAATCTTCTGCTTCTTTATTCAGAAATTAATGAATTAAAAGAACTGGGTAGCTGGACAATGGATAGACTTGTATTTATATCATATTTATGTTTTTTTTTTCATATAATAATATTAAATTTTAAAATATTGTTTTGATTTATTTCATTTGAATTATATTTTTTATGTATATAAGTGATAGTAGTCATTGTTGTTTTCAAATTTTGTTGTTTAAGGACCTTTTAAGTTTTTTTTTTAATATTAATTAAATATGTTTCTTTATCTTTTTGATATTTAAATATAAATAATACTTAATTGATTTTTGACTTATCTGATTAGCGGTAAATAAAATTTGATTTTATTTTATTAAAATTATAATTTTATAAATTTGATTAAATTTTTTTAAATAAACTTTGAGCTACAAAATAAAATTTCAAATAGCATAAAACTTTTCGATTTTTAAATTGGATTCGAAACCTCCATTTTTAAAATATGTATCATATATAAAAATTAAATTTTAATAAAAAATTAAATAAATCGACTCAACTTATTTAGATTTAAATTTTATAAATTTAATTTAAATTAATAAAATTTAAATAAATAAGTTATAAAATAAAATTCATTAATTTAAATAATTTGTTTTTTTAATTTAACTCGATTAAATATCGTCTTTGATTTTCATAAGCTTTCCCAGTTGAATTTGTGGTCGCCGCGTCGTCTTGGGGTTCGCATCCCATCCAATTTCTCTATAAAATAATTTCACCCTAATAATCAAAGTATGTGGATCATATTAAAATTAGTTGTTTTATAGGTAGATAAAGTTAAATTTATGAGTTTTATTTTATAATTTAAATTTTAATTTAATTTTTAATTGATATTTTGAGTTTTTATATAAATTATGATGTGATTATTATAATATTATAGTATATATTAATTCTAATTTAAATGATTTTTATTATAATATTATTATAAAGTTAAATGGAGGGACTTAATTCAAACTTGAAAACTGATGCACTGATTATAATTTTTTTTGAAATATTCAAAATTTTATTTTATATTTAAAATTTTATTTAAAAATTTTTAAAATGAAATTATGAAATTACGAGTCAAATTTTTTATATATTAAGTCAAAATAATTTTATTTTTTCAAGCCGAGAGTTTTATCACCCTTATATATGAGTAGATATTTACAAAAAGAGATTATTTTTTTTAAAAAAAAAATAAAAGTTTAAATTATTTTTTAAAAAAATTGTTGAAAGTCTAAAAAGTAGATTTAATAAAAATATCTGATTTGTTGGGGGAGAAAATTTACTAATCAATATTCAATTTTTTTTTAAAATATAATAATTTTTTTTAAAAAAATAGAGTTTAAATTGTTTTTTAAATTTTGAAGGACTTAATCTTAATTTTTAAAAATTTATGAACTCTATCTCATCACCGTCCTCCCTAATTTTAAATCGCCATTTTCATTATTCATTTTTCAATTGTTTTAGTGAAATTTTCAGTCTTTTGTTGATGTTTAAAATATCACTTAAAATTTGTTGGTCGGTGAAAATAACCAGCATTTAGTACTAAATAATTTAATTTTAAATTTTACAAAAAGGATAATATTTTTTTAATAATGCCAAAATTGAAGGTTTTAATAGGAGTATTGTATTAATTAAAAGCCAATAATTTTTAAGGGACTAAATTATAAAATTATCATTTTTTAGAACCAAAATACAATTTGTCTGTACCTATTTAAAATGATACTTTTTTAAAGGGATTAAACAACAAATTTACAATTTATGAGGGACTAAACAAAATCTTTATAAAACTAAAATAAAAACGAGGTACAATTTCTTGAAATAAATTATTATTTAACCCTAAATGAAATTATTTATAATATTTTTTCTAAACTTGTATATGGTACAATTTCATGAAACAAATTATTATTTAACCCTAAATGAAATTATTTATAAATATATATTTTTTCTAAACTTTGTATATTAATTTATTAATAATTCATCAAGTATATATTATGCAAGTGACATTATTGGTCAATTTAATTTCAATGTCAGTCCACTTAAAAAGAATCATGCTTTTGGCATGCGAAATTGTGTGTACTTCCTTAAGTGGGAGTTATGGAGTTAGGCCACGGACACGCCATGTAGATGTTGGACACTCTAAATTGTAATAAAACGATGTTATAAACATTTTAAATTGATAGACTTTCAAAGACACCAACTTTAGGACGGTGATACAATCCAGGAAGGGCTGATAATAAGTTTGATCGGTTTGTGAATTATTTAGGTTCGATTCCGTTAAAATTTAATTCGAATGAATTTAATTTAGATTTGATTTGAGATCTTAACAAGTCGAGTTAAATTGATTCAAGCTCAATTCGAAAAGTTTGTAAACATACTCAGAATAATTATATATATATGTACTAAAAGTAAATTTTTAATAAGAGAAAAATAATAAAATAAATTAATGGAAATCTATTAAAAAATAAATTAATTAAAATAAATTGAACATTATATGTTTGTATTATAAGAATACTTCTTGGTTATTTGGATTTATCTATCTTTTAGATAATTTTTTTACCGGACATTAAATTTTGTTTTGGTGTTAATTATGAAAGAATTTTTTTTAATGGAATCACATATTTTATAAAAAATATAATAAAATTGTTTATTTTGAGTTGAGCTCAACGATCTTCAAGTCCAAGACGAGTGTTATAATATCGTTTCCAAGCTGAGCTCGAGCCTAAAATTTTTAGCTCATTGAGTCTCGAACCCGAACTAAGTTTAATATAATTGTTTTCGAGACAAACCAATCCTAGCCAGACTTGAACTCAACTCGACTCGTTATCACCCCTAGAGGTAAATACAGTCGGGTTAAATTTTCTTCGATTCGATCTGATATAACAACAATTTAAAAATATATTCAATCCAATACAATTTTATCATATTTAGTTCATATGCCATATTTAAGAGTTCAAAAAAATTATTCAATATTTTAAGAATAACTTACCTGGTTATTTAAATAAGAACCATGGAGATAGAGGTTCTTTAATGGCGTTTTGAGATGGGGAAGACAATATCTTTACATGGTGACACCTACTCTCTAGTCTCTATTTGTCATAAAAACACACTATCATCTAAATTGGTTTAATTACCATGCAAATCAAAACTTCTACTTTGAATTTACTTTAGTCCTTAATCACAATTTTTTCAAAGCTTTCAATTTAATCCATTTTCGGCTATCAGACAAAATTCAAAATAATTCACTATTTAATGTAATCCAAATTCTATATTTTACGTTTCTCGATATTACAAGTTAATCCTTGACTCATAATTTTTCTAATTAAAAGTAATACTCCAAAATTAATCTAAATAAATATTTTGATAACGATACTCATTCGAAAAAAAAATTAAATTTCGTTTTTAAAGATTTAATTAATTATTTAAATTGATTTTTGAGTGTTATAACTCATCTCTTATTAAATAATTTTTTTATGTTTTTTTAAATAAATAATATAAGAAAGGGTGAGATCTAATATTTTGAGATAAATTTTTATAAATTAATATTTATTCGTATTTTTATAGGTTATTTAATAAAAACATATATTTTATAGATAAAATTATTAAAACTAAAATCTTATAAAATAAGTATCATTTTTACTGGTATCACTTATCTTATTATCAGAGTTCACTCTAATTCTTTGGGCTAAGCTGGAGTGTAAGTTAAATGATTCAAGCTTTCTTGTATTCTCCTTTTGTATATGAAAGAATACGAGTTATGTTCAAGACAAGTAGAATTGACGAAGAAAATAGTGTTCAATTGGATGTTGTTAATATTTATATACAATGCATATAATATAACATGAATGCAAATAATATGGACTATTTACGCTATTAAAGTGGATGAATGCTAAATTTTGTATGATTTCGAGTTTTTAGATAAGACAATAGATAACATTGGTATTATTATCGTTGAATATATAATAATATTATTTCCTCAATAGCTTATCGATACTCTTTATCGATATTTAAAATTATACGAGTGTTTATTGATATTCAAAATTTTACCTATGTTTATAATAATTATAACTCTCTTTTGAACTTGTTCTGAACTCGGCCCTTGTAATGATGCACATGTCCGGTTACAATTTACTTTTTTCAACTTTGGATCAATTTTTATCGAATAAATATCAGATATATTGACGGTTGAAATTAAAAAATTTATACCTAGAGTCAAATTAAACTTGTGCACTAACGGACAATATTCGATAGATCAGAACAATTACTTGATTGTTCAACTTAAACTAATGCACTAACCATTTCGTTAAAACACGAAACATAAGATTAATTAATTTGGTTCCTGTAGTGACGATCAGAGATAACATTTTTTTTTCCATAAAATTCAAATATAGGTTATTAATATTTAACTCGAATCGATTCATATTAGTAAAATAAAATTTTCTCTAAGGGTAGTGGTGGTGATTTAATTCTTATTCTAATCCATACACGATATTTCATGGTATTAAAAATCATTCTCAACGTCCTTAACGAAGCATGATAATAAAATATTTAGACTAAAATATCCATAGATACCGTAAGAAATATAATATTCCAGTGTTTAAAATTTCAAATAACACTTTCAAAACTTATCCCAAAAAACAATCCATCCATCCATCTATATTTGTCTGTATAAAATATTCTGGATGTGTCTGGTCCTAGACATAGCCGATTCAGAGGGATGTATTTTATTTGATGTTCTCTGAATGCCACTATTGTAGTATAATATTCAGACACATATTTACGTTACTAATAGTTTAAACAAGATTCCATGACTTTTTAAATACTAGTTTAAATTAGGGACAATTTATTGGTTGTTATTAGAAAGTTTATTGAATTTTTAAAATTTATAATATTTCGAGTAAATATTGATGACTAGTTAGTTAGAGTTATTTATCTACTCTCGTCTCTTTTTCATAGATATTCGACCAATATGTTTATTAATATTAAGATTTCATAGATTTTAAAATTTATAATATTTTGAGAATCCAAGGATCAGGTTCAACCAATATGTTTGGACTTCAAAGAAGCAACGTTCGGTCTGAAGATCGACAGCCGAGACCGAGTATAGGAGTTTGACTGATGCAATGTTTGAAGTCATGGAGGTTCCAATTCATGAACTGTCAAATATTTAGGGTGATAAAACTATTGCCATTGACCATTGCTATGGCTGCTAATCTAGTAAGACAAAATATGTTAACTTGTACCTATATTTTATTACCAAACAAAGTACTCGGGAATTGTCAAATTGCTGATTATTTACTAAGTCCCTGTCTGCCCCACAATTTGCTGCATCAGTCCATCATCAACTGCTTTATTCTCATTGGAGCTGCTTCAACAAAGAGATATAACTCTAGTACTTCAACTCCTGCATTTTGATTTTCCAATAATCAAGTAGAGTTGCATAACATGGCACTCCAAGCAACAGCCGCCGCCACCTCCTTCTCTTACCTCTTCATGAGAAGAGTCTCTTGTCCAATAGTTCAGATCAAAGTGAGAGGAAACGCTTGCTTTGCTTCTACCAACTCATCATCAATATCAGCCGCCGCATCACAGCAACCTCCGACGATGACGACCTGCCATCAAGACCAGGCAGTGCGTCCATTGCAGAACTTTTCTCCGGACAGATGGGGGGATCGTTTCATAACTCTTCCATTCAATAACTTGGTAACGATTAGATTTTGCTTATTTTCTATGATATAACTCGTGAAATACATGCAATAGGTTAACTAACGTATAAGTTTTTTTTATATATAATTTTAGTGATTATAAGTTAATATTTGTTTATATTTTTTATTAATCATTTAATAAAAATACATATCTTAATAGATAAAATTTTTAAAATTTGAATCTTATAAGATAAATATTATCTTCTTTTTTACTGGTACAACTGTTGTATTGTCAATACCTACATAAAATTACATCAAATTTATAAATTATATAATTGTGTTTTAATAAATTAGACAAAACCTTTAAATCTTTAAGCCAGGTATACCGAAACGTACCACTATATTATAAACCCTTAACTTTTCAAAGATTTGTAAGATACTGTTTTGTCCACGTCCATCTATTTCGGTGAAGATTTTGACTTTTTGTTGATAAAAAAAACATCTACTATCGAATTTAGATAAATTAATTGGTGTATAAGTTAGATGATTCAAATTTTCTTGTATTTCTTTTTATATGAAGGAATTTGAGTCATACTCAAAACAAGTAGAATTGATGAAGAAGATGGTGAAGGAAATGTTGATGAGCTCTAGGGATGATCCCATTGAAAATATACTTTTCATTAATTTTCTATTCCGTTTAGGAGTATCATATCATTTTGAGATCGAGATCGAAGAACAATTGGGTCATCTTTTTCGTACATCTCCAATGGATAGCAAGGATTATGACTTGCACACAATTGCTATCATATTTCAAGTTTTCAGATCACATGGTTATAAAATTTCTTGCGGTAAGTGTTTGTTGATGCAAAAATAATTGAAATATAAATTCGAATACCATTAATTGATGTACTGTGATGGGTGAATTTTAAACCAGATGTGTTCAACAAATTCAAGAATGATGATGGTGCGTTTAAGGAAGAATTGACCAGTGATATCAAAGGTATTATAAGTTTATATGAAGCATGTCAATGGGGAATGCACCAAGAGCACATTCTAGACGAAGCTCTTACCTTCACAACATTTCACTTGGAATCTTTATTAGCAAGCCAATCATGTCCCGATCATCTCAAAGAATACATTAGAAATGCCTTAAAATTTCCTTTTCATAAAGGTATGCCGAGACTAGAATCAAAGCAATACATCATTTATTACGGAAATGATGAATCGAAGAATGATCTGTTGCTTAAATTTGCAAAATATGATTTCAATCGAGTACAGATGCTGCACCAAAAAGAACTTGGCCTCCTTTCAAGGTACTTTTAAAGAACTTACTCTTACTATTTGTAGGTTTCAATCGACTGTATATTTACATGATTTGATATAAAAAAATAGAGTTGCCTATGCATAATTAGTTATGATCTGTGTCACAGTTGGTGGCAAAAGGAAAATATAGCTTCAAGGTTTCCACATGGAAGACAAAGACTAGTGGAATCTTTCTTCATGGCAGTTTCAATGCTCTTTGAACCACATTTCGCACTTGCTCGTAATATAATGTCTAAATGGTATATAGGTCTTACATTAATAGACGATACTTTTGATGCATATGGTTTATACGAAGAACTTCGATCTTTGAACAAGGCAATAGAAAGGTTAGTTTTTTGTTTTTACTTAACTGTTAATCTCAGTCATTCATCTCATCAATTAACAATCCAAAAAACGTATAAAATTTAAAAATTCTTATATTATGTAAATGGATCTATATCTTATATATACATATAAAGATACATCTTCCAATATATTGTAACAACAATAGTGTCAAGTGCTGATTGATTAAAAATTTCATGGTCAGATGGGATAGGACTGCTACGGATGATTTATCAGGGGAATACTTGAAAAAGATTTACGAGGTTTTCTTAGATATTTCTGATGAAGTAGAGGATGCTGTGAGCAAGGAGGGAAGATCGTGGAGTGTCTTTCACGCTAAAGAAGCGGTAAATCAATTTGTCAAACAAGCAATTTAGTTTTGTTAAATTGATTTGAGTTTCTATGATTAAAAAAATTATTTCAGGCATCCGCGATAGAAACGAAAAGTTTTTACGACCCTTTTAAATTTAGGATTCAGGGATATAGATTTAAATATATGGAGTTTATAATTTTAAGGTTTATGATTATGATTAGGGTTAGAGTTTTAGAGTAATATAGTTAGAGATTAGGTTTTAACCTATAAATTTTAACCATAAACCTTAAATTTAAACTACAATCCTTAAATTCAAAACTTCTACTCTTAAATCTATAAATATTAAATCTGAAATGGAGTTCTTAAACACTAAAATTGATATGCTTGTGAAAATAAAACTCTTAAATATTTGTACATAGAATAATTACTCTTCTATGATTTGAATTTACCACAATTAGATGAAACAACAAGTACAAGGCTACCATGTTGAAGTCCGATGGTTGCATGAAAATACCATACCAACGTTTGGTGAGTATTTTGAAAATGGACTATTGTCCATCGGAGCCATTCCAACCTTAGCTATACTCATGATGGGAATGCAAGAAGCAGATGAAGATGCGTACCGGTGGCTCTTAAATTGTGATGCCACTATTATCAGAGCTATGTGTGTGATGTGTCGTGTTTACAATGATATACGTAGTAATGAGGTACATCTTTTATTTGTTTGTTTTTCTTTCTTCTATTTTATTTAGTTATGTCTGTGATTGAATTTTTTGTAGGATGAAGAGGAAAGAAGGGGACAAATATCTGGCTTAACTTGTTATATGAAAGAATATGATGTCTCAAAAAAAGAAGCAATTGTTAGTTTTTGTGAAAGAATTAAGGTTGCGTGGAAAGACATGAACGAGGGTTTCATGGAGACAATGCCAATACCGATCCCGAAACGAATCCTGATGACAGCTTTTAACATTGCTCGTGTACCAGAGCTATGTTACAAGGATGATAATGGATTCACTAAACCAGAAATAACTTACAAAGATTACATCACAAAAGTTCTAATCCAACCAATACCCCTCGAAGAATAGGACATGCAGCCTGCAACTTTCCTTCTGGTTTGTCATATTAATCCTTAAAAGACAGCACTTTAGTGTGTTTTGTCTGAGTCATACCAGGTGTTTGTAGTTAGTTGTAGGGATGTTGGTTTTTAATTGTCTGGTGTAGGAAGATACATCATATATGTAATCTGCAATTGGGTGTTGTACTATTGCATGAGCTTCTTAAGCTTCTTAATAAAATAATAATTGTAAGATAATCTGAGAATTCGACTCTATAACGATTGTCGTATTTTTCGCCCATGATGAAGTCACCAACGTATTCAATACATATACATCTGCCCTAAGCTCGGAAACTTTTAGTCCGATATCCCGAGAGGCCCCTAACCCCTCGGCATTGGCAATACTCCCACAATCAGTTGGATCCGAATTATCTCGCACAGAGACTCAAGGACAAAGTTAAAATTTAGATTAAGAAAGTAAAACACAAATGATTAAAGGTAAACTATTATGTTAGTCACTTTTGTTTATCCAATATATTTTTTGTCATCGATTTTGAAAGGGATGTTAAGGTTTGATCATTACAACGTTAAGAATAAATATCGTTAAATATTGACAAAAAATGGTCTAACACAATAAAAAATAAAAAATACTAAGTAGAATGGAATGGAATATTAAATTCATTTAGTAAGATTATAAGTTTAAATTCAAACTTTATAAATGGGGTATATTGGTTGTGAGTTTTGAAAATCTGGTAATATTCGATCCGAATTAATCGATCTCGGATACAGATGGTTAAAAACAGGGGATTTTAAGTCTTTTCAAGCATGGGAGGACGAGGAGGTAAAAGGAAGACTACCAAGGATGAGGAAACGGATTCGCCTAGGGAAAGGAGCTGCGTCGAACAAATGATGAAGCAGTCTAGCCAACACCACCGTGCACTCCTCCATCAGCTCCGCCACAACGGCCACCAGAATCATCTCTTTTTTCAACACTTTCAGTGATGGGGAAAAAAGGTTGGTTTGCAAATACAATGGAAGGAATTGTGTTTGTGGGAGACAGCTGCCGCAGCTGATTTAGTAGTTTCAACAGTGGCGGCAGCGGTGGTGGTTGGTTGAGGAGTTTCCTCCACCTGGAGTGTGAAGATGCGCCAACATGGAAGTTTTCAAAGTGCTGAATCTTAGGTATTGGTTATATAATATAGAAATACCCTAGAAATGGTTGGCACTTGGCTCTGCTTATCCTTATCTTCCAACTATTATTTTATAATTATTAATTTAAACTATTCACATGAGATTATCAACATTTATTATTTTATAATTATTAATTTAAACTGGTTATTCACAGTATATGCATACACGTGGGGTACAATTTACACAACCTGATCAAGTCTCATACGACCATACTAAGAAACAAAGATCCAAATCATCTCCATATTCCCATGGCAAGAACCATGAACATAGTAAGAATGAAGACGGTGATAACAAGAATCGACAGGGAGCTAAAGTGACGATGATGATGAATGGGTGCCGAGTTTGATTGCACTGATGGACATGT
This sequence comes from Abelmoschus esculentus, assembly GCA_035048815.1. Classification (NCBI taxonomy): domain Eukaryota; kingdom Viridiplantae; phylum Streptophyta; class Magnoliopsida; order Malvales; family Malvaceae; genus Abelmoschus; species Abelmoschus esculentus. The sequence goes on along the minus strand of JAUCBN010000061.1, from coordinate 7,235,433 downwards.
TTCACTGCTACCTTGCTCACCATCTTGCTTCACCCTCTGCCTCAGTTTTGTAGAAGATTCTTTGGCAATGTCCTCGATGCCGTTGAGCTTGAATGGTTGGTTCTCTTTCTCTGACTCATCAGAGGTAGAAGTCTGTCTTGTAGATTCTGCTTCTGTGACCTGCATTGCAAGCATTGAATGATTTCCTTCAATAAACCAACATTACACACGACCTTAGCCAAAATGGAAAGAAAGGTACGAAAAATTCGCTTCAATATATTGTCTCAAAATTAGCTTTTCTTGGTTACACTACCTCACTTAGAGAAGACCGAACTTCTTCTTCTTCACCAGGGATGGCACTTCTAGTTTTGTGATCATCAACACAGCCTGCAGAAACTTTCATTGGCCCACAAGAAAGTTTCTTTTGCAGGCGTATTCTTCTCGGGGCAGTGCCCTGATTTACGGTGTTATCTAAATTCTGTCGTTCCTGAGGTCCACGGGCCCTAATCCTGATTCCAGTTCCAGTTCCAAAGTTTTCAAAATTTGACTGTTGAGGAGGCTGGAAGGCTCTAGCCTTCATTCCAGTTGTTCCACCAAGATCACCGGCATCATTGTTATAACTCTTCAGACTGGCTAATTGTTGCAAATAATTAATATCACCCATAGCAGAATCAGTGGAATAATTTGCTTGTCCAACTGAATAATTTCCAATATCACCAATATTTCCCATTGTACTCTCTTGGTCATAAAGTTCTGTTTGAGCACAGCTCGGTTGTAAAGAAGTTGGCATTTGCACAGATTCCTTATGATCAATATGCCCACCAAACCAATTGGGAGCTCCAATCTCTGATTGATACTGGTAAAGGAAGTCGAAAATATGGAACAGATGTATGAATCCAACAGTAAACCAAATCAAATTTCCCTAGAACTAGAAGCAAAAAAATAAACACAAACAAAGGGAAGAAACCAAAGCTAGTATCAAGTTATTCCTTTACCTGTTGCAGCATTTTAGAGTCTGCATCACTGTATATGCCATTTTGCTTGAGAGCGGAGGTTTCTGGTGAGATGAATAAACTATCAGGCAAGGGCATCCCAGTTCCAGGAAACGAGCTCTTCTGACCATTCAACTCCATACAGAGGTCATCATCGTTCTTGAGGACCTCATCCAACAATGAGAAAGATAAATCTTGTTCACTAGTCCCATCCTGGAACTGATATCCGATTTGATCATGGCCGAAATCATTTCCATAAGGAGAATCCATGCTGAGAGGCAGATCATAAGAAAAACACGAGTTCATTGGCAAGAAGACTTTGTTGTCGATTACACCGAAATTAGGCTCATACATATTCGAATTGTCTCCCTGAAGAAATTTCTGTGTTAAAAAAAAAAGACAATGGTCTCTTATCAATAATCACAAATTCACAATACAGTCCACTATATAATAATGAATGCAACAATGACAAAATATAAGATAAATCGTCCACTTCAAATCTCTACCATATTTTCTTCAACAGCATTATCTTCTGCATCGGAAGTCATATGACTATTGCAACTGCTGTCACCTGTTACTTGACTATTATGCATTAAGTTATCCGGCTTTTGAGCTTGCGTCTCAGATGACACTGTATCTTGGAGCAGATCCGATGAAGTATCATCAGGAGAAGACTTTGTCATTGCAGGCGAAAACCCAGGTTGTTCTACTTCATCATCCTTCCCAATATCACTCCTCTCTTCTGGTTTATGAAACAACTTACATAGGACAAAAGCACTCTGCAAGAAAGGAAATCGCAAAGTTATAGAATCATTCCATTATCCTCTTAACTTCCCTTCTTGGCTTTTTAATCAAACTGAAACCATAGCAAACTTATCAAGAAAGTGATAGTATTTGAAGTAACTTAAACTAAAAACAACTGAACACTATATAGAAAACCTGTCCAGGGCCGGTGCCATCGAGGTCCTTGGTCATGGGGCGGTACTCGTGCATGATCCAGTTAGTACGTTCACCCTTGGGAGCACGGCCCTTGTAAAAAACCAAGGTCTTCTTCATGCCAATGAGCAATTTTTTCGACTTGATGGTTCGATCCTTGCCGGTAGCTTTCCAGTACCCTTTATCGGTAGCTCTGTTGGAGTGGTGGCCAGTCGGGTACTTCCTGTCACGCGGACAGAAGAAGAACCACTCCAGATCATCCGATTTTATCACAGACAGTCCTGAATTCAATTCAAACCATCCCAGATATAAAAATCTAAAAAAAATAAATTATAATTTTGGAATCTTAAAAATTCTCAGCACACTGAAGACGAATTTCCCCCTAAAGGAATAAAATTAGGTTTTACCGAAAAAATCCAGCAGCGGAAAAAAGCTGGAATCAAAATTTATGAACTAAATTATTGGGAATAAAGGAATTGAAGCTGACGCTTAGGTTTATGCTAAGACTAAATCTATGGTATCAAAGATTCAGCCCAATCGTACACCAAATCATTTCTTTCTTCTAAAAACTAAATTAAACGCAAAAGAAAGAAAGATTTTCAAAGAAAGAATACCAGGTAAATCCCAGGGCTCCCATTTGCAGACATCAATTTCAGGGATGACTTCGACCTCGGAATGACGACCGTTGATCTTCAATCTGAGGTAATGGTTGATGAGCTCTTCGTCGGTCGGCCTGAATCTAAACCCTAAAGGCAGAGATTCCATAGTCAAAACTCCCATTTTTTCCCACTTTGCTAAAACCCTAATTTCAATTTCTGTAGTTTTTCTTTGTAAAGACTGTTTTCCTATTCGTTTTCTGCTTTATTTTCCGCTAAATCTTTGCTCAGCTAAATTTGTTGATGGAAAATAACCTACTTCGGTCTGGTTGCTTGGCATGTGACTCTCACGTGACATTATGCCGACGTGTCGCTTCACCATTCGTCCGCAGCAAATTCAGGACTGCGCGTTAACGGTTTTTTCTCTTACCGCGCCGTTAATATGGCAGGGAAATCTGTTATTCGTAAAAAGAAGTTAATTTTACTAATCATCAAACTATGATTAAAATTGTAAACTTGTCCTTAAACTTCAGAACCTTTTAATTGAGTCCTTAATATTAGGGGAGTGCATAATTAACTATAACCGTGAACCTTAATCGTTAATCGACTAATCGTTATATTTTAGTTAACTAAATTGTTAGGAATAAAAATTTTGATTAACCAAAACATTGATAATGATAATTAATTATTACGATTACGGTTAAAAATTTTAATATAGATTAATCGTTATTATATATATTAAAAGTAAAATACTTTCAACTAAAAGTTCAGCCCCGCACTCTTTTCTATTTTCTAAACCCTATTTGTAATACAATTCATAATTTTTATCTTTGATTTATTAATATTATATTATATTTCTTGCACTAACTTGTTTCATATTTTTAAATATAGGATCGAGGAATTTAATACTTAATCAACAAATAATTATAATTTATATTAGTTAAAGATTACGGTAATAATAATGCATGTAATTGAACTAAATCTAAATCAATCGAAAAAAAAATAATAATATTATAAATAAAATAGGGAGAAAAAAAAAAGCACCTCAATAATTCAACGTTTTCTGCCTTCTGCCCTATGTTCTCCGCTTTTAGTTAAAAGAGGACAAGAAAAAAGCTTTTGTCCGAAGCTTGGTTTTCTTTTTAGTATTTACGAACGTATTTATTTAAATGTTTATTTGAGTATTTATGAATATATTTGTTTATTAGTTTTCGAACATATTTATTTATATATTCATAAATATTAATTAAATTCAAATTAATTAAATAAATAAAAACAACAAAATAAAACTTATATTTTAACTTAAACTTATGTAACAATTTTAACAACAACAAAAAGTAATAATTTTTATTAATAAATATAAACAAATTAAATATATTTTTATTTATGTTCGTTCGTTTATTACATGAATATAAAATATTATCAATATTAATTTATTTAACTTAAGAACAAAAATTATAAATGATTTATGAACGATTTGTTGAACCCTCTGCACTATGGGTGGACAAAATCGGGTACCCGGTCAATTTGAATAAAATTGGTCCCAATCACAGTAACTATCGGTTCCTGAAAATTAGAACCGGTCTCAGTCTCGGTCACACTGGGTCTTAAATTTTAAGAACCAGTCCCGTTACTTGTAGGAACCGGTACCAATAACAGGTATTCGGTCAATTAGTTTATTCTTAAGAAAATTTGAGTAATTAAAGAAAAAAAATTCAACCACCAATAATAATATTAAATAATAAAATTAGAATATTATAGGTTTGAAAATTAAAGTTTTAAAACTAGTCATACCCATAATATTCATAAATAAAGAGAAAGTTTGATAAGAAAAATAAACAAAAGAACATTATATATTAAAAGCAAGAAAACTAATATCGGATATTTGGTATTGGTCTCACTCCTATTGGGTACCCATCGAATACCAGGTCTAAAAAAGCAAGATCCAATCTCGATCCTGATTATGACCGAGATCTAAATTTTAGATCCACTCACGATCCTACCAAAATTAATACAAAAAAAATTCATCAAATTTTATCTAATCCAAAATCAAAATCGAATTTTTTGTCCATCCCTACTCTATACATTTTCGCATACTTAAAATTGTTTTTTTTTTTTTTTTAATTCAATAGTCAAAAGAGATTGGAGCGGGCCTTCCGAGCCATAGCCTTTATTCGCGCACGCACTTGTCTCCATGCCCCTATAAGGGGAACCCTGTCTCTGCCGCATTATTCAAATAAATATAAGAAAATTATAAAATATACATATTGATATTTTAATGATTATACAATCGTTTTAGATAAAAATAAATATTTAAATGAATTAAATTGAATAAAAAATTTGAGTTAATTAAATTGATGAAAAATATTTTATAATTTAAATATTATTTAAAAATTTTCTAGTTAATTTTTGAGTTTTGTTAAAATATAATTATAAATATTTATAATATTATGATATTAATTTTTTAAGTTTAAATAGAATTCTATAACTATATACACGATATATATAATATTTATTTATATTTTTCATAAGTGATATATATAATTACATATATCAAGTAAAGTTGATAGACTCAACTTAAATTTAAAAATTAATTTATTAATTATTAAAAAAATAAGTTATTTAAGTTCTCATTTTATAACCTGAATTTTGTTATAAATTTTTTTCTGACATGTGAAAAAATTATAAAATAAAAAATTAAATAACTTAAAATTTTTAATAATTAGTAAATCTGTTTTTAAATTCAAGTCTAATCTATCAATTATATATTATATCCCATAATATATATGTCTATTGAATATAATTATAGAAAGATGTTTAAATTAAAATAAATTAGTATTATAATATTATAAACATTTATAATTGAATTTAAATAAAAATTTGAGTAATTTAACTAATAAAAATATTTATTTTTAACAATGTATCCCAAATATGAGTTAACTTATAGAATTTATTTGGATTGTCAAATAAAGCCCAAAATTTTGGAGAATCCAAATCAACACTTGTAACAAAATTAATTGAGTGATTAGATTGAAACTTTTTAATTTAATTGTATATTTACTAATGATAAAATTACTTGTATAATTTATTTAAAAATAAAACCTTTTTCACTACACCCTTTTACGTCCATTTATGATTTAAGAACGTAATATTATGATAGAAAAATATATAAATGGTCTTTAAATTATCTCAAAAAATATAAATGATTACTAAATTTTTTAAAAATTATATAATGAGTATTAATTTTTATTTTGTTGTTATAAAATAGTCTTTGGTTCGTTATTTTTTGTTCAATAAATGGTATGACAGTTATGAAAATTTAAATAATAATACATTTAATCAATTTAATCCCAATTAAACTTTTATTATCGATATTTAAATTGATTGAATGTGTAAATACTGAAAATAATGATTATTTCGTAACAAAAATTAAAATTTAATATTCATTATATAACTTTTAAAATTTTGGTGACTATTCTATGTTTTCTGGAATAATTTAGTAATCATTTGTATATTTTATCCTAATTGTTATAATCAATTACTTAAATGACTGGTTACAATTTTTAGAAATACAATCTCATTTGTAAACTCACTAATAATATAATGGTATGTGGTGTAATTTACCTATTATATAAAATAAAACTAATATTTAGTGTTTAAAAATAGGAAAATTCTACGATGCGCGTCGAACAATGTTGAGCACCACTAATATTAAATATTGTTAAACACCATTAAATTAATTAATAAAAATTTAAAATCTCAAAGACTCAATATATAATTAATAAAAAAATGATAAACTCAACAAATAATAAATAATTATATAATAAATCCTTTAAATTTTTATTTTTTATAAATTAATTTAATAATATTCAGCAGTGTTATGATTCATTAATGCGAGTGAGGTTCGTATATGTTATGACTTATCCTTAAAATTACTTCCGCAGATGTTGATTCACAGAGTTCATTAATGCCAGTAAGGTTCGTATCACTTTCGTAGGTAGCCACGTAAGCCATGTAGATCCCGCGCTTTTAAAGCACGATAACAGTATCCACGTGTCAAAATATTATTGGATGGCTTACTCAATGCTCTACCTTTTTTCTAGAACCGTGGACACAAAACTATCAACGAGGAAATGTTAGGAATTTTGACACAACCAACCATCAACGTGGAAAAGTAAAAGGAAATCTTTTGCTCTGAGGATGAAACAAAGGGGAACGAAGATTTAATGCTTGAATTGATAAAAATTGAGGGGGGATGGTTTGCAAGGAGAATAAATGTTAGAGGCCATTAAAGTAAATTCGATAATTTTCGACGGGACATATTTTTTTATTAAAAAGAGAATGTCACTTCACGTATCATTAAAGATTTTTCCTAATCTAAATGGAGGGAAAAAATTACGTTTAACAGTAAAATACACGTATTAAGACTAAAATAATTTAGTGTGAAAGGAACGACTAAAGCGATGATAAGGAGGGTCGACCCTATCACGCAGAAGTAAAAGGTTGAATCTATTCAGGAGCATCATCTAAGATGATAAGATTAAAATGTATTAAACATCTAACGACCAATCATTAGAATGAAAAGAAACAATGACATGAATAAGTTACAGGCTATTTGTCGTAGCATCATGGTCACGAATGAACCTTATTGCGACGGAGCTATCTGATTAAACAATCAAACGATTAATAACAAAAGAAAAAGCAATCTATTATATAACAAATTTCATGTAATAAACATGCAAAAGCACATTTATATTCGATTTGAAATCTAATGTCAATCGAAATTTTATTAAAATAAAAAATTATATCATCACATCTTGTATTTGAATGATTATTTTGTTTAATCGTCAATATTCGACTCATTAGTTGACTAATTCAAATCATATAGAAAATATGATGCTGGAACGATTCTCTCAACTCAATTTTTTTTATTCACAATGTTAGGATTCAACCTCTAATCTTACATAAGAGATATAACGCTTAATCTTGTTAGGCTAACTAATTATTGATGAACTCGAATAACTCTCCGATGGTGTTATTAATTGAATATAAATAAATCCAAAACAAAATTCCTAATTTAAATTAGGATAAATTCTACAAATATGAATAGTACAGGGACTTGGAGCAGAATTTAACCAAATATGCAACTACCAAATCCAAACGCGGATGGAACGCGGTGCGGTTAAATGTCTCGTCGTTGAAATTGGAAAAGAAAAGGATTAATGAATTTTCTAAGCACTTTCCATCTTGTTTCCTGGACAGTATCCTATGGGTCATCTTCCTTTTAATACTCTGAGTCAAATTCCTTCCAAATTCTAATTATCCCCATTTCCCCTATCTTGAATCTTCTCTTCTTCCACTTCAACAACAAAAGAAATTACTGGGTGTTCGAAAAAAAAAATCTTTCTTTTCCTTTAAATTTTTTAATCTTTAGCATGGGTTTTCTGTTACTGAATTCACTTCCACTCGGATTCCGATTCCGACCGACGGACGAGGAGTTAATTGATTTTTACTTACGGTCTAAGATAAACGGCAACAACATCGATGGGATTGAAGTCATTCGTGAAATCGATGTTTGTAAATGCGAGCCATGGGATTTGCCTCACTTATCCGCTATAAAAACTCGAGATCCGGAATGGTTTTATTTTTGCCCGGTTGACCGGAAGTACCCGACCGGCAATAGGCTCAATAGGGCTACAGAGGCTGGTTACTGGAAAGCAACGGGAAAGGACCGGAAGATTAAGTCTGGGTCCAACTTGATCGGCATGAAGAAAACCCTGGTGTTTTATAATGGCAGGGCTCCGAGAGGAAAACGAACTAATTGGGTTATGCATGAGTACCGTACTACCTTAGACGAGCTTGACGGCACCAAGCCTGGACAGGTTACAACTTGATTACTGTCTCTGTTTTGATTCAAATTTCAGCTTTTATTGCGATGAAAATTAGGGTTGATTTTGTAGTTTTGATTGGGGAAATTGGTTGATATCATGATTGGTAGTTCAATTGTATGGTTCTGTATATTATTGTTTTTCCCCTTCATAATTGTTGTCTTTAATTCTCCTGCAGAATCCGTTTGTAATTTGTCGTCTATTCAAGAAACAAGACGAGACCATTGAAGATATCAACGGTGATGAAGTTGATCAGGCTGTGTCGTCTCCGACCGAAGACATGGTATCCATGTTAGAAGTGCTTCAAGACTCTCCCGTGGTAGAGGGTGAAGCCGAAAGAGTGTTTGATACCGCTGAAAATCGACCTTTCAGTTTGCCCGAACCTAAACTCGAGTGCAACTGGGATGGCTATAAAGCTCATGGTGAAATGGATCAAGTGGCAGATATATCCCCTGCAGAGGTGAGAAGGGAAAAAAATGCTGAATTTTGATTTGTATTTTGTTGTAATATCAGCTGACTGGTGCTTGATTTTCAGGCGGATCTACTTGAAGAAGCTTTGAATCATTTCTACGATCCCGTGGAGGAGCCATTATTTTCTCCATTGCACAATCAGATAGAATCTGAGCAGGCACCTTGGATGTTTGATCACGTTGTAAACGGTTTCGGTGGAGTGGAATTTCAGCATGGAACAAATGAAAATGATATATGTATTTCGAACTTCTTGGATTCCATCATGAATAATTTGGACGGTGACTCTGGCAGTCGGAAGGATGGCAGATCATGCGGTGAATCAGATGAAGTCACTGAAGTGCTGGTGAGTAGAAACTAACTAGTTACATATTGTTTATCATATCATATGTTTTTGCTTGTAGCTCATCAAGATTCATTCAAATGTTATAACTTGTTGAACACTGATGAATTATGATCCTGTATAACAAGAATTTTCCTTTGGAACAGCTCGGGACAGAAACCGTCGACAAGGGGACTCCTCTAGGGACCACACTAAATACCTCAATCCCGAGTTGTATGCAGGACGCCAATTTTTCCAGCACTGTGCCGTTCTACAATGTGCTAAATAGTGATGTAGAATTTAGCAATCATACAGATACATCTTGTAATGTTGATAGTGCTATCACTGGAATCAAGATTAGGTCTCGCACTCCTCGAAGTCAACCGGACACTGAGCACTCCATGATACAGGGTAATGCGCCAAGAAGAATACGTCTGCAGCGTCACCTTCAGGTAAATTTGTGACTGATGCCTGTATAAAAACCAATGTCATATCTGGAAATGCATCGGACCTTATAAAGTTGTCTTTGCAGGAGGTAGAAATATCGGAAAAGGGTGGTATCATTGTTGGCTGTGATGCTGATCGTGCTACCATGGACGAACCCCAGGGAATACCCCCTTCTAAGTTGAGCAAGTCATCTTGGTGGTCTAAGTTTTCAACACATCGCTCGCGTAAGCCATTCACAGTTACTTTCCGAGTTGCCATCCTGTTAATCTTGTTTGTAGGTTTGATTAGCACATCAAATATCTTGTAATTCATTGTGTATATTCATTCATTCATTTCATTTTGAGGCTCACTTCTAGGTAGAAACTGCGGCAGTGATTTTGAGTGCTTGCAATTTATGTATGACATACCTGTTTAGTTATTGATAATATAGAAGAGTCTATATATAACTGCTTATCTTTCTGCTATTTGCCTACTGTCTCATGAAGAAAGGTTTATTTCAAGACAACAAAAACCATTGATTTTGCATATGAATTCTGTCAAAATTGTCAACAATATTTGATACTAGTTCACAGAACTAAATCGGAATTCATTGACTGATTGCGATAACGAAGATAAGACACATTCAAAAGTAAGTTGCGAGCTCCATTGATAGCACTAACAATGTCCCGGTTGCGTCTTGGCGGCCTTGCTCCTCGATACCCCGGTCTGCGTCATGAACAACTCAATGCCCCTAAGCTCAACACCAGCAGTCAAAGCAGAGGTGTCGGGTTTTGCCAACACAGATGATATATCCGGCATCTTGAATTTCTGAGCAGCTTGTGCCTGTAACCGAGAGGTCCGACAATGACATATTTCCATCAGGTAGTTTAACAGGATTGAAAAGAAAACCAGAGAATTTATACATTTTTGGCGACCCTGCTTACGCCAGTAACAGGCTTCATTCCCAGCTTTTGCATTGGTTTCCTACTACTACTCTCACTTCTGCTTTTCTTCGAACTTCCATCAGCACCTGCAAATAATGTTTCGATATCCAAAAATATCTACTTGGACAAACAAGATCAATGAGCCTATATGTGTATATATTCAAACAAGATCAATGAGCCTATACGTGTATATATAAAAAAATATCTAAACCAGATAACATGAACAAACAACATCAAAGGATATAATCAAATAAACCAGGACAGATTGACCTTGTAACTTCTTCAATCTCCATTTAAAGTCAAGTAAGTTAAAGTTTCTTGAAACAAAATTAAACTAATGTTTCAAAACGGATCATACAATAGAAAGGACAATCCAAACTGAGAGACTGGTTTTAATCAAACAAGCCGAATCCCATATCATCGTCACTCTCTTCCTTTTCTTCTTCCTTTTTCTCCTCAGCAGCGGGAGCAGTCTCGGTACCACCGCCGGCAGCACCAGAGGAAGCAGCAACGGCAACAGGAGCAGCGCCACCACCGGAACCAACGCTGGTGATTAAGTCATCGACATTGACCTTCTCAAGCAGCTTGGCAAAAAGGCTTGGCCAGTAAGATTCAACGCTCACGTTCGCCGCCTTCACCAATGTAGCAATCTTCTCAGCCTACAAATACATTTCAAGCATAAATAAAACAGAAAGAAATAAAAAAAAACAAATAGAAATAATTATAGGCAATGAAAAAGAAATTAGATTCAACGCACAGTGATCGAGATTCCATCGTCGTGGAGGATCAAAGCAGCGTAAGTACAGGCGATTTCGCCGGTGGCCATTGTTTTCTAGATTATTCAACCGTAAATCTGCGAATCAATAATATATCAAGCATTCATTTTAACTGAACTTAAATTAAACAATATAAGCAGAACACATTGAGTGGGGAAATACCCGGCGCTAGGGTTTGGGCTGCGTTGATCCGTCGTCGGCGAGGAAACGAATCAAAAGAATGATTATATAGATACTGAAAATCCAGGTAGAGAGAGGTCTAGGGTTTTCGGTTATGAAAATGGGCCAAAATATTTGCTTTGTTGGGCTTTAATTTCCTTCCGGGTCAATTTTTTTCATTGGGACCCTCACTCAAAAATATAAAAATATTTTTAAAATATTATATTAACAATATGTAAATTGAATTAATTATGTATATATTATATTTAAATCTGAGTTATTTAAATAAATTATCATAATTTATTATCGAGATTATTTTACGAGTTCAAAAAATAATTCTTGAATAAGAGTATTTAAAAAAAGTGTAGTCTCTTTAACTAAAATTTTTAATAATGTTGAAAGATTTGGTAAAATAAATAAAAAATTAAGAAAAAAACTAATTAAAAATACTTAAAATTTAATATAATTTTTAAAATTTTTTGAAGAAACAAATTTAAACTTTTGAAATTTTTAAAGACAAAATTCAAATTTTTTAAAATTCTAAGGGTCTGTGACTCCATTAACCCCTTGAACGATCTGCAACCTTTTTCGGTCAAATTATTATTGTAAGAAAAAGGCAAAACATGTAATGTCACGATGTATACGTCACTTGAGATTTGATTATTTTGATATTATTTATTAAAAAAAAATGAAATCGTAGATCCAGAGATAAATAATTAAAATTGTTGATGTACGGTGGTTAAATGACTTAAAGACGTAGATTTTAATATAATACGATTGAAATTTAGTTTAAATAATTTTGAAAATTATCTAAATGTTTGGATTCGAATATTATGTAACATGATCTGATTAAAAAATTATAAATTATATATTATTCGGTCGTAGTTCGAGTAAGAGCTTTAAGCCTTTAAAGGATAATTTCCGTGGCATGTTAGTTGACTTAACAATTGATAGGTGCATATATGTGTTCAGATTATCATGTGTGTACGACATATATATTATTAAAAAATAAAAAAAAAAAATATAACAACCTATTTTAAAAAAATATTTTTTATATCTTTAAAGATAATTATTATAAAATCATTTTTATATTTTCAAATTATGTTGGGTCTGATGCATTTTTATTCAAAGTCTAAGTTACATAAAATATTTTTAAATATTAAATATTTTTTATCATTCCTCTGTTAATTTTTTAATGATGTATGACAAATAAAAAAATTTAAAATTTAAACGTCTTTTAAAATTTTAATAAATAAATAACAAAAATATTTAATATTTAAATTTTAATAAATATTTTAAAATATAATTAACCAAAATCAAATTGAATATATAAAATTCAATTATAATTTACCCATTTAAATAAGACGCCTGTTTGTTAGCATCTATGGGCATTGACTTACTCGATAGATCTAAAACTCATATTAAATCCAATCCTAACAACCTTCAACAAGTATAATATAAATAAAAATATTAGAATTTAATCACGTTGAAAGGAAGACTGTTTCTTGGTATAACTATAAACTCAGCATAAATACGGCGTCGTAGAAGGAAATACAACACAGGCAAGAGTTAAAGCGTTTCGACTCACGACTCTGTTTTCAACCATTTATTCTTAAGAGATTCCGGGCCGGGAAACCTTTGATCATGGCCGTCGCTGAGAATTCCGGGGAGGTAATCGTGTCTTCCGGTCGAAATGTGGAGAATGTTGAGAAAGGCAATTTCGAAGAAGGAAAACCTGCAGCTGCTGTTAACAGCAATGGCAATGGTGAAATTTTGAAGAACGGAATGAGTGATTTGGCGGAGATGTTGTCAAAGCTTAACCCAATGGCTGAGGAATTCATACCTCCTTCCCTTGCTAATCATCGGAATCTTAAAGATAATGGATCTGCTGAAAAAGGAAAGGTATATTTTAAATTCCTTTTCCGTTTGCCAAGTTTCTTTTAATTCTATATTAAAAAAGGGTTTATTGTTGATCTTTTATTGTTCTTTTCCCTCAGAAGAGGAGTAAGAAATATGGTCAAGCGAAGAGAAAGTTGAAAAAGAAAACAAGCATTGCTCAGAGAGACGATGCTATTAGGAACACCGTTTATGTTGCTGATATTGGTCCACAGGTGAATAAATTTTCACACTTCTTGGTTTTACTATCTGCACCGATGTAGTTTATGTTGCTCAGACTTTTTATTTTTCAGAGATGGACAGATGGATGTTAGAGTGTAATCGTACCCTTAAAAATTTAAATTTTTATATAATTTAGATATATGTATATATATATATTTTATATTTTATATTGATGATCTAAGTTATTAAAAGTTTATAATTTCATAACTATATAACAGTTGATATGCCTGACATTAAATTATGTGTTCTTCCTTTGTTCAACTTATATTTAGATATGAACTTCGAGATATGATCTTCCTAGTTTCATTCATATACATGAAAAAAATCATACCCGTGTTGGATACACACCCGTAATGCCATTTACATTGGGACTTAAATAACGGTCCGAATGTTAATTGATAAAATACCGCGACCGAAAATGCATCCGCAACTACAATTTAAATATCTATTCATACCGTAGGGTATAGTGATATGTTACTGACTGTTAATGCTTATTGTATAGGTTACTGAGGAGGTTCTTGCAGGTCTCTTTCTGAGTTGTGGACCGGTATTTGTTTTTCCTCTGATTTAATGCATCTTTTTTCAGTTTATCAAGCTTAGTAGTTAGATTCCCCTAAGGTTTAACTTCACTCTCATTTTGATCTGTAGATTGTTGATTGTCGCATTTGTAGTGTTCCTGTTTCGTCTCTTCGCTTTGCCTTCGTCGAGTTCCATAATAAAGGTACTATGGAAGTCCTATGAATTTGGCAAGCATTGATATCTGCCCTTGTGTTACAGCGTTGATGATTCAGTTTTTTCGCAGAGGATGCAAAGGCAGCTTTGAATTTGTCTGGAACCGTTCTTGGGTTTTACCCTTTGAAAGTGCTGCCTTCCAAGACTGCAATTGCACCAGTTAACCCGACATTTTTGCCCAAGGTAAAGCATAAATATGATGAACGAACTTCATTCTTAGTTCTAATTTACACATGTTTTTGTTTTTAGTTACTTGTCTTTGAACTATTTTATGTTCTTCAGTCGGAGGACGAGCGTGAGATGTGCTCTAGGACCATTTACTGTACAAACATACACAAGAAGGTAGTTTCTAATGTCCAAAATTTTCTTCTTAAATGCAAGTGTGATCAACAACCGGAGAAATGATTCATGGCTTGTTTGTTCAACTGATACAGGTTACTAAAGCTGATGCCAAGGTCTTCTTCGAATCGTTTTGCGGAGAGGTTTGTTGTTTCCCATGCGAATCGACCACCATCGTCTCTACAAGTTTTAGTAGTTCCATATCATTATTTATCGCAGAGTTTTCTCACCACATTGTTTATAGAACCTATCCTGATTTAGTGACGGAATTTAACACTCGTATCTCAACTATACAACATGCCGGGATCGGAACTGGCAGTACAAGCTCGAACTGAACATTTTCTCTTTATGTTAGGTTCGACGTTTGAAGCTATTGAAAGACTCTCATTATCCAACTCATAGTGCTTTTGTTGAGTTCAGAACGGTATTTGCTCATTTGCTAACTTTATTTACTGAAATGGTTGCAGTATCTGGTTTTTGGTATGGATAGGGTTATTAATTTACTTTATTCACAAAGTCAAAAATACGATTCGATGCCGTTAAGGATGATGTTTATGTTCCATTTTGACTATTTGCAGGCTGAGAGTGCCGTTGCAGCTCTCAACTGCAGTGGTGCAGTTCTGGAATCACTGCCGATAAGGTTGGTTTGTGAGACTCTTTTTCATGTGAGCTGGTGTCTGCAATTTTTTCAGGTCATAAAATCCGAATTCTTCTGTAATTTTATGGGATTGTTTGCCTTTTGAATATGCAGGGTAGCTCCATCCAAGACACCTGTTCGCCGCCGTGCTCCTCGTCCTGCATCACACTGAGTCATCCTTGCTTGTTTCATTCCCCTGAGACCGATCAACCACCAATATATATGCAAACGTACACTATGCGATACAGCAGTCGGAAGTACTTTCAGAGTTGATGTTATTCTCTCATTCCGGTTTCCTAGCTCGGTACATTTTGTTACTTTCAGTGGTTAACTGTGTTGTTTTATTTCAACTTGTAGAGTTGTATGTGAATTTAAAGACCTGAATGTACTCGTTTCTGTCGCATATTACAGTGTATTTTCTAAGAATGTATATTCCCGAAACGGATTTGTTCGAACAATCGATGGACGATGATTTAAATAGAAAAATCTCAGCAGAAAAGGAGAAAAAAATTATCTAATGTAATAACACATAAACAAATTATAATTTAAAAAAATAGGTCTAACTGTTATTAAAAATTTAAAACCTTAATCTTAATTTTTCATACCTTTAAACTCTAGACGATAAAAAACACACATTGTCTTTAATTTCCTAAACTCTAAATACAACCTCAAACATAAAACCCTAAAACCACTAATTTAAAATAAAAATAATAAAATTTTGATATTAAATAAATAAAATTAGATATCTAGTTGTGTTCAACATAATACACCTCTAATTTCGGACAACTTAATAAATTTTGTGTTAAAAGACTCATTAGAAAATAATTTTTAATTGACCCCAAAGTCTGTCGAGATTCATCTTTGTATAAAATCTATTTGAAAAAAATAAATGAATAATTATCTGATACACTAACAATAAACACATTAATATTTTATTTCATTTTACTAATCCCAACTAAAAAGACGCATGCTAGACCTAGATTTGATAAGTAAGCCAGGCTTGTTATTTTTTAAGATTATATTTAATCTACACTTATGCTAATCATAATTTAAATAAACTCAACAGGCAACTAATAAAAAACCCATATTCAAATTTGGATCCGAATATGTGTCTGAACATAAAATGTCAGATTCGAATAATTCAAAAGAGCAAACAAAACATTCAAAACAATGGAATGTCGAGGCTTAAGACAGTTTAAAGAGTGTCTAAAGATCAGGAGATATATTTTAACTACAAAAATAATACCTCCCAAGATGCTTGCAAATTGCAATTGCCACAATGCCATATATCCTGCAGGAACAAAAAAAAAATACAATTGGTAAATATAGAAATTATGTACTTAAATGATATGATAATTACAAAATCTATGAAGCTCAAGTATATGATTTACTGATAAACTATATCAGTCATTAAGTAAGGTCGGAACCAAACGTTAACCTGATGTGTCCCATACAAACCTATGTTATTCGGACTAGAATTGTTGGTCAAAGCTATGTTATTCAGACTCGAGTGTGAATGTTGGATATAGGTGTGTTCAGTTTCTTCAAGTATCATGTATTTGTACTCGTGTGTAAGACATGAATTGGACACAGTGTTAGACACGAGTAATTCAAGAAAAATGAAGAGTCAAAGCAACATCAGGTGAAAGTGCAGTAATAGAATAGGGAATGCACGGATAATAACACAATGATTTAACAATAACTGAAGATGGAGGTAAATGCACTCACTATCTTCTTGAAGATAATGCATCCCCGGTTGTCCTGCCATGTTACAAGACAATTAAACTCAATAAGCTTTAACCTTTAAAAACATTAATCTTCAACTATCTGCAGGTTTTTACACATACCTGCCCTGCTGTTTTCTGACATTTGAATTAAACCTTCCATGTCCAGATGCCTTGCTTTCAAAACTAGCCGCACGTGATCTCTCCAAATTTGATCCGTTACTTTCAGCAGGATCTTTACCTTGGCTCAACATTTTTACGTTGGAGAAACCTCCGGACACATGGTTGGAACCACTTGGTTGAAGCGCCTTGTTTAGCCGATTAGGCTGTGCAATCGGTGTAACAGCAACAGATGGCAAAAAGGAGTATGAAGATGGAGTTTTAGCAGCTGCAGCAACTTTAGCAACAGCAGCAGTGGCTGCTATCATCTCTTGTGCTCCCTCTTGAAGCCGAATATAATCACCCTCAATTAGGAATAACTGAAATCATATAACAATCAGTCAATCACATTATGAAACCTTCAGAAAATATAGCCCCTAGGCCAACAAATAAGTAAAACGTTGCAAGAAACAAACCTTAGGGTGGCTAGCTACAAAGTCATCTAGTTTTCCATATTTTTTCTTGTAATCATGCCAGTGCAATGGTGAAAGCATTTTCCCCAGCCTATTTGGCAGCTGCAATTGATTGATACAAGTCAAACCCCATTTGTGTAGGGTTTAATACCACAGAGCTAAGTTGTCTTTGAATAAAATTTAATAGCAGATCAACTAACCGTTGAGCTGATATGAATTCTGCCACCAGTTGGAATTGTGCGAACTATGCATGCCAACAATGATCTTTCATCAAGAAGAGCAGTCTCTAAAGGCTTAGCTGATTTCAAGATATTAACCTGCCCAGTTGAAACTGACTTTTCCATCAAAAAAGTATTAGTACCATTGCTGCTTGCTGTTTCATTGAAATTGACAGAGTGCACCAAAGTATCGGGAGGAGAAGGGCTGGCAGCAGTACTTGCTTCTTCTGCTGATAGAACTTGGTCCTCAAGCACATGATTATTCATGTTCAGAATATTGAGTTCCTGTCCGGTTTGAATTTAAATAGAGATTAGATCTGAGATATTCAACCACCAGAAAAGCAGCCAAACTAACAAACCTTGGATTCACAGCTCTGTTCACGAGTGGATAACGTCAGTGCATCATGAAATTGTGAGGAAACCTGCTCCAAGATTGGCTCAAGGGCCTGCAAAAAAGGGGAAGTTACAAGGACAAATGATGACAATACTAAGCATTGTGAATGGAACCTTCTTGATTTAAAGACCTGTGCTTTCAAAGGAGATGAAGATATAACGGAATTGAGCTCTTGCCCTTGGTTAATATGGTCAGGACTAACAGCTTGTTCATTGAGAGACATTTCATATTCATTAGTCAACTCTGACCTCCCAACGCTTTGATCAGTTTGGGATGCTGGAAGTTGATTCTGTGTAGGTAGCTGGAAACCTTCTGATGAGATCTGACAAATATGACAAAAATCCTTTATATAACAGAAAAACCCTAGGACAATTGATCATACATTGGTTTGACCCTACCTGTTGGTTGGACGAAATTGTTGGCATTGAGAACTGTCCAATATGAGATGCCACAGAATGGGGAAATCCCTGTTGATGCATGACAAATGAATGCAGAGCAGGCACCTGCCCAGGTGTGAGGTATGAGGGCATCCCAACTAGAGATGACGGACCAATTGGAACACTTGGAATATGATCATTGTGATTCTGATAGTAAAAACAGTCATATAAGGGGAACAGAAAAACTAAGAGAAAGTTGTATTAACATAAAAACTGAATATTTATATATAGATAAAAGCTCCAAACCTTAAAACTAAAATTAAATATAATGAGATAACTAGCACCATCTCAAACCAAAAATTAGATGGAATGTAGAAAGAGGAAGGGAACAGAGCAAATATCCACTTCTTTAGTAAAAAATAAAGATACAGTTATATGATATTTTCCAAAGACATCATATGAAAAAAAAAATACAGCTATGATCATTTACATAGAATTTTATAAATATTAAATTTCTGATTAAAGCACATTCTATTCAATGCCACATCAGAAAAGCCAGAAGTCTTACCTCAGTCATGGCATTACCATCTGAAGTAAATGATTTAACACTGTCTGAAGCACCATTCGAAACGTTATTCGTTGAAGAACCTCCATTAGAATCCACTTGGTTTCCATTACTTTTACCAAACTGAGATGAATCTTCTGATTTCGCTTGGGATGCATGCGATTCATCAGCGTAAGAACTGTTCCTCTCTCTTGCAGCAGCCAGCTCATATTGAAGTTGATGTATTGCATGTAAATGAAGTCTCTCCATCTCCGCAAACTAAAACAAAAAGGAACAAGTTCAATCTAAATTCACTGAAAAGGCATCAAAACTATTTATTCAGGAGAAGTGTAAACAAGAAAGTAAAAGCTCTTCAACCTGTCTCTGACATCCATGCCAGAGCTGATTATATTGCTCTATACGTTCTCTCAGTTCATTCTGTAAGGAGTGATTTGTACTTGAGTGTAAAGCATCCATCTCCTGGGCACGAGAAATCCAAGTTTGAGCCTCCCTCAACTGTTCATCCTTATAAAGAATGGTTTCCTGAGCAGCCCTTTGCTGAAGAGTAAAATTACCATTAGGAAATGCTGCTTGATGTCTTCTAGCAAACAATAATACAGTCTTTCTTTGGTTTATTTTTTGGTTTATTTTATCAGTCTTTCTTTGGGTTAGGTACGATTTACTTTCTCATGGACTTGAAATTGAGGTGTATGGTAGGTCTAACATGTTTGGGGATTAGATTAGGTTTCAATAATTTACATTCTTGACATTGAGAACTTTTACTTAATACAAAGAAGATTGCTGCGATCATCGAGTATTGTTATATAGGGTTACTTGTTCTACTTCAAATTGAAGAAGAATATTCACACCTTGACCTCCAGGATTGAAAATAAGTAAATGTGCATTAAAATCATGCAAATATATGTACCTGTTCCTGCAACTCAATAAGCTGTCTCTCTTTCTCTCGAACATGCTCTTGAAGATCATGAATCTGTTCCAGGTGTTGAGCTCTCTCCGCTTCTGAATGATCAAGTTCTCTTCTGCCAAAAGAAAAAGAACAGGAACCCATCTATAATTTGAGAACGTTCTAGTTTAATATATTACAAAACAGTCACTGAGAACCGTTGTTGGTAATTACTAGGAAATATCGTTCAGAGATGAATATAAGCTAATATATTAAGTATTAACTCAATCCTTGAATAAGTTTAGAAACTTTGTGTTGGTTTCACGGCAACTGGAATATAAACGTCATTCACATCAATGGTACCGCTTTAAGGCTTATGTTTACAGCAAATAAAAATCTGTCCATAGACAAACACACACCTGAAAGTTGCCAATTCCTTATTCTGCTCTCTGAGAAGGTCTTCCTTTGCCCAGGCCTGCCACTTTAATGCAAGGAGCATTAACTTTTACAAGACCGAAAAGACCACTCTTTATTTTTGAAATAAAAAGAGAATGTCCAAAAGTAGAATGAACAAATCAACGAACCTCTTTTCTTTCTACTTTGATGGCATGTAGTTCTCGTTCTTTCTCTTCCATCTTCCTTTTCAATTCATTTATGATCTTATCACTTTCATGGATTTGCTCCTAACAAAAATGAAGCCAAAATACAGGTTGAGGGGGGGGGGGGGGGGGGGAGACAGCATCTTTAGTAGAATTTACTTGTAGTAGCATGCATAGTTATTAATATTGTACGATAGTCCATGTACAGTACAATATGATTTGATTCACTACAAAAGTAAACTGATACATTAATACACAAGCAATTGAGTTGTTTATGATGCATATGATAAACTGCAATAGCATATGGTAAATTTGGACCAGGATCAAACTTCAGATCCAATTACTTAAAAAAGGAATTTTAACAGTTTTTTAACACCCACCACCACAACAACAACAAATGAAAAACAAGAAACTTATAAATATACTTTAGTTGATAGATTAACATGAAAAACACAGGAAATGATATTTAAAAATACATTATTAATGAAAAAGTACTTTAATTTTCACTCAATCTTGTATATAAGTCTAGTACTTTAATTTTTTACTATGTATATACGTTGTTCATAATCATTTTTAAAATTATTTAATATATATTACAAAACAATACTCAATATCCAATTCTCAAAATTAAGGTTTAGATTCACTATAACTGTCTCAATTTAACAACTATAGTAGCATGCTTGAAACAATTTCAAGTGTCAATGAATCCAATCAGTGTTTTAAAGACCATTTCAAACATGATATGTGGAATATGTAACATCAAAATAAAATAATGATACATCTTGGACTCACCTCCAAAAATAAAGGCAGGTTTTACTCATTCACTCACCTCAACGGTCAATACATGACAAATGAAAATTACTTTTTCTCTCATTTTTATAAAGTAAAGAACATATAAAAAAAAAAGTATAGATGCATATAAAACTTGACTTGTTTCTCTTCTCAGAAAGTTGAAGTTCAGAACAATTATACTACGAATCACATTTTAAAGTCAAACCTCAAGCTTAGCAGTGGCATTGGCATGGGCCTTGATTTGAGCATCACAGCTGCTCTGCATATCCAGGATTCTTGGTCTTGCAACCGCCTGAGCTCGGAGTTCAACCTCCATCAGTTGGAGTTCTTCTCTCTGTTTAGTTACATTGTGAATCCGCTGCTGCAATATGTCATCATCCAAACTTCCATCAACAGTAATAGAAAAGAAGTCTGCATCAGCAGGCTCTCTTCCATGCTGCATATCGAAAAGGTTTCAACCATTGTTTAGCTTCCATTGTTCTCAAAATGCAATTTGCTTTTAATACCAATTACCATGAAACTTACCTCATATAAGGTTCTCTCATCTGATTGGTCCAACTTTGATCTTTCCATATCCTGCGTATTGCAAGAAATCTGAATAAAACAAACATTCAACGCCAATGGACCACTAATAATAATAGCAATTATAATCTTTAATGCTTAATCAGAAATCATTAACTTGATGCTAAATAAATACTTAAAACAGTTCAAGGAAATTCAGATTCCGGTCTATTTAACAACCAATGAACAACTTTTTTATCAAATCAATAAACCACAACTTGCCACCAAAGTGAGCTAAATAAATTGTATTAATCAGAAACTTACGCAAAAACTGTAAACAAATTAATCCTAAAAGATAAGGGGAAACAATCAAACCCTAATTTGTTAGCTATAAACCCTAATTTTTTATCTCACATGGAACAGTGAAGAATACCAAATACAGCTGCTAAATTAAATTAGTGCAGGTACTTGTTCTTTTTTCTAGTCTCGGGACAATTAGGATTTTCATATATGAAATAGATTTTATCCGCATTTCAAAACATTCTCATAAACCAGATAAAACCGAAAGCAAAAATTATGACGATTAGATTAAAATCACCACTTCATCACCGGGGTTCTGAACCACGTGAAGTTCAGAAACGGCACGCCACTCCTTCCGCGACGGTGATGCCATCGGCAGCGAACCACTCCATCCGGCGGCGACACTAGCCGCGGCCTCCATTGGATCGGAGTGTCTCACGATGCACCAACTCTCCCACTTTTTCTATCTGCAAACGTGGACCCAAAAACAGCGGAAGAAGAAAAACAGTGTTTTCCGGTAATGAAATAAACCAAAACCCTAGAACTGAAGAAATTTAGGAGGATGAGCGCTAAAATGGCAAAAGATATAACAATAATGGGGGAGGTTGGTTTGGGGTTTAAGGATTGGAAGGCTTTTGGATAATTGAAGAGTGTGATTTGAGATTTGAAACGCCAATTGCGAGAGGGGAAGATAGTCGAGTCTTCGTGAAATCTCAACCCAGCCTAGACTCCCGCCATTTATACTGCAACTTCATCAACAACATTATGATTCCAACACGCTTTCCCGGTGGCGCGTATCATCCACGTCACTGATCTAGTCAAGAACTTTTTGACCGAAGGCTTTCCAAATTCCAATGTATTTCATTAAATTTTTGTTAGGAGAAAGCAACATTTAGTCCTTATATTTATTTATTTTTTCAATTTGGTCACTAAATTGTTTTGGGTCCATATTAATCAAGGAACTTGGAAAATTCCCCCTATCAGAACCCAAACTTAGATGTTCTTAAGTTATGATATAACAAATCAAGATTATGTCAAATTATCGTATAAAATATTAAAAAATATATTTTTATTGTGTATATTATTTATTTTCAAGTGATGATACACAAAAACGAAGTTAACATTTGAAGTTTGGGGACAAGACGTAAATATATAAAATAGAAGTTTGTCATAAATAAGTTAAAATTTAAAAATAAAAAAATAAAGAAAAAAAAAGGTGAAAAGTAAATTTCGTGGTTAAGGATGATTGTCTCTCTCCACACCGCTTAATTTCATCACTATTGATGCAATACAATCTTAAAACAGAGATCATTAAAAATTAAATTAAAAATATTTTTGAATTCTAAAACTAATGCGAGTAAAATATCAATAATCAAGTTAATAAAAATTGTAGAGTATATGTTTCAAAGAAAATTATAGAGTTTATGATTCTAAAGAAAATTATAGATAGGGATAGATATTTTATTCAGTCCAATTGAATTCTGACCTGGTTCGGTCAGATCGAGTCAGATTTTTTGATGAAAAAATGAGATTCGGATCGGGTTGAGTGTTTTTAGAGTGACATCGGGTTGGGGTCAGGTTTATAGAGTGTAAAATATTCGACCCGACCCGATCTGAGACTAAATATATAATTTTTCTATATTTTTTAGGATTATTTATAATAATAGTCTTATGTATATATATATTTATAACTAGGTTCTTAAAATTAATTTTCTATTTGTAATTTATTCCTTAAAATTATAATTTTTTATAATTAAGTCCCTAAAATTATTTTTTTACAATTTAGTCCCTAAAATTATTTTTTTATAGGTTTGGTTGGGTCATAGTTGAGTTTAGGGTATTTATTTTTGGATCGAATCGAGTCAAAAATCATTTTTAGGATGTCTATGTTTGAGTCGGATTTGGGTGAACAAAAAATCTGACCCAACCCAACCCGTACCCATCCTCAATCATAGAGTTTATTAGAGGTTAAATGTAGTTTGTTTGTTTTTTTTTTAATTTTTTTTTATACATACTATTTTGAGTTTATAATTTTAAACTATAAATTCTATTTTTATTAAGAAAAAACAAAAAATAACAATCGACTTCTGACGGAAGATAAAGAAATGAATTGAAAACGAATTAAAAGTTTAATGATTATATTAAAATTAACTAAAATTGAGTAATTTTATTAAATATTTTAAAAGTATAATAATTTAAATAAATCTATTTTAAAAGTTTGGTGTCCATTTATGTAGTTTATCCTAAAATTTACGCGTCGATCTAAATACGTTCGGCCCGGTCTGGCCCATAGTGTTTCCTTAATCCTTATGCGAGAAAAGCCGAACGGCCTCAGAAAATTGATAAGCACTGTCGTCGAAGAAAAAAAAAACTTTTCTGTTTCATCTTCTGTTAAAATTTAGAACCCTAATCAGTCGTAGCTTGAAAGTTCCTGTTTCCTGATATTATAGAAGAAAGAAATTAGTAAAATGAATATATGCGAAGAATGGGTTCATCTTCGTCGGAGACGAAGTTCCTGCAAGAGTTGATTTTATACGCCGCCAGTGCCGCTCTCAGTTGTTTGGTTCTCTTCGCGGGACTCCGACACCTCGACCCTAACCGGGAAGCTTCTAAAAAGGCATTGGAGCACAAGAAGGAAATTGCCAAGCGTTTGGGCCGTCCTCTAATCAATACTAATCCCTATGAGGTACTTTTTTGGGGGGAGGAGGAATTTTATCTTATTTTAATGATAATTTGTATTTATTTCTTTTTAAAAGTGGATTTTTAGTTAGTTTTGTAGAAAGTTAGATTAACGTGAGAATTAGTCCTCCGTTGTTTGTGAATGTTGATTCTTTAGTTTTTTTCGTTAGTGTTTTGCTTGGTTGGAAAAGAATCTAAGGCTGGAGTTTGTAGCTCAATATTGCAATTTTTTAATGTAAATCAATTCCCTTTATTTTGAACATAGAATTCATTGAAGCTTGCTAAAGGGATATCAGGGTTGCTTGCTTTGATTGCTGCCTCTTGGTTTTTTGCTTTTCAAGTTGCTAACTGAATTCATACTCGCTAAACACCTCGATTTTTTTACATAAGGCTAAGCATCTCGATTAACATATGTGTTGGCACAACTTTTGAGGTCAAAAGCTCCTACAATTTATTGGAAATGCAATGTAATAACCATATTATGTAGCCACCCAGCCCACTGGCGGAAACAGTGTGAAACATAGAGTAACTCCTATAGTCCTATTACTAGCCTGGAACACATGAGGAAACAAAGTGAACGTAGATTCCTTCCATATATTCAGTAATCGGGGTTCCAGTTAACAAAGAATTCATCTAGGCTGATGTGGATTAGTTATATTACCGGAAACCGGAATGCTAGCTCGTGAATTATGGAGTTTGTGTGTGTTCTTTTTGCACTTTTGCAGCCTTTTAGTGTTTTTTCTGTTTGATTATTGTTATTTTCTAGTGGTTTCCTTTCATGTTTTTGTTTTATGTTCATTAATATCCTTCTCTTTACCTGAAATTATCATATCTGAGAATGCATGCATACCACTATACTTTGGTAGTGATGCATGTTAGGTAATCAAACAAGATATATTTGGTGGAATATATGCTTTGTGATTCGGTGTTAGAATAGAAGCAAGGGATCCTAACTGTTAAATTTTATGGTGGTCAGCATGCTTATACCTTCCTTTTTTCCCCTTCATTTAATAGGATGTAATAGCATGTGATGTAATAAATCCTGATCACATTGACGTGGAGTTTGAGTCTATTGGAGGATTAGAAGCCATCAAGCAAGCTCTCTATGAACTAGTGATTCTACCATTACGGAGACCAGAGCTGTTTTCACATGGAAAGCTTCTTGGTCCTCAAAAAGGGGTTTTGTTATATGGCCCCCCTGGTACTGGAAAGACCATGCTCGCTAAAGCCATTGCTAAGGAGTCTGGAGCTGTTTTTATCAATGTTCGGATATCAAATCTGATGAGCAAGTGGTTTGGTGATGCACAGAAACTTGGTAAGTTCTGATCATGTTTACTCTATCCATATTGATTCTGAGTTTTTTGCATTTCTTTCGACTACACTTTATTCATTTGGCTAATTTTGTTTTGAATTGTTATTCATATGGTTAAAAGTGATCAAAATTTGCCCTTTTTCCAAGTATTTATTTATTTATTCTTTGGAGTTTTAACTCTTGTGAAAATGTGAGTAGATGCTTTATGTAGATAAATGGACCCTTTTAAGAGAAGGGGAAACTGGCTCAACCATCCTACGGTTGTGCCAACTACTGAGGTGGTTCATACAATGCTCTTTTGCCTGAGACCAAGGCCCAAAAATTAAGTTCATCACATAAATATGTGCCATAACCTTTATGTCCAGGCTTCTTTTTCTTAAATTAATGCCCTGCATTTTCTTTATATCATTACCCTGGAATTTATATTACTAAATAGAAAAAAAGATGAGAATTATCGTAGTATCTGTAGCTAGTACTGTAATAAGCTGGCACTTATCAATTAAACATTTTTTTTTGTTTCCTCTTCTACTTTTGCAGTGGCTGCAGTGTTCAGCTTGGCATATAAACTACAACCTGCTATTATATTTATTGACGAGGTTGATAGTTTTCTGGGACAGCGTCGAAATACAGATCATGAAGCAATGACGAACATGAAGACCGAGTTCATGGCTTTATGGGATGGGTTCACCACTGATCGTAAGTATTTTTGTACCTAAATCTCTTACCTACTGTTATCATTCCCTTTCAAAGCATCATCTTTTGACGGTTTTGTGATGAAGGGCCTTCAAGAATGTGTTATAGGGATTGTTTTTAAATTAATACAGAATTAATAATTGTATATCTTTGACAGAAAATGCCCGAGTTATGGTTCTTGCTGCAATGAATCGGCCATCTGAACTAGATGAAGCCATACTCAGGCGTCTTCCCCAGGCTTTTGAGATTGGACTACCGGATCGGAGAGCTCGGGTTGAGATACTGAAGGTGATTTTGAAGGGTGAGAGTGTTGACGAAAACATCAACTTTGACCTCATAGCCAGTTTGTGTGAAGGGTACACAGGGTCCGATATTCTCGAACTCTGCAAGAAAGCTGCATACTTTCCGATTAGGGACTTGCTAGATGAGGAGAAGAAAGGAAAACCGTCTGGAGTAAGTACATTCTTCTCTTATTTCTTTCTGCATCTGTGTTTCATTTTTCAAACGTATTGCTAAGTGAGCTGTGTTACTGAAGCTCTTCCATATATAGTTATGTACCCTGTATGGTTAAGTTCAATTTTTTAAAGTTCTTCCATATTTTGGAGGGTCGAATCCGAAGCCCATATCCAAATATGCGTTGGACACGAGTATTTCAAAATAAAATTGGAGAGTTGGAATGAGGTAGAGGATGGGATTCTAGGGTTATCCTTTTGTCATCTTAAACATATACATATCGATGAGTAAAACTTCAGTTTGCATGTAGAATCGATGAACTCCGTTATCTTACAACCTTTGTATTTATTGCAACACATATCATCGATTATCTTAGTGAATTTCTTGGCCATATTACCAAATTTGTTTTTTAGACCCCGAGGCCATTATCACAAACTGATTTGGAGAGAGTTCTTGCCACATCGAGGAAGAACGGGGTTGCTGCAAGCGAATATAGCAGGTTAAGTTCACAGTTTCCTGGATGGTCAAGGCAAAATCAGAGTGACTCGGATGATTATCAGGTTCAAGCTGCCATTAATGAACTCTCCAAGGTTGTAGCTTCTCAAATTGCTAACCTTCAATCAGATTCTCAGGACAATTGAAATTCCTAATTTCCATACTCAGATTTTGTTATGCAATCTGTTTTTTTAATGTAAGATACTTAAACAGCATTATTATTGATTAATGCAATATATATTTCAGAGAGATTTCATCTCAAATTTGTTCTAGTTTCATGTATGTAATATTGCTTTATTTTGATTAAATATATTAGTGGTCTCTGTATTATTTTTTATTTGAAAATCTTGGTCTCATTCTTATGCTCCATTTTAATGTTAATTGTTGACTTGGTAACTAAATGTAATAAAAATTCAAATAAAATTTTTATTCTTATATTTACAAATTTTATATTTTTGATTCTCAAATAGTTGTATTATTAAATTGATACGTATAAAAAATTATATATAATCTTTTTCATAAAAAAAAACACTCAAGTATAAGAAAGAACTCAATTTCATAAAAAATATATAATGATTAAATTTTAAATTTTGATACGTATAAAAATGTTTTTAATACATTAATATGATTATAAAATAATATTAATCTAAAATATTTTAATCTTTTAATAATTCGTACAGCTATGTATACATATATTAAATTCGGATAACCTTAATAAAATATATAATCTTTTTTCGGTTGAAACTTTTGATTTTAACTTGATCACTTCTCAAACTTAAAATCACTTTAAAATACGTGAAACTCAACTAAAAACTCAATATTCATGAAACCTCATAACACTTCGATCTATAATATCTATTGTTTGATTAGAAAGAAATCATCATATGTAACACACTTTCTTTTTCTCTATTTTCCCATTGTTATTTTTTTTTTCAGTGAAGTGACCAAATAGGTACAAATTGAAAGTTTAATAATAAAATTAAAAAATAAATTTTAATGACCAAATCAGAAGTGAGAAAAATTGAGCAATATAATTTATAATTATCCTTATTATTATTATCACTAATAAGTGTTGAGTATTATAGTAAGGTACATAAATCTTAAAATTATATCTTTAATTTTAAATTAATTTTTAACCTTAAAAATTATTTAATTAAGTTATTAAAATATCATCATCATATTAATTAAATTTTTAATTAATCTAATTACTAGTTTGATTGTTAAATACCGATTCAAATGACATGTTAAAGTTTAAATTTGAACATGTTAAAGTTTTAGGATCAATTTAGAAGTTTAGCCATAGTTTAATGATGTACAATGAAATAAACCCAATTTAAATAA
Organism: Abelmoschus esculentus; assembly: GCA_035048815.1. NCBI lineage: Eukaryota > Viridiplantae > Streptophyta > Magnoliopsida > Malvales > Malvaceae > Abelmoschus > Abelmoschus esculentus. The sequence continues at coordinate 7,206,223 of JAUCBN010000061.1, read as the reverse complement.
AAACATTTTATTATTAAATATAAGTTCGAATAATCCCGGATTAACTTGAATTTACGAGAACTGTGTGTAAACCCGGCTCATACTAACCCGGCTGTAACTGTTATCCCCGTCCCGGACAAATCTACTTTTGGAAATGTTTGTCATTTGGCTCCTCCTCCGAGTGCGATTTACTGTGTATATACCCGTTTCTACTTTAAAGCGTTCAGAAAAAGAATCCCAGATGACCCGTTAGCTTTTGCTTTACAGCTATATATGTAAATCTCTGCGCCTTTTGTTAGTAACAGAAGAAGAACTCGGGCGGTGGCCGTGATTTGGGTAGTAGTTTCAGCAATGGAGCTGTTCTACTTCACGGTGTTCGGTGCATTGGCAGCGGTGGTGGCTGCATTAGAGCTAAGCAAGAACAGCAAGGATCGAATCAGCACATCCCCTGCTTTCAATTCCTTTAAGAACAATTACCTTGTAGTTTACTCTCTCATGATGGGTAATTTTGATTTCCCTCATTTTTTGTTTTACCCAGATATGGTTTCCATTCCTCTTATTTAGATCTCTCTTTTGTTTTACGTAGACAAGGAATTTGTTCGATATTTTGGAATCTGGACACCCATTCCTTAGATTTGCGTTTCTAAAGTGTGATTGTGGTGTTTTGATAATGTTCTTTTTGTTACTAATGTCTACTTTGAAAATTATTAACTGTTCTCTTCGCTTTTGGAAATGGAAAACGAGCCCATCATGAGAAGGAAAATGGAAGAAAAGGATACACTCATTTATTTTAGCTTGTTAAAGAAAAGGAAAGGGTATAAGAAAAAATGACTTATTAGAATTGATTTGTGGATTTATGTCCTTAGGTGTTTTATGGTTGAAACATTGGATCTGGGGCATTTTTATGGGTTGGAGATAGTTCACTATTGCTTGGTTTTTATGGTTCTGTTTATATATATATTATATATATATATATATATATATAGAAACAACCTCGTTTTGGGGATCAAACTGTCCATTGTTCTTGCGGCCTAGAGTTGATGTGTAGTGTTGCCGAGTGTAGTAATACTTCTTGGCCTGGTAGTCAATTCTTGTATTCGTATCGTGTTACTGTTTACTTTGTCTTGTCATAATCATGTTTGAAGTATTTTATGTTCGTGTAAGATTTTACAAATTAATAATTTGTGTTTTACAGGTGTCGACAATTTCCTGTATTAATTTCTTGTTAGAGTAGCTTATTATATGGTTAATCTAGGTCTTGATACAAGTCTTTAGTGACAATGTCACCTTCTTATATTGTGGTTAATGGGCATATATCCATCTCGCTCTTTTGATAAGTGGGTGTTCATGTGTCAATAGCTGGAGACTGGCTGCAGGGTCCATATGTTTACTATCTTTACAGTACATATGGATTTGGAAAAGGGGACATTGGACAGCTTTTTATTGCTGGTTTTGGATCCTCCATGTTGTTTGGGACAATTGTTGGATCTCTAGCTGACAAACAGTAGGTTTTTACTTTCGACTTCTTTTGTAATTTTTCATACTTTATGGATGAAACATCTAGTCGTAATAAAAAAATACCTTCATTTGTTTAACTCAGGGGCCGGAGAAGAGCATGTGTTACTTACTGCATAACGTACATACTTAGCTGTATCACCAAGCATTCTCCTGAATACAGAGTTTTGATGGTTGGTCGAGTTTTGGGAGGTATCGCCACCTCTCTTCTGTTTTCAGCATTTGAGTCATGGCTTGTTGCGGAACATAATAAGGTGAGGCATTGCTTCAGTGCCCTTTTATAACAAATATGGTAAGGCATGGACCTTTTAATCCCGCCTAGCTACATTTTTTATGAGTTTTATCTGTTGCAACTTCATCCCTCTTTTAAATTTAATCTTCTGCCAGTTGCTTTACTGCTTCTTATTTTTGCAGAGGGGCTTCGAGCAACAATGGTTGTCACTAACATTTTCAAAGGCAATATTTCTTGGGAATGGTCTTGTTGCCATTTTGTCTGGGTTGTTTGGGAACCTACTTGTTGATTCACTTTCCCTTGGACCAGTGGCTCCTTTTGATGCCGCTGCATGCTTTCTTGCTATTGGGATGGCCATTATTTTATCATCATGGACTGAAAACTTTGGAGACCCCTCAGAAAATAAGGACCTGTTTACCCAATTCAGGGGGGCTGCTATAGCAATTGCTTCTGGTAGAGTTCATTATTTTACTTTAAACTCAATGCCAGTGCTGTCTCTCGATGCTTTGTTGCACGTTATCAGTCATACTCCATAATGAATTTATTCTTTCCATTGTTTACTTCCGGTTCCCTTCAGCCTAATATTCTGTGCAGATGAAAAAATTGCTTTGCTGGGCGCCATCCAATCTCTGTTTGAAGGTTCAATGTACACCTTTGTGTTCCTTTGGACTCCTGCTTTGAGCCCTAATGACGAGGAGATTCCTCATGGTTTTATCTTTGCCACATTCATGTTGGCTTCAATGTTGGGAAGCTCCCTTGCATCTCGATTAATGTCTCGCTCTTCACCCAGGGTAGAAAGCTACATGCAGATTGTTTTCGTGATTTCCTCTGTCTCTCTTCTGCTTCCGATTGTAACCAATGTACATTTCAACATCCCTCTCTTTGTGTGAATGTTGTGTATATATCACTCTTTTAAGTGTTCTGTGACACGGATAAATTTGCGACAGTTCTTGGTGGCACCTTCTAAAGAGAGAGGCGGAAGTATCTCATTTGCAGGTTGTCTCCAGCTTCTTGGCTTCTGCACTTTTGAGGCTTGTGTAGGCATATTCTGGCCATCCATTATGAAAATGAGATCCCAATACATACCAGAAGAGGCTAGGAGCACGATTATGAACTTTTTCCGCATTCCTCTCAATATCTTTGTCTGTGTCGTGTTGTACAATGTATGTTATAGGCTTTCCTATAATAGGATCATTTGATTACTTACCTTCAACAGATATATATGCTGGCTGACACTCTAGCCTTTAACTCTGTTACTAACTAGCCGTATTGGTTTTCCACTGAAGGTTGATGCGTTTCCCATCACTATTATGTTCGGCATGTGCTCGATTTTCCTCTTCGTGGCATCTATCTTGCAAAGACGGCTGATGGCAATTTCCGACAAACCAAGTACGTACAAACCTTGCACTTTTGCTCCTTAAATAAAACAGTAGTTGCAGTTCTCAAAATCCAAGGCTGTCCTGTCCTCAAACTTTTGGTTGTTATTTTTTACTTTCAGAGATGGAAAGTTGGACAGCAATGGACCCCGAGTCTGAGCCACTGAATGATTGAGTAACGAGCCTGAAGAGCAGCAAGGATTGTGTGCAGGTTGAAGAAACAACATTGGTAATGACATTCCTGTACTGTTGCAATTCCTACTACTTTGATGGAATTGGGGATATAAGGCCACTTCTTAGTTTTCTTCATTGATTTTTGTCTGTCTATCAATAGATCAGTACAGCAACTAAAATCCTTTCTTTTCATAAGAAAGCCCCCTTTCTATATGATTTGTATTAGTATATGTTTCGATTTCGATTTTAACGAGCAAATAACTATCACATACACACCACAAACAAGCAATTCCGCTCTTCTAACATCAAAATAGAGCATCCAAATCGACAACTCCACACGGTAGCAAGAAGCTGACACAGTTGGAGGGCAACTAAGGTACTCGTAAACATGCTAGAAAGTATGTATTTGCTCGGACAACCCTTGATTGTATCTGTTTCGAGTCTTATTGCCGGCTCCCCTACACATGGAAGAACATTGAGTTTGTATCCTGGAAGATAAACCTTTCATATTGTTACTTGCGAAGAATTGCACGAGCTCAGCAATGTGAGCTAGAGGTCGACTAGTTAGTTGCAAAATCTTCAGAGAATCTGGAAATTCTTTACAGAAACACCCGAAAGCAGCAAAACGCTAGAGAAAAAAATCCCTCTATGTTGACCACCTAGATGTGGTCAGAATCCTTGGTCGGCCTCGGACACCGACATTGCAAAAAACGTCCTACACACTCGCACATGCTGGTATGCGAAAAGGAGTCATAAATTTGCAGATGGCACCCGAGAACCACTTGCCGGAACCCAGTCACTGACCGGGAATGACCATCTTCCTCGATGAGCATGAAACATACATCTAATTTATTCATCAAAGATATCTCTTTCAGCCATCTAACCAGGAATGACTCGCTCTTAGTATATATAATGCAAATTGTTGTAGGGTAATTTATTCATCAAAGATCTCTCTTTCAGCCACCTAGGGAATGACCATCTTCCTTGATGAGCTTGACAGTAAATGGTGATGACATCAGTTTCCAGGATCATGTGGGTCTGAGATGTATTCAGACATTGCTGAAGATCATAAACACTTCAACCGGGGAATATGCACGATCGAGTCTTCGTTCTGCATTTTATTAAAGGCCAATGCTGTCGAGCCAGTGGTTCGGATTCTATAGGAGGTAGATTTAGGAGCCTGTGAAGCTTCTTTAGATGCCCTCTTGACGCTGATTGACAATGAAAGACTGCAAAATGGTTGCAAACTGCTTGACAAAGTACATGCCATACCACCAATTATAAAGCTATTGAGTTCAACTTCAACCGAATTACAGGCAAAGGCATTGGGAGCTCTGGAAAGGATATTTCGACTACCCGAGATGAAGCAGAGATATGCATTGTCGGCTCAAATGTCGGTCGTGGATATAAATCAAAGGGGAAGCAGTGGACCGAAATCAATGGCTGCCAAAGTCTTTGCACAGTTGAATGTTCTAGGTGAACAGTCTTCATATTTGTAAATAAGAAATATTATCCTGTGCCTGTAATTTTCTTGTTGAACAATTATTTCTAGATTCGGCGGTAGATTCAGTGTAAACTTTTTAGTCAAAATAATGGGAGTAGTTTGTTTATTCAATAATTAAATAACTTTTTAAGCGAAAAAATAAGTAATTTTAAAAATAAACAATTATTATTACTGGAAAAAAATATTATGCACACCCAGTGGGACTCGAACCCACAATCGCTTGATTAGAAGTCAAGCGCCTTATCCATTAGGCCATGGGTGCTAAGTATGAAGTAATATACAATATTAAGTTTTTCTTCCAAACTCTTTTGTACTACTCAAACATACATTTTAAAAATATGTCTCATTCGGAAAATAATAGTTTGAGCCAAAATTAAAGATTTTAAATTAAAATTTTTGACATAAGAGTTATAAAAACTCTTTTAATCTTAACAGTTATATAAATACTAATTTATTATTTATATAATTATTTTTAAAATAATATAATATATTATAAATAATTAAATATATATATATATTGATTTTTTTATTTATATATTTTGATTTATTTAAAATTAATTTTTTTATTCGATCAAATAATAAAATTTAATATTTAATTTTACTCTTTTTACTTTTTAGGATTTTAAATCCCCAGTGTCTAACAAATATTTCTAGAAAAATAAAGAAGCAGAGTCTGATAGATTTCCGAAGAAAAGCATTTTGGATTTTCAAACCCAAAGTTTAATTTGTTTAGTTCGTGTACTCTACTGGTAATATAATATTAAATTACATTTATTGTGTAAATCTTCCAGCCTCAAGTACCCATGGCCTAATGGATAAGGCGCTTGACTTCTAATCAAGCGATTATGGGTTCGAGTCCCACTGGGTGTGTTTTTATATTATAATTTTCTACATTATATTTTAAAATATAATATTTTTCTCTTTAATAAAAAAACACATTTATGCAGATTCCGATAGTAGTTATTTTCAAAATATTATTAATAAAGTTGATTCAAATTATAAATAATTCAATTTTGTTTAAATATTTTAGATAGTTGATTGTGGGTTCGAGTTTCAATGGGTGTGTTTATATTATAATTTTTGACATTTATTTTAAAATATAATATTTATCTCTTTAATAAAAAAAAACCACACATTTATGTAGATTCCGATACGTAGTTATTTTCAAAATATTATTAATAAAATTGATTTAAATAATAAATAATTCAATTTTGTTTAAATATTTTAGATAGATGAGTTATGTATTTAAAAAATTTTAATTAAAAAAATTAATTAAAATTTTACTCATTAAAATTAAGTGTATGATACGAAAAACACAAAACATCTTAATTTAATAGTTAAAGGAATGATTATTATTATCGAAAATCGTTTAAATACCGATAATACTAACATAATTAAAAATATACTCGAACAAATATTACTGTAATAGAGCCGTTGATTAAAAAAACAAACACAATATTATAAATCAATTTAGATTCATCCCGTTAGTAAATTTCAAACAAACAATTTTGAATTTTCATAAACACCCAGTAATAAGAAAGAGAAATTTCAACAATCCCAGAAAAAGAGAGAAAAAACAACCCAGAAAATTCATATAAAAATTCATGAAAAACAAATTAGACGGGAAGATTAGACACATCGTTAGGAGTGGGCATATTATTGGCCCTAGAGATAACAGAAGACGAAACGGATCGGAAGCTCGAAAACATGAGAGGACGATCATAGGCCTCAGCATCGTCGGCATCGTCGGAAGTCGTGAGATCTATGCAGGCGAATCGTTCGAGCGATATGAAGAAAGCTTGAACGAAGCTGCTTCCCAGCCATGACAAAAAACCGCCTCCGGTGCCATCCATTCCTTCTTTTGATTGGGGGATTTGAGTGTTTCGGATTGGCCTTTAGGGTTTCTTTGGGTTCCTTTCTTACAGAGAAAAGTTCAAACTAAGGGGTTTTCGAAATTCAAAGGCATAACCACAGGTTTTGAGGAGGAGGAGAAGGTGATGGTCAAAGCCTCAAAGGCCACAATAAGGAAAAAGAAAACGAATTTGCCTCCAAATATTTATTACCGGTTAGTATTTCTTTCCTATTTTTTAATCATATTTACTATATAATTAGTAAATGGATTTAAAAGTGCAATTTTAACTAAAACATATATATTTGTCTGAAAATATGGGAAATGTTTGTTTTTAAGATTGATTATCATTTGAGATTATTAATTTTTTAAAAATAATATTTAAGCCATTCAGAATCATTTATATCCAATTGAACTCTTCAACTAATCTGACAATTAATTTTATTAGTGATGATTTTGCAAACAAAAAGAGTTTGATGGTTAAAGTATAAAAGAAATGATAGTTTGATGACCATTGGTGTAGTTTACCCTTTTCAATATCTGCTAAGGATACGGAATCCTACGTGTGATGCCATGTAAGAATTAAGATAGATGTATGAACCTACTGCAACTAGAAGCGTCGTCAATGGATAAAATAAAAATGGATATATAAAATAAGAACAGAGGAAAAAAGAAAGCAGTATAAACCCACAAAAATGGTGACCCTTTCAACTCCACTCTCCCATAACACTTTATCTTCTCCACAATTATCAACGAAACGCCATGGATGCCCTCTTCAACAACTCCATTTGCCTCTCAGAATCACCTCTTCTTCTTCTTCTTCCGGTATGACCCTTTTTCTTCTTAAAATTCTTACAAAGTCTTCTACTTTTTTGCAGTATTTGAATTTTTAGAATACGGGTTCAAGCTTGAAAGCAAATCCCATTATGTTGGCAATGCCAACTGTTGTTTGAAGCCTTGTTTACTGATACTGGTATGTAATTTTTCCCTTTGCTGCCATGGAAGCGGCTAGCAAACGTGTTCCCCAAACTGAGGAATGCTCGTCTCCGTTTAAGGAACTGAGGGGTGTAGCTTGTGGCCTTCTTGCTGTATGCACCGTGGCCACTGCCTCGCCTGTAATTGCTGCTAATCAGGTTGAAAATCTTCACCATTTCTCTGCATCTGTTTAGGTTCAAAACTTCTGGGTTAAGAATTGTTATGAACATACTAAATTGTTGCAATTATGTTACCTGGAACAGGGATTAGGAATGAAAACCGGAACATAATTTGCTACTTCTAGGAAATGTAATTCAATATATCATGTTTCATTCCTACTAAACAAACCGGAGAAGACTACTCTATTGAATTACATTTCCTATATATATATATATATATATATGTGTGTGTGTGTGTGTAATTAAATAGAGTCGTCTTCTAGGAAATGTAATTCAATATATCATGTTTCATTCCTACTAAACAAACCGGAGAAGACTACTCTATTGAATTACATTTCATATATATATATATATATATATATATATATATATGTATGTAATTAAATAGAGTCGTCTTCTAGGAAATGTAATTCAATATACAAGTTTGTGTTTATATAGCACATAATAGTATTACTAGTTCTACTGAACTGGATTGCTAGTTTTCCTGAATTTGGAACTTGTGTGACTATTCGAAAATCGTTGAGGAGATAGTATTTTTGGTAACATAGTGTTGTGCAGTTCCTTCAAAACTTGTTATTTGGATTCAAGTGTGAGTATCGGGTACGATATTGTATATTATACAGGTATGTTTAATTGTCTTTTAAAAGTTTTCCCATCTATTTAGAGGGTGGTTGTATTGGATACCGGTACTGTATCCAATATGGATACTTGAAAGAAGAATGATGATCAATTTACTTGGGGACTCTTGTTAATCATTTGCTGATCAGCTATTTCTGCTTTAGCCTGAAAGAAGAAATAATGAAGTTTCCATATGAAAAACTTGTCATGCTTGGTGAAGGACGCCTGTGGGTTGGGGAATGAATGTTTCGATATCATCTGATGTTTCAAAACTACGATGTCAAAAGGCTGCTAAAAATGTAATACTATATTTTTTTTTATGCAGAGGCTTCCTCCATTGTCGACAGAACCAAACCGTTGCGAGCGTGCTTTTGTTGGTAATACAATAGGTCAGGCAAATGGTGTGTATGATAAGCCACTCGATCTACGCTTCTGCGATTACACTAATGAGAAATCGAACCTGAAGGGGAAATCACTCTCGGCTGCGCTTATGGCAGATGCTAAGTTTGATGGTGCAGACATGTCTGAAGCTGTGATGTCAAAGGCTTACGCTGTTGGAGCTAGCTTCAAAGGTAAATCATCTGTATCTTCTTTGTCTTCTGCATTTATATCATCCATCTTATCGTAAATCATTGTTTTCGAAATGATTCTAATTTTGTGCAACTTATCTGTTTGACAAACTTTGGCACAATTACTCTATTACTTGGACTCGGGTATAAGTGTGAGATATGGGTTTGTTCAACTATCTCTTAGTTTTTTCCATGTATTTGGAGGGATCCGTCTTATCCTTATACTTATGTCCAAATCTAGATATTTACTCTAAATATCTACATGTCCGTGTTCGAATATATTTGAGTTCTATGTTACTTGAAATCTGTTTTTCTCGAGCTATTTGCATCTGAAACATGTATCCATCGCATATTCGAACGCGGGCATATGAGTATGGTATTCCAAATATATGTAGAAACACAGTAAAAATCAAGTATACTCGTATTAGACACACACACACACATATACATATATATATATATATATTTGCTATTTACTCGAGTTCAAGTAACATGGATCAAGTTAGGATGCTTTAAGCTTTCCATCACGAACTCATTGATAAATGATTTTCCAAATTTTGATCACTCTAAACTTTCATTTGCTTAGTTAGAGAACATAAGATATCGAAAATCTGGCATAAGTTAACCATGAAAAAGAAGAAAAATGATCCCGAACAAAACATGCAGGTACGGACTTCTCAAATGCAGTTTTAGATCGAGTTAATTTCGAGAAGGCTAATCTGCAAGGAGCGATATTCAAGAACACAGTGTTATCTGGTTCCACTTTCGACAATGCTCAGCTCGAAGATGCAGTTTTTGAAGATACGATTATCGGTTACATTGATCTGCAGAAGCTTTGTACAAACAAGACCATCAGTGCTGAAGGAAGAGCTGAGTTGGGTTGTCGATGATTGCTATTTATGTATTATATTTCCATGTCTTGTCTAATTTCGATTTTTCCTTTTTCTAATAGAAAAGTTGTCATTTTGAGACTAAAATCGTATTGAAAAACTGGTATTCTGTTTAGGGCTGTGTCTTTTGTCTGAAAAATAAAATTAAAGGGGTTGAATTTGGCTGCAATTACTGGTAATTACATAAATGTGGTATGTTGTAGTCTGTAAGTTTAGTTGTTTTCAGTGTAATGAAGGTCTTCAACCTTTCAATTATAGGGTAAAATTGAAAATAATGTAATTATGTACTAATTTTACCTAATTTTGACTGATATAATAATAAATTCAGCCTTAAATATTTAAGTATTATAGCTGATTTTTTTTATTATTGTTGCGATAGAAAATGTCCGTTTATGCAACAACAATCTTAAATAATATATGTTTAGTTTTAAATGATCATTCGTCAATTATTTTTTGTTTAAGTGATCGTTTCAGAACAACTAAAAAATTTACCTTTAACAACAAACAAAGTTCATGATCATAATTTTAACGAAGAATATATTATTTGTATAAAATAATTAAAATTTAATTAATATAATATACAAATATTAGTGATTGAATTCGTGGAGTAATCCTAATTGTGAAGGATAATATATTTTATTTGGGCGACCCGGATTTGAACAATGAAGTGCACAATATTTGTAACTTTAATTATTAGAGGGTTAAAGAAAAAATTAAATAGATATTTCTTTCTTTCTTTAAATGTCAATTTTTATCTGATTTCTAAATCAAAAGAAAAGTGCTTATAAAATCATTCTAAATACCTTGCTTGAACATAGGTCGAAGATGAAGAACAAATTCTAGTGCCATAAATTATCTATATCTAAAGAAAAAGGGAAGCAGATGAATTAGAATCAAAGGCAAATATCATATGATACAAAGTTGGATCCTAAAGCAAGAAAAAATAATTAAAGTTAAATCGCAAACACAAAGAAAAGAATCTAGAAACATGATTTCTTCACCCACTAAATGCACCAGTAGGCAGTATCACCGTCGTCTCGAACTAGCCAAAGCTAGCAATGGCGGAAAGCTTCATCCCATTGTCTTCTTCGACATTGTTCATCACGGTAGTTTCGCTTTTTATTGCTTCAGGTAACGCAAATTCTGAAATTTGATCAATTTTCAAAGCTTCGGGTATCGGTAATTTTATGGAGGTTTGTTTTTTAATGTAGGAGTTGAAGGGACGATTGGGGTCAACTATGGCACCGTCGCGAACAACCTTCCGCCGCCGCATCAAGTGGCGCGTTTCCTTTTGGAGTCCACCGTTATTAACCGCGTTAAGCTCTACGACGCCAACCCAGAGATACTAAAAGCCTTTGCTCACACCGGCATTCCCGTAACGGTTACGGTTCCGAATGATCAGATCCCTCGGCTTACGAAGCTGAGTTTCGCTCAACAATGGGTGGAAGATAATGTTCAACCTTACACGCCGGCGACTAGTATAGTTCGTGTTTTAGTGGGCAATGAAGTGATAACGACGGCGGATAAGTCTTTGATCGGAAATCTAGTTCCGGCTATGCAAACCCTCCACACTGCCCTCGTGGCGGCATCTTTAGACAGGAGAATCCAAGTCTCGACGCCGCATTCTTTAGGCGTTCTCTCGAACTCGAGCCCGCCGTCGACCGGAAAGTTCCGACTGGGATACGATATTCATGTTATGAAGCCATTGCTTAGCTTCCTTAGAGCTACGAATTCTCCGTTTATGATTAACCCGTATCCGTTTTTTGGTTGTTCTTCTGATACGCTTGATTATGCGTTGTTTAGGCCAAATTCTGGCGTATTGGACGGAAATACAGGGTTGCTTTATACGAGCATGTTGGATGCTCAATTAGATGCGGTGTTTTCCGCCATGAAAGTCCTTGGATTTGATGATCTCGAGATCGTTATAGCCGAAACGGGTTGGCCGTCGATGGGGGATTCGACCCAAGTCGGCGTTGATGCAAATGTTGCAGCCGAATACAATGGCAATCTCATGCGGCACGTATCGTCCGGTGCCGGCACACCGTTGATGCCGAATCGAACTTTTGAGACCTACATTTTTGCACTTTTCAATGAAAATCTTAAGCCAGGTCCGACATCTGAGAGGAACTTCGGGCTATTCCGACCAGACATGACACCCGTTTACAATATTGGGATACTAAGGCCGTCGGTATGTTCTTAAACTTATTATAGGTAGAACTCAAATTTGATCGGCTCAGTCGAAAAATTCAACCCTCCCTGATCCATGTTTCATCTCTACTCAGAACTCAAATTTGAATAATTTTCGAATTTAATGAATTGATAAGTTTTATTTATAATTTTATTTGATTTTTTAGATTCAATTCAAATTTATAAAATTTAAGTTAAATTTTTATTTATATTTAATTTTAATATTTATAATGTTACGCTATTAATTTGTTTTTAACTTTCTAATCTATAACATATAATCGTTTTTTTGGCAGGCTAGATCCTCCATTCCGAACAACCCCACCCCAATACCGTCGCCTCCACCGAGATCATCCAAGGGGAAACAATGGTGTCTTCCGAAAACCGGCGCCGACGAGAACATTTTACAAAGGAATATCGACTATGTTTGTGGCTTGGGTTTGGATTGCGGACCGATTCAACAAGATGGTCCTTGTTTCCTCCCTAACACTGTTCGAGCCCATGCAGCTTTTGCCATGAATGCTTACTATCAATCCACCGGAAAGACACACTCCGATTGCGATTTTGACCAAACCGGAGCCATCACCGACGTCAACCCAAGTATGTATCCACAATCATTATCCAACAATACGACGTTTATAACTAAATATTAAAACGTGATACGATCGAAAACACGCAGGTTTTTTCTATCCTTCTTGTTTAATTCCTTTTCTGATTTTTATTTTTCTTGTCGCAGGTTATGGAAAGTGCCACTACTGACAGATCTAGTGCTGCAAATCAAACAAACCAAGACATGGAAGGTCGAAGGAGCCATGAAAAGTTCAGTTTGCAATTTGGTTTTATTTAGTTCGGACAAGGAAACAGAAAAACAGGGAGGATTGGTCGGGTATGTTATGTGACACAGGCATAGGTGCATGTATGCATGGTCATGTCGTTAATCATAATGACACTAATGGTTAATTAATCACATCCAATATTTATACAAAAATCTCTTGAAATCTTAAAATATGTGTGATGTTACATTACATCCATAAGATCACATTGCCTTCAAATTAATGTTCCGATGATATAAATGAAATCAAAATTTAATACTATAATTAAACAGAAAATTCAATACTACAACTAAGTCGTCCAAAATTCAATAATGCAATACTTATTTAAATAACATTAAAAATATTAAATAATTTAAACAACTATACTTTTTTAATATTTATTTAACTATTAAAAAGACAATTACAAATGAGGCCACCTGTCCAGGACAATAAATAATCATAGTCCGAGAAACACCGGAAACCACTCCATGGGTGCGCACTACGCCCTCATTTGGTTCCTTCTTCTTGGGCTACATATTAAAGACTGCAACATTGTTTTGTTCATCCGGCGCCAATATTTCCTAAAATAAATAGAATATAAAATCAAAGAAGAAAGGGATTTTTTTAATCTTTCTTCAATTTTCGAAAAGAATTATTTTAGGGTTGGGTTTTGATTTTATTCTGGGTTCTGGTTGATGGATTCCATGGCTGACTGGCAACAGCTCTTGCAATCGATTTTCATAGGTCTTATCTTCTCTTACCTTCTCGCTAAGTTGATCTCCTTAATCGTTTCTTTTAAAGAAGATAACCTTTCGATTACCCGAGCCCGAAACAGCAATGTCCAAGGATACGAGAAGATCGATGACTCTGGACCCGGGTCCGATCCGGTTCTCAGTACTCCGAACGAGGGGTTGCACAAGTCGGATTCGGTGGTCGCCGAATTGGGAAGTCTTAGGAATGAAAGCGACGGGGATGGTCTTGATGAGGACGACGAGGATTGGGAAGGGGTAGAGTGTACAGAGCTGGATGATGCGTTTAGTGCTGCGACGGCGTTCGTAGCGGCGGCGGCGGCGGATCGGTTGTCGCAGAAGGTTCCTAATGAGGTGCAGTTGCAGCTTTACGGTTTGTACAAGATTGCCACCGAAGGACCTTGCACTGCACCTCGGCCTTCCGCTTTGAAAATGACCGCTCGTGCGAAGTGGTATAGCGGTTTTTCTTGGCATTTTCTGCTCTCTTTTGTCTTTCTTCGTGATTTTTTTGTTTGTTTGTTTGTGGGTTTTTTCTTATTTTCACAAATGTAAATGCCTAGATTAGCTTGGTGATTATAATTTAGTATAATTCGCTAGCTAAACTTCGTTTTCACGATTCAAAACTGAACTGCTTACGAGTAGAAATCTGTGTAAAACTGATGATCATTTAATTCGTTTCTTATTCAATTATCAAATGTTTGATGGTTTCCTCATTGGAAGGCACTTCCATTTAGTATAAGAATTGTTTCTACTACATAACACAAGACCTGAATGGTTGAGAGTTGCTTGATAAATTTATAATCCTAGTTGTTGAATGTGGTTATTTGTTTATTCTTAGGCAAGCATGGTACAAATTGGGTGCTATGCCTCCAGAGGACGCAATGCAGAAATACATTGATATCGTGACTGAGCTATATCCAACTTGGGCTGATGGTTCGGCTATGGTGCAATTTTAATCTTAATGTGGTTCTATCTACTATTGTCATTTTGATGATACTGTTTATATGTATCCAAGTTATTCTCGTTTTTTTTTGCTCTTTTGATGATTTACTGGTTTCTCAACCTTTTTTGTTCGTAGAAGAGAAAAGGTGGAGCTGATAGTAGTGCAAGTAAAGATGCCAAAGGACCAATGGGACCAGTTTTCAGCTCTTTCATATATGAAGAGGAATCTGGAAATGAGTTGTGAGATTCCTTAAACTCCATCATATTGATCTTTTCTACTGCTATTCCTCAAGTATTGTCTTCTTATTCGAGTCTGTGTAACAGAGTAAACTGGGTCTTGTTATCCATATTTTTTTGAGCGAAATCTAGGTCTTTGAAGTTGCTATTTCATATGACGGCGTAATTGGTTTTAAACATGCAAGTTTAGCATCTATATTTGAATAGAAAAAACTTCATTTCTTGGGATATAAGTCAACCGGTATATGGAGTCATAAAGCATCTAAATCCTCCAAAATGAAAGGCCATTTAACTTGGACTATGAATATGGAATGTGTCTGTTCCTCGATTTATAATTTGTATTATTTTGTTGTTCTAAATTCTCTTCTCAAGCATATGCATTTCCTTTTTCATATATGATGTCTTAGGTTTTGTATAAGTTTCCATGTGCTGATTGTTGTTATGCTTGCCCTTTTGTCGACTATGGAATGGTTCCTGTTAGCACAAAGTAGTGCCTAGTGTTTCATTAATGAGTTGAATGACTTCACTCCTGTCATGTAAACCAAATGTTCTTATCGCATAGTATATTGTTTTATAGTTTGATGGCAATGCTGATGTTTATTG
Organism: Abelmoschus esculentus; assembly: GCA_035048815.1. Classification (NCBI taxonomy): domain Eukaryota; kingdom Viridiplantae; phylum Streptophyta; class Magnoliopsida; order Malvales; family Malvaceae; genus Abelmoschus; species Abelmoschus esculentus. The sequence continues at coordinate 7,190,836 of JAUCBN010000061.1, read as the reverse complement.
TTTTTCAGGAAAATGGACGCTATTCATACTTTTGCGAGAGAAGGAGAACTGGATAATTTGCTTAAATGTATTGAAAGTGGTGTTTCCGTGCATTTACAAGGTTTGTTTCTATTTATTTGTTTGTTGTCCCTTTGAGAACTAGACTTGCATAGGAGTTTGAACGACTTGCTTTGCTGTGTAACTACTTTGCATATGATGCTTGCAGACAGTGAAGGCAGGACCCCATTGCATTGGGCTGTAGATCGTGGCCATCTTAAAATTACGGAAGAACTTGTTAGCAGGAACGCTGATGTGAATGCTAAGGTATTTACGTATTGCTGTCACTGTTTTATCGTTTTTTACCTCCTAATATGTGCCGAAACAGTGAAACATTCATGTCTAATGGATCTGTAATGCGCAAAAAGAGAGAAAAATTAGAAATAACCGTTTTCAAGTGTAGCGGAGTAATGAGAAAAAGTTGTTTTCAGGTGGTTCACATATCAGCTTGAACCCTATTGAATGCTTCACTATTTTATTCGTATATTTTTCTTTCTTCTACTGGTGTTTTAATCATCGCTGTTAAATTCTTTGTTTTTCTATCGGAAGGACAATGAAGGCCAAACCCCGTTGCACTATGCTGTTATGTGTGCGAGGAATGATATTGCCGAATTTCTTGTAAAACAAAATGCAGACAAAGATATAAAGGATAACGATGGCAACACTCCACTTGACCTATGTGAATCAGATTGGCCTTGGTTTCAACATGCAGGCAAAGCTGGTTGATCTGCGTTTTAAACCGAGTTTGCTTTTCCTCGAGTACTTGAAAATTTTCTCATGGATGTATGTATATGGCTATAACTTATCATTTTGCTCTTTTAACATAGTTATATGCTAATGTGGGGCACTATGATGTTCATTACCCTCACCTCCTTAATTACTGCTCTCTCTATCTCCATAAGTATATCGAAGAGAGTTCGAAGCTAAGGAAAGTTTAGCTTTTCTTTTGTTGTTGCATTATGAGTTGAATGAATGCATTGGATAAAGCCTAGAGTTGTACCGGGACATATCGGAGAACTCGGATGTTATACCCTTCAAACGGATCGAATGGTGATCGTATATGGGTATGTCGTGCATTGTGTGCCGGATGTCGGCACTGAACCTAACTAGTTTCTTTGTTCTTACGGTATATGAGATAAAACCGAGAACTCTGTCACCCTAAATCCGTTCTACAAATGGAGACTTGATCTTCACTTGGTCTCTCTTGTCTCTCTGTTCTCTTGTGAACCTATGAAATGATCTGATATACTTACTTTCCATGCTTTGCTTTGATTCGTGGGTTTTATATGTGATTTTTGAAAATCTAAACCTGTGGAATTGTAGAAGACGAAGAGGATTTGGAATCGTAGAGCAGGAGTGATAGAGATTACGGGTGGGCAAAATTCGATTGAATTTGAAAAAATAAAAAAAAATACTTGAGGCGAAAAACTATTGATTCGGTTCGGAATTTTATAAAATCAATTCGAAAATTTTTAAAGTTTAAGTCGATTAATTAATAGATTAATTTTTAAGTTTGAGTCGATTCTCTTTATTTTTTATATATTGATATAGAAAATTATGTTACTTACGAGAAATATGATAAAATGCATATATATATATATTATATGATTAGAGAAATTTATTTAAATTAAAATTGAATTATACTAAAGATATAAATTGTTATAATTAAATTTATATAGGAACTTAAAAACTCAATTCGAATTGAAAAAAAAATTAAATAAATTTTAAGTTATAAAATATAATATGTCAGCTCGAATAACTTAAAAAAAATTATTTGATTTGATTAGACTAAATGCTCATGAGAGAGTTATAACAAGGATTAAATTGGTACAAGAATAAAATGTTGGGATTATATTTAGAAATTAAAATAAATATAAATATTATAGTAATTTTGCTAGTATATCAACTATTACGTTATCTATCACTAAATTTTTAATATAAAATTATTTTTTTTTTTAAAAAATCAGATAATTATCTTATAATTCTTATAATCAGTATAGTTTGGTAATTATTTATATAATTTATCCCAATTATAAAAACTTTAATTTATTTCACATAAAAACTGATCTGATTTCAACTAAAAATGGATTGACTCACTGCTTAAGCATTAAGATCACATGTTCTACTTCACTAAGAAGTTGCAACTTTACGTCAATATAATCTCTTAAAAAGAAGATCTTGGCCGTTAAATTGGCTGACTTTTTGGAGAAATAAAATAAGTTAATCAATTATATAACTGGGCCCATAATAACCTGTTGAATTCGTACTAGCCAATAGAAACCCAAGAAATAATTTCTCCCTCTTAAAATATATTATTTTTAAAAATTAAGTAATTTCATTTTCTTTCTCATGTCGCTTTTATCAAATAATTTAAATTGATCGATTAATTAAAATAATTTATTATTAATTAATTGCATCCGATTTTACATAGTCCTAATAATTATATTAAGCTTAAGCTTAAACTCAGAAAAATTCAAGATTTAAATCTGATTGAGCTGTACATTTTAATTAAGATATCCTAATTTAAACTTATAAAATATCCTAATTTAATTGAGTTTAAGATGTGGTAAACTTTTAATAAACTCTATTGATTACAAATAAATAATTTAAGTCATTATAATTAATTCCTTCGATTTTAATTAAGAAATATTATAAAATATTAATGTGCAATTAACCAAACAGACTCTTAATCACGTTGATTTCATTTACGCTTGGTAGTTCCTAGTCACGTTCATTTCATTTACTCAACGTATTAAAAAATTGGACCTAATATATAATACTTTTAAACTTAATTAAAATTTAATATTATATATTTAAAATTTTTATTAAGTTATAGGATAGTATAAATTATTATTGTTTTACCGAAAATATTATAATATAATTAAATATTACATAAATGTAATAATTTGATTTAATTAGTAAAATTGAATCTTTTAAGTGTTCATTAAAAATAGAATATTATTATTTTTATGAAAAAACGTTCAAGGATATTTTAAATAAATTAGTATTATAATTTATTTATTTTTATCGTTAATTATTTAATAATTTAATTACATATTCAGTACTTATTTATTCTTACGTTATTATTTTAATATCACATATATTTTAAAAAATAAAAAATATATTAAAATAAGTAAAATACTAAATATATAATATAATCTTTAAAAAATACTATTTTTATTCGATTAAAAGAAAAATGGGTGAATATTATAATATTATATATAAATTCTAAACAGTGTGCAGAATAAATATTAAAATAAATAAATATTTGTATAAATTATTTGAGTCCAGCTTAAAATCCGCGTTTCTTCGCTCTACAACTTTTATTGTTCTTCCTTTCCTTCCTTTTCCCATTTTATTTTCTCTCCAATTATAAGGGTTTCATTCAGCTCCTAACGCCTCTTCTCCGATCGGTGAAAGGTGAAGTCTCCATCGAATTTCTTGCATTTTCTAAGTTATACTTATTTTCGAATTCATTTCTGACAGTTTCATTTATGGTTTGTAATTAGGGTTTTGAATAGTGATTTCGTTGTATATTCGGTACTGAAAGCATTGATCCTCTCCCTCTCTCTCTCATTCTTCTATGGTTCATATTCCTTAGCTTCGGTTTATTTGTAGTGCTAATTCGAGTGTTAGATGTTCGTTGGAAATATTCGAGTGATCGAATTTCTTCTTGTTCTATTGTATTTAATTTAAATCTAATTTGATCTGCAAGTTTTTCTTTTTTGCTTCCTCAAATGTAAAATAAAGTGTTTAGTGTCTGATTTCTACATTGATCTTGAATATTTAAGTGTTCCTCTCTGCTGCTGAATATGTCAGTGGAAATGAAAATCGGGATGTGATGGATCATTGATTCGTTAGCCACATATTGGTTTCATTCCTGCTACCATCGGTTGCTGCCTTTCAATTAATTTTAAGGGAACTGATTTATGTTAGTTTTCCTTGGATTTGGATGCGTTTGTCCTATTATGCTGCCTTTTTTACCCGTAATGTGGTTCAGGATTTGAAGTGTTGCAATATTGATGTCGTTTAGAATTGGATTTATGTGTATCTATTTGATTATTTTTTATGATTTTGGAAATATTACAGCCAATGGAGGTTACCCAAGTGCTTTTGAATGCACAATCGATAGATGGAGCTGTTCGGAAGAACGCTGAAGATAGCTTGAAACAGTTTCAGGAGCAGAACCTTCCTGGTTTCTTGCTTGTACTCTCTGGGGAATTGGTAAATGAGGAGAAACCTGTGGAAACACGCAAGTTAGCAGGTTTGATTCTTAAGAATGCATTGGATGCTAAGGATCAGCAGAGGAAGGTTGAGCTTGTTCAAAGATGGTTGTTGTTGGATGGCAATGCCAAGAGCCAGATTAAGGCAGGTTTACTGAAGAGTATCTCTTCTCCAGTTTCTGATGCTCGGTCAACTGCTTCTCAAGTTATTGCCAAGGTTGCTGGAATAGAATTGCCACATAAACAGTGGCCTGAGTTGATAGGTTCTCTTTTATCAAATGTTCATCAGTTACCAGCTCATGCTAAGCAAGCCACTTTGGAGACTCTTGGGTATTTGTGCGAAGAGGTCTCCCCTGATGTCATTGATCAAGATCAAGTAAATAAAATACTTACGGCTGTAGTTCAAGGCATGAGTTCTTCCGAAGTGAACATTGATGTGAGGCTTGCTGCCACAAGAGCACTTTACAATGCTCTGGGATTTGCTCAGGCAAATTTCAGCAATGATATGGAGCGTGATTATCTCATGAGAGTTGTTTGTGAGGCAACCCAGTCCCCTGACGTTAGAATAAGGCAAGCAGCTTTTGAGTGTTTGGTTTCAATTTCATCGACTTATTATGAGAAACTAGTCCCTTATATCCAGGATATTTTTAACATCACAGCAAAGGCTGTGAGAGAAGACGAGGAGCCTGTGGCTCTTCAAGCCGTTGAGTTTTGGAGTTCAATTTGTGATGAAGAGATAGATATATTGGAAGAATATGGAGGTGATTTTACTGGAGACTCTAATATTCCTTGCTTTTACTTCATCAAGCAAGCACTCCCTGCCCTTGTTCCTATGTTGTTGGAGACATTATTGAAGCAGGAAGAGGATCAGGACCAGGATGAAGGGGCTTGGAATATTGCAATGGCTGGCGGAACCTGTCTTGGGTTGGTTGCACGGACTGTAGGAGATGATATTGTCCCTCTTGTTGTGCCATTCATTGAGGAGAACATATCAAAACCAGATTGGAGGCAGAGGGAGGCGGCAACTTACGCCTTTGGTTCAATCCTGGAGGGCCCATCCCCTGAAAAATTGATTCCTCTTGTGAATGTTGCCTTGACATTCATGCTTACTGCTTTGACCAAGGACCCGAATAGCCACGTCAAAGACACCACAGCCTGGACCCTTGGTCGAATTTTTGAGTTCCTTCATGGCTCATCTTTGGACACACCCATCATCACTCAGGCAAATTGCCAACAGATCATCACAGTTCTGCTACAGAGTATGAAGGACACCCCAAATGTTGCTGAGAAAGCTTGTGGTGCTCTCTATTTTCTTGCGCAAGGTTATGAGGAGGTGGGTCCATCATCTCCTATAACTCCCTTTTTCCCAGAAATTGTGCAGTCTCTTCTCACTGTCACTCACCGAGAAGATGCTAGGGAATCCCGGTTAAGGACAGCTGCATATGAGACATTGAACGAAGTGGTGAGGTGTTCAACAGAAGAAACAACTCCACTGGTGTTGCAATTGGTGCCTGTCATTACAATGGAGCTTCATAATACTCTTGAGGGCCAGAAACTGTCATCTGATGAAAAGGAAAAGCAGAGTGAACTGCAAGGCCTTCTCTGTGGATGCTTACTGGTCATTATTCAGAAGCTTGGTTCATCAGAGTCATCCAAGTATGTGTTCATGCAGTATGCAGATCAGATCATGGAGCTTTTCCTAAAGGTTTTTGCTTGTAGGAGTGCAACTGTGCATGAGGAGGCCATGCTTGCAATCGGAGCCCTTGCTTATGCAACAGGACCTGATTTTGCGAAGTACATGCCAGAATTTTATAGGTACTTAGAAATGGGCCTTCAGAATTTTGAAGAGTACCAAGTCTGTGCTGTCACAGTTGGTGTTGTGGGTGATGTTTGCAGGGCATTGGAGGAAAAAATTGTTCCTTTCTGTGATGGGATTATGACACAACTGCTTAAGAATTTATCAAGCAACCAGTTGCATCGCTCTGTGAAGCCTCCTATATTTTCATGCTTTGGCGACATTGCATTGGCAGTGGGAGAGCATTTTGAGAAGTACTTAATGTGGGCCATGTCTGCGCTTCTGAGCGCTGCAGAGTTGTCTACCCATACATCAGGTGACGATGAATTGATAGAGTACATAAATACCCTGAGAAATGGAATTCTGGAGGCATATTCTGGGATTTTCCAAGGGTTTAAGAACTCTCCGAAAACCCAGCTTTTGATTCCCTATGCACCTCACATCCTCCAGTTCTTAGATGGTATATACATGGAGAAAGACATGTGAGTTGTTCTAAAAGATACTCTTTACTCGATTGAATGGCTTCTCTTTTGATGCGTGATTATTAACATTTTTCTTATGTTCATTATTTTCCCTTAGGGACGATGTGGTCATGAAGACTGCCATTGGTGTCCTTGGAGACCTCGCTGATACATTAGGCAGTCATGTTGCTTCTCTGATACAGCAATCCGTCTCAAGCAAAGACTTCTTAAATGAATGCTTGTCTTCTGAAGACCTTATGATTAAAGAATCAGCTGAATGGGCCAAGTTGGCCATTACTCGTGCCATTTCTGTTTGAGGGGGTTGCCATTCAGCTTCATCTTGTTTATTTTCTTTTGGGAAGTCCATGCATTTGGGTGTGTCGAGTCGAGGGTCTGGGGTTGCATGTGTCAAGTCATAGCCATTGTCTGACAACTGAAGTTGTCTGTCTTCAAGTTGTCACTAACTCTTGCATCATAATCATCAATGGGTCGGATTCCATTATTAATCATGGAAGAAGCAGATAGATATGGTATCGGAGGAGACGGACTAGTCCGTTACATCGTTGACTTGCAGTTTGGACTTTCGACATGGTCAATGTGTCAAATTAAGCATCATTTTTTTGCGGTTAAATTGCAGGATACTGGAAATAGATGATTGGTTAATTATCAGTTTCAAAGAGCTGGTGCAGTTCCGGACACATCTCATATGCTTCTCATTGCCATCGTGGTTGCATCTCCGAGTTATGGTTCTGACTTTTAGTTGAAATCTGCTTCTGTATAATTTGGTTTTGGTGGAGTCTGAGTCTAGGGTTTTTAACCATATACACTGCATGCTATTTTGCCTATTGGGAGCATTGCATCCAGCATTTAGCTGTTCCTTTCTCTTTTTGTTTCCGAAAGAAGATTCAGTTGTTCAAATATCATGCATTCATAAATTTTCTGTTTTGAATTTTATTTGATATTTTCTATTGTTCAATTATTTACTTGTTCGAATCTTGATTTTTGTATGAAGCATTTTTTCCAAAGCTATTGATTTGCATGTATGGTATAATCTTGCTTGAAAATATGTTTGGTGGTTGGTTGTTCTGCAGCGGGTCAGTTTTTGTTTGGCTCGCTTTACATTAGCGTCTACTTACTAATGTGGAAGCAACGCTGCAGCATGCTCTTTGATGAGCAGTTTCCATCGAAGAGGGATCTTTGAGAAGGCTCCAACTGCACGGTGAAGGAGATCCGACGGATCGGTGACAATCACGCCCAAGGTTCTGGCCCTTCAACTAGCGCTCGGCGGCAGTGGTGCGCTATTTCGAACGGTTGGATGAAAATCAATTGTGCATTTTTTAACGAGACACATGGTGATAAAATCCTCTCTTAATAAAAAAAAAAGTATCTTATTAATGCATTATATCACGTCTGAGAGTATTAATATTACATCAAAAGAAAGAAAGGTCTTGAGATATATAAATAACAGTATTATGTATTTTATTATATATGTTTTTTTAAGAAGAGAGTAATGATTTTTTAATGAATAATATTAGAGTAATATTTTAATTATTCAATTTTATATCAAACACTTATGAAAGAGACAAATAAGGTTAATAACTGTGATAAATAGTTAGTTATAAAAACTAAAGCTTATGATAAGAGTGTCTGGTTAAAATTTTCAGAAAAAAGTAATAGTTGGTGACAATTATCTAAGAATAATGTTTTAATTATAACCAACATCTCAACTATACCTGCAAACTTATTTTACACCGACTTACTTTTAGTAAAATATACCTAAAGTCACTGAACTATGTTCAAAGTAATCTTCAAAAATTAACAGCTACCTCCTAAAATAATTTTCAGAAATCAACCCTCCTTAACTACAAAAACAACTGGAAATCCGAGAAAAACCTCCAATAAAGATAAGCAGAGGAGCAAGAAACTGCTGTTTACTTTGGAATATGTCGATCTATAAGCCATATCAATATCGAACAACTTGTTTGTACTTCATCCGAAGTCTGTACAACCTTTTTTGTAGTGCAGATTTCTCATCCTTCTTCCCTAGTTTATCCAAATAGAACACAACCTTATTTAGAGTTACCATAACCTCTTCACTATCACTACCAAACTCTTTCTCTTGAATCCTCAAAACTCTCTCAAGCTGCTCTAGTAACTCAGCCTCACCCTTTCCTATTCGGGTCTGAATCGAAACCAAACAATCCAAAGCCTCCCCTGAGATAACATAGATGGACTTTACAAGTTTATAAAAGAAGAATCATGATTTACGCATGGTCATGACTTCGGTCTATATGCGATGCTAATCATTAAGATGTGCAAAACCACCAAATAGGCTCAAAGGAAACAATATTCGGGCTGATCAAACTTGGAAGAAGTAACACCTATCCGAGGGGAAAACTGACAGAAGTAAATGAGAGTAGTAATATTTACCGACAGGGAGAGAATCTTTTCCGAATGCATTCTCGCGGATGTGTAAAGCCTCGAGCGCTATTTGTTCAGCTTCTTCATCCCGCTTTAAATGGTAAAGAGTGACAGCAAGACGCAACATCGGGAAAGTGATGGACGGATTGTCAGGACCCTCTGCCTTCATCATGATTTCCAAACTCGTTCTCAACAACCGTTCAGCCGTTACAAAATCTTTCGACTGTGAATATGATGCTGCAAGATTTAGGTAGTGTGTAACTAAGCTGGGGTCATCTTTTCCTTTAAGTTTCTCGGTGATCAATAAACATTCCTCCAGCAGCTCTCGACCTTCTTTTCCTCTGCCAGCAAACAAATTACAATAGAATTAAAACTATGCTTTTACCAAAGCTAATATATAATGCAAAGTGCAAGCCAATGTTACTCAGTGTCCGGTATATTTCATATGGGTATGTTCAATTTTTTACCTCTGTTTTCTCATTATTAGGAGGGTCATATCCTCATACCCAAATCCGAATATGTGCCGGACAAGGATATCAACTAGATTGTTTATAGTTGCTATCCCACGTGAGTAATGCTTCCATCCAGAAAAACATTTAGGGAAAATCGACAGATCAATTTATCGTAAGGCTTGAGAAAACCATGCATTACAATTTACTGAATACATTCAGAATTTTAGTCATAATCATGCATTGAACACACCTTCCCACAACATGAAGTAATTCAGCCAAATCTATTCGCATATTCTCCATCATGCTATCATCTAACGGCATATAGCTCGAATCTTTTATTATCTGGAGAGCCTTTTTGTATAAATCAACGGCTTCATCTGCATTCCCTGTAAAGAAATTGGTACGATGAACTATACTTGCAATTTAGTGTTTCGAATTACTAGAGAACATCTAATGATTGAAAATCAACGCAAGGGGCTTGAATTATGGATGCAGGTGGGGAGAGAAATACAAAAGAAGTTACCTTTCGCACATTTTGCACGGGCTAAGGAACACATAGCAAGTCCGACTCTTCCATCATTCTCCCCATATAACTGAGTATATATATTTAGAATTCTGCAAAAAAAAGGGAAAAAAATAGTAAGTGAACAATGAACACAAAAGCCACAACAGAATCAACATGGAGGGAATCCTCACTAACCTAATAAAAATGTCTTCTGCACCTGAAACTTTACCCTCCTTTAATAAAAGACTTCCGAGACCAAACAAAGGTACAACAAGATCCTCACTTTCAACACCTCTACTTAGCTCCAAGATGCGAATCACACGATGATAAATATCGACTGCTTTTGTAGCTTTTCCGGGAGAACTAAGAACTTTTGCCATTCCCAACAATGGTGTGACAAGGACAACACTATTTTTACCTAGGAGAAGACATGTATTTTGAGATAATCATCATTGATTTAAGTTCATATGCAACATCAACAGTGGAAAAAATAGGCAACAATAAGGCCCGTACCATGTTTGTTCTCTAGAATATCTATAACTCTTTTATTAACAAGCAAGGATTTCTCGAACTCCCCCAAATTTGAATACATGCTTCCCATATGCACAAGTATAGAGTCGAGAAGTGGTTCATCATCGTTTTGATCATCTATAATCCCACTAATCTGCCATCATGAAAACATGTACAACATTAAAAGCGGAAACAACAAGAAAAGTTGTTATTATATTCAGAGCGCTGTAGTTTGTGTATGTTGGTTGTTAGAATCATCTAATCCACTCATTCTAACAAGTCTAAAACAAGATTAACCGAGATAAGATCTAAGAAGAAATAACTCTTCATTCCCTAAGATGAAACTTATTAGCATTTTCTAATGTTTGATTTAGCATTCTAGAATCAACATCCACAAGTTATTAGTAAGCTTAGTGCGCTACCGTGTCTGCTTAACAAAGAAGCCTAAAAAATGAAAATTGAGTTCAAGGGAAAATAAAGTTACCACATCGAGAAGAGACCGTACAAACTTAAAATTTCCAACAGCCATGTAACCCAAGGCGATGACATCAAGAATAGCAGCTTCTTCCATGCCTTTAGAACCAGCATTCATCTGTTCTTTCACACCTTCATAATTTGCTTGAAGAAGGTCTACAGCATCTTTCTCATTCCCACTCGTAATTAAAGTTTTTACTTCATTGAACAGCTCTTGAAGCTGTCTCTCAAAGTCACTTACACCGTCGGAGGAGTCACTTGCTTTATCAAACACTGTTTTAGACCTGCTAATAACAGATGGTTGTAATATGATTTTTGTAAAGAGAAACTTCAAAATATTGCCAACGTTTTCCAGCTTATTTTTGTAGACTCGTCAGTTAGAGGCTGGCAAGAGAATGATACAACTAAACAACTAATGATGAACTCAGAACATTGTCAAGATCATTGCAATGATCAGATCTCCATAGCTATGTCCAAATATGCATAGGAAACAAGTTCTTTAAGAAAAGTGAAGAATCAAAGCAACACAACCAATGTCTGAAGCATAAAAATTTCAGATAATGGCAGATCCCTATTTTACTCAGACTTGAATATCGGAACTGGGTTTTCCGGGTCATATCTCCATAGTTTTGTCAAAATGCATAAGAAACGGATACCAAATAACATAAAGCATAAGAATTCAAGATGTCCCAACTCCCAAGAGATAAATTATGAAATGGTAACATAAATACAAGGACAGAAACTAAACATGGGTAATTAAGATAAATCCCCCACCCGTGGAAGCCAGAAGCAGCATCGTCTTGATGAGGAGAGACATGAGTTTCTAATGAATCAACAGCAGCAAAAGGTTTCAATATGAATTGGCGGCTGCCGACAGTTGGGATAGCTGGTACCGAGTAAAGTTTGAGCTTGGGTTTACGGTTCCGCAAAGACAACGAGACAGAGTTTCTACTCTGGTGCCAACACTGTGAATGCAAGTTCATAGACACTCTGCTTGTCCTGAAACGATTGTAAAAGATAAGAACATTGATTCTAAAAAAAGGGTTCTTGTTTCCAGCCCAAATTATGCAAAAATTAGAGTTCAATAAGCGAGGAACGACAAGACAGCTAGTGGTATTATAGAACCAGAGTTAAGAAAAACCCCAAATGTAATTCGAAAGCAGTAGCAGATATATGAAGATAAAGATTGTACCTGTAAGTGTTGAAAGAAGGAGAGGGGAGGAGAATAGAAGCTGCCATGAAAGTGGGAAAGAGTTGCAGTGAGAAGAAGCACTGAATTTATTTGCTTTGTATTTTAATTTGTTTGCCAGTTTACTAGACTGGGTCAGAAAGATGGTGAAGGGATGGCGATTAGAGTTGAGGAAGACGACGGTCTAATCGTAAAAATGAAAATTTTGGGAAGAAGAATGTGCATATCCGTGATGAAAACGAATAAATAATTTATGACTGTAATGTAATTTTTAAAAGATTAATAGCCAAAGTGAAGAGTTCTAAAAGTTACTGACTAACTGCGTAGTTTACCCTTAAAAATAACGAATTGAAGCGTTGATTGGGTCTGGATATTTTCTTCTTTCATAAACCCTATTTGCATTTGATTCTCTTTAGCTCCTCGTAACGCAATATTTCCTGTTGGTGAGACCTCAGATGGCTGCTGTCTCAGACTTATCCGACACCCAAAACCAATGGGAATTCAGCTGGTAATTTTCTCTCTTTCTTTCCCCTTGCCGCTCTCGATATTCCATGAGTTTCCTTTGGTTGCTTTTTAAAGTTACAAGCTTTCACTTTTCCAATTTTTTCTGGGTTTTTAATTACTGGTGTTTTTACCTATTTGCAGTGATTTGGAGGTAGATTTCGAATCCGAAGAGAATGCTTCAATAGTCTATGCTGCATTGGGTGTTGATAAAGAGGTAATGCTTTAACTTTCAATGGTTTTGAATCCTCTTGTGATTGTTTTGAGGAAATTTTAAAGTTGGTTCATGTTGTAATGCCAGTTGCAACCAGATAAAGTGAAGAGGCAAATGTCAATCTCTGATGGGAAACTTTCAGTGTAACCCACTTGTTACTCTGCCTTCTTTAGTTTGAGAAAAATGTGTTTTTTTTTTTTTTTTTTCCTTTGGATAATTGCTTTCAAACCCATATTTTATGGAAATTGCATGGTTTATATCCTATATGACTATGTTACCAGATACATTTGTGTATAGTGTTGGAAGAATATGAAAAAAGTTTGAGCATTCCGAATTTAGATACATGCTCGTAACGGACAGTCACTTTGAATCCGAGAAACATGGTGTTACCTTTGTGCTTTGGGGGCACCTTAATCTCGAGTTTTCTGCATTAGAGTTTAGGGTGTGTGACGAGATGGGAAAGGCTTATCTCTTGTTGCATAGTCCAACAAATGATATCCTAAATGTGGGGGGACAAGAAACTTAATCTTTGTTACTCTGAGTATCATATATGGATTTTTTGTGCTTTGGGGGCACCTTGGAGGACCGTATTCTCGTACTCATGTCCAATTATGCGTCTGATATTAGTATCTGAAGTAAAGTGAAGAATCCGAGCAATGTTGGGTGTTGATATTTTACTTTTTCTGAAATAATTGATTTTGAACGCTTTATTCCTTTGAATGCCATTTCCTAACTGCACTTTGTAAATAACTAGGCACTTTGAAGCAGTCGAAGCAAGGTTTCTCCGTGCATCGTTTTCTGCTTTTGTTGATGTACTCACACTCGCCACAAAAACCATTGATGAACTCGGGCCAGCAATGGTATTGTAATGCCTGATTATCGCTATATTACTATATGTTGTGGGATTCTGGCATTAATGTATTCTTTTTCGCTTTTTATTGTACTTCGTCGTAGGATTCTTAACTATATATGTGGAATTTTTGTTAGGATGCAAGAGGTTCAGCTTCTAGCACATCATCATTTTCTTTTAGGTGTTTCCTTCTGTATGTTGATCAGCTTTAAAAATGTGCAACTATTATTAAGCTATGCCTAATTATTCTTTTTAAAACCGGAAAAGATCGACATTAACCAATGCTTGCTTTAACCAGTAAGCTGTCTTGAGGATGTGATCTTTGTATATTGTGGAAAAGGGTGTCTGATGTTAGAGCCCATCTGTTCGATGATTGTCTCTTTTGCCACGGGGTTAGTACTAATCTGCTTGGTGATATTCAGGTGGACTTCTTATTTCACATCCTGTCTACTCTACCCACTTGTAACTCTTTTTTTTTTCTTAGGTGTATCTGACACTCGTACCCGAGTTTGAACCGATATGTATAACACTGTAATAGAAGAGATGTCATGGTTGATTGTCTAAACAACAGAAAGTCTTGTTCACCATAAACATGTCCAACCAGAGCTCGAGTATTCAACAAATTCTTTTGGACCGTTTAAGGTTTTTCGCCATTTCTGTGATTCCGGTCTTCTGGTTTTCCAATCATGGAATATATGGTGGATCATTACAGGCCCACTCGAAAACTTGCTCGTATTGAATTGCAGCAGTTTCCCAAGAGAAGTCTCTTAGCATACCTCTTCTCATCAATGCTTCCCATGTTGACTTGTGATCTCTGTAAGTCATTATAGCTGTTCTTAACGCCTGCAATAAGATGAAACCTAGTTCCGATTAAGGTCGACTGTGGAAATACTAAAAATGGAGATGAAATGCTAATGGACGTTCCGACCGATTAGTACTTGATAAATGACATAGCCACCTTTCCAGGATGAAGTCAGTTAAAAGCCTTAAAGCTGTTAGTTTCGATTAAACTCGAATTAACAAAATAAATGAAAACTCAGTCATATGAAATTGGGACTTGGGAGGCAAGGCATATGCATAACATAGACATACCTCAAGCATACTCTCTTTTGTAAGGGGAGAAAATGTCCATCTGCAGGCACATTTCACAGCCACATTAAAACAAACTACACGCAAAAGAACAGTTTCATCCTTTTATCTATGGAAATCAATTCAACAAGAAAAAGCAAGGGTTGCATACCCTGTGCCTTTGCCGCTACCGTCTCCAGCATACGGATTGAAATTCTCTACCGTGTCCTGAGGAATAAGTTAGAGGCATGTAATGCAACCTAAACAAACAGCGTGAAATATCATGATTGTTACTTACTCTGAGTCCTCCTGTGGCATGAACAACTGGTACAGTGCCATATCTCATTGCATACAGTTGATTTAATCCACAAGGTTCATATCTTGAAGGCATTAACAGTATGTCGCAGCTGCTCGTTCCGGGGAAAACGGTGTGTTAATGGTTATCTCGATTCTCTTCTAACATGTCATTACTAAAAAGTTCAATTACCCTGCAGTGATCCGATGAGAAATTGGAATGTTAAATCCAACCCAACCACGGAATTTATCTCGGTAAATTGTCTCTGCTGCTCTCATCCAGTCTTCATACTGAGGATCCCCAGAGCCAAGCATTACCTGAAGAAAGTTCAGAAGCTTAGTTCTCCATTAAGAGTCGAGTAATTTGACACCGTGTTAACCGGAATCGATAGGCCACGAGATAGCACTCAATGGATTAGGAGTAGTTGTAACTCGAAAGCATTGAGGTTTCTAAGCAAATGCAAAACTCACTTACAAATTGTACATCATCTTCGAGAAGTTCGGGAATTCCCGAACGAATCAAGTCAATTCCTTTCTGGTAGTCCAATCTCCCAATGAATCCAATCTGTAAATACCAACTTCATGAGAAATGAATGAAAGCGTAGTTTTCTTGGTACGAAGGCAACTCTATCAGGAAGTAAAATCTTACCACGGGACATTCTGGCCTAATCGGAAATCCTAGTTCCTTTTGAAGAGCTATCTTGCATTGAGCCTGAAGTTTAAAATTGATTAAGACAAGAAATACTCTGAACTTCGAGTTTTTCGATTATGAATGGCTAAGACTAGAAACATGAGAGCAATTACCTTCCCGGAGAGATCACCAGCAGAATAATGGAATCCGATATGTTCATCTGAAGATGGATCCCATTCGGAAATATCAATGCCATTCACAATTCCTGATCATCATTGAATGTTAAAGAAATGTCCTGTTAAACCCCCAATTTCATTCGAGACAATGATGACTGGATAACATCCGAACGCCCCACACATGATCAATGCATGTAATAGTCTGTTCTTGTCCTTAACGGAGCTTAGGACAAAGCTAAGACATAGATAAGGATCATACTAAACATCCTACCAATCGGAAATGCGGTGTCACACACGAAACTTAACCTTCAATACATTTGTACCTGCATGACCTAAAAGCTTCTGGATTTGTGCACCATATGTATGATGGCTTCTATTTAAAAAGTTGAGAACACTTACCATTCAGAACAGTCCTTCGACTACTTAATAGCTCGTTTAAACCATATCCGCCTTGAACCGTTGTTATTTCCCATGCATAGCCCTGCAATTAACAAATGTGTAGACTAAAGTTATCAGTCAAGATTACAAAAATTGCAGGCTTAAATTTAAACTTATTAAGTACACAGCTTGTACTTCTCAACTGCAACTCGTTGCAATCTATCGGAGCAGAGCAGATATGCAGTGACTTTCCGGTTCGGTTTAACATTATACATGATTGATTGGAATCATCGGAAGGTGTTTGAATGATTAACATTTAAGCTATATGTAAAATAAATCACCTTGCTAACCGTAAGTATCCGATCTGCTGTCACGATCGCACCTTTTAAAATATTGACTGCTTTCCCTGGGTCAAGAGCATGGGTCCGTGCCCATGTAGGAAACACCCATTCCATCGCCCCATACCACTCTGAAGGCAATCCAAGTTCATATAGGTTGATGCAGGTTCCACTCCCTGCACAGTTCAATTCATAAAAGTTTGGTTTACAAGTCTTACAGCCTTAAGAAATCCAAAAGGCATTTTTTTTCTAAACCGGTCTCGATGTACCAGAAAAATGAGAGAATCAAGAACAAAGCATAACGAATATGAAAAAAGCATCTACCTGATGTCCAAGATTATGAATTACAAGGATACTCCGAGCATCCTTATATGTTCCATATGGACGGTATTTGGAAGCCAAAAGCCTGAAAATTTGCGAAATCAGCAACGAAAAGATGATACAATGTAGGAAAAGTAATTGGTAAATCCGACATAACGCTGGCCGATGAAAAACGGAAAACAAATGAAATTCGAAATAGGTGACATCTTACACCGGAACTAGCCCAGCATGCCAGTCATTGACGATGAAGAGACACTTCCCCCCATAGGTATACCCTCCCAGTGGAAGCACCAAGGGAGCTTCACATGCTGCATGGCAAAGCAAAGTAAACCGAAACTGTAAAGCCAAAAACAAGAAGAGACGGTCACTTAATGTATCGGAAACGGAATATCGACTTCGTGCTCAAGCAAACAACAACCAGAGGAAACAGAAGTATACCTGGTTATCACCAAAAGCGCCATGAATATCACCATAGGGATTTCCGGGTCTATGGTATGAAGGATGGTCCACAAATACCTTGCAATACAAGGAAACCACTAATACAAAGACCCCTAACATACTTAAACTAAGTAAATTGCAACAACGAAGGTGCATATTCTTACCCAATCAACACCCTTCTTATACTCATGGAAGAATGCAACCTCTTGCTCCCCTCCGAAGCAATGTACCGTAATGCGCCGATCAAGATCGAAAGCGCCAGCAAAGTTTTTGTCAGCGGACGTACCATTGAGGTATCTAGGAGAGACAACCATGACACGATGTCCCCGGCCAGCCAGCACCACAGGCAAAGAACCGCAGACGTCTCCTAATCCACCGGTCTTTGAATACGGTGCTGCTTCTGCAGTAACAAATACGATGTTGTAGGTTACTCTGGTTTGGATTTTCTCTTCTTCAACTCCCTCATCTTCGTGTTTAGGCTCAGCAACAACCTCATCTTGATGAGAGTCAATGGCAACTTCACCTATTCAAGTTAATATACTGGAGTTAATCCATTAAAGTTCTTTTAATCATTGTTCTACTGTTGAAGATACTAACGAAATAGATCAGATTTTGACAAGAGAAAAAAAAACAGTGAAAACTTGACAAGAATAGTTTAATAACCATAGAATTATATATACATATATATAACTCATAAATAAAAATAAACTAAGAATCAACTGTTTCACTAATCTCTGTTTTGACACATTAATTAATTAAGAATATTGTATGGACAAAGTGGTCAACTTGTGTTCCCTTGACATGCACGCAAAGGTACAAACAAGTATTAGCTTTTGCCATGTGAAAAGGGAAAGGTACAGTTTCGTGGATCGGCATTGAAAATCACCCTTGCCTTTGCTTTGGACCACCCTTGTAGTTAAAACCAAAACATGCAAGTGAATGTTCCAGGAGAAGGGCATTTATGTCACATCAAAAGAAAACACCGAAATAAATTATATATCTTATCTAACATATCTTTCATCCCATAACTATCTAAATTTAAAAAAATTACATCAAAAGTCCACATAAACTGTGATTCTCATTTTAATTTAAACTCTAAATTTTTGAATATTTTAATTTTACTCTAAAATTATATCTCTCTTATTAAATTAATCCTCCAAAACTTTTAACAATACTATAATCTTCATTCTAAATTGATACTCTAATTTTTAACATTTTGATTTTATCTCCAAATTATAATATACACTAATCATATATCATGTTAAAAAACATTACAAACATTATTATAACCACAATGTAAACATTGATGCGTACCAAGTAATAATATGTTGCGGTATAATAATTAAGGATGAAATAAAAATATTTAAAACTTTAAAGATCAATTTATAATAAAATTGTAACCTAAAAATAAAATTAGAACGATGATAGGTTTAAAGACCATTTTAAAATATTAATCATTATTCGGAATGACATAATAACGAAGATTATAATTTAAAGATAAAATGAGAGTATTTAAAACATTTAAAATAAAATTAAAATATTTAAAAATTAGATACAAATTTAAAATAGATACAGTAAGTTGAAAACTTGTGCCGTAATTAACTGTTAAATATATATATATAATTACCCAGAGATCATTCTATTATAAACAAATCAACAAAACTTATAATTTAGGAGAAAATACCAGATGGTGGAATCAAATGCAAAGCAATAATAGAGCCTGAGTCCATCCCCGCCATAACATCTTGCTTTCCCATTTCTTCTTCTTCTTCCTCTCCATCAACAACATCGGGATTGGAATCAGAGCTGTCGTCTAATCCCTCGAACTCACCTCCCTTTCTTGTTATATCTGATCTTACGGCCGTCAATCTCCCATTTCGAAAACTATTTCTCAACCGATGACCGGAACAAAGGAAACTCAGTCGCCTACTTGACCTAAAACTGCAAATTTTAGTAGATATGTTGGCAGATAATTTGTAAGATGTGACACGGGCTAATGGTAGAGATTTCATTGACAAAAGAAATAATGAAAACAGAGAAAGAGGGAATAATATTGGATTGTATGAAAAGAATTTGAGAAATAACAGAAAGAACAAAGATGAAAACGAGAACCCATTTGTTAGTAAATAACACGCTATTTTGATGTTTCTTTGAATTTCTAAAGCAAGAGAAAGCGGGGATTCTGGATGCCATGTTTGGAAGCTTTTGCTAAAGTTGATGGTTTCTTTCCTGTCACTTGTAATATGGACATTTTTCTGTGAAGACGACGACTCGAAAGGTCAGGTTAAACTAGAACAATTTTAATAGTCACTAATTTTTTAAATTATTTTTATTTTAACCGTTAAACTTTCAAAATTTATATTATAATCATTAAATTTTTAAGTTTTTCTCATTATAGTCATAACCTTTAAAAAAATATTATCTTCCAAATTGACCACTACTAGAACATTTAATTTTCGATGTATCATATCGATTAATTTTAATAGTGAAAAAATTTCCTTTGACCAAGATTAATATAATATAATATTTATTTTATAAATTTTAAATAATAAATTAATCATTATATAACAATTAAATAATTCTAATATTTATAAAAGTTATGCATCATTTTATAATGATTCAATATTTATAGAAAAAATTAAAATTTATTTTGATAGTTTAAAGAACATTTGGTGAACTTTACCTAATTTTTATAAGAATGTAGACTTGGGAAGTGTAGAAAAATCATTATTTATCATTAGAATAATAAAACAGTGAAAAAGGAAAAACCAACCAAGAAAATAATTGCTTCAGAAGAGAGGAAAGAGGCTGTTTGATTACGTGGAGTCCATTTTTTCTTTCCCAATTTCATTTTCTTCTTCTTCCTCCTCTGATTCATATTTGAAGAAGCAAAAACAGAGATGGGAAAATAGGTAGGAAATGAAGAGAATCTCGAGAGAATAAGAAAATCAGGCAAAAACGGAGCTTTATATCGTAAATTCCCTTTGAATTTCTGGGTTTTGATTCAAATAAATAACAAATCTCAGATTTTGAGGGGGGTAGTGTCCGTTTCGGTGTATGAATGGAGTTTGATAATATAGAGTGTGTGTCGTCCTCTGATGGATTGAATGAGGATGAGATCCATAACCACAATCCCCATCATGGTCGCCATCAATTCTCATCACCAAAGCCTCACAATGGCACCCACAACGCCAATAATAGCAATTTCGTCAACAATATCGTGGGTGCTACGGGGATCAATCCGGCTACCAGCGTCCATGAATTGTTAGAATGCCCTGTTTGTACCAATTCTATGTACCCACCAATCCATCAGGTCTTCTATATTTCCAATTTAATTGTGTATTTTTGTATTGCAATCTCGGGTTTTCTTTTGTTAATTATACTATTTTTTGGTTGATTTTGTTGGTTGATGGGTTCGAATAGATTTGCTTTGCATTAAAATGGGATTTTCATTATGTTTTTACTCGAGATTGTTTATTCGTTGGATTTAGGTTCAGAAATTTTAAACCCCTTTTTTTCGTTTTATGGTTACTTTTCAAATTTAGCTTGAATTTCTGGATTCTTTTAGCATATAGCTTTAGGAAGACTGTTTCAGAAATTAGGGTTCTTCAATAATTTTTTGTGAACGTTTGTTATCAAATAAGATTGAAATGAACTTTGTATTGATGCTTATAACTGAATGATTGTTACTTAGAATTGGATCTAGTGAAACATCGGATTGATCTTGTGGTTAATACATAGTTAATTTGGTGGAAACACTGTGTCTTTGTGTTTATATTAACTATGAGAAAAAAACTTTTTACTTTTTAGATTTCAAGTTTGAGTTTAACTGATGTGAATCTTTTTTATATTGGATACCAAATTGAAATTGTAGTAATCTTATTCTTACCGTGCTCGAATCAAGTTTTGTAGGAAAAATCTCTGGGATGGTTCAAGTCTTTTCCCAAAAACTTCATTAAAATAGACAAGAAAAACTGCAAGTTGCACTTCCACTCTAAAGCTGTGAATGGTTACTTTTTGTGTTGAGAGTCTTTCCTAATTAGAAATGTTTTGGATTGGTGGAGGATGTTCATTTTGTAAATATTTATTTGAAGTTTTGCTTGTTAATTGTTGCTCTCTAGCAAAGATAAGAGATGATATGGATCGGGAATCCAGGATAACTTGAGGTTTTCTGTTTTTGCTTTATTTTATGCAAGAGAATGTTGTAATGGTATTGAACTTTGGGATCATTAGATTTTTGTTTGATTATATAGTGAGGATAGATGAAGGGTATTTGTAAATAATGGACTATAAATTGCTTATTTAACACAGCGGCTTTTTTGCAGTGCCAAAACGGGCATACGCTTTGTTCTACCTGTAAAGTAAGAGTACATAACCAGTGCCCCACCTGTAGATCGGAACTGGGTGATATCCGATGCTTAGCATTGGAGAAAGTGGCTGAGT
The DNA here is from genome assembly GCA_035048815.1 of Abelmoschus esculentus. NCBI lineage: Eukaryota > Viridiplantae > Streptophyta > Magnoliopsida > Malvales > Malvaceae > Abelmoschus > Abelmoschus esculentus. The sequence continues at coordinate 7,169,118 of JAUCBN010000061.1, read as the reverse complement.
CCCTTGAACTGCCTTGCAAATACTGCAGTCTGGGATGCCCTGAAATATTTCCATATTACAGCAAGCTCAAACACGAGGCAATTTGCAATTTCAGACCATACAATTGCCCTTATGCCGGATCAGAGTGTTCAGTTGTTGGGGATATTCCCTTCCTGGTTGCTCATCTGAGAGATGATCACAAGGTGGACATGCACACAGGAAGCACATTTAATCATCGTTATGTGAAGTCCAATCCTCGAGAAGTTGAAAATGCTACGTGGATGCTGACAGTAAGTTTTTATAGTATCTTCCAAACAATTCCACACTCCCACTATGTTCTAAAACAATAGTAAATACGCCATCGTGCCATCTTTCGATGAGTTATTTCTTGGATGCTCAGATCCGGTCGAGCATGTTGCAAGTAGTATAATAACAGCTGCAATAATCTTCATAATACGAGTCCTAATCTGCTGGCTTATCTGCACTTTGTTAGGTCTTCCATTCTTTTGGTCAATATTTCTGCCTTCATTTTGAAGCCTTCCAGCTTGGTATGGCCCCAGTCTACATGGCATTTCTCCGTTTCATGGGTGACGAAGCCGAGGCTAGGAACTATAGCTACAGCCTTGAGGTTGGAGCAAACGGTCGGAAACTTACATGGGAAGGTACCCCACGTAGCATCCGTGATAGTCACCGAAAAGTGAGGGACAGTCATGATGGTTTGATTATCCAACGGAACATGGCACTTTTCTTCTCTGGTGGAGATAGGAAGGAGCTAAAGCTGAGAGTTACCGGAAGGGTATGGAAGGAACAACAAAATCCGGACCCCAGTCCATGCATACAAAACTTTAGTTGAATTGTTTTTTGATATCTTGATTTGTTTGAACGATTTTCGATCGTGTGTTTTCGGTGTCTATTGAAATGTGTAATAGACATGCTCAAAGACTTTAAAGTTTGTTTGTCTTATCTTTTGTTACGAAGCTATTATTTTCTTATTAAAAGACATGTTTAATAAGATTTATAGTATATTTGTTTACGTATCCGAAGATCTTAGCTTTGCATGAATATGCATTGTCTACTTTTTATGCATTCTCTACCATTTTGCATATCTGTCTTTAGGGTTTGGCATGAAATTATGATAGCTTTGCTTCTAGCTCACTTATTGTGTTGTTTAGTGTCTTCTACCGAACTATGTTTTTGTCCTAGTTTGGTCACTGAATTAATCTTTTTGATAAAACTGTCACCAAAGTTACCTCTTTTCTAATATTTTGGTCCTTAACCATTAAATTTTAATGGGGATGATGACATTGCATGATGTAATTAGGGGTGATAACGAGCTAGGCTCGGTTCGGTTCAAAAACAAGTATATCTGGGTTTAGTTCGGCTCGAAAATAATATTACTGGGTTCGGTTCGGGCTCAGTTTGGCTTGAAATAGACAATTTTTTATATTATTGTGTTTTATTATTTATTTATTTATTTATAGTTTATTTTTTATTTTTCATTTGTAGTTTTGTAAATTTGTTTTAGTTAATAATATTCAATTTATTTTATTTAATTTATTTTTAATGAATTTACTCTCAATTATTTTATTATTTTTTTGCTAAATAAATTATTTTTAATGTATATATAATTATTCCGAACCTGTTCACGAGCTTTTCGAGCCGAGTTTGGGTAAGCTCGGTTCGGCTCGTTTAGATCCCAAGCCCGAGTTGAGCTCACTCGAACCGAACTTTGATCGAGTCGAGCCCGTGTAGCTCGCGAGCCGGACAGACTCATTATCACCCCTATATGTAATAACAACTTTAATCCAAAAACATGTATATTTCATCAATTTGGTCTTCATTTTCTAGAGTTTAACACAAGTCTTAACTTTTTTATAATTTGATCCTCACTTTACTTCCCTTGAAAACGAACATCTTCTTCACTTAGAAAATGTACCTTCATTGTCCACTTCTACTACCAGCCTTCTATCACCTTTTGCGCCAAAATATGTTGGAATGGAACCATCGTTGCAAAAACATCAATAACACTCTAAACAGCAATTGCTATCATAACTACAAAGTGATCAAAATGAATGTTTTTTAATTCAATTGACTAAAGTTTTAAAACCCTAAAAGTTGGTGACCATTAGTGTAATTTACTCAATTAAATAAAGATAATCTCGTTGGGAAATTTAATAGCAGTGGGTAACCTTGCCTTATTCGAACCATCTTTGGCCCAACGCCTCCGTATTATATAATCCCTAAGGAGACTCTTCAACGGCTGATTCAAAAATCAAGATTCTGCTGCTTCTCAACTCATTTGAGTCAAATCATGGCAATAATCTCCGAGTTCCAAGAAGAAGAGGCGAAACCCTCAACTTCTTCATTGCCGTCAAATCCGAAAGCTGTGCCGTTTAACGCGATCTTGGATCCGTCGGATCCAATAGGGTTTTTGGACAAGGTTTTCGACTTTCTGGCCAAAGAAAGTGATTTTATTAGGAAAGAGAATGCTGATAAGGAGGTTGCGGCAATTGTGAGAGCTGCGAAGGAGAAGAGCAAGAAGGTTGAAGAGGCGGCTCCGAAAGTGGAGATAAAAAAGGAGGAAGTGAGGAAAGGGAAGGAGATCAAGGAAGAAGTGAAGAAGGAGCCAATGGAGGTCGATAAAAAGGAAGAAGAGAGTATCTCTGGTTTGAGAGGTTCGAATTTCGTTTAATTCCTTATTATTTACATTTTTTTAATTTGAGTCTTCGTTTTAAAGTATAATAATCTTAGGTCTGCGTTCCTAAATGTTTGATTCTTCGAGTTTTGAAGTTTAGATGACGAAAAGGGTTTAAAGGATTCAGATATTAATTACTCACTATGTTATTTAGGGTTTTAATTGTGTTTACGGCACGATTTTCTTGTTTGGAATGAAGCTAAAAACAACAACACGCCGCTTCTTTTACTGTACCGATACTCGGGCTGAGGCTCTTACCTCTTGTATGTCGGATATGGAAAGGAACCCTTTATTAAGCAAGCTCGAGCAAGTTTCAATAGTTGAGTAGCATAATCAAGTTTGACTCCAGCTCGATTACACCCCTTTAATGTAATGCTAGTCCTATATCCTCTTGTCTCACTGTTTGTGTTATGGTGTCTGACACGAGTGAATGTCTTTTACTAAAAATTGGGCTATTTGAATGTTTATTTTGTTATCTAGAGAGGACATGCATACTTGTCGGGTAGGATTCTTATGTCCGGTATGTGTTTTTTTGGTTGAAGCAAGGAGGTTAGATTGCATAACCTTAATGTTAGTCTTGGTGTAAGTTGGGTTTGATTCCCTTGGTCAGGAGCTTGCATTCACCTGGAACTTCTTCACATTTTCTTGGAAACGTGGTAGTGAAAGATTTTAGGTAGCAACTAGAAATTGACGGAGTTCGGAAATAGATGTTCAATCAGTCACTAAACTAATGTTGAACTTCCCATAAATTCTTCTAGTATTGAATGTTGTTGATGGGCTAGATTTCTCAAATTGCTTCTTTATGCTGAATTGCATGTTCTCTCCCTCTCTCTTTATGTCCTTTTGTCAGCTAATTTTGACGTGCATTCGCACAATTGGGGCTGATGGTAGGTATAAATGGTATGATTTTTTACACATGGTTACCCTGTTTGAGTGCCTGTAATAAAGGGGCTTCTTTGTTTCTTTTGGTTGTATGTGTGTCTTCTTTTTGCTCACTGTATTATTTACACTTTTCTAAATGTTTGAACAGTTCCAAACAAAGGCAATGGTCTTGATCTGGAGAAATACTCTTGGACGCAGACCCTGCAAGAGGTCACTGTTAATGTTCCAGTTCCCAGTGGAACAAAATCAAGATTTGTTGTATGTGAGATAAAGAAGAATCATCTCAAAGTTGGACTCAAAGGCCAGCCTCCTATTATTGATGCAAGTACATGTGCTTTTTGAGCAAGTCTTGATTGGTTTACATCAGAGTCACATACTTATTTTAATTTTCAGGGGGAGCTTTTCCAAGCCGTCAAACCTGATGATTGTTACTGGAGCATAGGTATGTTATCTCAAAGAAATATGAGTTTTGTATTGCAAAGTGCAAGCTGAACTTTGGTTTCTACTTTTCTTTTCCCCTTTTCGCAGTTTTGCTAGAGTTTACAAGTTTGCAATTACTAGTTCTGGTAGTATTCAACAATATATGTTTTCAGACTCGGTTGCGAGTGTTGGATATGATTATGTATCTGATACAAGTATGTTCAATTGTTTCCATATGTTATGGGCATCTTTGGATGGTCTTATATCCATGACCATATCCATGTCTGAAACATGTCCTACACAGGTATTAGACAAATGTATTTCAAAAAATGAGTAGTAGGAGCAACATATATTTAATTTCCAACCTAGTAAATCTTGACTTGTACATGAAATCAATTTAGCTGGTGGTTACTTGAACTTCATAGGCAAATGCATTTGAATCTCTCTTTTATTTTTTCTAGAGAAAATAAGTCAATCTGCTTAAACTTTACTGCATTGTTGATCAATTAGTTATAGCTGATTTTATCATTATTATTAGAATTTCCATATAATCTCATTATGATTTTGAAATTTCATTTAAGACATACTTTTTTGTGGAAATGAACTGACAATACCTTATTAATTTCTGCAATGTTGTCTGTGTTCTAAAAAATTTCCCGCACTTGTAGAGGATAGTTGTGCACTGTCGGTCCTTTTGACCAAGCACAACCAAATGGAGTGGTGGAAATCATTGGTAAGAGGAGATCCTGAAATTGACACTCAGAAAGTTGAACCAGAGAACAGCAAGCTCTCTGACTTGGATCCCGAAACTCGACAAACTGTAGAGAAGATGATGGTAATTGGTTCTTTTTGTGTTTTTCTTATTTCCAATTCTAATTTTACTTTAAGCATGGTGTTTAGCTGTAAACTTCGGATCCCTCTTAAATCATAGTTGGTACTCATCACAAATCGCCCTCTTTGTTGCAGTTTGACCAAAGACAGAAGGCCATGGGGCTTCCAACCAGTGATGAGCTTCAAAAGCAGGATATTCTAAAGAAATTCATGTCAGAGGTAACTATTCTCTTCTGAAACTCGTTCATCCAACAGACTTTATATGAAGTTTTAGCCTGATAAGATTTGCTCAATGTTTTTGTTGGTATTTTTTTCAGCATCCTGAGATGGATTTTTCAAATGCAAAGCTCATGTAAAACGTGGGAGTGGATCTAAGTTTTTTTTGTAGCATGAATTTAGAGTATATGGATTCATGTCTGAATATGGATGTTTGCATTCTACAACAATCAGCCAAGTTGAAGTTGGGAAATACATTTGATATTTCATCGTTGACTAGTTCAAAACAAAATTCCATGCTTAGGTTCTAATCGGTTTGGTTTCTGTTACTCCTATAGTAATTTTGGATTAGGTTTTGACTAGATGGTTTTATTTTATGCCTTTCTTTGGTTTCTGTTACTTAGGTTTTATTTTATTTTAAGGGTAAGGGTTTTAAATTTAAAAGTTTTGAATAAAATTGTAGCTTTTAAATATTAAAAAGAATTGTGTAAAAAAAATTATAAGGTGTATCAAAATATAACCTAAAAATATAATATTTTAATTTATTTATAACATTTTTTTACTTTATAAGAAATTAAGAATCGAGATGTGTTAATTGGTGATTGGTTGATATTTAATTATATTTTTTTTATTTATATCGTGTCGGATTGAGCAGATTTTATAACTTAGATTTTGATACATTTTATATATTTTGATTATCCTAATTGTCTTTACAGATATATCATGGTTGATTTTATTCCCGTTTCAATATATTGATGGACTTACCTTTAAAATATGTTTTTGTCATTGGTCGGCAGTACATGTGTCGGGAGACTTGAACGGATTACCGATGATTAAGTCGAGAGATCTTTTGCCCACGAAATCTGATTGTCCCACAGAATAAAATAAGCACACTGAAAATACATAACTGTGTTTGACCACTGTGAGGAAACCGAAAGAAACATGTCTTCTAGACACGTCCAGTCTTGGTTATGAATAAAATAGGTTAATTTTAACTTTCCTCTCATTTATTTATAGTATAAATTTTAAACTATTACTTAATAAATTCAAACAATGTAGAATTAAATGATTGTACGTAAATATATCATCTTAATTTAATATTTTTAATGTTTATCAACACAACTGAATCGATTTTGCTTTTGATGCCACGTGGCAGAAGATTTGGACCCGAAATCCGTGGTAAAATGTAAGAGTTTCGAATCCTACACGACACCGTACAGAATCCAACACGTGTCCTAACAATCCGTCTCTCTTGACCTTCCATTGTCAGAGAAAACACATGTTATTACTCCATTACAGACGCTTAAAAAAACAGTGATCGGCGTCACGTGATACGATTTGAAGGATCAGTAGTGGGTCCCTTCCCCTAATATCTGGAAGCTAGATCCAAGGTCCACGTGTTTTTCAATCAAATCAAGTGCCGTCCACGTCTCTCACCGTCAGTGGCACGTAAAAGACCATGTGGACACCACACCACACGTGATCTGATTCGAAGAAAAATCAACGGACCAGATTCATTGCATTTCACTCAGTTTCTTCCCTATATATACCGGTTAGCCGGTTGTTGCTTTGCCTTTCAACTTCATGCAAAAAACAAAAAATTCACGTAAAATGACAGTCAGATAACGGTAAACTGACGGTTACCAGAACCAAGGATTTTCAGAAGATAATGAACCTAACCATCACGGTAAACGGCAGTGTCGATGGTGATAACGGCAACCATCTTCTTCCTGATGCAAAGTCAAGCGACGGCTTAAAGGAAATTTCTCTTCCGTTGTCTACTTTTTCAGAGGAGAATGATGTCGTTTCATCGGGTCTTGCCCAGAAAACTCACGATAGAAACGAAGATGTTCAGGTTTCAACATATAAAACGTCGACACACGGATTAGTATCGGTTATTGGTAGAAGAAGAAAGATGGAAGATGCCGTTAAAGTGGAGTTAGGGTTTATGGGGAAGGGAGGGGTAAAGTTTGATTTTTATGGAGTCTACGACGGACACGGCGGCTCAAGGGTGGCGGAGGAGTGTAAGGGTAGGTTGCATAAACTGTTGATGGAGGACATAGTAGAAGATAATAATAAGGAAGAATGTTGGATTAATTGGGGAAGAACGATGGAGAAATGTTTCGAAAAGATGGATGAAGAGGTGAATAGAAAGACGTCGGGGGAGGAGATGGTGGGGTCGACGGCGATTGTGGCGGTGATCGGGAACGGCAAGTTAGTGGTAGCGAATTGCGGGGATTCTAGAGCCGTCCTATCGAGGGGTGGTGTTGCTATGGCCTTATCTTCTGATCATAAGGTAACAATTATTCATTATTATAAATTTACAATTATACATGAAAATGAGATAATTTTTAATTAATTTAGATTCGAGTAATAACGAATTTAAATAAATTTATTTAAATAAAAAATATTATTGTTTTAATATTATTTCTATATCTTATATACTATGTGTTTTCAATTCATGGAAATTGAAGCCTGATAGACCGGATGAGTTGGAGAGAGTTGAAGCCGCTGGCGGAAGGGTCATAAATTGGAATGGGCATCGTGTGCTTGGTGTACTTGCCACTTCAAGATCCATAGGTAAATAATATTTTTAATAGCCATAGGTAAATATTTAATTTAATAATTTTAATATTTTATATAAAATATTAAATATACGTCTAAATTATATTTTTTTTTGCTGTCTAATTATATGGTTAAAATTAATGTCTCGTCTTTTATTTTTGTTATATTTTAGGTATTTAACTTTTTATTTTTTTAACATTTTAATATTATTCTGTTAAAAATTTGTTGTAATAAATATTTCTTACTTAACATGTTTTTTTTTTATTTTTCTATTTAAAAGAATAACTCAAAATTTTCGTTTTTCAGAAAAATCCTAAATTCGTAAGAGCCACGTGACCAACTACTATAACCTATTTTATGATAGAATTTGAGTCCTTAATTGTGGATATTTTTTGAGATTTTTTAAATAAATAAAATTAAAAATATATGACAAACTCATATCTTTTATTTGTTCATTTTTTAAAAATATGATACGTACCATCATGCATTCATTGAATGATAATAAATTTTTTATATTTAATAAATTAAATTTATATTATTTTAAAAATATATAATTTAATCACTTATATAAAATTAAATATATTTTTGGGTTACACATATATTTTGATATTTGAATCTTAATTTATTATATTATATATAAATCTTGAACGTTTGCTCTAATTGCCAAATTATGATCTATCTGTATTAATTTTTTTAAAATATTTTTAAATTAATTATACTATAGTATCTATTATATTTTTAAATTTTTTCGATAAGATATATATCTTATAAATGTTTGAACTCACATTTTTTAAAATAATATTTTTTTTATTAAAATAACTTTAAATGAACCAACAGGGGTTGATGCAAGTGATAAAAAACTTCGTTCTGTTTAAGCAAGTCTTAGGTGCGAGACGTTCTGTACACAGAAAATCTCTGTTGGGAGACTTTACCCACCAAAATTAAGTGTGCGACTCGGTCTAAATTAATTAAACTAAGATCTTCGAAACCGAAAGAACAATAAAAAAAATAACTTTAAATATGCACTGTGAGCTTTTTTTTTTTAACTAACGTGAGAATAATGTTTTTGAATGTCATTGCAGGTGATGAGTGCTTGAAACCCTTTGTTTCATGCAAACCAGAAGTGACGGTAACCGAGCTAACCAATGGCGATGAATTCCTCATACTAGCCACCGATGGATTGTGGGACGTGGTGTCTAATGAACTCGCATGTCGAGTCGTGAGGCGCTGTTTGAGCAGTCGAATAATAAAGAGGGAACCGCTTCCAGTCGTCGGCAAAAACCATGCCGCCGCAGCAGCAGCGGAATTGTTGGTTGAACTCGCCATGGCTCGAGGTAGCCGAGACAACATTAGTGTGATTGTGGTTGACTTAAGAACATTAGCCTAACATAGCTTTTCTTTTTTCTTTCTGTAAATATCATTTTCGAATTACCTTTTTATATTGTATTTAAAATCTCCAGACCTAATTTGTAATTCTTGAAGGTGTTCGAATATGATTGATGGTAATAATAAGATGTACATAGTTTTTGGCGTTTCATTTTTTTTTATTTAGACGAAAAATTGTTTGAAAAAAATAATAATAAATTGTCGATTTCAGGCTAAAAAACCCTAATTCATTATTTTTTCGTGAATATTTATATATCCTAACCCATATATATATTACCTTAAATCAATCCAATAAAAATTACCAAATCCAAATCAAGCCCAAGCCCAAAGTAAATTTTATACAAACACCATCCAAATAAAATAAACACAATTCAAATTAAATATTAATAAAACCAAAAACTAAACATTCGTTTTGGATGAAAAAAAAATAATTATTTATTTAAAAAACTAAACAATTATATAATAAAATTAAAAAAATAATCCGTAAATCCGTAACAAGATAAAAAAAATTTAAAGATGTTATTATCATTTAAACGGTTCAATGAAAAAAAATTAATTATCTTAGTTTATTTGAGTTCGAACAATTTATTTATAAACTTAATCTATAATATTCATATTAAAACTACGAGAAAAATATTATTATTAATAAAATCACGGGAAAATAAAAATCATTAACAAAATTTACAGAAAGGTTTAAGGAAATTGAAAATATAATTATATAAAAATAATACAAAATCAAATAAAAATCTTAAAAATAAATATTTTTAATGCATTTTAATAACATAATTTATTTTTTAAAATGCCAAATATTTCCCCTAATTGTGGTATCTTATAAATACAAACCCATTACAAGGGTTAAAGAGTAACCATGGTTAAGTTCTTTTTGGTTAATTTATTTATTTTCATTTTTCTTAAAGCATCAACTAAAAATAATAATATTTCTCTCAAGGTCTCTCAATCAAGGGCTTTTTGACAAATGGGTCATTTTACGCTGTGATTGATGTTCGTCTCAGATTCAAAAATCTCTTCGCAGGCTTTCTTTAGAGAGGTATATTTCTATTTTAATCTTTCGTTCTCTAACAATTTTAAGCGGGATTTGATTTTCGTTGACTGTTCCTTGAAAGTTCGTTGAATCTAGGGTTTTCAAATTTCTACCGCGTATTAGAATTGAATTGATTGTTGTAAAGCTTGTTAGAATTTCATTTAGCTTTAGATCCATGGAAACATGAGATCCGGAAAGTTCAATTTACTCTTCAGTGTCCTAAAAGTTTCCGTTACAGTTGGGTTCTTAGTTTTGATTATTCAATGTGACTTAAATTTACTAGTTTTTTTTTCTTTTATTTTATGGATTACGAGTAAAGATTAAGAGGAACTGAGGAAAGTTTATGTCGAGGTTGATTTTTTTAAAAATAGAAAACTTTTGAAGCTAATTCATCTAGTTGTTAGTCGTGACTATTTGGAGTTATTTTGAATTGGATCTTTTGTCTTGGGGAAAAATGTTTTGGGGTTTTAGGTTGTTGCATAAAGTAGAAAAAGATTAAAATTGTTGGTATAATTAAGATTGAGAAATTGAGCTTGCTGTCTTAGAGGACATGGCGTGTTAAGTAAGCTAGCTTCATGATAATTGAGGTGTGGTGTAAATTTCATTTGCATGTTATTGTCGCCAGGAACATGTTGGTAAATTTGTGATTTCATCGATCATGCAAGTGTTAATATTGCCATATGTGGAGCATCTGGCTTTTCTACGTTTGGAATGCTAGTTGTTTTTGGTGAAGGTTAGTCTGCATTAGAATTATGAAGGAAAATTGTTGATGTTAATTGGGCTGATTCATTACCCAAATTGTAACCAGAATGAATCTTTTGATCTGGTCTGCAAAGTGGAGCTCTCATTTGTGGAAACTATTGTCTAGATAGCAAAAACTAACCATGTTTGTTGATGCTATAAGGTGTATACTTGTTTTGTTACATGGGTGTCGATAAATATTTGTTTTGTTTTGAAATGTTATAAGGCTTTATGCTAATAGAATAATATCCAATTGGTAATGCATTTATTTCTCGATATTGTAAATTTTTTATTTAGAAAACTTTTCTTCCTTTGGATCAGGTATAAAATACTTGGAGTCGTGACCTCTAACTTAAGGCATGAAAGAGCTTTAAGCTGCCGTGTATTTTGGTTGTGCTATATTCATAATACCTAGGTGCTATATTAAAGTCGGTCCGAAATCATGGAGTGCAACAAAGATGAGGCATTTAGGGCAAAAGAAATTGCTGAAAGGAAAGTAAAGGAGAAGGATTATGCTGGAGCTAAAAATTTTGCTTTGAAGGCTCAAAACTTGTATCCTGGGCTTGATGGTATTGACCAGATGTTGACAACTCTTGATGTGTATATTTCTGCCGAGAATAAAGTAAGTGGGGAAGCTGATTGGTATGGTGTTCTTGGCGTGAGCCCATCGGCTGATGATGAGACGGTGAAAAAACAATACAGGAAGCTGGCCCTGATGCTTCACCCTGACAAAAACAAGTTTGTAGGTGCAGATGGGGCTTTTAAGCTTGTTTCGGAGGCCTGGAGCTTTTTATCAGATCAGGCTAAGAGATTAGCTTATAACCAGAAGATAAATTTCAGTGGAACCCAACAGAAATTTCATACACAGGGTGGGGTTTCATCGATTCCACCCAGAACAAATGGCTCTCATAGTTCTAGTTCTGATGTAGCATCAAATGCCAAGACTCGGAACAATAATATCCGGGTAGGTCAAACCTCATTTCCTCCTAATAAGAAGTCTTCTACCTTTTGGACTGTTTGTAATAGATGCAAGACACAGTATGAATACCTCAGGGTGTACTTGAATCACACACTTCTTTGCCCTAATTGTCATGTGGCCTTTTTGGCTTTGGAAAAGGCCCCGCCTCCAAGTGTTTACCAGCAGCAGGCGTCTGGACATCATAATGTGAATAATAATCAATTTAACCCTGGAACAAATTATTCTAGATCTCAAAATGATGGGTTGGCTCAAGAGAAAGTGAAGAGGGAACGTGAAGAAGCTCTTAAAGTGGAGAGACTCCTGAAAAAGAGAAAAGATGACAGTTATGTTAATGGTTATGCAGGTAACATGGCGACTCAAATGCCCATGGGAAATGGACCTGGCTTGGGGAACACATCTGAATCTAGGAATCTTTTTGGAATGGGAAGCACCTTCGGGTATTCTGGTAACTATAACAAGTACGCGAGTGAGAGAGAATTGTCATTGCTTGAAATTCGTAACATGCTGATGGATAAGGCTCTGGGTGTGATTCGTGAAAAGCTTAAGGAGTGGAGCTCTGTAACTGAAGCCAAAAATGGTGATAAAGTTAAAGGGAAGATCTTTGAGAAAGAAAATAAGAAGCAAAGGAGCATGGCAAACGGAGATGGATGTGATGCCAATAAAGATTATCAAGTCAAGCAGTCACTGCCTACTTCTCGTGATGAATCTGATGGAGGGACTGTGCCACTGTCTATAAATGTTCCTGATTCTGATTTTCATAATTTTGACTTGGATCGAAGTGAAAATTCTTTTGAAGATGACCAAGTCTGGGCTGCTTATGACGCTGATGATGGAATGCCCCGTTTCTATGCTCGAATTCACAAGGTTATCTCTTTGAAGCCTTTTAAAATGAAAATTAGCTGGCTTAATTCAAGAAGCAACAGTGAATTTGGTGAGCTGGACTGGGTAGGCTCTGGTTTCTCCAAAACCTGTGGGGAGTTCAGAAGTGGCAGACATGAAATTAGTGAAACGCTAAATTCTTTCTCCCACATGGTTCACTGGACAAAAGGTGTTCGGGGAATAATTAGAATATTTCCAAGGAAAGGGGATGTTTGGGCACTTTACAGGAACTGGTCTCCTGATTGGAATGAACATACACCCGATGACGTGAGACACAAATATGACATGGTGGAAGTGCTTGATGATTATAACGAGGAAAACGGAGTCTCTGTGGCCCCTCTAACCAAAGTTTCCGGTTTTAGAACAGTTTTCCAGATGCACATGGACCCAAAGGAAGTGAGGAGGATTCCAAAAGAAGAGATGTTTCGCTTTTCCCACCAGGTGCCTAATTACTTGCTTACAGGCCAAGAAGCTCAGAATGCACCAACTGGATGCCGCGAGTTGGACCCTGCAGCCACCCCTGTGGATCTACTTCAGGTGATCGACGAAGCCGATAAAGCACCCACAGAAGATGGTTCATCAAAAACTGAAGAAGAGATGTTAAAGAGTTGCAAAGCTGAAGGAGGAGATAGTTTGTAGAGTGTATCAAACAAACTATAAGTAAGGACGATTGTTAACCAATGGTGCCTGCCAAGAGAACCATAGGATGCTGAAAAAGGCTAGCAATATAGAATATGGAAACTGCTAACTACACCAGGTTAGTGAGTATTTGATATTTAAAGGTTGATCCAAACTTAGGAATTGCAATTTTTTGTTTTGCCGGTAGTTGGATCCGCTTGCAGTCCATTTTTTCTCCCCTATTTTGATACCACAGCTTCATTTAAATCCCCATGCTTGGACTGTACTTGCATTGTAATAGGAATGTCTTATTGAACTGTATTCCTGATTGTTGAGACCTGTCTGTTTCTGTTGTATTAGAGTGCTTGGGTTCCAATTGGTCAGGTTTGTGGGGGTCACGGACCATGGTAATGGAATGTGAACCTCTGAGCTTGACATCTGTTAGGATCTCACAAAGATTGAGTTTCCGGTTATTGAATTTGACTGATTCTATTTTGCTTCATCTCTATAAAAGAGAAGATCTGGATATCATATATATATATATATATATCTCAAATTGAACTTTGAATTTTCTTAAAATTTTGCTGGTTTTCAATTAATCCTACTTTTAGTTGTACTTAGAAAGTGGACAAAGACTTGATTTATTAGATTGATGTTTAAAAATAAGTTTAATATATATTACTCTTGCGTTTGATTGAATAATTATTTTGATATATAATTTTTTAAAGTGATGTTTTATTTAGTTTAATATGGAATGATATTAATCATAATTTACGAATGACTCCTAAAAATTGTATTTGAGTGGAGCTTAATTTTTTTAATAAATTCAGTCATTTTATCATTATTTTTTTATTCTCCGGAGCTCTAACCCAATTAATCTGGATCGAACTAATTCATATCACACTTTTTAAGTCCCTTAACAAGAATTTTCTACTTATATAATTATACAAAATTTCGAACTTGAAACCTACTAGTTTAATCTTTTTAATAAAGTCAATTAACATTAACCTCAAAGTGTATGCTTAAACAATTTATTTATTTTTCACAAGAATGGTGCAGTACAGATTCATATTTCTTTTAACATCAAGATGATCAAACAATCAATAGTACTAATGAATTAAAAAGGCAAACTTGAATGATCTAACAAAAATTTAATATTATCAACTACTGCAATGTTTTGTTTTTCTTCGCTGCACAAAATGTTAAGTTAAAACACCCGAAATCCGTCTCTCCTCCGAGAAACGAGAACCTCGGTTTTTATATATGGTAGATAAGATGATATTACACATGGTTGGGTCGATAAGGAGACACCGACCCAGCTGGTGGTACACCACCATAACCACCCGACATTTGCATCATTCCGGGAGTCGTTTGTGGCATTGAGGCTGGTGGCATGTAAGGATGATTATTAGTCATCTGTACTGGAGCGGATTGAGGCACTCCTGGGTCCATTCAGCTGAAGGTTGAAGAGACATCATGGGTTGGCCTGAACCCGCGCCGTATTGAGTCCCGTTGTATTGATGAGCAGCTGGACCCATTGTTTGAACTGGCTGTTGCCCAAAACCCGAAGGTTGTGGGTTAGACATGGCAGGGTTAGGAATTGTATAATCTCTGCTCCTATCGTTGTTGACCTGTAAATGTAATGAATAAATCCTATTAGAAATAGACTACACCTTTTAACCTTTAAATACTCTTCTTCTGTTGCTCTGCCTCTTCTTCATTGTTGAACAAATATCAGGATAAAGGTATCGGAATAGAACTACAAAGAAATGAACATATCCATCTCGGACACTCACACCTGGACCGAGTGACATTAATTTAGTCTAATGGTGGAGCTACAAAACATGTGCAATCTTGTAGCTCAACTGTTAGATTAAAACATTTGCTTCCATCTCCTCTGTTTCCTTCGACCAAAAGGAGTCTTAAATGTAAAATTATAAAATCGGTCAAGTCCTAAATGCAAATTACAGAATCGATCGATGTAATGTAACATAGCACAGTTCTGAAGAGGCCATCATTTTGTCAACAAGCTAAAACTTCAGAGAAGATCATGTTTGTTCCTCCTTTAGTTGTGAATGTATCATGTCAAATCGTGAATGACGACAAATGCATCAAAATGAATCATTTAAATGACCAAGTTGTATTGTCTAAAACTCTAAATACCTTTATACTGAGATCGGTGTGGCGCGAATAAGAGAGATGCAGTTTGCAAAAACCTCCATCATATATGCAGTGCCCTTCCAAGGCCTCCTTGGCAACAACAGATGTCTGAACATCTGCAAAACATTGAACCATTAATGTTTAGAATAAGGGATAACATGAATAATGTGTTTAATCTCTTTTCTATGTTCATACCAGTATCAGAATTTTGAGGCCTATTTACAACAGGATAAATAAACATGTGTGAACATTACCCGGATACTGAATTAAAGCTTGCATTCCTCCATTCTTATCAAACATGGCAATCTTTTGAACAGGTCCAAAAGCAGAGAAGACCTAGACGTAAGTGAAAAAAGAAGAGAAAAGAGCAAATACGGAGTGTGAGTTGAAGTACTAGATTGTTAAACAAATACGGTTTCCAGTAAATGGCAATACCATATGTAGCACATCCAAGGTAACAACATACTGCATGTTCTCGATAGATGAAGTAAAACATTACTCTCGGGTTCGAGTTTTCTCCCATCAAGACCTAAAGTTAACTGCAATGATAACAAATGAATCACATTATAATCTAGCAACTGAATAAACGAAAACTACAGAATCCAGCAGTGTTAACTGTTAAGCAGTATTATTCATCTCTTGGTAGAAATACAGGTTCAAAAGAATTGATTCGATGCACGCGACACCTAGCACGAGAAAACATTAAATATATATGTTTTCATATACTCGTGGCAAATTGGCCAAAACCATTAAGGTTTTGCGCTATAAACCATGCATCATCAAAATCGCACACAACTATATTCAAACTCTTACAACTGTTGAGAAATTCAATAGTCAGTAACACATTCTTAACCTGGCTGTTTCCATCTATAGCTGAAGGAGCAACAGGAAGGTAGGGATTGGTGTAGTCCCTGAAAATAAATAGATCAAAGAAACAGAGTGACCAAACAGTAAGTTTAATTAATGAAAAATAGAGAAAACGGAGAACAAAATAAAATTAAAAAAAAGGAGCAGCATCAACTAAACAATAAAACAGTCGAGGATAAATGAAGTGTTCAAGATATGCAAACCAATGCCAACTGCCATGAAAATTACTGATTCATAAGCAATCACAGAACCAATTGCGTGCTTGAATATGGTACATAAGAGAGGATGAATAACCGGATACAAAGAGTGATCAGGAATACCTGCTCCGATGGCTCTGAAATTTCACACTCAAATCTGTGTGGGCAGAGTAGGTGATCTTAAGCGTACATGGAGCAATATTTTCAGAAAGCAGATACCTGAAAACCCAGGACAAAGTCAGTATGTAGATATTTTACAACAAAACCAATAGTCACAAAAGAATAGCAGAAGCTGCAAGGTTAAAAGCATTGCTTGTGGAGTAAACTAATGTTATTGGAACACACTTCAATTCTAACTTAGGGAGTTTTCTAATACTTTATCAAGGACGAAAACAATGCAAACAAGTAGGCTGTTGCAATACTAAACAGAAATAGTAGTCAGAAGTTCAAGGGTCCAATAGACAAAAGTGCTCAATGAAAGTGCACCACTTCTACAGCTATATGGTCTACAATAGTTGGACTAAATACTGTATCTACCAATTAATCGAACTGTCACCTAGGGATGCTTCGTCCATCCAAGGAGTTTTTGGCAGATATGGCCGTTTCTGCATCTGAAAACTGCACCAATGCCTGCAAAAATAACGGGAAGCAAAGGAGTTTATTTTAAAAGGTTTGAAGCACAGTAACCAAAACTAAAAGAACATGTTTAATTCATTGACCTGGAATCCAGCTGTCTTCTCAAAGGTGGTAATTTTATGCACAAAGCCAAAAGCTGAAAATACCTGGCATTATTAACAACATTAAAAATATGAACTGAAAATATCCAGGTAAAATAACTACAAACTGTAATTACAAACTGTAATATCCATTCAAACATTTTTCAGAAAATAATGAATGAGATAAGTCCAACATGTCCAGTTCTTCAGCAAAGAGACAGGCACATTTGCGTTAGCGCAAAAGGGGCAGAAGGATCTTTCAATCTTCACACTTCATAGTATGTCAGACTCAGAGATAATAGTCCCAAGTCCAACACCCAGTAGAAGAATAACATAATGAATCATTGATTCATTCTCTGAATAAATAACAGAAGCGGACAGAAAAACAGTGCTTGTTACAGGAATGATTGGCTACCTAATCAGGGGTCATCTTGGGGAGAAACTTGCCTTGAGTATGTTTGGTTTACTAAGATGGTCACTTATGCAACAGAGCAATCAGCCAAGAACCTCCCTTGAAATTACCATCTATTTGAGGCTCTAAGACAATTGTTGTGTACACTGCTTCACCTGAGAGCTAAGAAAACTAAGGCACATGAATAGACTATCCTGATCATGTTCAGTGAGGAGTGAAGACTTTGACACTCAGTAGTAGTTAAAGCTAACATCTATTTTATCTCCAAAACATAATACGACCACACAAAAAAATGTAAATGGATCAGAAACTTCATAAAACTTCATTGTGAGTAGCAGAACAAACAAAAACATAGAGGCATGAAGCACCAGAATATGTCCGAGAGAGATGGTTGTATATGAGAGAAGATATGAAAGAAACATCCTAAATGGTAGGAATAGAAGTTAAGGAAGGGAGAACTTGGAAGAGAGAGGCAGTGTTAAGAAAAGGAGAAAGGGCCACCGGAAATAATTCACTTAACATGATTCTCCTGATCCCTTCACATTCATACCAAAACCGAGTGTCCAACACGTTTTTGTTCAAAATTTCCCACGATTTTTCATGAATTTGAAGGATCCTTTGAGGGTCGCATCTCCTATACCTATGCCCCAAAGTCCAAATATGTTTTGAAAGTGAATGCTTCAAGCAAATGAAGAGTCCAAGAGCCACACAACACCAAATAACAACCTAGAAAGTAGAAATACTAACTTCACACCCTTATAAACCCAAAAGATAAAAAGGGCCAAAGTCTTCCTTACCAAATGCAGAACATCAATGGAAACAAGTCGAGCATCTTGGCCTTCGATTGTTACCAACAGAACATTGCCGGCAACATCAGCAGTGGTTTTGTTATTTACAATCTCTTGCCTGTTAGAATATTGAAGATAAACCGTTTTGCCCCTCACTTGAGCAGGCTCTGAAGAAGAAGCATAATATGATATCATAGCAATAGCCTGATTCAAATCAGCCTATAAAGAAAAATAAAACAATAACAATATTGAAATAATAGATATATTAGGAACAGATATTAAAAAGAATTTCTAACTAAACTTACGAATTCAATGAAAGCTTGATTACGATTGGCTCCAACATTGCACTTTGTGTTAACGACCTTCCCGAATGGTTTCCCCAGTTCGATCAACTCTTCCTCCGTACACTCCCATGGCAAGTTCCTCAAATGCAGCACC
This sequence comes from Abelmoschus esculentus, assembly GCA_035048815.1. Taxonomy (NCBI): domain Eukaryota; kingdom Viridiplantae; phylum Streptophyta; class Magnoliopsida; order Malvales; family Malvaceae; genus Abelmoschus; species Abelmoschus esculentus. The sequence goes on along the minus strand of JAUCBN010000061.1, from coordinate 7,150,307 downwards.
TTAGACGGCGGTTGAGTGTAACGGAACTGCGGCTGACTTGATACGGAGGCCATTTAGTTCAGCAATCAGTCCCTTAAAATCTATGAAAAAAAAATCGAAACCCTAAATACCAAAATTTTCAAGATAAAAACAACATTAAACTTTCAATATTTATCCATAGATCGATTTAAAACCAGCGAAGTATGGAAAATTGTCAGATTGAAGAATCTGAATCCAACCTGAAAAATAAATAAAGAAGAGAAAAATCAAGTTTGGAAATTTCTGAATTTTCTTGATTATCTTATAATTTGATATATTTTTCTTTTAAACTAGGAGAACGAGTTGAATTATCAGAAACAGAAGTTAATGTAAATTAAGATACAAATAATAGTATTATGTTGGTTAAATTATTTATTTTATTTTTTTATATTTTTTAAGAACTGAGTTTTAGGTTTATTAAAAATATATTTTATATTTTTTAGTAAAACTAAAATTAAGATTTATAAAAAAATTATCGATCTTTTTAACTTTAATTTATATTTTTATAGTACCTTTTGTCATCTAATGTCTACCGGATAAGTTTTTCTAAACTATATTTTAATTAAAATGATTTATTTCATCATGCGTATAATAAAATCTAATAGATTTTAAAATAATATATAATTATAGTTTGTAATTATAAATAATTTTATAAAAGAAAATATTTATTTCTCTCGTAATATGTATATAATAATAATTTAAAAATTAAAATATGTATAATATATAATTACAAAATTCTTTTAATTCTACCCTTTTTGGATCATTATATATGATAATATTTATTTCGCTTGCTTTATGATTATATACCATCGAGAAAGTAGCGGGAAGAGATTAGAGTTGGCAATCATGAAATTAAGAATATTTATTTAGAAAATAATTAAGAAACTGATCATTAAATCTGAATAAATTAAAAAAAAAAAAAACGTATGATATAAATTCAAGTCCGAGAAAGCAGCACATCCTTGTAAGGTGTGCGAGACTTCGTCCCCGCGGCGGCGGCGGTGGTGGCTTTAATCTCATCGACTTCCATTTTCCTCTGCTGTTCGTCGATAATGAAAGGGACCTCCCCGTCCCTGTCTTCGATCAATCTATCCTGCACTCCACCGCGCAGTTTCTCGAGCCTGATTCCGTTCATCTGCTGCATCTTGAAAACCTTGACCACGTTCGTTAATCCACCGATCATAAACATCAGGCTCCCGCTTATCCCTAACCATACCCATTTCTTGCCCTGCAGTTTGAGCAATGAACAGCCGTATCGTAATAGTTTTGAAGGTTGAAACTCGTAACGACTGCAATTTAGTATGATTTGGGCTTACCAGTAACTGTAAACCATGATGAACAACTCCCGATTGCTCACGGCCGTTGAGAATGGCTCCCACCATGAACAACACACTCCCGATCAAAAACGGGATGTGGACACTCTGTTGCAGGATTTGAACATGCGTATCGGCTCTCTCGTAGATCTGGCAGGAGTTATGAACCGACCCAACAACCCATAAAACCGGCCCGGCTATAAGCATTCCCAGAGCATGCCTCTCCATCTTAAATAACTCATAGCCTTTCTCAGCCTGCGAAAGCAATTTCAATCGATCAATCAAAACCAAAAAAATGCATGAAATTTTTGAAATTTTGTGTGTGTGTGTGTTTTTTTTAATTGTTTTGTGAAACCTCGATGAAGAGGAAGAGGATTCCGAGAAAGAAAAGCAGTGAACCCAAGATTTGAACCAACGGAACGGAGAACTCGACGAGAGCGAGCTGCGGATCGAAACTCATCAACACGAACCGGTAATCGATTGCGGCGAGATGTGCCAAAAGATCGTGGATGTTAACCAAAATTATAAGACCCAGTGCTATGAGCATTAGGACGAGACCCGATCTGGGTTCCCATGAAAACTCGGCTGCGAAACCGCAAATCAACACGATTGTTGAGAATAAATACAGACCGGCATTCATGTACTCTGCCCGGTTACGACCCATTCGTGGACCGTACACTCGACTCTCTCTTGCTGTGGCTAGTTTCACCATGATTTCCGAAACGAACCGATTCGAGTTCTTTTCTGTAAATCAAAATTCTTCAGTGTAATCTGTTTCTGGTATTTTTTTTCTTGGCGATGAATCAAAACGAGAGAGAGTGGGACGTGGCTGAGTGTGTACGTGTCCTCATGCATGAAGCTTTTTTCAATGACACGTGGCAGTCTTTCAGTGAAGAATGGAATTGCTCAGTTAGATAGTGCATTTATTTTTTTTTTCTTAAAAAATTATTAGATAAACCATATTTACTATATTATCCATGATCTCAAATAATCATGATCGTTCATTTTAATTTTTTCAAATGAATCGTCACCTCTTTTTTATATGTAATTAGTAGATGAATAGTTATTGGGTAGTTATTTAAAGATAAACGATCTTGATTGCTTGGATCATGAATAACGTGATGAACATTGTTCACATAATAATCTCCCCTCTTACGAACCCGATAGTTAAAAGGCGACAAATTTCGGATATCAATTTAAATCTTTAATTTTAATTAAAATCGTTATTTATTAAATATAATCAATATTTTAATAATTGTATTTAAATAATTGATATTCAAGATATATTTAAACTTAAATCAAAATAAATCTGCCCATGATCTATGATATTTATTTGTACTAGAACTCGAGCATGATATTTCAAAGTTCTTAAGACCTCAACGTCATCATTAAACCAAGAATTATCGATATCAAACATGCAAAGAATGTCGGAAAGTTAGCTTTATGCAAGGCTTTTGACTAAGCTTTTGAGTTGGAAAACCCCTCTAAAAAGAGATTAAGAGTATGAACACGATACTAACACTATAAGAACAACCTCTTTTTATGTCTAATTAAGTGTCCTACTCCTCCCTTGTAATCTTTGGATAATCTTAGGTGGGACAGGAAAATCTGTGTTCTTGGTGACAAAATGTCAATGAACAAATTGAGGTTATAGATTTGTATGGACTTGAAAAAGATAAAAAATTAATAAAAGTCTCCCTTGATTTTCGTAATATATATTAGGTCAATTATTCCGATTAAAACGAGTTTATAAAAAAAATATAATTCAATTTTGCTTGGTAAAATTTTTTTTGACTTCACTTTAAATACTTATCTGTATAATTTACGTATATAATAAAATTTAAACTAGAATAAAATCCGTAAAAATTCACGTATAATTTATAGTTAAAGAAACATGAACTTAGATTCCCGAAGCTCTTACATCCTCAACATTATCATTAAACTAAGATGTCCTTGACATTTTATATACTAGCATGTCCCAAGCACAAAGAAGACATGCACAAATATTTTAAACAAAAATAGGTAATTTATTAGTTTAGATACTCGTATTTAAATATAATCAAACATATATTTTAAACATTATAACAATAACGATATCAACTGAATCATTTATATAACAATTTTTATTTTTAAAAGAAAAAATAAAATTATATTATATTTAAGATAAAATTAATTCATATATTGTTAGTTAATCTAATTAATTTTAATGGGCTAAATTATTCAAACTCTTCTATTACTAATCATTTTATAGACATAATTATTGAAGGCTTTAAGTTGAGGTTGATGTCCACTAGGGATAAACATGCATGTTGCAGTCGGCAGCAATTCCTCTCAAATAATTTCACTTTTATTATTTTTTTAATAATTTTAAAAATTAAAAAAGACTTATTTTTTCTTAAGCTTTTAGTCCAGTAGAATATATATTGTTTGCAGTGAGATAATTTAAATAAATGAAAATAAAAAATAAATAGGGGTCTCGATTTCACACACGAACGGCACCGACTCGGACTCACTCGACCGGCCTAAACCGTAAATTGCGCCAGCTCATGTGGGGGATCAAGGAATGCCACCGTGGACATTAGAAAATTCCACACGTGTTGAATAAATATACTGAAACGTCACTAAAACATTAACTGAAATTAAATAAATATATATTTTCAGGTCCCACTTGACTATTCGTCCGTCAAAATTGCAGTACACTCTTTTACCCAGGAAAATCTCACTCAACCTTCCGTTTATTTTAACGGAAGAAATAAATCGCCGTTGATACAAAACTGCCGGCAACCATTTAACCACGACAATAGCTCGGAAAAATCAAAGCTTAACACTGGATACAAGTGGATCTAACAAGAATAAATCGTCGATTTCTTCAAAATAATCGTCCAACTGAGAAATAGACGACGGCGAGGAGTAGCAATCAAACTCTTGGGACGTATCGTGGAAAATATCCTCGAAACGTTGACCGAACGTTTCATTGTCTGAAAAAATCGTTGAACTATCGTCAAAGAGTGACAATACCGGAACCGGATCGTTGAAGAACTGATCGAGGAAAGGGAAATCGAGTCGCAAAAAATCTCCCGAATCACTGGATGGATGTTCTTGAGTCGACGGCGGTGGCGGAGGGGGTTTACTTTCTTCTTCTTGGAGTTCAGGAGCCTGTTTTTCGGGTTCTACCGATGTTTCTTCTTCACTCGATTGAGTTTGAAAGTCGAAGACTGAAGTCGGAGAAGAAAGATTGAGAGGCGAAACCTCTCCCGAGTGGCACCCAGAAACCGAAGGCACGTTGATGTTTTCTGGTTTTCCGGCGTTTTCTTCAGCCGGGGGAGTGATAAAGTTGGTCAAAGCGTTGGGTCCCCGGAGCTTGATCGCTGCATTTTCTTCAGCCGGAGCTTTGAAGCGTCGGACTCCATCCTAATCTCGTTGACATAGCGTATCACCCTCCGCCGGCGACAATAGAAATCAGCTTCGTCGTCGCTGGAGGAGTCCGTCGCGTCATGGTCCATGACCGATACCCGAACGACTTTCGTGGGTTCGGAAGAGCGTTTCCTTACCATTTTCGTGAGTGTTTTCCGTTTTGTGCAAGTGATCGGACATAGCAAATCTTGGTCCATTTTCGGGACTGTTTCTTTTTCAGTTCAGGTGGTCTCAGATTCTGTCAAACGGAATCAATGGAGACTAAAAAGGCTGAATCATAAATCTTCAGAAAAAACATTAAAAAAGCAATAACAGAAAGTAATAAAAATCATAGAACAGACTTCGGAATGAAACTTGAAACAAGGTATTTAAAACAGACTGTACGGACAAAACAACACAATTATTTTCCACAAGAGTGGGGCAAAGTGAAGTGTACAGAGGTTCACACTCAATTTGTACACACCTACGGTAAACTACAGACGATGAGTGGGGAAACAATCATAATAGTATCACTATTACTATCTTCGATGAGATAATAAATAACGACAATAAAAATAATTTAAAGATTTTAAGAATCGTTTATGAAGGTCCTATCTGACAGGAAACGTCCTAAAAGGTTAAAAAAATTGAAGGTTTAGCGAATCGAATCGTTGTTTGTTGAAAAAAAATTGTGTTCGTTTATGAATCCATTCATTTATATTCATTTATTTATGTTCGTTTTTTTTATGTTTATTTATGTTCGGTTAAACCAAATTAACCGATCGAACCAAAACAAAAATGGTTAATCGATTATATAATTTTAAGTTTCAGATAATGATTAAGATTTCTTTTAAATAATTATTGATTAATTTAATTTAAATTTGTTAATTAAATGAATTAATCAAATTAATCAAAATATTAAATATTTAACATATTATATATGCATTTGAGTTTGTTTATTTTGTTGATCATATTAACGAACGAATATGAACGAACACGAACAAGCTACATTCCTTAAGAAACGTACGCAAACAAAAAAAATTATTCATTTATATTCGTGTTCATTCATTTATTCGGTTAAAGTTAAACGAACGAACATGAATATAATCTCATTCGTGTTCTTTCAAAATGTTTTTAAGACCTAATCGCCTCTCTAAAAAATTAATTTTTTATACAATTTAATTTTTTTTAAATTTATATATATTTTATACTAAACAAATATTATTATTTTTAAATTTTATAAATTTGTCTCCTTAAAATTTAATTCGACCGACTAGAGTGACAATTATAAACATATAACTAACTTAACAATAATTATTTGGATTCCGACACAAAGGCAAGAGAAACACGAATTTGGGACTTCAAGATTCTGAATTGTCCACCCTTGCCAACTACTGTAGTTGAACACAAGGAAAACGTTGACCAAAATGCAGGGCGTTTCTAACTTTCAAAGGATTTCGCGTTACAACGAGGCGGGAAACACGACAGCCTCTCCCTTTCATCAGCACAGATGCGGCGCGTTTCCATTGAACGTTTCGTATTTCGTAGCACCTTCTCCAGTAGCCCTCACCTAGGGCTAGACAACCCCAATATAAATAAAATAAAATAAAATAATTTTGTCTTATAATTAGAATTAAAATAAAATTGAAATTGCCATCTTTTAGTGTTTTCAAAGTCACTTGACAGTTGTGGTTTAATCAGGAATGAAATCAGAATTTAATGTTAGAATAAAATATAAGTATTTAAAAATATGAGATAAATTCATATATAAGTTATTTTTTTTAATTTAAATAAAAATTCTTTGAAAAATCGTCCTTAATCTTATATAATTTCGTCACTGGGTGTAATTACACACGGATGTCACATATTTAATCTATTATTATACTTTATAAGTCTTGTTGAACTGGGTATAATAAAAAAAATAATTATATTATTATTATTATTATTTTTTCACAATATAATTTATATATTTTACACTATATCAAATTACACTATCATTCAACTATAATAATAATAATTATAATTTTATATAGTTATATATGGTGTCCAAACACGTTATAAAATTAAATTTACCACGTATGACTAAAATAATAACTTTAGTCATTAAACCGAAACCGGAACCCAAACATTTTTATTTTTATTCAAATCATTTACGAGTTTAATCAATTATTTTTTATTATTTTGAATTCATATTTTATCCGTGCATGACATGATACACACAAGTCATGTACCATCATGATCTTTGACTATTGACCATGATTTTAAGTATGTTACATGGTCCATGTCTCTTCCTTTTCAAATTTGTTTACTTCTTAGGTACTTATGAGATTCCTCATGTTTATTGGAATTTTCTTCTTATTCATTATAGTACAAATGTTTGATGCATGCATGGTATTAATTATGTCATTTTTATTCGATTTCGTACAAAAAAATATTAATGTCAATTAATAACATTAAAAGAATTAAATACGATTGTATTGTATTAAACGGATGAGTTTAACTGTATTTTTTCCTTTTATTTTTTTGAACAAGTTAATAGTGATTACAGTAATATCTGTTTTAGAATATAATCCCAACCATTTGATATTGATCGCTCAATCACTCTGCTAGCATCGTTGGTGCTCAAACCCGTGACCTCTAGGAACAACAACCGTTCCTTTAACCACTTGGGCTAGAGGGATCATGCTTCTATTTCTAAACAGAAAAAAATATTCGAATAGATATTAATGTTTAACATCATAAAAATTATATAAGTATAAATTATACGAATATGATAAGAATACGGATTAAGAAAACAAAATGGGTATGTTAGAAAAAAGAGTAACTAATGAGATCGGTCCAAATGATAAGAAACTTGGTATTACTTAAGTAAGTCTTGAGCTCAAGCGTTATGTACGAAGAAAATTTCCTCTGAGAAACTTACCAAAATTAAGTGTTCGGCAGTCGACACAAGTTGATCCGGACTAATTAAGACGAAACCATGAAACATTATTTTCACATTAACAAAGGGTAAACTATATCATTTAGTCATGAAATTTTAAGAGTTGTCTTGTTTTGGTCACTAAGCTACAAATGAGTGGCCACGAGTGGAAGCGAAACCATCTCCCTGGAAATCTGGTTCAGTTTAGTAAGCTTTGGAAGAAAAAACTCACCCACCCACCAAACCTCATACCAGTTTTAAATCAAGACAAACAATCCCAACAACTCCACTATCAATAGAGTTTCAGGTTCTGCCAGATATCATATTGTTTGAAGAGTTTAGGTATATAATTATATAATATTATTCTTAAACTTTGGTTCTCCATAAATTATGAAATTGGGTCTCATGTAGACACTAGGGTTTCCCCTCACAGCTTGGCAAGTTCATTTAATTGAAATACAAGGTATAGATGAAACAGTGTAGTTAGTATAGTTTACAAAAATATGAATTTATTTTCTATAATCATTTTTATTTAATCTTATTGATTAAGTAATCTATATCTATAATGTAGAGGTTTATTATAAGAGCAACTCTTTCGATCCAATTTGTTTCATTCACGACGTCAAGATTCGTATACTTAACATGCTTAAGATTCAAGTATCTGATCTCACTAGACTAACATATTATTTAAGATGTCAGGACCCTTTCAAAGTGTTTTTTTTTTCTTTTCCAAAGTTGAATTTTATCGGACAAAAACAAAAGGGACAAACATTTGATGTGTCTACTTTTAACCAAGGGAATGTTTCGGACATCCTTTAACTCCCCATTTTAGGCATTTTGAAGACACACAGACTAAACCATTCATAGATAAATACTAGTGGAGATGAAACACAGACTCCCAAATTCCACCCCCTCATACACCACAAAGCCCTTTTACCCCATGGCATACTTCTGGGTCCAGCTCCTGGCAGTTGTCTCGTACTTGTTCCTGTCTGTCTTGTACATGTGCGCAATCTCCGGCACCAATGGATCATCTGGATTCGGGTCAGTCAGCAATGAACAGATTGATAGCAACACCTAAATGAATCAAAATTCAGACATGTAGGCAAATGAAAACCGTATGATCCCAAAGAGGCATAAGTATGAGTTTTCATTTCAAGTTGATCAGGAACTTGACTTCTCAATTTGATTTTGTATTAAGCCATGTTAATTGGACGCTGGGTACGAGTTCTACACGCTTGTATAATTCAGAAGATCCTCGGAGCATCAGACTCCATACACATGCTTCAAGAAATATGAGGATCGGAGAAATATAAGTAATAGATTTGTATTAAGCTATGTTAATTGGATGTTCGGATATTTTTTTAAAGACCATATGTTCGGACTTCAAGGAGTATGAAGGATCGGAGCAACATAAGTATTAAGGTTCGAGTGTCTGTTTCATATTGGGTTCAATTGTGCCAGAACATTGAATATCTAAATGAATGAGAAAAATTGCAAACAGGAATATCACAAGATAATTAGAGGACAATCACCTTGGAAATCGTTAGTGCAGGACTCCACTGCTCTTTCAAGATGTCAAGGCAAATGCTTCCGTTGCTGTTAATATTGGGGTGGAATACCTTTGTTCTAAATGCTACCTGCAAAACCCATTTATCATAAGGAAATAAGGCTTTGATTATACTCACTAAAGCATCAACCACACTTCAAAGGCATATATTATCGACCAACTCCATATACATTAGAGTATGAAACAAGTAACCCAAAATGAACTGGAAAATTTTGCGTGATCCACCGAACATCAGAGGTAAACACCCTGCCTATATGAAAAGCAGAGTTACATGATAAAAAATGTACCTTTGGTGGCTTAAAGGGATAATCTGGAGGAAAATGGATGGGCACTAGGAAAACACCCCCAGCATAAGGACTATCTGGTGGACCCATGATTGTTGCCTGCCAATGAAACATGTCTTCAGCAACAGGACCTGGAAAACCAATAAGCAATATGTTAGTAATTAAAGTTCAATGATACTCCTCAAGCACCTTTACACAACCAATTACTGAAAAAAATAAGTGCAAACAAATACAAAATTGCACAATATCAATACCATCGTGCAGACAATAATATGGTATACAACAAGTAATCACAAACAGAATGGTTACATTAGCTACTTCAAGAGGCAAATACAACAATTAGAAGTCGGAGAAAAAATTGGAGTCTGTAGAAATGGTAATCCCAATCAGACAGACAACATAGTTTTCCTCTATAGTTCATCAGCTTTCGTACACTCCAGAAATTTACAGCCACAAGCTGAATTAGAGAAGTGGTTGCAGAACATGAGACATTTCCTTCCTACTTTACCAATTTATACATGTATTGGACATAACATATGCATAACAATGGTAAAATGAATCTTTACCTCAATCCCACTCCTCTAGGCTCTAGCTACGGAAAGGCAAACTTTCAAATCGATAAATTCAGGGGGAAAAGTAAACTAAAATACTTCAATGAATACTATCATTGATGTCAACAGCATAATATAATGTAAAAGACACCTTTGTCAACACATCGACCGTTCACATGATAAGACAGAAATGTAAACTTGTTAAACGAAACCATAGTACCTGCACTGCAAGATGTTGGAGGATCCTTTTGTAAATCCTTCAATTCCTTCAAGATCCGCTTCGACGCCATAACGAAACCTACAATCCATCCGCCGTAGCATAAAAAAGTCAAAACAACGGAAATAAAACAATAAACAAAATAAATAAATAAATAAATAAAGGAATTAAAACTGAGAGATCAAACCTGGAAAATAAGATGAACTTGATCCTCCTTATTTTGTTTTTCCTTCCGCCAGAAGGAAAATTGAGTGGGAAGGGGAGGAAAGCTCAGATCGAAGAAAGGAGAGGGGAATTTATGATTGGATGTGGTGGCGGTGCTTTATAAACGGGTGGACCGTCATCTGTGATAGGGCAAATGTCATTCTTTTTGTGGGTCCCATGCTGTAGCGTTCTCTTTACGGAGATCACCCGTTTATTTTATTTGGAGTAAGTTTTTATAATGCGGTTTAATTGAGAAAATTGCTTAAATTATTTATCGACTATTAGCGTATAATGAATAATAGATTAAATTAATTAATAATTAATTATATTAGTTAATTTAATTTATATTAATTGTTCGTATAAAAATATTTAATAAAAAATTAATAATTCTATAAAGGACACGTGTCTTGAATTCTGACGTGGCAATTGCCGTATCGATCCGACCACGTGGATGTTGTAATAAATACATAAATTAAGGATTTGATTGGTTGTCCGTTTCCCTGTAAATAGCCAACGTCGGCCTCATATTTCCTTCACCTGCTGTCCTACTCCTCCCACTTTCTCATATTTTGCACTCACTCTTCAACTAAATTACCGAAATACCTACACCCTTTCTTATTGTGGATAAGTGGTAGACTTGTAATTTAAAGAAGAAACATGGAATATTATATAAGTCTCTATTGTCAGCATCAAGCAGAGTGTTTTAATTAACTCCATGAATTCCCACGACAAATCAAACAATAAATTGTGGTCTCAGTGCATTTGCCCTCTCGAATCTCGATCTTCAACTCCTTGGCACCGACCCGACATTCCATAAAATTCGAGGCTCATCTTCTTCTTCTTCGTTTTCATCTGTCTGTGTCCCCACACTGGGAGTTTGTTTTAAGGATTTAGACTTGGAAGTATCACATAATCATCAGTTTAGCTTCTTACAATTGTGTTCTTTTTTTTTTTTTGGTTTCCATGGCGGTAGGCTTATCTGCTGCTATAACTCCTAAACCCTTCTGTTCATTCCCATCCTCACACCTTGCGCCGAGGCCAACCCCGATTTTCCACCCTTTAGTGACAACAACATGCGGAGCTCGATGGAAGAAAAGCTTCGCCGTTCGTTTTGTGGTGGAGAAAGAGCAGAAGCAGAGTGATTCTCCTCCCCAGATCGTAGAACAAGGATCCGGGGATGTTAGCGATCGTCAGGTGTTGATACCGGCGCGTGTGTCGGAGAAGTTAGCAAGGAAGAGAGCCGAAAGATTTACTTACCTCGTTGCGGCTGTTATGTCTAGTTTTGGGATCACTTCCATGTCTGTTATGGCTGTTTACTACAGGTTTTGGTGGCAAATGGAGGTTTGTTAATCGTTTCCCCTCTCTTCTCTTGCATGTCTTTTATGTTCGTTTTGATAACAAGACCTGCCGGAATCTGAAATTGGGTTAACTTTTTTTTTTATAAGGGAGGAGAGGTTCCTCTGGCTGAAATGTTGGGTACATTTAGTTTATCAGTCGGTGCCTCTGTAAGTTGTTTTTTTGTTCATCAACATCTATAGTATTGCATTTGAACATTGAATCTTGAATCGGAAACTGGGTTATTCTTTTTCATTTTCAGGTAGGCATGGAGTTCTGGGCAAGATGGGCTCACAGAGCTCTCTGGCATGCTTCGTTGTGGCATATGCATGAGGTACTTTTCAAACAAAATTCTAAAAGAATTGAACTCAATTTATGATGAATACCTGCTAATTATGCAGTCTCACCATCGTCCGAGAGAAGGAGCGTTCGAGCTGAACGATGTGTTTGCTATTATCAATGCTGTCCCGGCGATTGCACTTCTGGCCTATGGTTTCTTCAACAAAGGCCTTGTTCCTGGTCTATGTTTTGGTGCTGTAAGTTTCGGCATCACTGTTTTCAATACGTAGCCTGCTGGATTTTTGTAGTAAAAATTCTGGTGTGGGGTACAGGGTCTTGGTATTACGGTGTTCGGAATTGCTTACATGTTCGTTCACGATGGTCTGGTCCATAAGAGATTCCCCGTAGGGCCAATCGCCGACGTGCCTTACTTCAGAAAGGTTGCTGCAGCTCACCAGGTTATACAATACATATCGCCAGAATTTGACCGTCTTTTTACTTTGGGTTGGGGTTATCTTCTTCCTCCTGTATTCACTGTCGCCATGGTTTTCTTTTCTTCAGCTCCATCATTCCGAAAAATTCAATGGTGTTCCATATGGGCTGTTTCTCGGGCCTAAGGTGTGGTTTCTTTCTTTCTTCCTTTAAATGTAGTACTGTTTGGAATGATTGTGGAGAATATGCAAATGCAGGAATTGGAGGATGTGGGAGGACTGGAAGAACTGGAGAAAGAGATGAACAGGAGAATCAAATCAAGAAAAGGCTCGTGAGGGGACTTTGGGATACTAATTTAGAGTTGATTTCAAAATTAATGTTTAGGGTGTTTTAATTTTTTAAAACAATCTTTCTTTCTTTGATTACTCGTTTAAATTAATTATATTTTTGACATTAGACTTTAATTTGTATTAAAATTTCTATATCCAAATACAAGTACATACGAAGAACGATATCAAACACACGTGTAAAAAGAAGAAAATAAAATAAAACTGAATCAAAATCACTTCATAGAAAGGTTTTGATATTACCTAACAATCAAACACAGCCCCAATCGCCATATGAGATGGAAGAACACACTGTTGGATTGGGTGTTTGCAAATATCTGTTGGAAGAAACACAATGATTGGCTGTGCAGAGTTGAGTTTCCAAGTAGTACCACCACGAACAGGATGCTCCAGGTAAACACTTCCATCTCCAGCCATGCACTCTCTCTCGCATTGGTTGTTCTGAATCTGGTGAATTCTGGGATCAAACTCTTCTGAACTCCGTCTCCTTGGTCTTCCAGATCTTGAAAGTTGTAGCATTGTCAGAGCAGAATTCTGTGGATGATTCTTTAGAAGGGAATTGTTTTTCAGATTCTCAAGTTCAGAACCGATGGATGGTTTATCCCCGGCATTGATGATGTTTTTAAACCAAGTGGCTTGAAATCCGGGGATTCCTCTGTTTGAATTGCCAGGGGAATCATTACCCACACCAGAACCAGAGGTAACGCCGACAAGGAAACAATATGCCACTTTGCTCGCTGACACTATCTCAGTCTTGGCTTGTCTCAACTGCCATGATTAAAACAGAAACTCTAGAGTTTAAACTTCAAAGTTTTAGGATAATTCACAATTTCAGGGCAAATTTTAACACATAAACATAACATAGCAGGAAGGGTGATAAACAGGGAGAAAAGAACATGAATGCAAGTTTCAGTTTGCAAGTATCTTTTTATCCCTCCAGAATAATGTAGTTCACCTTTCTCTACTATCACACTGTCTCAAGGCAAACACCTACAACAAGCTAACATACAACAATCCCGATAACAACTGAACAGATCAAGCAATGCTCAAACTTGAGTCAGGCGGTGTACAAAAAGAATCAAGTAATCTCAAGAGTACAGCTTAATAATGCATGTCTAACTGCACAAGTGCATGCATCCACACACAAAGTATACAAAAAGCATTTCTGTAATGTTCAAATGATTATATCTTTAGAGGCGTTGCTTTATCCTGAAAAGATTTCTTTAGCATATTATGAAGATCATGAACCAAGGAATAGAATCTCACCCGAAAAACAGTGTTTTCTGCTATTTCTATTGCAGTATCACCAGCATTGGCAAAACGATTAACCCAACCTGTTACAAAAAATTGTAAGAATGACAAAGCCGCTGTAAGCGGAAATGAAACAGACAAAAAAACATGCCCTATTCATTCTTCCTAGGGACTTCAAATGATATGAATATATGATTGCCTTTCGCTTTCACATCCTAACTTTAGGAATAAGGGCGGTGACCAAGACAAACCTTAAAAAGGTTCTTTCAGAGATTCAGGTTTATCACCAAAGCACATAGATGATGGAACAAGAGCAGCAAAACGCTCAAATCATATTAGCACTGGCAAGCTAATGGTTGGCATGAACCACAATGGTCCACTACTTTATATCAACAACATCAGGTCTAAATTTTGAGAAATGAGGCAAATGGTTTTATTTAGATCATACTTAATGTTCATTGAACAATTGTATCCAATGACGGAATGATGTTATAAATTAAAAAAAAGGAATGAAAATCGATTTTCTTTTAAATTCGACTAAAAAGCTATATTAAAGATTTTGGCCATTTTCCTGTGGGCTGTGGCTACGGAGTTGCAGGGATAGATGAAGCAGTGATCACTACAGATACCTACACCTGTTCAACCCCTGAAAGAATATGACACTTAATTTTACCTGGAAGCTTTGGGACACCAAGCCTTTCACAGAATTCATCGCAGAAGTGGTTGCAGTTTTTGGCTAACAACTCATAGGAACTTCCAGCCCACTCGCTACTAAGTTCCCGCAAGATCTGGTTTACCTTTAATATTGAAAAGTTAGTTCTTCCTAGGACTATGGGCTCACGATATGCATACATTGGATTTCTGCCAGATGGACAACTAAAAACTCCAGAACCTTGCTCACAGAAGCCAAAAGACCATTCATCTTCTCCATATACCTATCAGTTCGGCAATAAAATTCTTATGCTTTACAAAAAAAATGGCATCAGTAACAAATTAACAATAACAAAGGAGTCCTGATCAGAAGTTGACAACAAACATGAATACCCATTCTTCAAATGCCAAAAAAATTGATAGCATAAATACTATATGAAAATTTTCGAGAATCAACACTGTCATATGATATTTGAGGAAAAATACTTGGATACAAAATAGGTATCTTCATCTGATGTACCAACCAATGTACATATGAACAAAACTATACTTACATATAAAACAATGAACATGCAAAGTGTGAGGAACAAGATTAATGACAAGGAATTTAAAGTACTCAAAAGTGAAGACAATCATTGCCCAGTACCCATAACTACAAGAAATTGAAAGAGAAAGTGTTTTCTTTTCTTTCCTCAGTAACATGATTTAGTTGCAAGTTTCTCCAAGATGGAGAAATAGGGTAACGAATTTTCTCGATATATTTAAATACTTTAAATGGCAAAAATAAATAAATAATTAACAACAAATCAATGCTAGGTTATTCAGAAACAATAGTATTATTATATTCTCCTACCAAAATAGAAACAGTGAAACTATAAGCCCTTTTACCATGCAGAGTAACTATCAAATTTCTAAATCAGAAACCCTATAAATTCGACAGACCCTGTTTGCAATCCCCAAATAAACATTTGCAATAATAAAACAAGTAAAAAACTAGAAATTCAACACAGGCTAAATTTCTAAACCAGAGACCCAAGATCCATTTAATCGGAACGTGAAAGAATGTAACAAGAAATGCAAAAATTCAAAAAAAAAAAAAAAAGTGAGAAAGAAGGTACCTGAACGGCACTGTGGAAGATTCCACCGAGGCCGATTCGATCCTTGAAGATCTTGTTGATTTGAACAATCGTGTTGTTCGTTTTATCGGACTCACTGTTCGTCACATCGTATACATGTAATATCACCTCCGTCATCTTCAACCTGAAAACCCTAACCCCTCTCTTTTTCTCTCGTCTCGAATCTCCCCCCCCCCCCCCCAAATCCAGAAGAAAACCCTAAATCTTACTGAAAATGAACTCGGTCGCTGTTTCGCACTTGCTATTCTGCTCAAATTTGGAAACTTTCTTTCATAACAGTGAGGAGTAATTCATTTTTTGGCCTCGAAACTCCCAAATCGCGGAATCTCTTTATAGCTCTCAAAGATTTTAAAAAACAAAATAAAATTAAAATTGGACCGAAAAACTGTTATTGTCGTTAGTTTCCGTTAACTGAAAATGACGGGAATTTTGAAATGACCCTTGGAAGATTATAGGAATTACGGAAAGGGAACTGTCGGGTTGGAGGAAGGTACCCCACGTTGTAACGTGCAAGTCACGCAATTATTTAGTTTAGGGTAAAATATACTAGAGATCATTTGGTATAGGTTTATTAACAAACATGTCATTCTTCTTTTAAAACTAACAATTGAGTCACTTAATTATAGGTCGAGAAATTATTAATATATAAAATAGTTGCTCAAATAACGAGTATTGGTTATATTGATAAAACACATTGTATTCTTAAAAAGAAGATACGAGTTTGAATCTTGGAGACAATATTATTAAAAGGAACAATCTAACACCCTAAACATAGATCATAAGACAAATATGTATATAACCGAAAAACAATTGTTTATATCATCAAGGATGGTATTATCCCATCACTTAAATTTAAATACGGGAGAATCATTAATTGATTGAGTAATTAACTGATATTGTTTTTGAATGAATTGTGAATTATGACACAACATGTATGATTCTGGTGTAATCACATTTGCTAAATGAATACTACAATCTATACTTACTTTCACCATCTGTTTTCCTTTTGATATAAGAACCTGTATCGACAATCTTGAAAAAAAAAAAAGAATCTTGCAGAACTAAAGAATCATCAATCTCAGACCTGAAAATGCATTTCAATGGCAACAATCAGATTCTTGTTGTATTCCAATATCAGTCTTGCTAGGACAATACCTGAGGAGATGATGGTATAAGGTTATGGCAGGTGGTATCACAAGGATATGGACAATCAATCTCTTTGGTTACTCTTCTGTCAAAGTACCAATCACCAACTGCTTCCGCAATGGTCTGTAAATATTAACAAATTGAGTTTTACACCGTGTAAGTGGATCCTAACTCGTGTATATATATATATTACCTTATTGTGTATTGTTGGAGAATCAGCAGTAAACCATGTGTCCTTTGACTCACTTTGGCAATGAGCAAAGCATGAATTTATAAACATACCCCCACTTGTTGAATTTTTGTAGAATGATTTAAGAGCTGCAAGCATATCATGCCTCATACCTGGAGAAAAAGATTTAGATTTTGATATCAATTCCTTATCATTTCAGAGTAATTAGGATATAATGATTTGTTTATCTTGGATGTTGAGAAAATTGATCTAAATTTTGATGAATGATGAACCTTGCAATGCATCAATCTGATTTGCATTGCATGCTGCTGGGTTGAGCTTGCAACTATTCCAATGTCCATGCAGATCAGCTGAAGGTGGAACCAAACTATGATGAAACTGTGGTGGAAGATGAAGAATCAAAATCATTAAGCATGTAATTATGCAATTAATGTTGTATGTAATATTCACTAGAGAAAGGAAATTAACCTGGAACACGTCGTAAGCCGAGTTCAAGATGAAATATGGTGTTGTGATATATTGCAATGCATACTGGGGAAAGAAACACTGCAGAAAAAGAAGTTAAATATCATGGCTGTAAAGCAAAGGGATGGTTGTGGAAATGTGGATAGGATCATAGAAGAAACAAGAACATACCAGCTCCGGTTGGTTGATCGACCTCGTGCAATTTGGATTAAGATTTTTCTCTGTCCTCTGCCATTAACAATTGAAAAATCCTATCCCAGTTACTCTAATATAGATCAGACAGATAATTCAATCCTTGGACAAGTCGTCGATAAAAAAAGTACCTGTAAAGCAACTAGATCATGATAGAAGGACCTCATAGTGTGATTCGAACTCATATCTCGTCTGCAAAAAATAAAAAAACAAAAGATGTAATATCAGGAATGGGACTACAGAAGATTGCATATTGCAGAGAGAAATGAAGCTTACACATCCAGGAAAAATCCAGCATCACTTAAGCATTTCACACTGGCATTGCTTGGTAACATCTTTGCTAAGTTGTCACAATGCAGAAAGGTTGCTAGACCCCCAGCAGAGCAACCTGAAAGTAAGGCCTAAAGTAGAGAAAGAGCAAACAAGGTGAACAACTCGTATCGAACCTCGTATACATGTGAAGTGAATTTGGTAAATTTCTACCGAATCTTAACTTACTTTGCTTGCACTTGCCAACCCTTTAGGCAGAAGATCATGGACAATTGATTCCCAAATTTTCTGCCCTCTGAAATAAAGCAATGATGTCTGTGCATTTCAGAGGCATACACACAGAAAAGAATCAATTAAGGAGCTAGCTCAGAGGCATACACTTCATGGCACAAAGCTAAGATGAGATAGTTATTACCCCATTGTCAAACTTGCTATCTCCTGAAAATGAGGCTCCGTCGCAATATCGAAGCTTCACACGGTTCCAGTTGTAGAAATCTGATTGTAAATGGAAATTAATTATACAAGTTCCACCTAGTGATGAATAAAAGATTTGCCATTATCTTGCCTATCAAGGAAACTACTCTCAACTGCGTCCAGTAGAGGACCAATTGGTAGCAATTTCCCAGTTTATTCTTGTGATGTCAAGCCTGAGTAGGAAGACAGAAATGGATGAAACAAGGCTTGACAGACAAGCAGGCAGTGCCAGGACCATCCAGTATCGCTGGAAGTGCTTAGGCTGATGCTTAGGCGTAAGCTATTTAATTAATCACGTGAAGGCAACGACAAACGAGAAAGAGAGGGACATGGACATGTCTACAGTATAACAAGGATTGCCCTTTTCCAAACACTAGATTTCCGGCACTAGTAATGATAAGAATGCTTAATGAACCGAGAGAATTATTTAAAAAAATATTTTTTATAACCACTACAAAGACCCCATTATAAAACAACTCTTCTTAATACGAGATTCGAATTCTTAATTTTATTTAAAGGACTCAATAATAGTGTAAAAACACATAAAAGTTCACTTAAAGACATTCAATGGAGTAAGTTGTGATGTGAACCTGGATTAAGGGATGCGTTGTTGCTTAAGATGCCAGAGAAGACTTCCAACTCGGACATGAGGCTAGTTGATCCGCGCCGCGTTTTGGCTCTCTCCAGGCATGATGATACATCATTACACCACCCACCACCCTTAATAAAAAGATGACCATAGGTCCATATAAATGAAATTAAACTTTTAGAGTCGTTAGGTTGGACCCACTCACCAAAAGCAGCTGGTCCGGCCATCCCTTTAATTTTGTGATCATGTGCGTTTCAATTTAACAAACATCTCTCTTTTAGGTTCAACGATTGCTACCTTTTTATTAGACTCCATGATCTCAGTCTATTATTATTTTGAACAAAGGAAGATGAACCGCTCCCGATGAGAATTAATTCATCTATTTCTTTTTATTTTTTCGGTTTTTAAGGTTTAGTCCTAACTAATCCAGACTAACTTATGTCGTACACTTAGTTTTAGTAATTGTGTCTCTCAATAAAAAATTTCTACATACACAATATCTTAAACTCGAAATCTAATTAAACAGAATTAAGTTATTTATTACTTGAACTAACCTTATTAATAATTCATCTATTATTCTTTTATACGTAAGTTCAGTTTGTTTTATTTATGAGACTATTAGTAAGTAACTTTTCTATATAACAGATTTTTTCTAAAATTATTAATATTTGATATCGGTAAAAAAATTATTGATAATACTTAATACATTTCAGCATGTTATTGCAATAATTCAAATTAATACACTTTCTGAATCACACGAATTAATAGTAAAGGTAAAGGCAGAGAAAATAATGCAATTTTCTGTAAGTAACAGGCTGGAATTGTTATCTCACCCTTTACTTTTCTATTTTATTATTTTGAGAAAATTGACCTATAATAAACTGACACGTCAACAAGTTCTTGCTAAAAAGGAAAAAAAATGATGCGCGACACCCCAGGGTTCTAAAAAAGAGTCCATCCGATCCGATGTCGTTTTGGTTTCCAATCATATTCAAACTGATTCCCACCAAAAACTCGTATGCTAAAATCATTTTATTGCTATATATTTTTTTTTCAAAAATAAAATTTGTAGCAGGAAGAAGGGTAAAAAATCTGGAATTACCTCAAACTGTAAAATCCAGTTGTTTGCGCCAGCGCCGAATCCTCTGTGCAGATGATAAGCGGGTAAACTTCCATCCAAACAACCTGTCAAAAATTCACGGACCAGAAAATTTACCACACAAAAGAACATCCACATTAAAAGATGAAAAAAGTAAGAGGATCGGACTGAGCTTACGGGCGCCGTACGCGGTGGCGTTTCGAACAAGAGTCATTCTAACAAGGAGTTGCTCCTCCGATTGAATGCACCATGGCGCGAAAGCTAGACAAAAGAGTAAACTCAGCATCATATCGAAATTCAACATCGTCTTCACGTTCATAAATTTCAAAGAGATGATCTGCTTCTCACTGAACAGAAGAAATTAAAAAAAGAAAACGATCGTCCTCTTTCGCTTCAGCTTTACTTATTATTGATTACTAATTAATACAACGGAGAAGAAAAGTCCAATAAAGAAAACAGATCTGTCACCGAAGCTGGTGGAATAGAGGAAAGCTGATACAAATAACGAGAGAGTGAGAGCTTGAGGAAGAAACGTAGAAATGGAATCAAAGTTTGGTTCGTTTGTCAAAACAGACATTTGATTATACATTAAATATTAAAAAATATCTTAAAAACTTTAAATCTAAGCTAAAACTTTTTGATGAGTTGATTGGTTAGTTAGTTAAGTAGGTACCCTTAACGGTAATGACAGTTCAAGTTCCTCGATGATTACCTTTGTTATGTTAATTTAATTAACAAATTACGTATATTAATTAAAATAATAAACATGCAGTTATTTGGTAATTGAATTTTAGTGTAATATTATATATACATAATATATTTAAAAAATCACTATATTTAATTATTTTATTAATTAAAAATAATTACATTTTCATTTTTTATAAGAGGCAATTCCATATGCGATTGAAGGGTATATCCAGCCATGATATTTAAAGTCGACTTTACTTTGAAAGAAAGAAAATTTAATAGTATATATACCAAAATAAAATATAATATTAAATATTATTTTGTTAAAAATAAATAAAATAATAAAATAAAGATAAAATTGTCTTGTCCTGTCTCGCCTCTCGGGTGGATAGTTCTTCCTCAATTCAGCGAAGTGTAAACTGTAAACCCGAAGCTAAAACAGAGCTTCAAAGTCGCTTGGGAGGTTTAGCTTTCGTTTTCGTTTTCTGGGAAATCCATTTGGATTTGGATTGAGCTTTCAATTTCCTTCTAGTCTATAACAATCGTTGTGGCATCCATTCATGGCTTCCCTTGTTTCAAATCTTCTTCTTCTTCTTCTCCTGCTTTGTACCTTTTCGTTCTCCAATTTCTCCGCTGAAAGGTAAAGGGAAATCCCGATCTTATCTCTTTTTTTTAATGATTCATGTTGTTTATTTTGGAAATTGGTAGTGGAAATTTATCCAGATTGTAGATATTTTGTGTTAGTTTTGAATGACTGAGGAAATCGATCCATTTCCTACACATGATTGATGAATTACGCATTCGTCTTCATCTGGGGTTTCGTTAGAATCTTGTATATCATGCTTAAATGATTATGTTATATATAGTGGACGTTTATTCTGGATAATTCTTTCTTAAAAGAAATATTGTGGATAATTGGATATCACTACTGTAGTTGATAGTGGAAAAAGGTCAAATTTGTATGAGATGATATTTCATTGAGCATTTTATTTGTATCTAATCCAAGTATTCTTGGTTTCCTTCCATGGAGTCTGATTCTTTGGATGATGAATTATTCTTCATGATCTCGAGCTATTTTGCTAAGAACATGTTCAGTTTCTTCACCAAAAGGAAATCTTGCCTTCTTTATAATAACTGCTTGTTTTATTAACTTTTTTCACATTTGGTATTGTTTTCTCGAGTAGCCGAAAGCAGTTGAAGGACAAAGAGGTTATTCAGTTGAGGCATTCAGTTCAATCCAATGTGGTTGATCCTTCACGAGTATTGCAACTTTCATGGCGGCCAAGGTCAGGTAGTGATGGACTTATTGTTTGCCTTCTCATTTCTGTTTTTTTTCATTTCATAATCTATATTTCCGACAAAGAGTCAAATAGGCTATTTCTCCAACGGCATTGCAATACAGTTTTGCTTGAAATTTTAATTGTTCCTTTTGCTTTTGCATATGTGGCTGTTGTACTTCCATTGGCACATTTATAAATGTCTTCTAAAAGTATGGTATTGTTTTGCTTGCAATAGGGTTTTTCAGTATAGTGGCTTTCTGTCAAATGAGGAGTGCGACCATCTTATTTCTTTGGTATAATTCTACCCCACTGTTTTCACTACTTCATTTCAATATGCTTAAAATGGTTTAAACATAGTTGTTAAGTGGTTATGGACTTAGGGTCATAGAGTAAAAGAAGGATTTCTGGGGATCAATGATGATCGAGCTAATGTTGGGACAAACAGACAACTAGCAAGCTCAGAAACTTTGCTCAATACAAATGTGAGTGTCGTTGTTTTTTAAGTTAACAATATTTGCATGATCTGTTGTGTTTCTTATTGACAACCCATTGAAGTAATTATTCGATAATAAATTGTTGCATACATACTCAATAACTTGATTTCACACTCAAATTTTGTTTTCTTGCTTTTGAAATCAATACAGACCATTTAAAGCGGATTAGTAGTAAATATCTCTTTGATAATGTTAGCCATTCTCCAGCCAATCTTGCTATTTCATTTTCCTCCTGGCTTGTGCTGGGGATCTATCCTCAATATGGCTTTTGGTGTGTTGTGAATATGTTGCAATTGATATCCTCCTCTTCTTCTATCATTCTGCTGCTGTACGGAGCATGTATATAGCAACCAGAAATAAGAAAAGAATAAAATCTCTACCAATTATTTTAGCTTCAAACTATGACTCCATACTACTCGTTAAGACCCTTAGGAATATCTTTGAAGCCTTTGGGGGGCTTGGTCCCCCAAAATTTAACAATTGCACATTTGGCGGCCCTTTAGAAATTTTAAAAATGTTATTACATTTCAAAAATTTTAAATAATTTTAATTAAATTCCTTCCTAATTTTTTTGAAAGTTCTTGATAAGTCTTTTTTTTTGGAAAATTGAGACTGTGTAGCTATAGCAAACAGTTCTATCATTCTTTTTCGATTCGAAAAGAGGGAGAGATGTACATACAGGAAAAGTAGAGACTAGAGAGTATATCAAGCGGTATTCTCCTGTATGTTTACTTTAAAACATTAAGTAGTACAAATAACTAATATACCCTTTGACCTAAATGTTTCACATCACTTAATCTGTTTTCATATTGATTTGTAGGGTAGATTGAGATAACTTTCTTTCTTGTATAGCTTTCCTCGCACACATTCCTCCATTTTCTGTCCAAACATTAGTGAACTTTAAAATCTTTGTTAAACTAACTTAAAAATTCTGGAAAAGATCAGTTTGTTAAAGCTCCTGTATGCTCTATGAATATCAAGGAATGATACTTTAATAAATAAAGTGCATTGAAATTTGACAGCATGTTTCATGAATGATTCTATAGGATAGAAATATATTTGTGTATTCTAGGACACAGTTCTTGCAATGATTGAGGAAAGAATTTCGGCTTGGACGTTCCTTCCTAAAGGTATCGTCACCCATCTTCCTCATCTTCCTGTAAATGACTGTTTTCTCTCAAGGGACATTTTTATCTTACTGGAACTTGACGTTCATTGTGCTTCAGAGAATGGTAGTCCTCTATCTGTTAGGCACTATGAACTTGAGGAGGCTGAGCAAAACCTGGATTATTTTGGAAATAAATCCATGCCGGCTCTAAGTGAGCCTTTGTTGGCAACTGTGATTTTGTATCTTTCAAATGTCACCCGCGGTGGTGAGATTCTTTTTCCCCACGCAGAGGTGAGAGAATGAATATATCTCACAATCTTTGTTGAACATTCGGAGCTAAAGCTTCCCTACTGTTGCAGCCAAAGAGTAAGACATGGTCAGATTGTGCAAAGACCAGAAACTTCCAAAAACCAGTCAAGGGAAATGCTGTTTTGTTCTTCACAACTCACCTCAATGGATCTCCCGATGGTAGTAGCTCGCATGCTAGATGCCCCGTTCTGGAAGGAGAAATGTGGCATGCCATCAAATTCTTCTACCTTAGGTCTGTTGCCCGAGAACTGATCTCATTCGACTCTGGAAGAAACGATAAATGTTCGGACGAAGATGCCAGTTGTGCTCATTGGGCTGCTATTGGTGAATGCCAGAGGAACCCTGTTTTCATGATTGGTTCTACTGATTACTATGGTACGTGTAGAAAGAGTTGTAATGCTTGCTGAACAAGAAATCTCTTCCCACATGATTCGATTCCATTGTTCTAACAATCACCAGTATAAAGTAGTTTCTTCTTTGTAATTTCATGTCCAAAGCCTTTTGGCTTGTTTTATTTAACATTGAAAAATGGATTTTCTTCCAAACACTAACTTTGATCATTTGATCATATTCCTGTTTTGGCCATTCAAATTTACAATTTTTTTAATTTAATCATTCAACTTTGAAATTTCTCTATTTTTTTACCATTCTACTTGACATTATGACAATACACATGTATTTTTAAGAAGAGTAAATTATATTTTTCATAACTCAACTTTCACCTCACTGCTAATTCGATCACTAAACCTTTTTTTAAAAAAAATTCAACTTAATCACCCATCTTTCCAATTGTTCATGTTTCAGTCGTTTCATCCTCATGTTTTGAGTTTTTAGTTTTACTATATGAATATTTTTGTTATTTATTATTTATTATTAATAATCATTTAAAAATAAATTATAACAAAGAAAACTAAAATTCAACGCTCTATTAATAAATCGTATGTATATTGATTAAATGCTTAATTTTAGACTTATTCAACTTAACCACTTATGTTTCTTTTCGCAAATATTTAGCCATATATTTCTCTGTTATATTTACATGTTTGGTCTAAAATTCTCAATAATTTTTACCTCAATGGCTATAAATTGTGTCAATCCACACGCAAATAAATCATCAAATTGATTACAATCACCGGTATTTATTTTTAGTACAGAAAAATAATAATATAGGCAAAGTTTTTGTTGTCTTGTGTGCGATGGTACTATCTGTGATGGTGTTTTCAGGAGAGAAGGTGACAGCTGCATCAACATGCGATTATATGTTGAATTTATTGAGCCCGTGTTTGCATGAATATAAAAAACCAACCCCATCCGCCGATTGTTGCATCAATGCAAGAGAACACGTGCCATGCTTTTGTGGGTACATGATGAATCCAGATTTTAGAAGAGTTTTTGACAGAATTCAAATTAAAAGAGTAGCCGGCATGTGTAGAGTTACATTTCCTCCATGTTAAAATTTTGCTTCATTGGAATATCTTCAAATGAATGAGTGACCCAAAAATATGTATACACTCATAATATGATGTAATTATAATATACCGGTGATTCTTTTATTTTTAATAATATTGATCATTCTTTTAATTTATTTCTATTATATTATTTTTACTTTTATTATAATTATTTATTTTTTTTACTTCCAATTACAAACAATCAAACCTTGCCAAACTTACATCAAGTCTTCCATAATTTTAATAGAATGTTTGAAATATATAGTTTTCCATAATTTTACCATCACATCAAGTCTTGCCTCTAAGGCATCTATGAACATATATTTATCGTATATAATTAAACTATAAATGAATTGAACGAACATAAAATGTTTGTTTATTTAATTTTAATCAAATAATATAAATAATTAAACGATCATAATTTTTGGTTTGTGTTTGTTTGTTAAAAGTTCATTCATTAAAAATGATAAATGAACATAAATAAACGGAGATATGTAAATACATTTATTTTTTTAAATGTGAATATATTTATATTCATGACTTTTTTTTGGATTAGTTAATAGTGATTACAGTAGTATCTGTTTTAGAATATAATCTCCATCATTTGACATTGATCGTTCAATCACTTTACTGACATCACTGGTGCTCGGACCCGTGACCTCTAGGAACAACAACCGTTCCTTTAACAAGAAGGCTCGTGCATAATCATGAATTGTTTGCTTGTTGAAACTAAAGATAAATAAAATTCGACTCAAAAATAAATTCAATTTTTAATTTTTAATTCTTCCATATATCCTTATTTAATTTTTGTGACCACTAAAAATGAATTATGACAATTGAAAAAAAACAGTATTCCTTATTTAATGAATACATATATCGGTTAAATACTTACACTTAATTTAAACTAATTTTAGTATTCTAATATATCCTTATTTAATATATGAGACCACTGAAATAAATTATGGCAATTAAAAAAATAAAAAATCAGTATTCTATTTTTGTTAAAAAAGAATTAGACTAATTTTGTTAAAAAAATTAATTATTAGTTTTAGTAGACACGTTGTAAATTTTGTTACCACTTATATTCTTTTTCAAAATATGTTTAGCCGTATATTTCTCTATCAGAATTACATGTTCGGTTTAAATTTCTTTAAAATATCCATTTCGATTGTTATAAATTGTGTCAGGGCATAAACAAATAAATCATCAATTTTGATTATAATCGTCAATATTTATATTTTGTACAGAAAAATAATAATATGAACAAAATTTTTATTGTCTCTTATATGATGACACTATTTGTGATGGTGTTTCCGGGAGCGACCGTAACATCAGCATCGACATGTGATTATATGTTAAATTTGTTGAATCCGTGTTTGCATGAATATATAAAACCGACCCATCAGCCGATTGTTGCATTAGTGCGAAGGAGCATGTGCCATGCTTTTGTGGGTACATGATGAATCCAGATTTTAAAAGAGTTTTTGACAGAATCCAGATTAGAAGAGTGGCTGAATTGTGTGGTGTTACATTTCCTCCGTGTTAAAATTTTGTTCATTCGATTATCTTGAAATCAATGATTTATCTGTATTTATTTATATACTTAAAGTATTTATAATATATCGGTGATTCTTTTTATTTTAATAATATTAACGATTATTTCATTGTTTTTTATTATATTATTTTTCTTTTTTGTTTATCAAACATCGAACTTTCCCAAAATTAAGTAAACAATTTTATAATACCAACACATGGTATCTTGAATTTTGAAGATTATAAGTTTAAATTTAAATATTTAAATATGACTTAAAAAATATTATAAATTTTATTAATAGAATAAGTTCATAATAATCTAAAATTTAAATAATATTCGAACATTAACTCGTATTTAAAGAAAATTGAGTATTGGACTTAATGAGAGTGGTGCGTTAATCAATTGTTTAAAATTGTGAGGATTTGAGGGCAAAACATATAATTAGTAAATATTAATAGTTAAAATTGTTATTATATTAATTTTAGAATCATTAATTTATAATAATATAGTATAAATTTATTTTAATTTAAATGATTTTTTAATGATATATATATTTTTTACATGCGTAAGATTTACAATGTTACTTAATATATCAAATATCATCAAAAGTTATAAAATATATTTATAATGTTATTTAAAAGAGAATTTATTATAGGAAAATTTTTAATGAGACACGGGTAAAATCATACTTGTTGATCAAAAGAAAAAAAAAAGAATTTGTAAAAAAATTGCATTTAAAATACCAAATCGAATAAAATATAAAATATTATTTAAAATATAACATTTTACATATAAAACTAAACTTATTCGCATATGCATTATATTTAAAATATAAAATTTTACATACGTTTGTTTGTTTATGTTCGATTAAATTTATTTATATATGTCCGTTTATATTACTTTTTTGTGTTCATTTACATACGTTTGTTTGTTTATGTTTGTTTATGTTCGTTTAAATTTATTCACATTTATAATTTGATGAGGGGCAGAGTTATAAATACTTAATAGTTGGTTATTAAATCAACTATATAAATGGGTTATGGTCCCCAAGAATTAGGTTAACTTGTATATCTCTTTTCCCATCTAAGAGTTGTGTGGCAAGAGGTAACCTAACTTCTTGGAAGATCAAACCCTCTGGAAAAACTCTATCGAGATTAATTCAGGTACACTTCCGCATTTAGTTTATTTATTTTATCGTTCTTGATGATTTGACATGTATAAATCTTAGGTTTATATTCGTATTGAATATATTTTAATTCTAACATGAATATGAACAAAAACAAATTATATTCTTTTACGAATGAACACAAACATAAAACCATGATTGTTTAATAATTCATTTTTGTTCGTTTATTCGATTAAAATTAAACGAATATACATAAATATATTTTCACTCATATTCGTTCGATTTATTTACGTGACCTAATCGTAGATGATAAATATATGCTCATAGATGTTGGCTGTGTTTTATGCAAGTTTGGCATGGTTTGATTATTTGTAATTGAAAGTAAAAAATAAATAAATATAATAAAAGTAAAAAAATAAAAATAAATTAAAAGAATCATTAATATTGTTAAAAAAATAAAAGAATCACCAGTATATTATAATTACATCCTATTATGAGTGTATGCATATATTTAGGTCACTCATTGATTTAAAGATATTCAAATGAAGCAAAATTTTAACACGGAAGAAATGTAACTTCACACATGCCGGCCACTCTTTTAATCTGAATTCTATCAAAAACTCTTCTAAAATCTGGATTCAGCGGATGGGGTCGGTTTTTTATATTCATGCAAACACGGACTCA
This sequence comes from Abelmoschus esculentus, assembly GCA_035048815.1. Lineage (NCBI taxonomy): Eukaryota > Viridiplantae > Streptophyta > Magnoliopsida > Malvales > Malvaceae > Abelmoschus > Abelmoschus esculentus. The sequence continues at coordinate 7,121,311 of JAUCBN010000061.1, read as the reverse complement.
ATAAATTTAATATATAATCGCATGTTGATGTCGCTGTCACCTTCTCTCCTGAAAATACCACCAAAGATAGTACTATCGCACACAAGATAACAAAAACTTTGCTCATATTGTTTTATTTTTGTATAAAAAGTAAATACTGGTGATTATAATCGATTTGATGATTTGTTTACATGTGTGTTTACGCAATTTATAATACTGGAGATTTTTTAGACCAAACATGTAAATTTAGTAAAAAAGTATATGGTTGAACGTTTTTCGAGAGAGAATACAAAAGATTATAAAAATTATAACGTGTCCACTAAAACAATCAAATAGCATGGGTTATTGGACACATTCGAAAGTAAACATTAATTTAGTAAACTTACTTTTATCGATATTTAAGCGAATATATTTAATCGAACATAAACAAATGTATTATCAGACGTTCTCAAAACGTAAATGAATGAATTATTTATTTATATTCGTTCATTTAAATAAATAAACATAAAATTAAGTTATTTTTGTTTAAGAAATAAATAAATTTTACATTAAACGATTTACGAATGATTCGTTAAATGTTTTATCTATTTACAACAGCATTATAAGCTTTTTCTTTTTTTAATTGTATTTTAAGTAAAAATGTGTTTTAGAATACCCTACTTGAATATTGGATATGATCATTACATACAAATAATTATTTAATTTAAATATATTTATTTTCTTAATTTTTTTCACTTTTTAAAGAATTATGTATGAAAATATGTGAAAAAATTCATATAAATAAATAAAAATCTTAAAAAATAAATATTAAAGTAACATAAAATCGTTTTAAAAATGTAATATATGATCAACATTAATTAATATTATATAACCGAGCATTCCATCAACTCAGTGATTAGGTGCTTTTAGCCTTTTACACTTAACGTTGGCAAGCCAAAAATATAATATAATATAATATAATATAATATAATATAATATAATATAATATAATATAATATAATATAATAAAGGTAATATATATATATATATATAATAAAAGCAGATATTAAGCCACAAATGAATTATAACGATTAAAAGAATTCGATATTCTATTAGTCTAAGTATTTAATCAATATATGTATAATTCATTAATATAATACTGATTTTTTTAAATTTTAATTTCCATAATTCCTTTTCAGTTGTCATAATTTTTTTTTCGTTCGTTTATTTGATTAAAATTAAACGAACATAGATAAATATAATTTCGTTTATGTTTATTTGATTTATTTACGGAGTTAGTAGTAGATGATAAGAAATTTATGTCGTTGTGACTGAAATAGAAAGATCGAATATAATTTTTTTTATATTAATATAATATAAGCAAATTAAAAGAATCATCAATATTATTAAAAATAAAAGAATCACCGGTATATTATTTACATCATATTATGAGTACATAAATATATTTAGGTTTAAAGATATTTAAATGAAGCAAAATTTTAACACGGAGGAAATGTAACTCCACACATGCCGGCCACTCTTCTAATCTGGATTCTGTCAAAAACTCTTCTAAAATCTGGATTCATCATGTAGCCACAAAAACATGGCACGTGTTCTCTTGCATTGATGCAACAATCAGCGGATGGGGTCGGTTTTTTATATTCATGCAAACACGGGCTCAATAAATTTAACATATAATCGCATGTCGATGCCGCTGTCACCTTCTCTCCTGAAAACACCATCACAGATAGTATCACCGCGCACAAGACAACAAAAACTTTGCTCATATTGTTATTTTTTTATCAAAAATAAATACTGGTGATTATAATCAATTTGATGATTTGCATGCTTGTGTTTTGACACAATTTATAATAATCGAAGTGAAAATTGTTGAGAAATTTAGACCAAACATGTAAATATGATTGAGAAATATATGGCTAAATATTTTGTGAAAGAAAATATATGTGATAATAAATTACGTAACGTGTCGATTAAAACAAACAAATCGTTTAAATTATAAATTTAAGTTCATTATTAAAATTTTATAGGTTAGGTAAATTATAAATTTTATCGCTTAATTTTATTTTTACACTTACTTTAATTAGAAAGGTTTAAAATATTTTAATTTAATTACTCAAATTTTAAATTATTCGTATTTTATTAATATTTTTCTATGATGCTTAATATCTGTGTCATATAGACAAGGTTAGAAAAACATTAGCCTCACCCTAAACCTCATATCATTGTCTTAATTTTGACCCATTTAATTCTAATATATCATATGATATAGTATGATAAAAAATATAATTTAACCTTAATATTTTTATAAAAATTCAACTATATCCAACTCAACCTAAAGAAATAAATTAAATATAATATATAAAAATATATCAAATCATATCATGAATTTTTTCTTCAATTATTTTTTATTTCAATCGAACCCAAAACTTAAAAAATATTTAAAAATTTAACCTTAATTATATTACTTGAAGTTACAAGCTAGCGTGATGGAGTTTATTTTTGCACAGCTTTTTTCTACTTTTATTTAATAATTATTTTTTGTACATATATGTTATTAGATAAAAAATCTTTTAATAATATAATAATTTGATCTATAAAAAACTTTTTGATCAATTTGAATGTTTTATTTCACGTATGAGTGCATTAATAAATGTCATAAAATCGGTTCTTCCCATGTCCCCAATGGTTTGGTCTAGTATGGTCGTGTTCTGGATAGACGCAATAGGATTAGCTATATAAGGTTTTTAAAATTTTAATAAATTATATTTATTAGATAATGTTAATCTTAAAATTTATTATAAAAATTTTGAAAATACTTTTAAAAATAGTTATAATTATTAAAACATTATACTTATTTTTTAAACGTGACGATCGATTATAAAATCTTATTAATTATTCCTATTACTATTGTTTTTATAGAACCAATAGAATTCTGGAGAGAAATGATATGAGTGACAACATATGAGCCCTTAAAAAAGATAATTATTTCTAAGGGACACATTTTTAAAACTAGTAGAGTTATCAATTGTGAACAATTGCTTTTAAGGGTCATATTTTAATATATTATACAGGGTTTCCAAATCTTTAAACTGCACCTGATTAGTATTATTTAGTTTTGAAAAAATTCGATGTTTGGTAAATAAAGAAATATAATATAAAATATTAAAAGAATCACCGGTATATTATAAATATTTTAGAGTACAAGTACAGAAATGAATTCAAATGAATCATTGGTTCGAAGATAATCGAATCAAGCAAAATTTTAACACGGAGGAAATGTAACACCACACATGCCAGCCACTCTTCTAATCTGAATTCTATCAAAAACTCTTCTAAAATCTGGATTTATCATATACCCACAAAAACACGGCACGTGTTCTCTCGCATTGATGCAACAATCGGCTGATGGGGTTGGTTTCCTATATTCATGTAAACACGGACTCAATAAATTTAACATATAATCACATGTCGATGCCGAATTCACCTTCACTCCTGAAAACACCATTACAATTAATGCCACAACAATCAAGATATTGAAAATTTTGCTCATATTGTTATTTTTTCTGCACAAAATATAAAATACCGGTGATTATAATTAATTTAATGGTTCGTTCTCATGTGCTTTAATACAATTTATAGCAGTTGAAGTTGAATATCGTAAAAAATTTTAAACCAAACATGTAAATCTAGTAGAGAAAAATATGGCAAATTTTTTGTTAAAGAGAAAATAAATGGTAACAAGATTTATAACGTGTCTATAAATAGTCTAATTTCAACTTTTTATTATTAGTTAACGTAACTCGTTAATCTTAACCAATGAGAATTAATCACAATGATTTGGGCTAATCCGAATCATGATGGATTTATTTATTTATTTATATCATTAATTTTAAAGATCAAATCGGACCAGATTTTCGGGTCATGGGTTGACCCGGATCTAGAATTTCTCTGACAACAAGGTTTCTAGCCCTATTTATGGTCATGAAACACAAATACAAATGTTCTTCTAATTCATCAAGCTGTTGGGTAAAGTTAGCATCATTCTTCTTCAGCTGGCGCGCCACTTCTCCGCTGGCTAGTAGCCGATCTTCTCCACCCGCAAGCCAGAACTTCACCATAGCACTCATGTCCTCTAGCTCATCATTTAGCCGACCCACTAGACGACTTATGGTGTCCAGGTCTCTATTCAATATATAAGTCCCTTTAGCAGCCGCGTCGAGCTGAGCTGACTCCCTTGCCAGCCTTCTCGCCGAAGCCAACTCAAGTGAAACGGCTATAAGACCCGGCGCAGCCACAAGCAATGCTAGAGCATGGGATGCAACGATTACAGTAAGTGAAGCCGTTAACGCCACTAGAAATATACCCGACCCGTGCTCTAAACTGCTCACTATCTGGAGCTTAGATTGAGCCTTGTCGCGGCTAGACTCGAGCCGTTTAAGCAATTCACAACAGCCGGTTTGAATCACGCGAACTTTAGTGGAAGAAGAAGCCGTCGGATGAAACGGGTTGGGAGAATTGGAGAATTCAATTAAACGGGTCAGGATACCCGAAAACTGATTCCCATCCGAGAATTGGGCCGTCTCCAGGGCATGAAACGAGGCCCTAAAAGAACGGTACTTGACACGTGTACGGTCGATATCTTTTAATAAGAGGCCACAAACGAGAGAAGCATGAGCGGTTTGGGAAAAATAGTCGGATAATAGATTATGGGTTTTGGGTCTGTTTCGGGTCAAAGTAAGGATCCGATTAACCGAGGCTTGATCCGGATCCAAAAGATGCTCAGCGAAGAGTCGATAAGATGGTAGTCGAGCTGCGGTAGTGGAATCGACGGGGCTGATCGACGGGGCAAAATCTAGATGGGACACCGCCAGAACTCGTGCCCAGAACTCATTGTATGACTCCGTCCGGAAAGCATTGGCGTATTCTTCACGTACGTCGATGTTATTCGGCATGAATGCAGAGCTACCACCGGATGCTGCAAAACAAGACACGGCTTCGCTTTAGAGATAGCCAGCAGCGGATTTCGAAACAAAAAAAAGGGTTTAAAATTTAACACTAAATTAAACATGTTTTTCTAAAGATGAGCAGCAGTTGTTCCCCATGGGAGCTTCATGCATCTTCCATGGAGGTGACACCTGCATGATTATTAATATGAATGTAAATTCTGAGCGTATTACATGGAAGAAACTTCCTGATTCTTGCACTGATTCGTTTCGCCATAGTTTTTGCTTCCTAAAAAAACAGACAAAGAAAATGATCATAAGAACATGAAGAAAGAGAACAGAATATTTATGGGAATGATATATTTGGGTGCACACAATATCTTTTGCTTCAAACGTTGTTAGAAATACAGAGGAAGATTAGAGACTGAGGAAGAAGAAGGCAGGTTATAATACAAGTTCCATTGGTTATGCTTATAATGTAAGAAAAAAGGTTAAAGATAGTGTGCATAATATAATGATTTAAACATCTTTTTTGTTGTTTGGACGTCAAGAATGGTCCCAAAATCTTATACTTGCAAGGCAAATAAGGATGTATGAAGGACAAAACGTATGGTCATAGTTGGATGGTTGGAATTTGGAAACAATACAAATCGTTTTAAGACGATGAAGAATTCACCCATCACTTATGTTTTGGTACACTTATACTTGGAAGGCACAAAAAACTGTAGATTTCTTTATCTTGTATTCAAACTTCAGAAAGAAGGCGAAAATATCCGTAATGTCAGAAGTGGGATTTGAACCCACGCCCTCTCACGAGGACCAGAACTTGAGTCTGGCGCCTTAGACCACTCGGCCATCCTGACTTGTTATTTGGTCTTCACTAATTGCTTTAATCACCGTTGTATTGGTTTGGTTCCACGGCTGCCACTTGTCCTCCTCCATTACCTCAATCCTCCATTGCCAAATCCTATCCCCTCCTCTCCAAAACTTCACTTTTCCGCCTTACATTACAATTCTCCCCGCGGATATTTTCCCTTGATGTTTTTGTATTACTCTCCGGATTGCAACTTTCCCAGGAAAATTTCTTTCACTTGCTTTCTTTGCTTGAGAAAGAAGGAAGAAAGACTCCCAAGTCGGTCGTGTCACTGTTATTCATCCCATCTGAGAAAAAAGAAATGTCAGGTCTTCTCACTCTCATGCAACTCAATTGTCTCGCAGTTATGATCATCGTCGCTGCAAGCGGCGTGGTTAGCCCCTGGGACTTGGCCTTCGTAGTTTTCTCTATCTTCCACATGTACTTGCTTTTCAAAGTCGCCTTCCCTCGGACTGTGCCCCCAAAATATTCCATGGTTCTCGATCCACGAAACAAGATTCTTCGCAAGTACATGATGGTCAGCGCCATCATCGGGCTTTATCTCCCGATTGCTTACATCTTTCACGGCATTCTAGGAGGCGATAGCCATGCAATGAAGGCAGCAGGGCCGCATCTTTTCCTTGTTACAAGTCAAGTTTTCTTGGAAAGGGTGGCGTTTTCAGACAGGTTTTCTATTCCGATTGGTGTATATATCCCTGTCTTGTACAATTCCAGGAGGATTTTCACGCTGGTGGACTGGATGAGGTTTGAGTTGTCAGAGTCTGGAGTTTCTGGTTTCAAAGTTTCCGCTGGTCAAGTCATTGCTTTGGCTAATATGTCGTTTTGGTGCTTCAATCTCTTTTGTTTTTTGTTGCCTGTGTATTTACCTAGGGCTTTTAAAGTCTATTACTCTGAATCAAAGGTGACAGATTGAATCCATCTTCACCTGGTGTTCATGCGTTGAACATGAAGGAATCATGTCCAAGCTTGATAATATTCTTAGTATTTTGTTTTTACTAATATTTGATTCTAGCACCGTCTTTAAAAATAACCGTATAAATCAATAATTGAAATTATATTTTAGAAAAAAAAAACACAAAACTGTAGATTTCTTGCTCTTCTATTCTAACTTCACAAAGGAGGTATCGTTTCTGCAAGGAAACTGCCTTGGGTCTGTGTGGTTATCGCCTACCAATTAGCCCAATTCTGATAGTCCATATAAAAAATGAAAATAAGAGATAAGTGTCAGAAGTGGGATTTGAACCCACGCCCTCTTTCGAAGACCAGAACTTGAGTCTGGCGCCTTAGACCACTCGGCCATTCTGACTTGGTTACTAATTTTCTCCAAAATATTAGATGACCTTTTATAATTTCCACGACCACAGATATATTACTTCACTACTTTTGTAGATAACTGGGAAAAGTGGTCATGTTAGTTAAATATGAAGAGACTACCAACAATTAGTTAATTTGATTAATAATTATTTTAAAAAGTTAATTAATCAATTAATTAAATTAAATTTTGATTCAATCGATTAATTTTATTTTAACCGATAATAATCACTGATATGTTTATTTTTTATATAATTATATATAAATATTGGGTTGTAAAAATTATCTTCTTGAACCTAGAAAAAAAAGGATAAATGAGTTTTGTTATTTTATGAAATTTGAAAAGCTAGTCCTTTGATTTTTAATTTGTTAAAATTTGACCTTTGGATTTAAAAAACAACTAGAAAGGTAGTTTATTTACTAGTAAACACATGAATTTGAACAGCTGTTTTTTGTATATAAATTGTTGAACTATTGATTTTTTTTTATTACATACAAATATTTGTTCAACTACTAATGTCTAGGTAAGTAATCTAAATAGTAATGTTTACAAATGTTATCCAATCGGACTAATTTCTCAAAGTATAAGGACCAAATTTTGATAAATTAAAGTAGAGAGACTAAACTTTAAATGTTCATAAAGTAAAGATAGAAAATCCACACTAATTTCTTTAATATTGTTCGAGCTGAAGACAAGAATGAAGAAGACACACGAGGATGGGGAGAGACAATCTCTCCTATTTCTGAAAATTTTCTTTTATTTTTGTCCATATTTTTAAATATTTATGAAACCCACTTTCCTTATGTATTAGATTTTCATTGGAAGACGGAATTGTGGTAAATATCTAATATATTCATAATTATATATATTATATTATATATTATTTTAATTTTTTTTATAAATATGTCGAGTTTAATAAAAAAATTCAATTAGAATTTTAGGTTTAGATCGGAAATAAATTATATTTTAAACATATCGAATCAGATTAATTTAAAATAAAATATATTAAATTTTAGATGAGTCGGGGTCATAACAATCAAAACCCCGTATTGTTGGAGTTGTAAACGAACTAAACGTTCAACGAACCATTCGTGAACTATTCGACGAGAAATTCATTTAATGAATGAACACGAACAAAGAGCCTATTCGTTCATTTATATTCATGAACATTCGATAATCCATTCATTTATGTTCGTTTAAATTTATTCACATAAATTCATTTATATATATTTTTTTCATAACAAAAGTATTATATTTTTAAAATATAAATTTAGTCACACATGTTTATTCATTTATGTTCGTTTAAATTTATCCATATATGTCCTTTTTATGTTCGTTTTATCATTTAATGAACGAACATGAACAAAAACGAACAAGATATATTCTTAATAAATGAATATGAATAAAAACTATATTCCTTTAATTATTCGTATTCGTTCATTTATTTAATTAAAATTAAACAAACCAAAGGTTGTTTTAACCCTTGTCCTAATAAAAAATGGGCTGTACCATTGGGAACAATCTAAAGGGGCTGAACAATGAGAGGCAATCCATATCTAGGCCGTAGGGAAAGCAGAATAGAAGGAGAATGGCGATAATTAGGTGAAGTTGAAAAGGAGAACCTCCGAAGCATAAGGGTTAATACAACTTTGTATTCCATCATCGCCAAATTCCTCCCAACGCACATCCTCCCTCCGAACCCGAATGGCAAGAACCCCATCTTGTGCTTGCACCCTCCGTATAGCTTATCGTCCTTGAACCTCTCCGGTTGGAACTCGTTAACGTCGGCACCCCATAGAGCCGGATCATGGCTCATGCCCACTACGTCAATCCAGATGTTGGTTCCATGGGGGATAATGAGATCATCCACCTTTATATCTTCTCTTGCTTGCCTTTCTGCATTAGGTGCTGGGGAGTAGAGTCTTAGCACCTCTTGCATCACACATTCCATCTAAAAATCTTAGCAACAAAAATTATATCTATATGTTCCCAGACATTGATTCACGTGGAATTCGATTCATAATTCATGCATAAAAATAATGTTGTTTTTGAAAAGAAGAGAAATCTTACCTTCTTTAATCCGGTAAGTCGGGAAAAATCGATGTCATCACCATCTCCGATCACCTCTCTAATTTCCTCCCTCAATTGGTGTTGCCATTGAGGATGCAAGGCCAAAAGCAGCAATGTCCAAGTGAGTGCCAACGCGGTAGTTTCGTGGCCACCAAAGAAGAACGTCTTGCACTCATCAACAAGCTCCCTTGTCGTCAAGCTCTTTCCTGCCCGGCCGTCGAGGTGACTGCCTTCCATCAGTAAACCCAACAAATCCTTGTGAGGTGATCCGTCCCGAGCCTTCTTACGATCCTCGATGATGGATAAAAGGAGTTGGTCTATTTCTTTGCCAAGTTTTCTGGCTTCCAGGTTTCTCTTGAGACAAACCCATTTGCTGAAAGGAACACCCACGTAACGGTTGGAGTTGAAAAGGGTGATTTGCATGTCTCTCAGTTTTTCATACACTTCACTCCCCTTTTGGCTGCTCAAACCGAAGCTCGTCCTTGCAATGATCTCCCCCGCCGTTGTCGTGATTTCTCTTTCGACGTCGATTTCAGGTTGACCGGAGCTTATTAGGGTTGCCCACTTGTTGAGCATCATTGTGGCCGGTTCCACCATCAAGCTTGCCATGGCCTATAATATCAAAGTAGCATCATTAACTTGTTTATATATATTAATATCCAACAAATTAAACTTGGAAGGGAGATAGACCTTCAAGTTAGCTTGGGAGAATGCAGGAGTGATAACATGGCGATGACGAACCCACTCGTCTCCTTCCACCATCAACAATCCACTTCCGAACAGAGGCTTCCTATCACGTTTAAACACCGTGGGTTTTCCCCAGCTCTTCCCCACAACTCCCGAAGACATTTTCTTAAGGAACTCCGGGTCAGCAATATATAAAAATGGTTCAGTCCCCAACCAGTAGATGAACACTTTTCCTGCAAGCCAAACAGATGAAAGCAAGGATTTTCATTTTGTTTCTGGAAGGTTTTAAACTGTCAAGTATATTAAACCAGGCAAAGACTTACCATGAGTCTTTTGCCAGGTCGCAAAATAAGGAAACACCGCGGAGTGTATCTCATGGGAAATAATATTACCAGAGAATCCAAGTGAAGAATCCTTAACATTCTTACTGTTTTTCATCTCTGTAATATTTCCCAGAGGGAAACTAGGAGTTGGACCTCCAAACCCATTCTTCTTAATCCTGCAGTAAGCTTTAATGGGTAGAATCCACCATGAGAACAACAATCCCAAGAACAAATAAATAAGACAAGCCGCCATGGCTAAGCTCAAAAAAGCTTGTGATTGCTCCAAAAAACCCATTTATACTATTTAAAAAAGCTTGGATAGCTAGATCTTTTTGTTTATAAAGCTAAGAAAGAATCAGATGAATTTGATATGATATTGAATGCAGATAATGAAATGGGTCTTTATAGAAAACGAGTGGCATTCAATTCAACTTCAAGAATGTCGGAGTTTTGACTATTTGCTCCACAGGTTTTTGAGTTTGAATTTTCCCCATCCTTTTCGTACGACATTAGTAAAATATTCGAGTGTAAAATATTTGTCTTGTTTTAATCGGTGTCTTTACTTTAAAAGTTATAGTTAGAGTTTGATAAATTAGAGATAACGCGTATTTTTTTAGAGAAAAAATTTTAAGATTTAGGAAGTAAAAATTAAGATTAGGATTTAAAATTTAATTTTAATTTTTTTAAAAAAAAGTAAGACATAAAAGAAAACATGATTGAGGATATAATTTTTTTATTCAACATATTTGTATATGATGCCATAAAAATAGTTTCTTATTTTATTTTATTAATTAAATAACTAATAAAAAACATAACAAGATATTCACCCAAAATAAATGAAAAACGTATATAAATAAACATATATAAAATAATATAACATGAAATCCAAAACAAAATTTTTTGTTTTTTTATTTTATGTTTTTTTCCGACCCTCGTGACTCTTGTCTTTGTCAACTTTTTGTTCCTAGTCCTTATGCGGTTTTTAACCCTACGCGGTCGGAATTATAAGTCTGGTCCAGCTTATGCCCAGTCATTTCACTACAAGTAGGATACTTTTGACTCATTCGCATCTGCCTTCCACGCTTAAAATGGACCTTTATTTAATATATACATTCATTTTTAAAAGTATAGAAGAGATGTACGAACCATCTAACCTTATCGATTAAAAAAACGATTATTATTTTTTGAAGGTTACGGGTTCGAGTATTAGTAATGTCAACACAGTAATTGAATGATCAATGTCCAATGGTTAAGAGTATACTATAGAACAGATACTATTATAACCACTGTAACTGAATAAAAAGAAAGAATAGAAAAAATAAATTATAAGATATATCGATTTATATACAAGTAAAAATCATAATTTTAGAGTAATTAAAATTCAATTTGTGAGTACAATAATATTGATAACATTTTTATTTTTGTACACTCAATAGTTTAATGGCCGATTAAAAATAAGGATATAGTTTAAACTAAGTCAACTGCTATCCAATCCTTGATTTCAAGATTTATGTTATGTTCAAGCTCAAATATTCCGGTGGCCGGTGGCTTTCACATGCTGGAGTTTTTCTAACGTTCTTTTTTTTTGGTTTCAATGGACAGAAATGGTAAAAAGTGTGAAATACGAGTAAAAATCATCAGCCTTTTTATTATGTCTTTTATTGAAAATTTTTAAAAATCAAATTTTAAACCTTAACCCTTATTTTCTATATCTTCCCTCTCAATATCTTCCCTCAACTAAGGATCTCCTCCCAATCCCACATATCACCCTGATTTCTTCTGATTCTTACAAAATTTGCTTCACTTGGAACACAAAATGGTGAGTTCCATTTCCTACACATATGTTTGTTGGTTTTCTTCTGTCATGCTGGCCGGAAAAATGTTAATATTTGTTGGTGTGTTTTCTTTGTTTTGGTCATGTGTTGGAACATGAACTTGGGATTAGGCCAACGCTGCATCTGGAATGGCTGTACAGGATGAATGTAAACTGAAATTCTTGGAGCTAAAAGCCAAGAGGAATTACAGGTTCATTGTTTTCAAGATTCACGACCAGCAAGTGGTGGTAGATAAACTCGGTGGAAAAGCTGAAACATATGAAGATTTCACAGCAGCTCTGCCTCCCAATGAATGCCGATATGCTGTCTTCGATTTCGATTTCACCACCAATGAGAATTGCCAGAAAAGCAAAATCTTCTTCATTGCATGGTACTGCTCACTGCTCAGGGTCTTAAATGGCTTCTGCCCTCCTATATGTCAAACATAATTATAAAAAAAAAAAACTTCACTATTTGCATCACGGAACAGTGACTGCGATTGCTATTTAATTCCCTCCCTGTATAGATAATCTGTCTTTATTCCATTCGTTCGTCGTAGATTCGAATACAACTCTCTGTATTGTTGGCAGGGCACCGGATGCATCAAGGGTGAGAAGTAAGATGGTGTATGCAAGCTCAAAAGACAGATTCAAGAGGGAATTGGATGGCATTCAAGTCGAGTTGCAGGCGACAGATCCGAGTGAAATGAGCTTCGACATTATAAAAGCTCGGGCATACTAAAACCGCAGCTTCTCCAACATTCATCCTCTCCCTATGCATATTCATATTATTTACCATTTCTGAGCATTGCCTGATTGCATTGTTTTTAAGAATTTTTTTCTCGTTTTTAAAAGCATTCTTTTTAATGTGTGGGTTTTACAATGGACTTTTGTAGTTTTGATGTAATATTATCCATACTTTTATGCAAAATTTCTACTTTTTCCAACCCTTTCTCTTTGATCCTATATGTACATTGCCCCATTGTTTATATTGAAATCACACTTGCTATTTAAATCACACTTGAAATCACACTTGAAGTATAAATAATGTAAAAGTCTCCATGAACAAAAACAAAAAACACAACGCAGAAGTCTCTCGTTATGTACCGTCACGTACAGGCTAAGGCTCTTGAACCTGAAGCAATATTCTCCTGATGTAGCAGTCAGGAAGCAAGCAGAAAGATTCGTGATCTTTGACATCCCATGCCGAGATCATGTGCTGATCATGTTGAATTGGAATCTAGAAAGCTGTTGAGGAATGGTTGATATGACTGGCCCATATCTCTGTTCAACGTTTTAAATGTGGCTTGTTAGAAGGAAGAACCAGAAGAGTAATAAAGCTACCTTTTTTTCCCTTTTAAAGTAGGGTATTCTCCTAACCTGTACATTATCGTAGAGCTCAAACAATGGTACAGCTAGAAGTTTCAAATTCTTTGGTACTGCAAAGTACTCTTTCTCAGACAAGTGAACGAGGAAGAGCTTCTTGCACTCCTGCATTATTAATGATAGAGAAAGCTAAGAAAGCAATGCATAGCATAGCTCATAAGTAGCCACATGAAGCTGCAGATTACCTTTGGTTTAGTGATGTGGGGAGGGCAATATGGATACATCATGGTCTCAAAATTGGGCCTCCACCAGATGGCTACAGCCTCACCGATCTACAGCAAGTAACAAGGAACAAGCATTAAAAGAAATTGTTTTCAAACTATATCACCGCAACATTCAGAGGTAATTGTGAGGATAACCTGCCCTCCTCACCCTAGTGAGATAGTAATTACTACATATCTGTACCTGCCAGTCTGGCACAAGAGCAGGTGAATTAGCTCCAAGCTTGCTGGTCAGCTTCCTCTTCAAACCCTCAATCTCTGATGTCAAAAAAGGGAGGAGAACAGGTGTTATGATGAACACAGAATTTCCACACCAGAAAAGACAGTATGAGAGAAGATGACAGTATGATGTACAAGGAAAAAGTAAAAAGAATAAGATGATACCATTTTCTCCAGGCTTCAGGCGCCCACCAGGAAGTTTGCAAAAAGTATTCCCAATTTGCAGAAGAAGAATATGAGGATGATTATGTTCTTGGACCTGCATGAGAAAATAGAAAAAGCAATGGAAGAACAAGCATTAAAATGGTCTCTTAGAATCCTAATTATTGGAAGTCCTGTGTTAGGATGCAATTCCTCTTTTTCTTGATGCATAATCTCCTCTTTACATATGCAAAACATAGTTGTAAATTTCTTCCAGGTAGACCAGTGGTCACACATAAACACTCTTACAAGCTATAGACCTTTGTGATAAGCAATCCTCCAATTGTATTAAAAACAAAATTGAGCAATAGACCATATAAATTGACCACCGACGATTAAGCATGAATCAAGCTGCGATACTGGAGTAGAATTAGTAAAAACGAAAAACTGATATACAAGAACAAGCTTTGTTCTTCTTTGCTAAAGAACTAATACAGAACCTTACAAAATAAAAAAGGGTAACGGCCTAAAATTGAAAAGCAAGCACCAAAGGCCTTATAAACGTTTGAATGACCTTTTCTTTCTAGTGGAGTAACTTATCAGTTAACCAAATGCTGGACAAGTAAACCTTTAGAAGTTTACATATTCTTTCCAAAGTTTCAATGCAAAGAATATAACAAATGAAATCCACATAAAACAGGCAACAGAGGAGAATCATATCAACAATTCAAAAGAAAAAAAGCAATGAAACATAACTGCTCGACTACTGCGGAGAAGTCTAGGAGGGTAAAATATCATCATAAATTTTCACAAAAACAATGAATCATAAACATTACAAAGTAAATTCTAACAGAGTATGTTCTGGCATGATGCAAACCAGAAGCACAGTGACATACCAGTAAAATCGCTTCAACGCTTGTCCTCATACCCTCTTTCATATAACTGCAACTCGCAATAAAAAAGAAGAAATTACAAACTTGAGCTTGCATAAAGTCATTTTGGTTTCGAGATGTCTGTCTTCACAGTAAACTTATTACATCCATAATTAATCTTTCTAACCGGAACTTTTAGTGTAGAATTAGAGCATCAATTTCTTGTTTTTGGGTTTTGAATTAAAAAAAAAAGAACATTCATCAAAGCTCAAACCTTTCCAGAAACAGGGGAAAATAGAAGTCGACAATCTTCCTAAACCTCAGTTCAAATCTAATTAATTAGTAATTTCGTTTTGATTTATAAATTCAACAGTTCCAAATGAATATCCTTCTGATTAGACCTTATAGATCAAAACATAAACGAATCTTAATCGATAAAATTACTTGACTTTCATGCGAGCGAGGCGATCGGCGACGGAGGTGTCTTTCTCCATCTTGGGCTCTTTGGTGCCAAAGGTGTAGCTGGAGAGTGGATACGTATTGACCACCGGTGACGTTACCATCTCTCTCCTCTCCCCCGGCTTCTCCAAAATCGTATAAATTTATGGAAACCTTTCTCTTCCCGGCGGCATAAAATTGCGATGGAGGCAAAAGGGAAATACAAATGGGCAATTCTAGTATGCACTGTTAATTAATTTAGGGGTAAATTACATTTTGAACCTTTCAAAACTTCATAATTTTACTTTGGTCCCCTAAATTCAAGCAATTGAATCAGAAATTTCCCAGCTTTTCACCAGAATGGGTACAATGGAAGGGGTACAGGTGAAAGGACAGGTGATTTCAAGTTAACCATTTTCTTTTCACTTTCTGAGTGTGGCAGTTGAGATGAGCATTGAGGGCCATTCACATTTCCTATCAAATGTACAATTTATTCAATGGTTTGGTCCCTTGAAACACCACCAACCCTTGCTGGAAATTGACAGGAGACACGTTCAATCATTCTTGGCTAACTTGATTTGCATTACAGCGTTGTAACAATGAGGAAAAACATGGAATCTTGCTGGATTTCATTAATATATGCCGACTTAAAAACTTGAGGTTGTTCCAGCAGGATGAGGTGCTAAATCTTTTAAGTAAAGTTGATGGTTCGAATCATGATGTTGTGAACGAAGAAAATTGGATTCAAAGGTTGCATGTTCCCATTATATATAGACTTGAAACCTGTAAATCCAACTTAGAAGATTGATTTCCATTTGGTCAGTCCTTTCAGAGCATGAGAACTCATTTTCTTCCACTTCTGGTTTTCACAGTTATGTTGACAACAGTCCATCTTTCTAGTTGTCGGCAGCTGATCACTTGGGCTTCCTACCAGGAAACACAACAACAACAACAGCATTTTTCTGCAGGTTCTCCATCTGTTTCTGGGAACAAGAAACATCACACACCGGCTCAGGATGTGTCGCATCAAGTTGTCCCCGGAGGACCGAATCCACTGCACAACTGATCCCATTTCTGTTCATGTTTTTTCAGGCATGTATGTGGTTCCTGGTAAGAAAGAAAGAAAAAATGGAAGCAGATTCTTTCTTCCCTGGAACCAAATTTGATGTTTTCAATTAGTTTCTAAATGTTGTTGGACTGCAACTAGCATAGGGAAATTAAATTAGTGGATTATGCCATGATAAGACTGCAGTTATAGTTGGATGTTCACTATTTCAGGTGGATAGAATCATATTTGTTCTTGTTCTACTTTTTATTTCTTCTTTCCTCGAATTTTTTCTACCCAACCAAACAATCCACCCAACCAGGCAAAGCCTTGACTGCAACTAGGCTTGGTGTTGGATTTTACTAACTAAATCAAATATAAAGTCATGACTCGTCCAGCCCAAGTTTAATTTAAAACTTAGTAAAGGTAAATAAAATCGGATTAAATTGATAAATAATATTAAGATAAATTTACATGTATTCATTATATCATAAATTATTTAATATTTAATTTAATTTTTTTAATAATATTATTTTTATAAATAATTTAATATCGATTTTAATAAAAATAAATAAATTTTAAACATAAATCATAAAAATAGATATTTAATGTTCTCTTTTGTTTCTCGAAGAAATCAGCGGAGGTATGGTTTGTTCCTGCCTGAAGAAATTTTTGGGATCAATCATCGTCTTCACCCGCATCAACCTGTTGAAGTTATTCTTGAAATATTTCCGACCCCAGATGGCTGCTTCGGCATAACTCGTATCGCCGTCGTCGTTGTTCGTTCCGATATCAAGATCTCTATAATTTATATACGCCTCTCGGGGAGATTTCGAAACGAAAGAACCCATATAATCATAAACTCGTCGAATCCAGTCTATGTATCTTTCAGAGTGTACGTTGTCATCTTCTTGCCAACCCACGTTGTACAAGATCTTGTACAAGTTTCCAGCTCTATGTGGGAATGGATTTGCAGTCTCAGGGATCTGAGCCATGATACCACCGTAAGCAAAGAATCCAATCACCGCGGACTCTGCCTCTTCCTCGGAAAGCATCGACCATAAGCCTCTCAATCCCATTTCAGGGATGGGTTTCTTGACGTAGTCGGATTTGGCTTTGTAGTAAGGGCTTGTAAGCGAGGTCTTGAAGTTCCTGTCTAGCAGAATCTCCAATGGTTGGTTTTGGATTTGCCCGAAGTAACGAATGGAATCGATCCAACTCATTTCGATACAGTCTTGTTTAACCAGTCCGAGCTCCGGGAACCTCTCCTGCATCAATGAAACAAGCTCGTCGCTGCCGCCGAGAAACAATGAACTGAACGAAGCCATTACGGTTCCGTTCACTGTGTTTAGAGTAACCGATGAGTAGACTCCATCGGGAAGCTCATGTCCAATGTATTGCCAACGATGAACAAGTTGGATTGCATTTTCTTGAATGGTTTTGCTGATGGTGAATGCAGTCACAGTTTCCGGAACCGAAACCAAACGTAGCTTCCACGAAAGGACAATCCCGAAGCTGCCGCCGCCACCACCTCGGATCGCCCAAAACAGATCTTCCCCCATTGATTTTCTATCAAGAATTCTCCCGTTCACATCAATGAGTTGAGCATCGATTATGTTATCAGCGGCAAGACCGTATTTCCTGAACAATAAACCGTAACCTGCACCAGAAAAGTATCCACCAGTACCCACAGTGTGGCAAGTACCTGCAGGGAAGGCCAGGGTTCTACTTTTCTCAGCAATCCTATAATAAAGTTGACCGAGAACCGCACCGGATTGAACCCAAGCAACTCTATTTTCTACGTGGACATCAACCGACCCGAAATTAACCAAATCGACGATAATAAACGGAACTCTAGATACATAAGAAAGACCTTCGAAATCATGACCGCCACTTCGTGTTCGAATTTGTAGCCCATGTGTTCTTGAGCAATGAATCGTTGCTTGAATATGGGATATGGTGGATGGTGTTACTATGACCAAAGGTTTCGGTGTATCCGATTCGGAGAACCTGAGGTTTCTGATTATGGACTCCAAGATGGCTGAAAACGATGAGTTTTCAGGCTTAAAAATCACATTAGAAATGGGAGACGAGCCATTGGAACTACGAGAAAGACAACTAAGAAACCCTTCCTGTGGCGAAGTTGCAGATGAAGACGAGAAGAGAACAGCAACAAGAAACATCAGCATTGACAAGTGCTGTGGAGTCTCCATTTTTTATTTTGAAATTTCAGAGATGTTTCTGTGTAAGACATTGGATTCAGAGGCTCCCTATTTATAGTTTTTTTAGCAAAGATTTCATCTTTCACAAATACTATATATTCGTGTAATATTAGAAGAATACATTTGGATAAGGTTGTCTGAGCCGTCATCTAAGAATGGGGGCTGGCGGCAGCCAGTGCTGGCTGCTGCTACAAAGACAAAATTGCTGAACCATTTCATGTGTTTCAAACATGATCTTAGGATTTTAGAATCCTTAAACTTCTTGTTCTAGGTCTTCAAATTGCATCTTTTAGTATTAAAGAGACAATAAACCAGCTTTGAAATTTTAACAAATTAAAGCGTGTAAGGAACTCAGTTTTTCTAGATGAGACTTAATACCCATCATCAATTCATTACAATTTAGAAAAATAAGTTTTGACAAATAATAATAATAATAATAATAATAATAATAATAAATTAGGGTTTAAATTTGTTGACATTTATGCTACGGAAATTAAATTTTTTTGACATTTACCATGTGCATTTCAACGACAACAACGATTTTAACATTTATTTTATTTTAACATAATTGTTTTGACACAATATACGTCATAATTTGATAAGTGTTTTAATAAAAAAATAATATTTATTTTTGAATGACGTGAGTTTAAAGCATTTTATTTATAAGTTATATATGTATTGTCAAAATTTTAAAAATATGTATGGATTTATAATATTTTTAAACTATTAAAAATAAAACTTTAATATGTTGTTTTTAATTAATTTTCTCCTAAAAAGATAGATGTTATTCATTGGATTTTAAGTTTTAATAATCAATCTTTAGACTATTTATTGGACTTTTGTGATTTAAAATTTTGAAAGTAACAGAATATAAAATACTATTTTTATTTAATATAAGAAAACATCGATGGTTGAACTAAAAAAGGTATTTCAATGAAAAAAAAATATTTATTTTTGAAAACTCAAATTTAATTATTTTATCGATAATGAATATATTTTATCAAATAATTAAAAATATGTATAAAAAATATTGGTAGTTTCTAAAAAAAAGTTTATTTTTTATAAAAATTGAACATATTTAAGTATTATCATATCTTTTATGTATTTTTATTGAGTAAACATATTTACATAATCAAGATAAACATTAAAACTCAAACTTTTACATATAACCAAAAGTTTATTATTAATTTATTTAAAAAATTAATAATTCAACTAATATATTTTTAATAGAAGAAATGTTATTTTAAACTCTCTTTTTTTTTAATTTTTATTCTTATCCCAATCGCTCCAAAATAAAATATGTCTCGGTATACAAATTAATCAATACTAAAATACAATATATATATATATATATATATTAATGTTTCAAATATAATATTTAGTTAATGTATGGAAATATAATTTTTAATTGTAAAATAATTATATGATAAATAACAACTATAATGGCCCGGGCGTAATCCTAGGTGAGAAGAATAAAATGTTGACAATTCTTTGCTTCTATTTTTTTTAATATTTAAGGCGTTTAAAGATTAAAATTTAAAAATAAAAATATATTAAAATATATTTAAAAATTATAATAAATTTTATTGTATAAAAAATGTTATTTACGGGTAATTTTTTTATATTTTAATATTTCTGTAAAGTAATTATGTACGTGAATATTTTAAATTAAAAAAATTCTAAAAACACACACATAACATCACAGATGTCTTCACCTTCACTATTTAATTTATTGTAAATTTTCAAATAAAATTTAAAAATATTTATTTTCTTAAAATTATTTTTAAAAGATAATATTCACTATAGAAAATCAAAATTGAAAGAGAGGACTTCACCCACGTAATAGTTTTTTTATTATGTGACGTAAAATTAAATTATCGAAAAATAAATCACGTGGATTACTATTATTAAGAAAAACCCAGCTTTGATTTTACCTTCTTTGATTTTATTTTTTACTAAAAATATCTGTTCTTGTATAGGATTCTAAGTAATCCAGCCTTTCAAAATTTTGTAATATATTTTTATTTATTGAATTTCAAATGAAAATTATAAACTTAAATGGTATGGTTTTTGATTTATTTTTTTTTTTTTATAAATTTGAGGTTGTTTTATTTTGTCAAATGAAAAAGGTTTATCAATCGTTCTAATTTTTATGTTGTTTTATCTCGTTTTTTATTAATCTTAAATGTAGTTTTTAGAAAAATTAAAATTCATTATTTTAGGATCATGGCTTTTTAAAATTTATGAATGGATCTGACCATAAAAATTACGGATAATATAATAGAAAAGGTTAATGATATAATCTCTCCCGTCCAACGAATTCTTAATACGATAATTTCCTTCCCATAACCATTTGTAACTGAGAATAGACGATATAAACTTTACAATATTATTACTAAAGACAGCAGAATGGTCGTTAATCCTCCTTCATCCCCTCCAGGAGCTTCAGCACATGAAGCATTGTCGGTCTGTTGGCAGGATTTTCAGACAGGCAAACTTGAGCAATACTCAGCACCTTCAGCATCATCTGCTTCGAATCTACATTCAACACCATTGCATCTAAAACATCAGAAGACTGACCAGTTCTCATCTTCTTCGACACCCACCCGACCAAGTTCCCTCCTTCGATCTCCTTAAAATCGGGGCCTGTTGGCTCTTTTCCTGTCACCAGTTCAAGGAGAATTACACCGAAACTATAGACATCTCCCTTTGTACTGCACCTACCGCTCTGTCCGTATTCCGGTGGGATGTAACCCAAAGTCCCTGCAATGTCCGTGCTAACATGTGTTTCACATGCACTGATGAGCCTTGCCAGCCCAAAGTCAGCAACTCTGGGTTCAAAGTCTTCACTCAGTAGGATATTGCTGGCTTTGATATCCCTGTGGATGATATGAGGGATGAAACCATGGTGAAGAAAAGCCAGTCCTCGAGCAGCACCTATTGCAATTTTGAAGCGTTTAGGCCAGTGAAGGATATCGAGAGCTCCGGTGCGGTTTCTCAACCAAAGATCCAAACTCCCATTGATCATGTATTCATAAACAAGGAGCTTCTCCTCGCCTAAGGAACAGTATCCAAGCAATGGGACAAGGTTTTGATGCTTCACCTTACCCAAAGTTTCCATTTCAGCTATGAATTCTCGATTGCCCTGTGCTTTTGCCTGGCTTAGTTTCTTAACAGCAACGATCTTCCCACTAGGCAACTTAGCTTTGTAAACCGTTCCAAACCCTCCATCTCCTATTATATTTGTCTTACAGAAGTGACTAGTGCCCTCAACAATGTCACCTAAGGTCAGTTTCAGGAGTGGCTGCTCGAACATAGCTATATTAATGCTTAAAGGCTCCTTCGACCTGCTGCTACTCAAGAAATAGAGATCCTGGTCTATAAAGGTTTTCAATTTAGTTTCCTCAGTTTCTTTCGGTTCGTTTTCCCGACTACCACTCGCAATCCATCTCCATAGAGCAAAGGCCAAAGTAAAAATGATGGAGGCAGTTGCAGCTGCGATCGCAGCAAGGCCCCAAGCATTTAACAAAGAGGATCTTTCCAAACTAGTGATCCGGCACTCTAAACCCATGATTCTGCCACATAGATCATTGTTGCCAGCAAGCAAAATCCTTGACAGGTTTTGGCAAATACCATTTCGGGGTACAGGACCTTCCAACTGGTTTTCTGCCAGATTCAAGTAGAATAGATTGAACAGCGTGCATATTTTCTCTGGAATCTGTCCTGATAATCTGTTTCCAGACACATCAAAATATTCAAGTTGAATCAAGTTGCCAACTTCTGAAGGGATCTCACCAGTGAACATATTCCCATGAAGATCTAAGTAAGTCATATAAGACAAATTGCCCAAAGAGTGTGGCAAGTGTCCACTGAAAATGTTGTTACTCAAATTCATGTCTTCGACCTTCCATGACAGGGAATCAGAGAACAGATTTGCTACAGCACCAGAAAGCATATTCTGCTGAACATATAGCCCCACCAGGTTACTCATCTCTGACAATGAAGAAGGTAGTTCACCAGTAAGATCGTTTTGGCTTAAATCCAAGTGTGTAAGCTCTTTCAAGTTCCCAAAACTTGCAGGAATAACATCAGATAACTTATTGCCTGTCAAGTTTAGCTTCACCAAACTACCAACACGACCTAAGCTTACAGGGATGGCTCCAGTAAGCTCATTATTCCCCAAATAAAATCCCTGGAGCTTGAGAGAATCACCAAATTCAACAGGTATTGAACCTGTTAGCAAATTTCCAGACAAATCCAAAGTTGTAAGATTTGGCAATCCCGAAAGAGACCCTGGAATCTCGCCAGTAAGCATGTTGTTGTTGAGAAGGAGATCCACCACCACCACACAGTTTCCCAGTTCTTCAGGTATTGAACCAGTCAACCTATTGTTCGACAAATCGAATACTCCATGGTGCTGAACAAAGCTTAAATCAGGTATATTAACCTGACGGAAATACGATGAAGGCTTTGAAGGGATCGAACCTGATAGATTATTGTGAGAAAGAACCAGGCATTGCAGCAGTTGTAAATCTGCAAGTTCCACCGGGATTGGTCCACTCAAATTGTTGTTCCCAAGATCCAATGTTGTCAACCCTTTGCAATCTCCAATTTCTACTGGTATATGTCCTTCTAAGAAATTTGAGTTTAAGTTAAGAACAGAAAGTGTTGTGAGATTGCCAATCTCCTTAGGTATACCACCTTTCAAGCGATTCCGAGTAAGAACCAGGGTCTGCAATGTAACAGCATTACCAATCTCAATTGGCAGAGAACCTTCTAGCATATTATTTCCAGCCGAAAACTCCATCAAAGTTTTTGAACTCCATAAACTCACAGGTATCCTACCAGTGAAATTGTTGGAGTCGAGGTCAATAACCATCAATGGGAGCTCTGAAAGATACTCTGGCACTGAACCATTGATGTGATTGTTAAGCAAAACCAATTGAGTTAGATTTCTACATTTCACAAACACATTTTCAATGGTACCCGAAAGGTTATTACCATCAAGATCAACCTCCGAAAGCGATTCTGCACTGCACAACTCTCTCGGTATCCAACCCGACAAGTTGTTATTGCTCAAACTAAGGTGTTTCAGCATTGAACAACTCCCAATCTCACATGGGATATTACCTGAAAAGCGGTTGCTTGAAAGGAGCAAGGACTCCACTTTGTTCCATTTCCCAAGCCAAGGCGGCAATGGCCCAGAGAGCTGATTCTTTTCAGCTGAAAATGTCAACATAGGCAAGTTGGAAAGCTCTTCAGGCAAAGACCCAGATATCGAATTAAAAGACAGCATCACCATCATCAACTTCTGGCAATTTCCAAGCTCTGCTGGTAAAGAACCATTGATCTCAGAGTAAACAAGGTTCAATATACTCAAATTCTTTAACTTTCCTATAGACTTTGGGATGGAACATTGCAATAGGTTATATGAAAGGTCAAGGTTGGCAAGCAGCTCTAGACTGAATAGTTCTTCAGGTAAAGGCCCTGTTATGGAACAAGAGGGTGCAAAGAAAATCTCAAGCATTGAAAGGTTACCAATTTGAGGCGGCAACTGCCCGGTGAATTGATTACTGCCAATGTAAAGAGCGGTCAGGTTTGTAAGGTCACCGATTGCCGGCGGGATGTTACCGGAGAATGAATTGTTGGAAATATCTAGAGATGTTAAAGATTGAAGGTTTTTGAAGAGAATTGGAGGGAGAGAACCTGAAAGGAAATTGTTAGCTAGGTCCAAGAACTCTAACTGAGTCAACTGCCCGAGCTGAGGCGGCACTTTGCCACTAAGTGCATTGGTGGAAAGTTCAATGGTACGAAGAGCTTTCAGGTTGCCGAGCTCCGGAGGGATTTTCCCGGTGAGAAAATTGGACCCGAGTTTAAGAGTCTCCAGCATAGTCAACTCAGCCAACTCAACCGGTATTTCGCCAGAGAAAAAGTTGGAAGACAAGTCCAGAAGAGTAAGGGCGGAGAGGGTGGAAAGAGACGGAGAGAGTGGACCTTTCAAAGACCGAGCTGTAAGAGCAAGCATGGTGACTCGACCGTGTTGGCACGCGACACCATCCCATTCGCAGTGATGAACTTTCCGGTCCCATGAAGAAAGAAGATGAGGATTCTCAAGCCTTGTTTTGAACGAAACAAGAGCTTCCCCTTCTGGGTTTCGCTCCTCTCGAGCTCTAATGGTCCCCGACAACAACAACAACAACAGCTGGGGAAGAAAACAGAGGAAGTGAAACGAAAACTTAAACTCCATGTCCAAAGAAGCAAACTTTAAAACGCGAAATAAGCAACAAACACAGATAAAGACATGAATAATCAGAACAGCATAGAGAAAGAGAATGATGTGAATAAAACAGAGAAGGTGGAAAAGATTGAAGCTTCAGGAATCGACATGGCAAAGGAGGGTTTTTAGGCAAAGAAGTCGTGTGTCAGAGACTGTAGCCAACGTAAATCACGTGGGTTGAGCTCTTTCGTAACGCCAATTCCCCATTTTTCTTTTTGTGGTGTCAAAGAAGTGAATGACAATACAAACTAGCAGGAGAGAGTACAATTTTTTTGGTTAAGAATGATCAGATTAATTAACATTAGGACCAAAATCTTTAAATCAAATTTAATAAAGGGTTCCCGAAGTAAATTTAGGAGACAGTTGGGAGTGTTAATGTGATAAATTAATGGTATTTGTTATTCAATTATGTTAGTAGGTGTGTGAGAGTGACAGTAGAGACAGGGGTACCCTTGTATTCAAAGGGGTTTTCCTCCCTAATCTATATCTTTTATTTTATCTCTTTGAGTTCGAATTCGAACTTTTTATATTATAAATTCAAAATCTTAAAAAATAAATTTTACACCCTAAATTTTAAGTTTTAAACATTAATTCTTAACTTCGATCATAAATTTAATATTTTTAATATCATATTATGCATTGAGACAAGAAAAATGGCATACTATTTCAATTAGTGAGTGGGTGGGTGGCATGAGTTTAATTTTTACCAATTTTATTGGTTTTAGGTCTAGTGGGTTCAACTAGGGCATTAAAATTTCTCTTTTTCTAGGGTTTTCTTTATGTAGATTTAGAGTGTGATTAAGTGATCATGCAATGGGTGGATGGAACCAAATATGATTACATGTATAAGTGTAAATGAACCAAATAAAGCAAGATTAATGGAACGTATAATATTATTATTTTTGTTGTCATTCTCTCGATTTTTAATATTTTTTTTAACACGAATTAATTAGAGTCGTGTATCTGATTTTATTTAGAACTTAAGAAAATGGGTTTAAATTTTGTCTTTCTTTCTTAGAAAATGTTTAAAGCATCCCAAAATTCGACTTTTTTATTTTTACATAGTAATAATTAAAACTATTCATAATCTTTTGAAATCCATAATCTAGACATTAGTGTCTAAGTTCCTTCCTAATAGAGATAATTATATTTAGGCACATTCAAATTCACGACCCCTAAAAATTAATAAAACTATCAAAGGGGGCAAGATAAAACTATAAACTTTAGATGTTGAGTAGACTTAAATTAAATGCATGATATTCGGGATGGATTAAAATTGATTGAGAGATTATTATGTGAACTTTGTTCACCACGTTATTTATAGTTTAAACAATTAAGATCGTTTATATTTAAATAATTACTTAATAACTGCTCACCTATTAATTACATGTAAGAAAGAAGTGATAATTCAATTTTAAAAAAAAAAATTTGATCTTCAGGGAGTGGTCCCTCTTCTTCCTACATCACTTTCTTTTCGGACAGTCCAAGATAGAAGATTTGGGTCTGATTCATAACTTGAGTTTCAAGTAATATTAATAAATTTATCGTTTTTACTAAATAAACAAAAAAAAATTAAAGGAAAAACAGTGGGGTTGGGGGTTGAATGAGCTTATGAGCATTTGATGTATGTATGTATGTATGGGACCATTCGAATTTAAAAAGTTTCAAACTTATCATTTGAGTTCTTCTGATGAATGGGATGTGGAAGCATGTTTGTCATCCCCTTTTTTTTTTGTGTGTGTGTGTGTTTGGTGTTTAACATGTTTTAGTTTAAGTAGGGTTGCTTGTCCAAGTCAGATCAAGAGCATGTTTGTAGAAAAAAAAATCTGAAGTAGGATACAAGAAGGGTGAAACAAAATTATTTCTCATACTCGAATTGAATTTATAAAATTTTATGTCGAACACTAGCTAAAACCAGGTGTTTATCATACAAAAGGCATTGTTTAATAGTGTTAAAGATGTTCGAGAAAGACATTATTAAAGATAACATATAAAGAAAAAGAATTATTACGATGTAGAGGGGTGATGATGCTTAAATTGTCAAAGGAAGAATCCAATTTCACATAGACATTGTAACATTGTACGAGAAGATATAGTAAAGTTCAATCGTCTACTCCAAAAGGAAAAACCTAAAGCATACCAAAACTATTTATTTTGAGTTAAGTTGAACTGAGCTTGATGAGCCCGAGTCGAGTCTAATAAATTTTAAACCTGAACTGAACTTAACAGTATTATTTTCGAACTGAATCCAAACCTAAAACTTCAAACTCGTCAAACCCAACCCAATAACAATATTTTTACACGTGCTGTGTTGGACTGAATCTGAGGTGGTCTCCAGCAGAAGGCCAGCCAGCTACTGAGTTTTTTTTGCCACAAAACGAACACGGCGGCTAAGCTAAACGACAAGGGTGTCGAGAGAACCGAGTCTCCGGACACGGGATGAACTGGGCATGTCCATCCTTTTCAACCCATTCCATTCAGTTCGTACCAACTAATTCTATTGACTCTACCTTCCGCCCAACTTCCTCACTCTTTGGTTTCAAATGATTTAACTGTCAACCGTGTCATGGGACCAACATTAGAAAAATATAAGAAATAGACAGATCCATTCAGTGGATCTTATTATACGAAATTTCATATAAAATATGGTAATTAAAATAAATAAATATTTAAATATATTTATTGTGCGTTCTATCATATAATATAGTTACAATAATATTAATTAAAATATACTAATTTTATTCTATATTTATAACAATTTGTAATTAATCCTAAAGAGTAACCCTATGGCCTATGCTAATTAGTAATTAGTGCGAAAGAGTCAATGTTTACTCAGTCCAAGAGATACTCTGAATTGAGTGAAAATGGCTTCTTGCCAACTGGATATGTAACAGACAAATACTGAAGTTGACCATTTGGATCCTGACAGGTACAGATAGTTACCTTTTCTCTCCAACTGCCAAACCCAGTTCTTCAATAGTCAAAACTGTAAGAAATCCACGTGTCGTCCTTCACTTGGTCCACAACTTATCTGAAATGAGAACAGCTGGCTTGTAAAACCTAGTCTAAGCGTGGATCCCCATCCAACAGCCTGGATCCTCTTCATTTTTCCGTGTGGATTCAATATGCTAAGCTTCATATATTTCAGACTTATGATTCCCAGTCGCTCATCGTTTTATAACTCAGATACTCCAATTCAAACGTTTTTCTACAGGTGGAAGTTCAAGTGTTTTAATTCACTGTTTTAATCGGGTTTTTGTTCTTCCGGAAATGGAAATTTTTGCTCTTGATTACGAGTTTTTGGATTCTGGGTCGGTTTCGTCGCCCATGTCTGATACGGGTAGTGGAAATGGACGTCCGGCGAATTTTTCCGACGAAGATGTTATATTGCTAGCTTCGAGTTGTCCAAAAAAGCGAGCCGGGAGGAAGAAATTCAAGGAAACACGACACCCAGTGTTTAGAGGAGTCCGCCGTAGGAACTCGGGGAAGTGGGTTTGTGAAGTGAGGGAGCCTAACAAGAAGTCTAGGATTTGGCTGGGGACTTTTCCCACAGCGGAAATGGCGGCGCGTGCACACGACGTGGCTGCCATTGCTCTCAGAGGAAGGTCGGCTTGTCTGAACTTCGCTGACTCTGCTTGGAGGCTCCGGTTGCCGGCTTCTACCGATCCAAAGGATATCCAAAAGGCTGCGGCGGCAGCGGTGGAAGCTTTTCGAGTGACCGAACCTTCGACTGGGGACTCTGTGAATGATACGCAGAGGTGTGAAAACACTGAGATGATGTCTGAAAATGGGTTTTATTTGGACGAGGAGGCTGTTTTGAGGACCGAAACGTTTATGGCAAACATGGCGGCGGGGATGATGATGTCGCCGCCTAGATTGTGGTTTTAGTGGGGCAGAACCAGAGTTTGATTATATACCTTTATGGAGTTGGAGTCATTCCATTTAAACTAGTCTAGTTTCGGGAATTTCAATAAACTCAAATCGGCATTAAATTTTAAATTGTCATAACATAATCATTAAAACCTTATTATTTTATTTAATATCAATTTTAAACAAAAATAAAATAATTAAACTCTTATCAAAACTTTTAAAAATGTTCAATCTAACCTTTTAAATTCATATCTCAAAATAAAATTTAATGTTCATTTTACAATTTTTAAAAATTGAGACACTAAAATAAACATTTTATTATATTATTGAGATACTAAAACAGACATTGTTGTCAGTTTGGGCCAAGTATGGGAAGATTCTATCGGATGAGCTTTCAAAGCCGAACACTTACAGGCTCAAAAGCTTCGGACACTGTTAAATTCGATATCGTAATTAACTAATATCATTAAATATTGTTTAATATTATTAAATTAACTAATAAAGAAAATTAAGACTTAAACATATAATTAATATTATTAAATTAATTAATAAAAAAAATTAAGACTTAACAACTATGATTTTGTGACAGATCCGTCCGTCCATTTGGACCGACGTGGAGGAACCAATTATTTTGTATAGAATGTTTACAAAATTCACATGACGTTGATCAACAATAACCATGAACTAAGACTCCTAAACTGTATATTATTTTTTTAAAAATTAATTATAAATAATATCTATTTATATATTTTAATTTTTATAAATATTTATATATTATTAATAAAACTATTCAAATCTAAATATTTTAAATTTAATATTATTATTTTTAAATGACTATGAATATAAAAATTAAAATTAGAGTTTAAAAACTATATTTAATTTTTTTTACTAAGAAACATAAAATAATATAATTGGAAAAAAAATTTCTATTTGATATTATTATACTAATATTTGCGTATGATTTTAGATTTGAAATTTTTTAAATCCCAAGATTCATTTAATATACTTTTTGTTATATTTATATTTATTTAATTGATTAAAAATAATACGTATATACTGATGTTTCTTCACGAGTTACCAACTTCAACACGTTAAAGATTTCGCTTTAGTCATCATACCAATATAATACCAAGCAAATAGCGATGCATACGGTCTAACACAAAATTATTAAAACAATAGAAAGTAAACACCACACTTATTAAAAACAAATCATTATGTCTTAAGAAACAATAAAAATATTCGACAGAGATTGGTACAAATAATAATCAATTTATTTTTGTTTAATCGGATTTCAAGTTTGAGGTATTGTATTGTATATGCATAAATTTTATGATGAGAGACTTACATGCTAAAAATAAATATGTGACACGAGTCAATCTAAATTAGTTAAGATCAAGTAATAATCAATTTGATTCTGTTTAAGTAGATTTCGAGTTTGATGTGTTGTGTATGTAAAAACTCTATGACGAGAGACTCACCTATCAAAATTAAATGTATGACACGGATCATTCCAAATTAATTAAGAAAACCTTGATAATCGGAAGGCAATAAAAAAATTAAACCAAACTAAACGTCTGAACAAAGAGAAATTATTACATGAACCCGTTCCACTAACTAAGATATGGTCTCAACCAATTAAATTAAGACACATCATATATTTTTTTCATATCATATTTACGCATAAGCATCATCCAAATCATCCACATTAATACCTTTGATTTAAAAAAGAAAAAAAATATTATCAAAGATTTTTTATATGATCTTCATCTTTATTGTTCAATTTTTTTAATTATTATTTTTTAAACCCTGAAACCTACCTTAACTCTAAACCTTAAACCCTAAAACAAAACCCATAAACCTTAATCCTAAACATAATCCCTAAACCCTAAACATAAACCCTAAACATAAGCCCTAAACTTTAACTCTAACCTAAACCCTAAACATAAACCCTAAACCCTAAATCTATATAAAAAAAGAAAAAATAATTGAGAAAATTTTTAAAGAACAAAGAGAAAGATGAGCACAAGAAATTTTTGGTAATGTTTTTTTTCCTTTTTTTAATCAATGACATTAAATTGGATGATTTGAATAATGCTTATATATAAATATGATATTAAAAAAAATATGATATGTTTTAATTTAATTGATTAGGGATCATATCCTAAATAAAAACGAGAGTTCATGTAATAATTTCTCCGAACAAGTAATGTTTTTCATATAAAGCACTAGTTTATTTCTTTTATTTAATGAAAAAATGTTCAAACTCCCAATCTTCTCTTCCTTCTTTCTCCCCATGGTTTCCTCTCGTAATTCCTCGAGCAAAACCTTGAAATTATCCATAGAGCTAGCTGATGCAACCTCTTGGTACTGTGTCTTGGTCTTGCTAGCCCTACTATTGATCGCTTCCCTCAGGGCGAATTCCATGTCGTCCGATGAACCTGGGAGAGGGAGCCGGCTTTCGAACCGACCTTGCGACGAGATCTATGTGGTTGGAGAAGGGGAGACTCTTCACACCATCAGTGACAAGTGTGGCGACCCTTTCATCGTTGAGCGGAACCCTCATATCCATGATCCTGACGATGTTTTTCCCGGCCTGGTCATCAAGATCATCCCTTCAACCGATGGGAAACTGTAGAGGTAGACATACAAACTGAATGTAATAAGATTCTTCAAACTAGTACATGCTTGTGTATATATCAAAATATCATGAAAATGTGAGTTTGAGATTATAAATATAGTATTTGTTAGTATATCTATTCATCATCAAAAATTTATTTCTCTTGAAACTAAATATAGATTTCAAGTAAGATCTTATAATTGGTTGAATAGTGAAGAATACTCGTCTATTTCTATTTCATTAAGTTTAAATTTTAATATTTACGTCGAAATCATTCTATTGTATAAAAAATCATATATATTTTAATTATTTGGTGGTTGGGTGATGGATCCTTTTCTTGTATCCAAATTGCTTGCAATTAGTACGTGTATGGTAAGCCTAAAGCCTTGCCTAAATGATGATAACATCGCCTATCAAGATAAAAACGTTGGCTGAAATGTCCATTAGTTTAGTTAAACTCGAATGGGACTACTCTCATCTTTTCATATCCTTTACGCGCTTATCAGGGTAAACATATTTGAATTCATACTTTTGACGTGAGATTAATTTTCCCTAATTTTTTTTTTAGGCGTGATATATTCTTTCATTCAATTTTGTGACGTCTTCGTCACGAGTTTTCGCTTTTATGATTGATCTTTTTATCACGGTTATTCATCATGACTACCCCTCTCATAGATGCTCGGCGTGAAATCGGGAAATCAAAGAGTCGTTCTAAAATCACTTGTCACGAGGCTATTAACTTCTTTCTAAAAGACATATCTGATAGGATATGCAGCGCCAACACACACACACACACACACATATATATATATATATATATATATATATATATATCAAGATCTTTTTCCTTTTCAATGTTGGATTAATGTTCTTTACCTCTTTCTAGGCGTGACACAAACACACACACACATATATATATATATGAAAGGTAAATTATAATAAAGGTCACTCAATTAAATTTATAGTTACATTTGTGTCACACAATTATTAAAAGTTATGTTTGGGTCATTCAATTATGAGTAAGGTTATATTTGAGTCACTCAATTATGGGTAAGTTTATAATTGAGTCACCCTTCATATTTAAAAAGTATATCAATTTGGTTATTTTTCTTATAAATCACTTGTATACCTTTGTTATTATTAGATTATTTTAATTAAAAACATTAACAAATCTACTGATATGGGTTGATAAACTATTTTTAAATATGAAAGATGGTCTAAATATAACCTTACTCATAATTGAATGACTCAAACATAACTTTTAATAATTAAGTGACTCAAATATAACTCTATTCATTATAGAGATGACTTCTATTGTAGTTTATTCGTATATATACTTACATTCTTTTAGACGTTGTATTATCAATTATATTATGTTAGTCGAACTTATATTCTTATATGAACTCATGTTCTTCTATAATTTAATTGACTAAAAGTTTGCGTCATATTCATATTTTTATTAATTTTATTATTATTTTAAATACTTTATATTATATTTTTATATAAAAAATTTAAATTTATATAATATAAAATAATATAAGTATTTTTTATCTATTAAATTATTTAATGAATCTAATTATTTTTCTTAATCTACTTTGCTCTATATTCTGCCCTTTTTTCCTCATACTTCTCAGATGTTAAAATAATAAAAAATAATTATAAAATAATATATTAGACCGTATTTTAATAAAAAAAATTAAACACAAACTTTAAAAGAAAAAACACTTAAAACATATAAAAATATTAATTTAAATAATTATTTTGTATTACAAAACAAATTACAACCTTTAGATTTATCTGAATTTCAAAGCAAGTTACTTGAATGTGTTTCACTCTCCCTCAAAGTAAACGACGCCGTTTGATTCTTAAAACGAGTCCTGAAGTTCAAACACCAGCGCCTCTAACATGTCCTTCTCTATCTCCGCCACAATCCCTTCTCCTTCTTCCTCGTACGCCGCCATCAAACTCCTGAGCTCAACGTCCGGCGTATCTCTTCCAACCAAGGCATCAATGTCTTCAAGAACACGACAATCAGATCGAGGAAAGCTTCTGAATCTCGACCACAGCGTGTCTATTATTCTAGACCCATCCATGTAACTAAAACCACGACCATTCACCCAAGGCTTCATATTAAAACAAGGCTTCAAAATTTCACTCAGAAGTTCATCCACCAGATGAAAAAGTAACATTCTATTGCACCGGTGGCTCAATTGGCCACACTTGTTGTTAGAGGAAGAGGTATTGAAACCCTCGAGATGGTGAAAAAGGGAAGGGTCGAGAGGATGGGAAGGAGAGAAGAAGCAGGAAATGGAGACTTGGGTATCTTTGTTTAAGCCAGTATGTCTTAATATTCTTGCAATGTACTCACATTCTGCTTCGTCAACGCCGTAGGCGGTGGAGATTGCTTGTGCTTGTCTCGGTTGTTGTTTGATGTACGTTTGTGTCGGACTTTGAGCATCTAAGACCTGAAATTCACTCAAACAAGTTAAGATTAATAGGGAAAATTTTCATGCTGAGGACATTATTTTTGTAATATTGCTACTGTTACCTGTTTTTGCTGGATTTTTTTTACTAGAACAAGAGTGGGGACCTTGCCGTTGAGGAGATCATTTGACAGTGGGGTTTTCCTGCATTTCTTGTCGGGAATGTTAACTCTGTCGGCCGTCGGACGACGAACGAAAGGCTCTTCTTTCTTGTTTCTGGTTATTTCTGATGCTTGTTGAGGCCTTTTCATTCGGGAAACCAACTTTTTATTGGACCCTTTCTTGTATTTTCTAGCGGCTCTCGTCTGCTGCTGATTTTGTTGCTTCTCTTGTTCTTGTTCAACAACCTGCAACCTGTGTCTGGTTTGCTTTCGGATTCTAGGAGATGATGGAAATGGTTGAATTTGATAACTAGCCGAGTTCTTGGCAGTATCAGCAACTTTGTTTAAAGCTCTGGAAATCTTCTTGTATTTTAACTGGCTAACAACTTCTTCTCTGTTTCGAACAGTGTTGGTTATATTCATACCGACTTTCCTCGTAACACTCTGCTTCATCGTCACACATTCACGTTTGAGCTCTTTCCGTTTCATCAACGACGAGAGACGAGACATGATCAACTCATCGGCAGAGCTCATGTTTTCTTTGTTACTTTGAAGCGAAAGGCGAGGACGATCGACATCCGACCTCCTGGCTGACGATGTTCTTGGAGTTACCGGCAATGACCGAGTACCACTACCACCCCTTCCATCACCGTCCAATGAACTTGTTTGGTCCCATGACTTTGTCTGAGATCGAAACGATGGAGAGTGGGATTCAGGAAGAAGATCCAGACCCATCAGCCTAGCAACCAATGTAGGAGTGTTGGTTCCTGGGGTGTCATGATCAGGTCCTCCAACTCTTGTTTTGATTTGAACTCCCATCTACATTTTCAAAAACAATGTGAATATTCAAAATCGAGATTGAATTAACAAGGCTTAGAACACATTAACTAGACTTACAGAAAATTTTAAACTGCCATCTTCTTTACTGGTTGATGCCATTGAACCTGAAGCTGAAGTTGCAGGCTCCTCCTCTGACACCAAGCAGTTCCTTGGCTCGAAAGAAGTAGTACTACATTTACGGCGGCTACTAGTTTGTCGATTAAAAGGGCAATGGAACCGATGGGACCGAAACAAGTGAAAGACGGCAGTGATGCAACCGGGGAGAGTGGCTCCGGTCCGAGTTCGAGTTCCATCAGAGTGTCTGTCTGAATGTTTCTCCCCACTTCTACAATAATACCAATCCCTGCCTATATCGGAGGAAGACATAGCTGCAATACAGTGTGGTTCCTGTGTTAGGTGTGGTTTTTATTAGGGATTACCATTGTCAGAAGACCCCACGTTTTTTTAATCCTTTGTTTTTCCCTTTCCTTGAAATGTGCTAACCAGCCGCACTGTCAATATCATTGTCCTTTTTTCTCACTCTTGCAAGAAAAAGAATCCTACACTCTTCACTGTTTTTCAATTTAAAAGTCTGTCATTGAAATTTATTACTGGGAGGAGAATAAATATTTTAAAATAGATTTATGAATTTAATAAAGTGTTCGTATTTAGATATGAGAAAGAAAGATATTTTTCCAATCAAAAATCATTTGAACAAGGTTATAATGAAAAAAAATCAAGTTAAAACTTATAAATGAAAAATTATACAAGATCTCACTCGATATAAATATATTATTTATTACACGATAAGATCAAGTTATATAATGTAAAACTTAAAGAGTTTTATACTAATTTTAGATTGTTAAATGAATAAAATAAATAGATAAAAATATGAGATTAACAATAGAAAATATTAAAATTATTGCTTAAAATATAAAAAAAATAATAATATTAACAAATTATTATCATCTTACGGTTCAAAATTAATATAAAACTCTTTAAGTTTTACATAGTATAACTTGATCTAAACCCTTACTCCTATTGAATAATTATTATATAGTCTCGCTCATTATGTTATTTATAATCTCATCTAATAAAACTCATTCATTTAATGACAATAAAAAAATAAAAATTCATCTTAAAAATAAAATTTTATAATAAAAAATAAAATAACAAATATTATTAAATAAAACTATAAATAACCTAATCAATTTCCATTTGAATTTCATAAATATGAGCATGAAAACTATCCAGAAACAATTTACTACAGATTGAAAACGAAAGGACTTATAAAGTGTTGGACTTTTTAATATAAATGAACGCACTGAATTTTAAACTTCAAAATTGAAAATTTTATTTTCATTTTAAAAGATATTAAATGTTCAGAGTTGTGTTTTTTTAACATTATTCTGCCTTAAAAATTGTAGTTATAAAAATTCACGTACAAAAGTTTTGTAATAATATCTGAAACAGTTTAGTTTGACCTAATTTTTCTAAATAATATATTGAATCAGTAAGTTATATTTTCGTATATAAATTATATAAAAAATTACATAATTCTTTATATTTATGTTATAAACTAAAACATTAATTTTTTTAAATTCTAAATCTTAAAAATCTAAATTCTAATAATAAACAATAAGTTATATATAAGAACATTAATTGATTTGATTAGTGGGTTGTATTAGTTAAATGTGTAAAAATATTTGATAAATTAACTGATAGTTGCCTATATCCATCTGCATGTGGTGCCGACAGAGGATGGGCATTAAAACTGGTAATAAAATCCCAGTCCCAGTGTGGGACTCTGATTGTGCGGTGTTCGTTGATTCCCATGCAATGAAACCCCTTCCTCCGGTGGTGGTAGCGGCGTAAGATGCCTTTGATTTTCATGTTATGGCAGAAACCATCAATTTCAAGTCCATTTGGAATAGTGGCTCAGGTGGGGAGGGTGGTCCAGGGCAGAATCAAAGTCGTAAACCAGGGAAGATGAACGAACAGAGAGAGAGTATTTTGAGTTTAATCTGGTTATCATGTTATTCGTTATCCAAATAATCAAGTCTATGATCCAAAAGAGACGATGGTTTACCTTAAAAAAATGAAATGGACCGATTTAATTGGTTGAGACCTCGAATAATGTGATAAACATAGATCATCTAATAATTTTTTTGAACAGATCAAGAGTTCATTTTGAAAAAAATAGGATAATTTTGTCTATTTAGTAACTCAAAAATAATGTTATGGTACATTTATTTAATTATAGTATTTAAAATTAATAATGTTATCATTATTTTTAATTTTATTAATTTAATTTTCGAAGTTTTAAATTATGTTTATTTTGTCTTTTGATTATCATTGACCGACAAAATCGTTATATTTTTATAATGTAACCGCTATCTGTTTCTACATCATTTGCTAGTGTTATTTGTCTTATCGTATTGATAATTGACAAGTTAATTTAATGACACGATGGTAAAAATAAATACTTTTAAATTTAATTAATTATTTTAAAATTATACATGTTTTTTAAAATCTACATTAATTGTATTGTTTTGTCACCAAAATCAACTCGTTGTGAATTTATTAAAAGACTTTAATTTATTGGTTAACTATAATTAAAAGACGAGATTAATATAGTTTATGAATTTTAGTTTTAGTTCTTTTAATGATTAGGGTTTGTGATGTAGCCAAAAAAATTTAGCACCATTACATTTAAAGCTACAAGAATGGCTCCTCGTGAAAGTGTGTCTAATCCTTCCTCATGGGCGCAGGGAAGACACGGCCAAAAGTGTAATAAATGACAATAAATAACAAGAATGGCTACATCATCACACTCTTGTTTGATTTGATCCATTACTTGCCTAAAAATTACAAGACAGGGTCTGCCATTCTTACCAACACCCTCGTCATCTTCTTCTCATGTCTGTTAAATTTACTGGATAAAGGAAACCCTAACTTACCCTCCTACATATTAAAACTGTGAAACCTACTTTCACTCAAACAGTGCTTACTCTCTCTGACTTCTGATGCTAGTTCTTCCAAATAACAAACTCCAACCCTAGTTTTATTACATAAATGCGTTCAACAACCTTATTAATGTCGTATGAGATGTCTGTCTCATCCTACAATGCCAACTACGTGAAGATTATTTGAATAGAAATGCAGATCATCAGCAATGGTACTGGCGTGGCCGGCTGCGGAGGAGGAGACACTCCCTGTTAGGCATATAAAAGCCACCCAACATATCAGTTAATGTCGGCAAAACGATGCCATCCCAAGTCAAAACAATCTTCCAGTAGTTACAGGCAGCATTGAAGAGAAACCAGTTTCAGAAAAAGATGACAGGCAGTATTTAAAAGAATCGCAGGCAATCATACGATTTCATGAAGTAGAACACTCAAAATTTGAAACTCAACAGGCGTTCAAAATTTTATTTATTTTAATTAAATCAAATATATAAAATTATAAATTAAATAATTTAAAATTTTCGAATCAAGACATAGTTTATCGAACCATGACGTTACATGCAATAGTGATATTATTTTTTTTAATGCTTTTCTGATTCCAGAGTCTAGCCCTAATTAATCCAGACTGACCCGCGTCGCACATCTAACTTTGGTAGGTGAGTCTCCTGGTAGGAATTTTCTGCGTATACAACATCTTGGACTTGAATGACAATGACAATATTACCCTCATAGTAGAGGTATCCACTATCCAGTCCAAGAGGTGTTAAGAGGCTGGGCCGAAACTCCATTGAAAACAATTCTAGGCTCGGGTCCGAGTCCAACCCCCAATACCTGATTTTAGGGTAAAGTTTACGAATAGTCAGTAAATTATGCTAAAAATTATAAATGGGTCACTTAATTTACAAAAGTTACATAATAGACATTAATTTGTAGTTTTTTTTTCATTAATTGGTTATCGAGCTCTTATAAAAATTTGTATAGCACCAGTTTCACTAGTCTGCACTCATCCTTTCTTGGTACCTGAATCTGACAAGTGTTACAACCCATTGGCCATTAAGGTTAAACAAACCCATCCGTCTTGATTTCCAATCCCCCTTTTCCAATTGTTGTCAATCATGGAACAACTAAGACAAGCAGCATGAGATGTCTAAAAAAACATGTTTTGACCTTGATTAGAAACTGGTTTTTTCCTAATGAAATGCGAGCCAATCAATCTAGGGACGGAGCTAGGATTTGGGATTAAAGGGGACAAAACATAAATATTTAAAAATAAGAGATAAATTCATAAAAAATTAAATAAAAAGACAAAAATCGAAAAAAATTCTTAAAAAATGATTGATAATTGCTACACCCACCCCACTTAGTTGGTCACTGAGCCAACCAACTCTCCCTAGCAACATAGTGGCAGCACAACCCGCACTCAAACATAAGCTTTGCCTGTTGGGAAAATTTGCTTATCTTTAAAAGCTTCCAGTTTTGTCTGGGTTCACCTATTCTCTGGATGTGACAATGTCTGACCATATCCTCTTCACTAACAATCCCAACTGAAAATGCAAAAACAAAAAATATGCCAACTTTATTGTTTATCTGTCCCCATATCTTTGCCACCCACAGGCTACAGCATCAAAGACTTCATTTTCAAGTAGCTAACGTAACATATCACTTGCAACACCGAAAGTTAGTGCAGAAAAAAAAAAAACTACTTATCAGGGTTCATTTCATAGTAACCGAAAAAACGAGACGTTAATACTGACAATAATCACATGACAATGAAAATAAACGAATCAAAAAATTAACATCCGTGTTTTCTGCCTTAAAAACGAATTCGTCCCGAATCGTTGCAACGGACAAATAGTCCATAGATGTACATGAAAACACAAACTTTTGATATCATTTCCATCTTTTTTCCTCAAAAATCCCATACACTACTCCATCCTGATTGTGTCTGCCCCCCATTTTTTTTAATGTGATTTCGATATTCCCCCACCAGACCACCAACAAATAATGGTAGAGACAGTAGAAGCAAGCAACCGACCCTTTCAAGTGGATAACTAAGAGGATGGAACTGTGTTTCGATATCTACCAGTATCGATGTGTTTGGATTTACTGTTGTAGAGTTTAGGACAAACTCTTCATTGCCTAAAATTCATTCCACGTGGACGTGGTAGTGGTTGCATCATCATTACAGATTCAACTTGGTAAGAAATCGATACACTAGTTTTGGTTGTTTCTGGAGATATGATTCATAATGTATGTGGTTTCAATGAATTGCTGACACCGGGGAGTAATACGAATACGACGACGCATTTTAGATTCACCTAGGGTTGGGAACTTTCTTCATGGACAATAGAAATAAGGTAGGGTAAACTATTCAAATAGTTACTTTTTTAAAGCTTATTTTTGTTATCAATTAAAAAAAATATTTCAATCAATTTGTTATAGTTTAACACTTGTTTGTTAAATTTGGTTAGATATATCAATAAAAGAGGTTAAATTTTAATTGATTTAAATATAAATAAGTGTTTAAATTATATATTTTGTTAACTTTAAGTACTTCAATTATTTTGGGTAAAATATTATTTTAAGGTTTTTTATAAAAATAAAATAAACGTATAATTGTCGTGCTATGATTGATTTTTTTAAAGGTCGTTACCAGAATCTAAGATTAACAAAATAAGATATTAGATACTTATTTAAAAAAAATACTTAAAATTAACATAAGGTATATTTTGGGTATATATCTTTAATTATATTAAGTTGTTTTTTTTTAATTTGACCCATAAACTTTATATAGAATACTAATTTTACCTCAAAACGATAGATGAAATATCAATTTGACTCCTATATTTTAGGTACAATATCAAAATAGAATATATAAAGATAAATACCTAAAATATAAGGGTTTAGAGTTCAAGGTTAGTTGTTATAGTTTACGAAATTAGGGGTATGGTGTATTTTTTAGGATATAAGATTTAAGATATAAAAAATTAAAATTAAATTTAAAATTCAAAATTTTAAAATAATTTAATAAAAAATACGAAAAAAAGTCATGTTATGTGTATAAATAATTTATTAAAATAATTTAATAAAAAAATTCACGATTAAAAGACAAAAAACTTTTACTCTCATTACATTTTTTTTATCAATTCTTCGTGTATATTCCATGTTATGTGTTTGATCTATCAATATCATGGGTTTAGGGTTTAAGAGAGAACTAAAATTTGTCCCCACCTTCTGCCTCCATTACATGGTGTTTACGAATCATGACATTGTTTGGTAGTAATATAATTTATATTTTTTCATTCATTAATATTTTAATATAATTAAGAATATTCTATTATAAATATGTATTTAAATAATTTAATGGTCAACATCCAAGAAAATCTAACTTTTACCAGTTACCTATAGTAAAATGTAAGTAAAGAATAATATTTTTTTTTTAAAAAAATTATGTTCTAATACTAAAAAAATAAATTTTAAATTTTAAAAATCCCTGATTTTTTAGATTTAATTCTAAACTTTATATCTAAACCTTAAATTATAAACTTAAATTTTTAATATGAGATATAAATAAAAATACTAAAAAGAGGTATATAATTTATATTATACAATTTGTACGTGAAAAAATACAGTATTATTTACCTCTAGTATACAAATTAAATAATTATTTAAACATGTCAGCATAAACAATTATACTTCAATCTAATCTATCGATTATTTTATCGTATTTTAAGCGATAATTTTTATTATTCTTTTGATATTCAGGGTTTTATACTAATTAATTCGGATAAATTAATTTTATATATTTGATTTTAATGGACGAATCTTTCATCAAAAAATTTTATATACGTAAAAATTTAAACTCAAAACCTGCTTAAACAGTTAAACAATACCAAACTATTT
The DNA here is from genome assembly GCA_035048815.1 of Abelmoschus esculentus. Taxonomy (NCBI): domain Eukaryota; kingdom Viridiplantae; phylum Streptophyta; class Magnoliopsida; order Malvales; family Malvaceae; genus Abelmoschus; species Abelmoschus esculentus. The sequence continues at coordinate 7,079,730 of JAUCBN010000061.1, read as the reverse complement.
ATCTATTAATACCTATATAATCTTTTTAAATGTATCTTTAATTATTTTTACAGTTTTTTAAGATAATTAATTATTTTTACAGTTATTTTGTCCTTTTATTACAAATACTTAAATTGTCGTTGTGCTTAGATCCTGAATCCGTGCTCTGTTTTTTGCGTTGTCAAATTTTAGTTGGTAGAGTACCTAACATTTCTTTCTTCTCATTATTATTCATTTTGTTTTTTTACCAATTCAGTTATAAAATGACGGAAATATTCCTCTTTTAATAATACATTTTTAAATAATTAGATAAATTCTACCAATTTTAATTTTTATTATTTTTTATCATTTACTTTTAAATAAAAATTGTTTTCTCTATTTTTTAACACGTTTTTATTGATTTTTGTAGTTTGTTTTATTTATCGTTTGATATGATTTTAATATATTTTAGCGATCGTTTGATATTCTTAGAGAGATCTTTATGACACTAATTTTCTGATTTTGGTGGTCATAGAAAAGATTGGTCCCCATTCGTTTGATGATTTATTAGTCAATGTAATTAGAACTGTACAGTAGAGTAATCTACCTAATAATTCGATTCGCTTACTACTTTTTTATCCCGTAAAGTGTCTCATTTGACTAAGAGACAAATAGATTTCATGAAGGTTTCTGAGTTTTAATGGTACGTTAATCTCTAATGAAAGAATTTGTTTTTTAATACTCTTTTATATGAGATTTTGAATGGGTTAGTTTTTTTTCTCTCTTGTTGATACATTATATTTCTAACGTCTTTTCTAATATTTAATAAAATTCATATATTATTATTAAATATATATTACTAACACTTATTAAACACATTTTATTTGATTTAAAAGGGAAAATATTATTGAATAATGATCCCACATAGTGAAGTTGACAAAATAGGGGAAACAAGCCCCATATGGGTAATGTTAAGGAAGAAGTACCGTCCATCTAGCTTCATTGATTAAAGGAACGATTGTTGTTTTTAGAAGTTACATGTTCAAACACTAGTAATATTAATATAATGATTGAGTGATCAATGTAAAATAATTGAGATTATATTTTAAAACAGATAATTCAAAAAATAAAGTAAGGAAGAAACTAGAATTATGAGTAACATGGATGTCCCTATTCAAAATCTAATAATGATCTACTAGATAGGACCATGGTATAACCAAAATAGTCCTTCCACTAAAGATTTATAGAAGTTAAGTAAGGACGGAATCAAAAAAATAATGTATAGTATCAAAATTTTAAGTGTTAACTCATATTTATTATAAATTAATGAAATTAAATGATTATATTAATTTATATTAAAAAATTAAATATTTATTAAATCAATATCGATCTTCTCTTAAAATAATATCAATATAATACACTTAAGTGATTGCCGAATTTTGTTCATGTTCAATTAATACAGTTAAGTTCTTGAATAGCAAGTCGTCAAGAAAATTAAGGCAACTCAGAAGTGGGGGGGGGGGGGGGGGGGGAGTTAGCCAACGTGCATGCCTAGGGATCAAAGTTTAGTCCCCAGCAACCTTATAAATAGACCTCCAAATCCTACAGATTCTAATGTAAAGAGTTTTATGGCTCTTGTCTGCTCTCTGATTTAGTTTTTGTCATTTTTCTTACAGTAAAAGAGATCTCTGCTGATATGTATCCGACAGAAAAAAATTTCACTGTCTTTTTCCTTGGTAGTATTATGTTCTCAACATCAACATAATCTCACATACTTTTGATTATCGTTGGGGTTTCATGTTTCAAATGGTTTTCTTAGTTCTTCCTATAAAAGAAAGCACAGTGCTGTCTCAGGTTGGATTTTTCCTGTAGGGACAGAGGTTTAGGGTCCTACTGTGTGGTGTTAGCTGGTGATTTTAGTGTATAAAACGCCAAAAACCATTGGGAAACGCTTTCCCTGGCAAAACATAAAAGACAATATCTCTAGAGATTGTAGCCGATTGATCTTTGAAAATTTTCAATGGTTCAAGCACCAAAACTGTAATTTTCTCTTTTGTGTAGAGCCCTTGTTTGCAAACATAAAAGCATATCTTTGTTGGAGCTTTAGAGTATTTTCCTTTCATGCAATGGCGATTGATTGTGTTTCCAACATGCCTAAAGATGAAAAGAAAGAGGAGCAGAAGCAACTGGTTTTTGATGCCTCGGTGCTTAAATATCATCCCACCATACCGAAGCAGTTCATATGGCCTGACCACGAGAAGCCTGACGTTACTGCACCGCAACTCCATGTACCATTGATTGACCTAGGAGGGTTCCTTTCAGGTGACCCTGTTGCCACTATGGAAGCGTCGAGGCATGTTGGCAAGGCGTGTCGGAAGCACGGTTTCTTCCTTGTGGTTAATCACGGGGTCGAATCGAATCTCGTAGCTGATGCTCAAAGTTACATGGATAACTTCTTTGAATTGCCACTCACTGATAAGCAAAAGGCTCAGAGGAAACTCGGTGAGCACTGTGGATATGCTAGTAGCTTCACTGGTAGATTCTCATCGAAGCTACCGTGGAAGGAAACGCTTTCGTTCCGGTATTCGGCCGAGAAAAACTCATCAAACATAGTCCAAGACTATCTCGTCGACAAATTGGGAGATGAATTCAAGCATTTCGGGTAAGAAATCCGATATTAACAACGTAACATTAGAAACATGGAAAGAAAATTGTTAAATCTTGACTGTTTTTCTCTGTACAGGAGAGTTTATCAAGACTACTGCGAGGCAATGAGCAAGCTTTCTCTAGGAATAATGGAGCTTTTAGCCATTAGCCTCGGCGTACGAAGATCACATTTCAGGGACTTTTTCGAGGAAAACGAGTCAATAATGAGGCTGAATTACTACCCGCCGTGCCAAAAACCAGACCTGGCTCTAGGAACAGGGCCTCATTGTGATCCAACGTCTTTAACCATCTTACACCAAGACCAAGTCGGCGGTCTTCAAGTGTTTGTCGACAACGAGTGGCGTTCGATCAGCCCGAACCTCGAAGCATTCGTCGTTAACATCGGCGACACCTTCAAGGTAAAAACAACCTTTTCTTTACTTAATCCCATTCTCCACAGTGTTCAATCTGTATTCACGTGTTTCCAGGCACTTTCAAACGGGAAATACAAGAGTTGCTTACACCGTGCGGTGGTTAACCGCCACACCATTCGGAAATCCCTGGCTTTTTTCCTGTGCCCCAAGGGTGATAAACTCGTAACCCCGCCGACAGAGCTGATCGACGCCTATAATCCCAGAATGTACCCAGATTTCACTTGGCCTATGCTGCTTGAATTCACACAAAAGCATTACAGAGCCGATATGAACACACTTGAAGTGTTCTCCAACTGGGTTCAGCTTCAACACAGACACAACTGAACCAGTTTAAACTTGTCATTACAGAACAAACCATGTCTGCCTAAGAAAATTGATTGAAAAGCTAAAATTTCTTTTCCTGCTACTTTTTTTTTTCTTTAATGTTTTCATGGGGTCAGCTGACAAGCCTTTCTTAGTGATGACAAGGGATAATCTAGAAAAGGCTACCAGTACAATCATGTTTCTTCATGTAAAAACAAATTTAGTGTACTTAATTGCAACTAGTTTTTTTTTTCACCCAGCAACTTCATTTATTTCTTGAGGTCTCCTGAAATATCGGTTCGAGGGTTAAATCGATAAAATTAAAAAAAAAATAACAAGAAAATACCCACCTGTAGTAACCCATTATCGTAATTCGTATCCAAAATTACAATATTCTCCGTACCCAAAAAATCCATTTAGATTTACATACTGCTTGCATACATTTCCTGCATGAACCACTACGTTTATTTTATTTGAATTTTCCTTGTCTGTTGAATAACTCCAACTGAGTATCTGTCCCACCCATTTAATGATTAAGACCACCAGAGTGGTAGAATCTATTCAGAAGTGCAGAGCTTTCACTTAAAGTTTGTATTTTTCTGCAAATATATTTGTCCAGACTTCTGCAAATATTTCATTGGGTTTTAAAATCATATTGTATATGAATATATGAAGATTTGGAAGATTGTCCTAGAATGACAACAAGTAGTTGCAAACATTGTCGTGGTGTTTGTCCTGAAATGATGAAAATTGTTTTGATGATATTAAAAGCAGAACAAGAAATAAAAATAAAACAGCAGTTTCAATGGCTCACTTGGATGATAATATTTCATACACACGATGAGTGGCAAGAGTAGCTCAGTCGAAGCTAATGTTGTTCTTGTTCCAAAGTATAATACGAAGGTTGGCTTCGATGAATTTTGGAATAGGGGTGATAAATGGGTTATTCAATTTGGGTTATTTCATGTCTAATTATATGTGGTTTAAGTCCGATTCGGGTTTGGTTTGGTTTTAGTTCGGTTCTATGATGATTTTGGGTCGGGACGTCGGGTCGATTGATTTTGGGTTGAGTCAATATCGGGTTAATATGAAATTTCTCGGTTTTAGTTGAGTTTTCAAATTGAATTAGGTTTTTCCATCGTATATGATTTTATAGTTTATATAGCTTGTATATTTGGCTTTTTGTTGAGTTGTACAATAATTCACATCTCATCTTTATTTAATTATTTTAATATATTTTTAATTTAGGTTGTCTTCGGTTCGGGTAAAATCGATTCGAGTCCATTTGATTTGATTAAAATTTGGTTAAGGTATATTTTTGTTCAATTCAATTCATTTTGATTAATTTTAAGTTTCGAACCAAATTTAAATCAATATATTCGGATTAATTTAGGGTCCAAACTCAAATAAATCAATTTAATTCTCGAGTCAAATTTACCAAGTATAATTCGGAAGGGCTCATTTAGATTTGTATCTCAATCAGATTATCCATTCCTTTTGTTGGGCCTATTGGTCAAATAAATCAATACAATTCTTGGTCCATAGATTTTTTTTAAGACCACTTTAGTACATGAAATCAGAAATATTTCTTAAATTGGTACCTATATTGCTATGATATAGACTAATAGTATCAAATATTAATTTAACATTAAATATCATGTGTCACAAATTAATTGATTGCTGAAAAGATATGACATCATCAAATAAAAAATTAAAAAAAAAACTAAAATGGTAAAAAAAACCTTCAAATATTAAATTGAAAAAATTTGCTAAAATTCAAAGGCCAGTTGATATATTAAGCCAATTTAAAATAATCCCGATTTTTAAAAAAATCGAAAAATCTAATTAAAATTTTCGATTAATCTTTACCATATAATTTAATTATAATGTTTATATTATTTATATCTTTTCCTACTGTATTGGCACACCCAGATTACAAATATCTTAAACTGCTATGTACAATGATTAGCTTAGCTGGTTCCTATACGTTTTAAGTATTATAATTATCTAATCTGATCTCCAAAACCATCATTAAAATACTAATTAATCTACTTATAAAAGAGTGGTCCATTAAGGCAAATAGTGTCCTTAACGCCTGTCCCTCTAATGACGAATATAAACCCTGTTTAACCTATAAATTATGGTTTAGAGCCTAAATCTTTTTTTCCCCACTTCTAATAACCTAACTTTTACGTAAATCTTAGGGTCATAGACCTAATTGTAGGGATGCATGCAACTTACCCTACAAAAATATATACTAATAAACTTTCATCAGTGGGTTTAGACAGACATAATAAGAGCGATCGTACAGAATCCTGAAAAATAGGAGCCCAAAATTTTGATAAATTACATTCAGTGGATGATGTTAATCTCGAAATTTATTATAAAAATTTTAAAAATACTCTTAAGAAATATGAGTTATAATTGTTAAAACATTATAATAGTTTCTTACGTGTAACAGTTGTTTATAGAATTTTATTAATTATTCCTATTACAATTGCTTCTGTAGAATCAGTGAGGTTCTGGATATCCGTAATAAAAATGAACGCACAAGAGCTCTTGGAAAAAACAATTGTTTCTAAGGGACACATTTTTAAAATTAGTGGGATTATGAACAATTGCTTATAAATATCACATTTTAATAAATTGTATATGACCTCTAAAATTTTTGAATCGTCCTTAACTTTCATGAACCAGCTTTTTATGAATTATAAATAAAATTAATTAATAAAATAAAATCCAAATCATTTACTAATCTAACAACATTATCCTATGTGATTCACTAAACCCAGACATTAGTAATGTGTGATTAACCATTAATCCCACTTATTTCGTGGCGGCAGGCGGCAGGTAATAAAAAAATTAGCTTCAAAGTCATGTACTTAGCTGTAATCTGTCGTTGATTTGATAGAAAGACAAGCCAAGGAAAGTGAATCATTATGACACGTGATCAGCGTGTGGAAAATATTATATAATCATAAAAAGGGATTAAAAGTTTCTTTTTTTTAAGGTTTCACACTGTGTGAAGGAAAAGGGATCGGTCAATAAGTTAGTAATTTTTGGATTTATATATTTAATTTTGATGTAGAACCAAGGATTAATAGTTTATCCTAACTATATCTATTAGTCGGATTAATATATAAATTTATACAAATTTTATAATTTCTCATTTTTATTGGGACATGGTCCTTTTTAACTCTTAAGATATTTCGTTCTTGTATCGAATTAAATTTTTATAATATATTATATAAGAATTTATCCGTCACTTTAAATATATACAAGATGAGACGTAGATTTTTAATATAATTATAAAATTATCCATAATTTGAATCTTAAACTAAATATAATTACATACTTTAACGTATTTAAATCTATGATGTCAAGATTGTTACAATAATAATAAGAGTAAAGTATCAAAATAATAATTAAACTTTGTTAAATAATATAAAATAATAATTAAACTTTATCTTTTGTTATAAAATGATAACTCGATTGTTAAATACTTAAGGTAATTATTATAAAACTGTGTATGATGATATATTTAATTTTTTATATTTACACATTTAATTAATTTAATCCTATTTAAAAACTTGAGCCGAAATTTAGTTAATTTACTAAAAAAACTCCCAACAAACTGTAATCTCCATGGGGTCTCTTTTTATTTGAGTTTCACTTTGATTAGTTAAGTAAAAGAATAGTACAGTTTTGCATGAACCCTCTAGCCCAAGTGGTTAAAGGGACGGTTGATCTTTCTAGAGATCACAGGTTCGAGCACCAACGATGCCAATAGAGTGATTGAGCGATCAATGTCAAATGGTACAGTTTGTAATTACTATTTGTAATTATTATTAGCTTGTTCAAAAAATAATAGTACAGTTTGAATATTAGAGTATCATTAAAACTATTTGATTTGGGAATTTTATTTTAAGAATTATATTAAAAGAATGTATAAATAATAAGAGTTAAATTTAGTAATTTTTTGAATTAAGATCAAATTAATTGAATATGTAAATATGCTATTATATAAATTTGTATAACAGTCACATTAAGTACTTAATGATCAAGTTGTCATTTTATGATAAAACATAAAGTTTGATTGTTATTTTATAACTTTTAAAAATTTGGTTACCATTTTGCATTTTTAATAAAATTTAGTTACTATTTTAGTATTTTACCCTAATAATAATGTTAATGTTTAATATCGATAATTGCACAGTTTTTTGAAATAAACAAGTAGTTTCAGTGAAAAAGTTGATGATATTCATCTTAGAAGATTTAGATTTAATCGTTCTGTCTACAAGGTGTGTGTATTGTCAGGGTTAAAAATATATATATTATTTTATAATCACATTTAAACTGTTAAAAATCTAATATTACATGATCTCTTAAAGATTATTGGAATAGTAGAATGATTCCACATCCATGACATAACCAACATAAAATTCATAGATATTGTAATTTCTTTCTAAGATAAATATTAAGATCCAAACTCATACAAGATAAGACAACATAAATATTCTTGGTCACTCAATCGATTACCGAATCTCATACTACGATATCTTTAAATGCAAATTGTCTACAACTTGTGAAAATAATGCAATTTCTTAACTAAAAGTAGCAGGTAGTATTGCTTGAAGTTTGAACAGCTAATACCATCGGCTAGTTTTCCTAGCCAAAGATTGTTCTCAGCTTTTGGTTGAATTTCCTATCCAATTAACTATAGTTTGAACAGCTAATATAATGCAGCTTGCAGTATATATATACATACATGACAATTGAGATCAGCTACTGTATTTTTAAAACTTCTCATTTACTTGCATATAAAATCCACTTGCCATTAACTATAGATGAGATAGCTTCTGCAGAATTCATTAAATATGGTGAATGATAAATTATGTCCACAGTTCACTGCATAATTTCCTTGGAATATATCTGGAAACTGCATAATTTCAAAACAGTTCTACCTAGCAAAGCAAATCCCAATACTAAAATCAACATGTTTTGTTCTCATTAACTTGACATAAAAAATGGGATTAACAATGAAGTTAATCTGGTTTTCATTAACTTGAAATGCATGGAAGACAAATACTGTGTGCCTAGTTTACCAAATCATTTATCTTTAAGCTCCACTCCTCTGACACATGTGGTAACAGGAAAAATAAATGTGAAATACAAATGCAGACCAAGACCCTTATCGTTTATGGAGATGATCTGAAAGCCAAAACACCTCGCAGAAGATGATGGAAACATGTCAGATAAACGTATTGTATGTAGGGGTCATGCTAAGTAGAGGAAAAGATCAATCTTACTCAAATCCTAAGGAAATTGGGAAAAAATGTCCATGGAAGAAGATAACATGGTTTAATATTAGCTAGGGAGTTTGATTCATGGATGAAATTTCTTCATTCAGTTTCTGCTCCAGATAAGGCACATCAACGCCTCTCAGATCACTAACCTGTAACATCCAAGTAAAGAATTTGCACTTGGTAATTAGCAGCCTGATGCCCCATGCAGAAACCCCTAATTAACCTAGTAATCAATGAATAATCATACCTCAAGTTTTATGGTGTGAACCAGTCCTCCATCAATCCTGGTAGAGATACAGTTCACAACATCAAGTCCTTCCTCGAGCAGTAGCTGTAGCACCCTGGATATGTTCAAAGTTTGAGCACCGAGACCAGTTCCGACCACAACTTCAGCACCGTCCAAAGATTGGCGAACCACGACACTGCTTGAGAAAGCCTGGTTAGAGCCGCTGCTCCTCCCTTGGTGAGAAGAACCAGTCGAATTCGAATAGAACGATACTTTCTTCAACTCATCTCTCTTGGCACTCAGTTCATCAATCCTCTTCTGCAGGTCCTTTATATAGCTCGCTGCTCCGTTCATTTGATCTGATATTGCACGCTTTCCCTGAAAGCCCCATGAAAAGTACAACCCTAAATCATAAGCATATGCAAAACCAAGACAGCAGAAAACAAGTTTACCTTGATGTACTCAAGAGGGAGAAGGGTTCGAAGAGAAGCATAAAGAGTAGACATTTCTTGCCTCCTTTGCCTCTCAATATCCCTATGCATCGACTTCTTCTTATCATCATCGTTACTATTTCCCGACAATCTTCGCTGCCGCCCTCTACTTGCCATATTACTGCCGCTGCTGCCTCCACCCATGGGAACAAAACCCACCAAAACCTCATCTTGTGGGACTGTGTTTTGAGGATCGGAACTGGAAGAAAACTGTAAGAAAATCTCATCCATTTATTCCTTAGTGGGAACTGATGAAGTATGGTTCTTTAACTTTGTCTGGAAATGGGATTTGGGATTGGAGACAGGATTTTCTGGAAATAAGAGTGCTGGCAAAAGCAATGGATACGTTTGTTAGGGTTAAAGATCTTGAGATGGGGCCGAAGATTCCCTATAATCCTCCATCAAGGATGATATAAGATCATGAGAGATATGAACAGATATCTCTACTCATTTTATATATACAGTCCCTTTTGAATACTGTATTTTATGTTATTTGCTGATAATTAAGCCACCTAACCCCAATTCTTTTCTTAAAAAATGTTTATTTCTCGCATTATTTCGAATCGAACACTAATCTTATAATATGAATAGAAATTTTTAGTCCCTTTTCGGGTTCTTATTCAAACCTCGCACTAAATTTTTTTTTATTTATGTCTCACGCTAAAAAATTAATTTTAAAGTTTAGAATTATGGTTTAAAGAATTTGAAGTAAACTGTAATTTTTAGGGTTTATAATTTAAAATTGAAGGTATTAAGTCTTAAATTTTAAATTTTCGGTACCAGTAGAGAGAGTGATATCAAAAAAATAATAAATTTTTATTCCGATAATATAATTAAGATTAAGCAAAAGAAAAAAAAACAATGTTCCCCAAATCTTAATAGTGATATTTCTTAATTTTAAATATAAATGTGTACATCTACAAGGTTATTTTTTAAAAATAATATCTCCACCAATATCATCTAAATGCTAAAAATATTCTTATAAAAATATATACAATGTTTGTATGTTTAGAATGAGACCAATAAAAAAAAGTATGTTTTGAATGATTTTTGCACTTATTCTAGCCAGTTGGATCATATAAAATAATATGAGACCATTGTTTTATATTTCATTAATTAATTCCAACCCTTCTTATTTTTTAATTTTTATTTTAATACTTCTAAAGTAAACATTATAAATATTATGATTGTAAGGTGCTTTGTATTTTAATTCTAATTTGATTAACATCTCTTTGTTTGTTGTTAGAGTTGAAGATTATCTATTTGTACTGGTTAATTAGGGAACAAGGTTTCCTCCCATTGAGGGTACCTACCGTTGGAAAAGCATATGGGTTGGTTAAATTATTTATCTTTGTTCTTTATATTATTTTAAATCGGATTTTAAATTTATTAGAAATACTTCTTTTTATTCTCTAAATTTTCTTTTCGTTTCCTTTAAGTAGGATTGCGATTAGATTTAAGATTTATTAAAAATATAAAGAATAAATTTTTTTGTTATTTTTCGATGTTCCTATTTATACTCATATACTAATTTTTAAGGTTTAAAGGATTTGAGGTATTGAGTATTTTTTAAGGGCCAAGTTAGGGTTTATGATTTATAATTTAAGATTAAAATTTAGAATTTATTTTTTTTAATATTAGACATAGGATGGAGTGAAAAAAAGATTTTTGTTTGAAATAAATTATTTTGATTATTCTCGAATGACATGATTATGTAAATTAAAAAAAATCAATTTCGGAATAGAATTTTTAAATAAACTATTTTAATTTGATTACGGTTCATAGTTTTAAGTAAAATTAATTAACTGGTCTAATTAATTATATAAAATATTTATAATTCTTATGCATTAAAATATCTGATAGTCTTGATAAAATTATATCATGAATACTTTCACCACGTCATCTGTGGTCCCAACTAATTAGATTTATCTATCTCATTTTTTTAAGGTGAACCATCACCATTTTTTTTACATGTACTTAGTGAGTGAGAGAAATTATATCACAGGTCCGGCTCGTCACGTCATATGTGATCCATAACCAATGAAAACCATCATTTCACCAATAACCATCCATGTTATTAATCTAACTTCAAGAAAATATATTATTTAAATGACATAAAAAAAGTGAGTGGAGATTCATTGGTCGGAAAAAATGACTTGAAGGATAATAGTGAAGTGAGTAGTTATGATTAGATGAGATCATGACTGATGTGTTAAGTCAGGCCCATGATATAATTTCTCAGTGAGAGGAGAAATTATATCATGAAACCTTTCCACCATGTCATTCATGATCCTAACCAAACAGATTCATCCATATCATATTTTTTTCAAGGTGAATCATCACCTCTTTCCTACATGTAATTAGTGAGTGTGTAATTACTTAAAGATGAACGAACCTGATTGTATGGACCACGAATGACATGGTGAACATGGTTCATGATATAATCTCTAGTGAGTGGTTAGTTATCGGGTAGTTACTTAAAGATTAACGGACCTGATTGCATAGACCACAATTTTTTTTACTTTGATTAACCAATCAATTGATTATTCGATTTATTTAATACAATATAAAATTAATATTAAATAATTTAAATTTACCAATTAATCAAAATATTTTTAAAAAAAATTTCAAACTCGATTTTATACTCCCCTAATCATAACAATAAAAAATACAAATCCAATAAACAACAACAAAGTTTAAACAACAAAATTCAATTCAATTCTTGATTGGCATTCATTTGCTCTTTTTTTCGTAACACTCTCTTAATTAAGAAAAAAAAATTAAATGCATATCAATATTTCTTCTCTCCCGTGATAAAAAAGTCAAGTCATTGCAGAGAGATCAAAATAAAAATAATTTAAAATCAAGTTATTAAATTAAAAATAATAAAAAGTATAATTTCTCCCTTATTTTATTCAGGAAAAATAAAAATTAATATACCACATCAATAACTTAAAATAGAAGGTCATACGAGAAATCATACTGAAATTTGAATTAAAATTTAATGATTATAATATAAATTTTAAAAGTTTGATGATTAAATAATTTTTTTTTTAAATTTTAATAACTATTTATATAATTTACCCATTGCTTTACCAAAAATTTTTAAAAATTTAATAACCAAATAAAAATTCCTAAAAATTCGATGTTACTACATAGTTTCATTCTAAATACACTGCCGCCAACATGTCATGAAAAATATACACTGGAGTTTCGTCTTTGTTTGTAAGTTTTTACTTTGTTCCAAAAAGATAGAAATAGAATCATTCTTACTTTATTTTTTCAACTTTAATCATTATCATTTGTCTTCCAGTTAAAGATAATTTATGAAATTTTGTTTAATTTAAAATCCATATTTATTTACTTATTTAAAAATCCAATATTTATTTGACGAATTATTCGTACAAGGAAATTAAAACTATTTAAGGTTTAATTTCATTTAAAAAAAAAAAAAAACTCTTTTGCCGTCTGTATTTATAAAGATAAGTTTATTACGTGCGTTGAATATCGTTAAATATTATTAATATTAAATATTATTAAACATCATTAAATTTATTAATAAAATTAAAAAACTTAAAAATTTAATGTATAATTAGTTTAATTAAAATTTTATTTTAAATAATTTATAATTATATGTTGGATCTTTAATATTTTAACTTTTATTAATTAATTTAATAATATTTAACGTTAATAATATTTAACAATACTCGATGTCTACTTCTCTCGCGCTAGGCGTGAAATCGGGTAGTCAAAAGATCGTTCCGATACCACTTGTCACAAGGTTATTATCCTCTTTCTAAAATATATATCTAATAATATATGTAACGTTATTGTTTATATATCTCAAGACCTCCCTTTTTTTTCGATGTGAGATTAATGTTTCTTGTCTTTTTTCAAGCGACACTCTCTCTCATTTAATCTTATAACGCCCTCGTCACGAGCTTTCATTTTCGTGATTGACCTCTTATCACGAATATTCACCGTGTCTATCCATTTTTCGACGCTCATAAAATTTATCATATATATAATTCACAATTAGATCCAAAATTGAACATCTAGACTGAGAAATTTAAGACAATGATTTTTAACATGTGTTTATTTCTGATTTTTGGACGTGGGATTTTCACTAAGTCAAATTTTTGTTGGTATTCAGACTTTAAATTGAGGGCTAGTAATTGACCACGTGTTAGAGAACACATTTTTTAAAATTATCTCTAACACGGAGAAAAACTTTTTTTTAATATATATTTTCTATGATTACAAGACTCGAAATAAAATACCAGTCTAATTACACACTTAATCCCCATACTCTTTAGAGTTTAAAATTTTAGCTCCTTCATTTTTTTTTATTTAATAAATAAAATCCAATTGGTAACATTGTTAATTAACTTCCATTAAATTTAACGTAAGTCCAATTGATTTAAAAAATAAATACCACTTGATACTTCATAGTCAAATTTAATGAAAATCAATCAAAACTGATATTTATTTATTTATTTAATTCAAACAAATAAAGGGACATCCATTTCAACTTGGACTTTAGGCAGTTGTTTCAACTGTGTAAATATAATTTAGTAAATATAATAATAAAATAGACAGAACCAACATCAAAATGGCTCTTTTGTGCAGTCGGCGGTCCACAAAAATACAAAGAAAATCATTTGAAAAAGGGAAAAAAATCTTCTTTATAATTTAATATATTAGTTAATTAGCATGTGTTAATTTGGATTCATTCTAGGGAAAATCTTTGTTTTCTTGAAGAATTATACTAAAAAATTGGTATTCAAGATTAATATATCTTGAGTTTAAGATTTAGTAAGATAAAATCAAAATTTTATTTAAAGTGTTATTTTTCGAACAATATTAAAAAATTTAATTATATATAAAAGAATATCAATTATATATTAATTTTATATAGAAATTATATAAAAATACAAGTTTTAAATAATTTTAGAGTGACAATTAATACTCAAATGATCAATGTGTCTTTTGTCCATAATCTTGTGTATGAAAAAACTCTTGCTTAAAATCTCATCTACCATAATTAAATGTATGATATAAATAATATGTCGATGTGAATTAATTAATATAAATTATAAAAAAAATGGTCTTCAATTTTCCATGGGTGTTTGATTGTCGAATAAAATAAAAATTAATCCCTTATACCAACAGTAATGACTTGAAGATTTGATATTTATTTAATTTAATTTAATTTCTAGGTACTAGTGACATGGGAGTAGACATATTACTGTGGACCCAAATTAAAATTAAATAATAATATATTAAGATTAGATTCAATCAACAACAAATCTCTATCCAGAATGTGATTTTGTTTATTTGGTTATGCAATGGCATGATTATATTACATTATAATTCAAAGTTGAAAATTAAGATGTGAACTCGTGAGGTATTTTTTTTTATTATTTTTGATCAAGATAACAAGCAAACCTAGAGGGTTGGATTGGGTGGATATTATATTGAAAAAAAAAATATATTTATGAATTTATTATAAAAAAATATTTTTGAATTTATAATATTTTAAATAATGTTGTTTAAAATCAGAAGGTTTGAATTTCATCATAAAAACTCTAAATTTAATATTAGAAAAATAAGATGAAATACAAGTCACAAGTCTTATTTTTTATGAAGTTGGAATACAACCCCAAGTCTTCATAATTTTTTAATATTGAAATTAGAAACTTAAAAAAATGTTATTCAAAGTATTATAAATTTAAAAATATTTTTCTATTATAATATTTTTAAAAATATTTTTTAACCATAATATACAAATTTACCTTTTTTAATCAACTAAAATATTACGATAGTATTTGTTATAGAGTATACTCTTAACCATTAAATCGTTTAATCACTATACTAACATTAATGATATTGAAACCCGTAACTTTCAAGAATAATAACCGTTACCTTAACTATTACGTAACTTAAAAACATTACATTAACTTAAGCTTATAAAATTTTCTTTTGCGCTAAGGACATTACACAAATGATGAGCATTATTCATTTTGTCACTTTCACCATCATGCAGGTATTCCTTCACTAGTTAAAAACTCCACCTCACAGACATCATCAAACTCGAAAATATCTCATATTACAATTTATATTCATATATTATATTATAATTTTAAAATAGTTTAGAGTTAACTATAATGTAATATTTTTCGGCAATATATACATTATAAATAATGTGATTAAATCTGAGTCTCTTAAAATAAATATTATTTGTTTTTTTATTTTTATCGAGATTGCTTGTTGAGATCATATCATACATAATCTATCATGTTCATATCATTATTATTCATGTAGCACTTCCCATATATCATTTCATGTATCTTATAACATAAAATTTCGAACGATTTGATCAAATCAAATTTAATTATATGTATAAAATATTTTAAATCGTATGATATGTCAGTTATATCTGATATATATAATTTGGATTAAGATTAAATTGATATAAATATAAATTATAAGGATTAAAAGTATTATATCAAACTTTTTTGAATGTGGGTTTGTATTAGACCGGATCATAACTTTAATAATTGATTGATCTAATTATAAGTTTTAATAATTGAATGATCTAATTATAAGTTTTAACAATTGAGTGACTTAATCATACTTTTACTAATAATTGACTGACCTTCGATGTAATTTGCCAGCACTCGATAACTTGAAGAAATCGTGATTCGCCACGAATCGTTAAACAGGGAACAAAATCACAAGGGAATTTAACCAGCATTTTCAAAGAGTTAATAATGGCGGAGAAAGCTGTTAAGCTTCGGTGCCAGCGAATCGGCTGCAACGCTACGTTCACCGAAGACGATAACCCCGAGGGTTCCTGCTCTTTCCACGATTCGGTATTCATCCATTCCTTCAATTTCCCGTTTTTAGTCTATATTTCACTTTTTTGTTTCTCGCAGTCTATGGTTGAGTTTTTAATTTCGCTGGATTACATGGATTTAATCAAATTACATTCAGTATTGAGCAGTTAATTGGAATGCCCAAATCAAAATTACATATGTATTCTACTCTGTTAACTAGTATTTAGTTTTGAAACTCAGCAATTTGAATTTCTCCTCTTCTGTTATATTTTGAAATTAGATTTAAATTGGTTAAAATACTAAAAAAAACTAGACTACTTTACTTTATTATGCTTTGATTTGTGCCAAATTAGCTGCTATACTAATAATTTGGGTGTTGCCGAAATGGAGGTATAAATTTTCATAGTCTTTTTATTAATATCCTGATCTTTGACTTATTTTGCTTGCATAGTTTACTGTTGCAATATGATAGTCTTACCATCTATTATCTTCACATTTTGAATTTAATGTATTCTTAAAAAAATTCAAAGTTAACCTTAGATTTGGTTAATTTAGTATTTGATTTTCCTTCCCATTTATTCTTATGATAAAATCATGAGGGTTTCTATTTTCAGGTTATAAATTTGTACAAAATTGTTTTACCTCCCTCCCTTGCAGTTTAAAAAATATATCTTGGATTTATGTGGCATGTTTTTTATAATACTTGACATTTCTTTAACAGTGATTATGATCAGCTTAATCATAGACAATAATGACTTAGCAGTGCTTGTCATGGTTAGATATGGATTTCGGAACGTTATTACATCTTGTGAATCATTATGTTGTTTTTTGTCTTGCATGTTGGCTGATTCCTCTGCATGGGTGAATTTATGCAAATAGGGTGTAAGTATAAATTTATTAAAACATTTTTTTTTATTCTTTGAAATATCTTTTGTATCATCAGTTTGAGCTGATACGGAAAACATAAATTCTTTTTCCAGCCTATATTTCATGATGGAACAAAAGAATGGAGCTGTTGCAAAAAAGAAGCCATGATTTTAGCTTATTCCTAGAAATTCCTGGGTATCTCTCTTAATTCTTTTAGGTCTTGTACTATTATTTGTACTGCTTTTCTGAGTAGATAATATAGAGGAGGATTGAATGTTTGGGATGCTCTATTCTATGGAGAAGGAAGTTCACTGCTTGATAAATTTAATAGTTCATTTGCATCTAGTCAGTGTATATTTTTTTTAATGCAGATGTAAGACAGGTAAGCACACAACGGAGAAGCCTTTGTTGAATAAGCCAGCTGCTAAGACGATTCGAACTCCTAGTCCTGTTGTTACACTTTCCACCAGTGCAACATCAAAAGAATCTTGCTCTAGGTGCTCTCAGGGTTTCTTTTGTTCTGATCATGGTATGACACAGTTCTTTCTCGTGCTATTTTTCTAGACTAAAAAAATCATGTTATTAGCTATATTTAAAAACTAAAAAGAAAAAAAATTGCCATTTTGGTCTCTCGAAATGAATGTTATCTTAAATAGAGCACAATGGCACATTATAGTCTTAGTGCAGAAAAGTTCAACGTATTCTTTTATGGGTATTCCTTTCCTTTGGTCAATGTATTTACATCATGCCTCAAGTGGGTTAAATGAAATTTTAAGTGCATCAATCATCCAAAAAAAATGTGCATCATTGTTTCCTTATCTGGGTATGCTGTTTGTCTTGAGAAATTGACTCTTCTTTTGGTTATCTCATGAAATTAAATAATTTAGTTTCTCTTTGTTTTTTATATCTTCCAACATTTTTTTGTGTAAAACAAAAAATGCCAGAAAAGGAAAATTATTGGAGTCAGTTTTATATTATATAGATGAAATTGTACTTTTAACATAGTATGCTGACTGCTTTGAGGTTTATATTTTGCAAGAGCTAAGTTTGATATCCGAATATTACGTGTGTCTTAGAATTCAAAATACTATCATATATAGAGCTGAAGTTCTCTACTTTGTAGGTTCACAACCCAAAGTACAGAACCCCAACCCAGCTGCACCGTCAAATAGCGGTGCAGATGTCAAGGAATCTTCTCCTCCACCCAAGAAGATAGTTGATATAAACCAGCCTCAGACATGCAGAAATAAAGGATGTGGTAAAGTTTTCAAAGAAATTGATAACCACGAGTCTGCATGCAGTTATCATCCCGGACCTGCTGTTTTCCATGATCGAGTGAGAGGGGTATGCTATATAATCCTTCTTTATGACTAAATGTTGCAACTTAAAACAATATTTTAAACATTCTTAATTATCCTTTTCCATTTTTACCATCCATCATTCATTCTTGTCTCTTTACAGTGGAAATGCTGCGACATATATGTAAAGGAATTTGATGAGTTAATGGCCATTCCACCATGCAAGAAGGGGTGGCACGACGCTGATCCATTGCCTTAGACCATAAGTATGAGGATTGAGTTCCTGTCATCTTAAAGAGGTTTCTTTTATCATTTTTTCCTTTATTTTTCTATTTTTGAAGCCGCTCTCCGATTACTTACAGCAACTGTAATCTAGGATATGCATCATCTATGCATTGGAAATGTTCTTTTTGCACTCATCTCACAACTTAAACGTTTGAGACTATTTCTAGTTGAATTGTTTTATATGAACATGGTATACGAAATGTAAAATCGGATTGTTGATGTCAACCACCCGAAATTCAAATAGTTTCCGATGTGTTCAGGATGAGTTTTGAGAAACTTATAGGAGTATGATATCTATTTTCTTCTGCAAATTATCTATTCAGCCGCTCCCTCTGTATTGTCCACACAAGACACAGTATACACTAGTGAGAATTCCATGTTTTGTTGCATTGTTCCGATTGCCGTTGGCTTAGCAGTAATTTACGAGTCTCTATCCTAAATGGTGAAAAGAACGGTTGTTGTTTTTAGAGGTCATGGGTTCGAGCACCAAGGATGCTAGCAGAGTGATTGAACGATCAATGTCAGATGGTGAAGATTATGTTCTATAATAGATATTATTGTAATTGCTATTAGTTAATTTAAAAAAAATATACAGTAAAAACATTTTAACTCGATAGATTGAAAAAATAAATTACAAAAAAGTTAATTTTTAAATATAATAATATTGTTGTTGTCAAAAAATATAATTATATTGTTTTGGTAATTATAAATGTTATTTTAAAAAAAGAAGTTAAAGTTTTAATTTTACTACAAATATGTTATATTGTTATAGTTAATTTGGATAAAAAAAAAAAGGAAATTTAAATATTTCATTTTTTAGTTAAAAAATTGGCTTTAAATGCACTTGAAACATAAAATCATGTATAAAAAAAATAAAGTTTACGATATATTTCACATTAAATAATAAATAATTTTATAATTCATTAATTGGTCAAGTAATGCTTCAGAATGAGTGAATGATTCATTCTTTTTAACACTTGTATCGAATAATTATCCTATAAATTAATACTGAAAGAGTTGAATACATGAATTCCAGAAATGAGAGTTCAGCATCAGCTTTACCAGTTTGCTTAAACATAAGACCTACACAAAGATACAGGGATTCATGGTGTACAGTTTATGCTCTTTTGCAACCCTTTCTTCTTTCTTTTTCTCATTTCATGGAGACCATGACAAAAGCTATAAAAATTCTCAGGACTGATATACATTGCTAGTGTTTAACAAAATCTTTCTTTTCTTTCCGAGGAATAAATATCATTCAATTATTTAGAAACAAGGATCTGCTCTTGTCAACAAAAACTTGCTTGCCGTTTGCCCGCTTTTGTACAGCGAGAAGGTGGTGATGACCAAAATTACTGAGGGACTTCAGACTACTTCCAATCTCAAACTCCTGTGACAAAAAGTTCCAGCAAAATAAACGAAGATCAGAAGGTTATTCGTGTTCTTAAACGACAGATTCATTCATTTATCCTCTATATGCATCAAAATGTGTATATATAGATGTTTGAAGGAGTGATGAAGAGAGATGATTTGGCTTCAACCATAAATCAGAAAACCTGGGTTAATGGCCAAATTCAAGACTACCATGTTCATTTCGAGCATTATATATGGTTCTCTTGCACAAGAATGTAGCATATTCCCTCTCATTTCTTTGACTAACCAAGATTTTCATTTTGTTTCTGGTTATGACTAAATCTATACATGGTCAGATTGGAAGGTCTTAGGCAAGTGAACAAATATTTATATGGATTCAATTCTTGAATTTCCTACAGGGTAAAATATGCTATACCTACTAATGTTATTTTGTCGCCCAATTCCAATAATCTTTTCTCCTCTACACTGGTACTGCATCCTTCTACTCCTTTGCAAATGTTCTTTGACCACTTCCATGATCTACAAATTGAACATTTTATATTCAATTTAATGAAGGGATCAGGAGGAAGATGTGTCAAATTACTTCAATTCTGTGATCTAGTGGGTGCATATAAACATCGTTCAATATACCTGACGCTGCAGAAGTAAAGTACCTGGCTCATTCTCTTTCAATGCCTTAATTCAACAAGTGGAAGAACTTGATAAGAATACAATTTATAAACATGTTTTAGGTTCCGGGAAAAAAAATGAGCAACCAACCTCAGATATAGCCATTTTATCTTCAGAGTTTTCACCAGAATGGTGTTCAGATGACAGTGAGAGCTGGATATAAATGCAAGTGAGCAGCGAAGTATTATCAAACCCAAATGAAGAGCATATTGAGAAAATCAAATAAGGATGATTAAGGTGTGAACTATTCAGAAATTTTTTTTAGGTGGTGCATTTCAGGCTAAAGGTTGTTGCTGAATAAACATTGGAAAAAGTAAGATGTAATACCTTGTTTAATTGTTCTACTGGTGGTTCATCTGAAAGCCTCGTGATGGCAGTTGTTTGGTTCATATTCTTGAAGACAGCATTTGCACCTTTACTAGAAGTTACCTGAAAAGCCAACAAAATGATTCCCCATGCAATATTTATTTTTAATAAAATATCTGTAGAACAAGACAGAAACGGTATATTCGAGCAACCTTCTTATTAGATTTGTTAACAGCTTCATATTTCTCCTCCTTTAATGAATTCATAGACTTGAAGCTATGCAAAAAAGCAAAAGGAAAAGAACATCAAGAGATGGAAGGAATGCGAAAGCTTCAAAGAAGAAAAAACTGAGTGAAGCTAAAAGCTAAAGTAACATTACCTTCTAAGGCCTGTGTTTGCATTTCTTGAAGTTGACACATACATATCTACTTTCATTGCCTGCAAAGAGGATATTATTAACTCTCAACTCCCAACAACTAAAAGAAGTAATTACATTTAGAATACAAATAGGATGAAAACTTGATAGAACACTTCAAAATAATACGAGAGCTGTATATATATAAAATTTTAAATAACCCACATTATTATATGCATGCTGCTTGGCTCTCTCAGATGTCCTCAGATGAAACACCTAAAGCAATGAACAAAGTATAATTTGTGTCAGAAAGTTATCCAGAAAGGGATCATGCAGGAAATTTATCAAGAAAAGCAATAATAAGAGGAGAAAAACAAGTAAGTCTCTGTGGTTATCAAACACCTGAAACTCCGGTGGTTGAGGCAGGCTTTTCTTGGGAAGGGGCATTGAAGGAGCCTCAAGAATCTATCAAGTTAAAATAAAATATTGAGATTACACAATCAACATCAAAGATACTAGAAATTCTAGAAAAAAATCAACTAAAAATATATTTTTAGGTCTGAAAGTACAAACTTTTTTGTTTAAGGGGAGCGCTTTAAACAAATGAACATTTGATTTTGCATTTTCATCTGACTCTGCCTTGTCTTTAGACCTGAAATTGTCAACGTCCGCTATCAGCTTTCAAGCAGAGCGCAAAATCTTAAATCTCAAGACGAATGACAGAAAAAACGATAGAAAATCAATTATACCTGTGTCTCTGGGCCCTTCTTGCTGTTTGTAGTTCTGGTTCTCTTGGAATTGTGACTTTAGGTTTAGTCAGAATACCATCAAGGAATTGGACCTGTAAAACAAACTCAATTTTTTTTAGAAATCTGACACTGCTAATCATTATTACAGATTTATTGTCCCTGAAAACACGCACACATGGTGATGTTGCATTTAAATAAGCCGTAGGTAGTTAGTAACAAAAGAAAAATACAATTGATATTAGTCTAACAAAAAATTCTCTTAGTTGTGCATCTTACCGTTTTTGGCTTCTTGTGCACAAACTGAGACTGATGCTTCAAATGGGCCACCTGCTTTGCAAAAAATAGAATTATTGAACATCCTCTTAGGCCAAATCCAACAATTAGAAAACAATTTTCAACTATAGGTGAAGTTTCAAATAAAACCAAAAATAACAGTAAAGTAACATGCAACAACAAACAAAAACAAAGCAAAAACAGAGCTGTATGCCTTCATACAAACAACTAAGAGGTAAAAGGAGGGGGATAGCAATATCATAAGCCGAATTACAGCTTGGGTTACAATATACTCTTGGCCGTAAGTGTATATTGCTTCCTCAGAATCCCCACCACTTAAAAACTGACCATTCAGATTATTTCCATTTTCAACATCACATGGAAAATTTTAGGAGGAAAATTCAGACATTCTCACATGTGAATAATAATGATTGGTCTGGTTCCATAAACTCAGAGACCATTTCAACCACAATACAGGTAAACAAGGTCCAATCTTATATAAGATAAAGAAAAGTGACAGCACCTTGCATAAGTAACCAGTTTCCAGCTTCTGTCTTTTGGTAGCATTGTTTCCATTTAAGGAAGGACTCTTATTGAAACTGTCTGCAGAGTTTTGCAAGCTGTGTAGTAAAGGAACCAACAAGTTAAAACCTTTTAATTTATAATGACTCCAATAGAGAATTAACCCTTGAATTTGGGGCCAAAATCCATATTAAACCAAAGTTCTAACTACCAATGTCTGCATATAATGATATGCAACAATAGTAGAGTAACACCTTTTCTGAAGATGATTGGAAAGAACCGCTCGAGATTGGTTTTGTTTCGCCAAGTAAATTGCTGTAGGTTTCATCAATGTTGAACTCCTTGACAGAGATGCCTTGACCCGAGAATCAGTCTTATCCCGAGATTACCTTCACAGCACCTATTACATGTTTCTGATCCACAAATAAAATGAGGGCGGAGAACATTAGTACGTTACATTAGTACAAATGAAATCGGCCAAATCAAACCACCAATTATAAACTACCATCCTAAATCCTAATTTTAAAAAAAAAGATGAAAAAAACCATGAATATACCACCATTATATTCATCATATTCTGTTGAGTCCTGGCTGAATTCTCCACCCTCATTTATGTCACTTCTCCATTTCAACTTTATTACAAAAGCTGAAAATTAAAATATATTTATAAGGTTACCAGAAGAATTGCAATAAAAAAAGGTTGTGATAACATAATGATCCGATCATAAAAAAACACATGAAAAGGCTTACGCGAAGAAGGATAGCTTCCAGCTGATTCGAACCAGAGTTCAGCTTCTTTAGCCTCCCAATCAGTTTCTGTGCAACTGAAATCATAGCATTGAGGTGCATCAAACTCGTAATCTATATCAAAACATTGACCAACCTCAATCGATTGTTCGATGGAATAAAACTGTTCCTCCATTACTTGACCGATTTCAAAAACCGTTCTTTTCTTCTTCTTTGTGTGTATGTATGTTCCACCCCCAAATCTTCTCTGCAAAAACCACGGCACTTAAAACACCCACAGTGAATGACCCAAAGAAAAAAAAAAAGGAAAACCCACAATTCAAACATTCATTTTAATTAATTTTTTTCGTGCAATCTTTTTTTACCTAATCTCGAGATATTTTTATTTCCTATTCCGCGTCTCTTTCCTTTTAAAACTGGGGCGATAACCGGTAAAGAAGAAACCGTCGTGAAATTGCGAAACCAGTATCTCTCTCTCTCTCGATTCTCGAACTTGTTCCAAAAATTGAGAGAGAAAGTTCATAAAAGTTTCAAATTTCCATTGAATTTGGTCTTTCCCCCCTTCTCTCTGTGTGAGAGCAAACTAGGAAACAAGGAAAAAAAAAAGAAAGAAAGAAATTGATTGAATGAATGAGTGAAACCCTAGTTTTGTAAGAAGAAGGATGGGGGGTTAATTTGTTACGATCCAAAATTACTTCATTGTAGCGAAGGGAAGAGCGAGATTATCGGCAGATGAACGAAGGAGAGGATGGAATGGAAGAAACGCGGGAAAATCAAACGAATGTCCTTACTATAGAAATAATGTTATCAATCGAGTGGGGGGAGTGGGGGAGTCGCCTGTAATCGAAATTCTTATAAAAATTATAAAAAATTTAGTATCAATATTAATATATATGGAATTTAAAAATATTAAAAGTATAAAAATTTTATTATATTTTAAAAATATTAAAAAATATAAAAATTTTGGTATATACTAAAAAATTAATACTAACTTTTTTTATAAATTTTATAAAATTTAGATTATGTATCTTTTTAACCTCATTTTTAAGCATCTCATGTTAGAAAAACTCACTAGATTTGTCATATTGTTCCAATTACTTGTGGCATAATACCAAACATAAGCTTTTTTGTATTTTAATTTTAAGATTTATTAATCGATCGATTAGTAATAGATATTTATATTATTTTATTTAAATTCAAATCTATTTTATTTAAATTCAAATCCTATTATGTCTGTTAGATATAATTAACTTTTTACTTAATCAAAAAATAATGTCATTTTGATTATTATTTTTTAAATGTATTTTGGTCTTCACTAATTATTTTATTTTTTAACGCTTCGACCATCAATGTTTTAATTTATATTAAAATAATCTTTTATAAATAAAATTTTATTTTTAAATAAAAATCAATCATTAATAATAAAAAATACTCTTATTAATTATGATATAAATTATGTACATATCCCTCCCTCAATGGTTATCAAGGCAAATTTTGATGCTAGCTACTCCAAGGAGAGACTTGAAGGACGCTCAGGGGTAGTGGTTCGCGACAGTCTGGGCCAAGTCCTGCGCGTCTCTTGTCGAAAGACTGTGAATGCAACCTCAAATTTCGCGGCCGAAGCAGTGGCAGCAATTCGAGTTCAACCTCGACCTGGGTTTTACCAAAGCAATAGTTGTAGGTGATTCCCTTGCAGTGATAAAGAAATTGCAGAGTAAAGAATCAGACTTACCAAAGTAATATGCCCACGAGTTCATCTCTGCCCTCCTGAAGGGGTTAGTGTTAGCTGATTATGATGTTTAAAGAAGCATTTTTGTGTCTTACAATGTTGCTATTAACTACCATAACATGGACTGTGTAGGCTGTAGGGGAGGTAAACATTATCTCAAACAAAGACTTACATTAAAATATCCAAAAGAAAAACAATCTTTAGGTTACAAACATGAATCTTAATTCCAAAAGAAAAACACCCATTTCCTCGAGATTGATCCAAGCTAATAGTGTGATTGATTGCGATGAAACGTTTCTCAGCAACAAACTAAAACTCTATGATGTCCAAAACGAAAAAGAGAGGCACGTTTATGAATCTGCAATGGTGACTTCTACCTCAACACCAGGTTCAATGGTGATAGATGTAATCTGCTTGACCACATCAGGGGAGCTGAATAGGTCAATAACTCGTTTGTGAACACGGAGCTCGAATCGATCCCATGTGTTTGTCCCTGCAAAGCACACAAATAATTATGTAGATTTTTCGAACAAATTACTCGTGTTACATGATGCACTTAGCAATTAGCATACTTGACCAGATCAGCTTACATGTCAAAACCCTAGCTATAACCAACATAGATGATCAAAAACATAGTTAAAAGGTAAACCAATGAGCATCCAAATAAAAGGTAAACATATAGAAACTCCATTTATGAGGCCAAACAATACAATAAGCAACCAAGTAGCTCATACAATCTAAGCTTCCATTACCAACAAATTCAAGCACATCGAACCATTTATGACAAAATGGATAGCTACATTATTCAAAAGGTAGAAGACAGGTAAAGCATCCACACTATCAACTATCATCAAATATGTTAACTCGGTATTGAATGAGTTTCAGAATAGGTACGTGTCCAACAAAGGTAAGTTCAAACTTTGTCTACCCTTTTCCATGTATTTAGAGGGTTCTTGAAGGGTCATATCTCTACAGCAGTGTTCAAATGTGTCTAACACGAGTACTAGACATAGATACTTAGAGGAAAATAGTCCGGGAAAAATAAATACTAAAGTCAGTCAGGTGCAAGGCAAGTAAATACCTTCACCACAGGGAGACTTCCTGGTGGTAATGTGAAGAACCTTAGTGGGCATTCTTACCGGTCCCTTGACCCTCAGTCTCTTGTCCTTCGCACCACGGACCAAATCAACACAAACTACCAATCAAACAGAAACACGTTAGTGTGATTAGACTAACAAATTCTATGTGAACCAATCAAAATCATAAAATCATCCGAATAAAAGTACTGTGCCATGATTACAAATGAAACCATACTAGTTTCTTTAAACGAAAAATAGCACCTTTTTCTAGGTTTTTGAAATTCTTAGAGGAGAGAGTGATCCTGATCTTGTGAATCTGCTCTAGGGTCTCTTCCAAACCCGGCTTGGTAGGCTTCATAGCAGCATACGCCATTGCTATTAAACTGAACTTCAGCTTCTGGTCCAGAACAATGAATTACAACAAACAAAAATTCCTCGACACGAATTAATTCACAAAAAGTTCAAAATCTTAAAACTACGGGTAAGAATCACAACGAGAAATTCAATCATTAGATTCTCACATCACTTAAAAAGCTCAAAAGCTATAATTATCCAAGATAAACAATCTAATATGCAACAAATATCCTTTTCCAAAACAAATCGAAGAAATGGAAGATGCGATTGGAAAAACATAAAGTGGAGTAGCACAACAACGAAAACCCAGAATAAAGAAAAATCTGAGCCACCATTACAATGCAACACTTTACATATACACATCAAACATACGCAGAAAAATGAGAGGGAAACCTGGAAGAAATCGTAGCCGCCGCCTCTCCTGCTTTTTTCGCTAAATGATGGGGGTTTTCTTTTGACTGCTAAGCTTTCTTATTAGGGTTAGGAATTTTGACGGATGGAAATGTTCCACGGGTCGGGTCTGCTGATACTTGACCCAAAACGAGACCATTCAAGTATTATTATGAACATGGTCTTTTGGGGCAATATTATATTTCACCATCCAAGTCGTTTTAATTTCATAAATATTATATTTTTTAACAATAATAATAAAGTCCTTTTTCGTTAAAATTTGAATATGACACCGACCCTTAACTGCATCCGGGACCAATTACCATATACAATAAATATTATATATATGTAGGAACCAGAATACGAAATTATAAAAATAAAAAATATGTAAATAAATATACTGTTTTTTTTTAATAATGAATATTCGACCGTAAATAACACGCTAAAACTTAATGCATATATAAAAGTATAATTAAATCTCTCACTCTCACCACCCTAAAGTTTTGTTTCCTTTTTTGGAAATTTATTCGAGTGGGACCCAATTTTCTTTAATCTGGACCCACTTAATACATAAACAGAGAAAGTACCTAAAAGTAAAAATCTCATAAATAAAATTACTTAAACGTAAACCCTTTTTCAGACAGAGATTAAAAAGGCGGGAGAGGGTAAATTATTAATTAATTACTGTCTTAACATTTATGTGAAGAGAAGCCCACTCGATTATTAGCCAAATCGAAGCTGACACGTGTTCCTTGCTGCTGCACGTTCCCGATAATTGACATAGACGACGTCGTTGGGGCAAACGCGAAGCAATACGTCCCCGATGAGTCCACTGGGATCAGATAATTATTAGCGGGTAAATCCATTGATTTCCCACCGCCGAAACGAAACGACACCGTTGGTACCTTCACGCTGCTCCTCGAGGATAGGTTGTAACATGTGTCGAACAACGCCACCCCGCTCGCCGTCGGCAAGTCCTTTGTCAGTTTCACGAACGAGTCTCGGAGCGCGTTGTACGCCTTAGTTTGCAGCCGGGTTATGGCGGTCCCGCAGTCTATGATAACACCACCGTCCCCCGAGTCGTCCTTGTGGAAGAGGCTGGGGGAGATTTTAACCGGTTTGCCACCTACACTGAACCCGGTAAGACCGATGTAATAAAACGTATCGATCTTTCTGCTCTTCATCAACGGAGCGACCACCGCGTCGGCCGGTAAGCCCGAGTTGAATTCCAAAGTCGACGAACCGGTCGAGTCACGATCCACTAAACAGTAAGAAAACGACGTCGCTTTCATCTGCGAAGTAAAAGACATGGATCCACCGCCGAGTCCAAGCAACCCGGCAGCTCCAACAAACAAGCCTTCATTATCATGGCCACAACCCAAAGCGACGCGTTTGATTCTCCCGGAGTTACCCAACCACACTGTTTCGGTGACGAACTCGCCGACAGTGTAAGACCCATCTCCGTACGAGACTTGGTACAGGCATTTCTCGCTACGGCAAACGGAAACATCAAGAGAAGTACATTGCCTCGAGTCGCAAGTAACCGGAGTGTAAGTAGAGGATTCGGATGGGTTAAAAATCGGGTCGGATTGTTGGTAACAGTCTGCACAGGGTTCACATTGGATCCAGCTAATATCACTCCCAGTATCGAGAACCATGTAGTATTGTTTAGCCGGGCTACCGATTCCGACTCGGGTGAAATACTCTCCACTCCCTTGGCTTGTCCCGGAAAAAATCGGGGTAGAAAGCGCCTGAGCTTGGATCTTGGTCGGCATCGGCTTCACCTCAGATTTCCTGCCTCCATTAAGGGCAAAGAGGAGTTTGGTAGTGAGTGAGTCGACTCGGGAAGAGTCACGCTCGAGTCGGGATAGCACAAGGCTTTTGTAATCAGTGTGGTGTGTTTTCTGTACAGATCCCCGAGAGTGAAGTGGAACAGAGAAAACAGAAGAGTTTAAGAAAATGGGTTGGCTTTGGAAAGGTTCTACAGATTGTGGATCGAATGAAAGAATATGTTGAGTCTGTTGAAGAGATAAAGCGACATTGAGGGTGGAGGTCGCCGGAGGGCGACGAGCGAGAGTGGAAATGAAGAGCAAACAGAAGAGGAGAAGGAAATGGACAGAGGAAGCAGAAGCCATGTTTGGGGAAGGAGGGGTGGGGGAGAAGGTGTTTTTAATAAGGAAAAGATGAATGTCACGTCAAGCTTGTTGGGATACTTTAAAGTGAAAAGCAAATAGCGGAGGCTGAGACGGAGGAGCTTTAAACCTACCTTGCCTTTGCTTTCCTCTTTCTTCGTCCATAAAACAAAAACAGAACGATGCTTAGGGACGTAGTCACGTTGATTAAGCCTTTACCCCATTTCTGGATTTATTCGCTCCGACTCCTTCATTCATCGGATCTCTTAAATGGATTATCCATCCGGTTCCAAGATTTTTTTAGCGGTTCATATCGGGTTTTATTATTATTATTATTATTGACAAATGTTACTGAATTTTTATTAAATCTATAAAAATTATAATTATATCGCCTTGAAAAAATAAAAAATTGGATTAAACAATACAAACATTTTACAACCCAAAAAATAGAGAAAATAAAATTTGTATGGAATTAAGCATACCAATAAAATTCAGAAGCTTCTTAAATCTCCTTGTCTCTATCCAAACAAGACGCATAAAAAAGGAAGGAGTTGTAGACGATCCAAACTGTCATGTAATAAGCATCGTTACCCAAAACTGATTTCATCGGCAAACAACCATCAAACGGAGTGGGGATGTAACTTTTTGAGAGACCATCGACAAAAATATAAATCAGAAACTAGCGTCGATTGAATCAAACCACAAGAGCAGATAAATCAAACCATCGACAAACAACAATCGATTGCTAGGGTATGCTACGACGTGCCACAAGAGCAGATGAATCAAACTACAAAACGAAAACATGTCACAAAGACAGAAGAAAACGTGTCATATTGACAGAAAAATCATGCTATAAAAGCAGAGATTCTTATTAAAATTGAAAATAAAAATAATAGATTTATAGATCCGATGGTCGACAACCAATACTAAAATTGATTTTTAACCACCGATCAAAGGGATAGATCAAAATGAAAAACGATTAAAAACAAACAAAAAAAATTTGAAGAAATGAGAGAACGGCTAGAGTTTTATTATTATTATTATTATTATTTTTTTTAAGATTACAAGTAAATTTTGATTATTAATACTAACTTAAGACATCAAGATTCTTTGATTAATAATACATTGACGATTAAATATTTATTACCGATTTATAATTTCACATTTTCAATGTAAATAAAATTTGGGCCAAATTTTTATGCAGGCTTAAGTTATTGGATCAGATTGGATGATTAAAAAAGGCTGAAATGTGTGTTAAGATTGAATTGGACTTGCCTAAGGATCCTAAAGATTTGCTGGGGATATATGGTTCAGACAGAAAGAGTTAAACACGTAGGAATGTCTAATAGATATCATGTCACATGTTATGCAAGAAAAATAGTGTAGATTTAGCAACGTAAACTCGTGGTATGTCTAAAACCTATCATCTAAGGAAATATTAAATAATAAAGATGAACTTTTTAATTAACTGGTCAAATATGCTTGTTCAACTGTAATAAAATTTTTAATTTAAAATTTTGAGATAAACTCTAATTCTCATTGTTTGAGCTTCGTTTAGCTCGAGTACCACTTAAACACTAATCATGGTCAACACATTTATCAAAAAAATGAACGACTAAATTAAAATTAGAAAATACTAAAATTTTCTACTGACATCTCCCAGCTCAAGATTTAAAGCTTGGTCTTACTATCCCTTCCCATCGAAAAATTCAACTCTTGGTTGTTCGAGTGCAATAGCTATATGTCACAGGGTTATTACTCTCTTCTCAAAAAATATATTTAGTAAGATGTACAGCGCCACCGTTTATATATCCTAAGATCTCACTTTTCTTTTTCGATGTGAAATTAATTCTCCTTACCTCTTTTCCAATGTGACATATACATATAACTATACAATACGACAAGCGTGAGTACAGTTTCGTCTTTTCTCTCCACAAGAGCTGGTTCCTAAGATGTTACTCCTGAGAATCCAGTTTTGTTGTGTTTCTTTTGTTCACTTGTTTGGTTGGGGCATCAGACTACAGTTGAACAACATGCCTCACATGATTGGTCAAAAAGATAAGGTTAACAAGATAACAAAGTAATACCATCTTAATCAGTTAAGACGACGTTAAATTTAACCTTGATAAAATAAGAAAACTGCTAAATATACCACATAATTATTTTATAAAAATATTAAAGATATAAGATAATTAACCGGTTAATTCCCATTACTGACAATAGATACCTTAGAAATTCATTCTCCAAAAGATTTGAATGAAAATCCTTCTGATATCGACACGTGGCATTCGGACAACATTCAATGGCAATGTGAAATGGAACCAAAATTGAAAACGTGGCATCGACATACCACTAAAACAATGATCAGATGAGGATTATAAGATAGATATTGCACACATGAAATCAAAATGCCTCCTACCACGTGCATAATTTTAATTGTAGTATAATTTGGCTGTTATGAGTCAGAAATGTTCATAAATTCACTATATAGTTACTTCCTTTTCCCTTGACCAATCATCTTACATTGCATGATAAACAAAACAAAGGGTTCATGGTCATTATTTTATGTGTCGACCACCACCACCATCGCTACCGTCACCGTCACCGCCCTTTCCCCTTCCCCATAGTTGAGGTGACATAGAAAGCCACTTTGGGATCAACCATTAGGTTTGAAGCTTTAGTATTTGAGTGAGGGAAATAAAGATATGAAAAGCATTGTTGAAGAAGATTTCATTGCCATTATTTTGTAAAAGTTTGGCGAGAAACATGACTAGCTAACAACCCTTCCCATCTCATCCATTTCCTATAGACATTTGTAGTCAGCCCCCACTATACTTGGATCCTTGAACTTGACCTCCATTTGCTTATCAACTCCACCTAATATGTGACCCTAAATCTTAAAGGCAAAGACATGAAATCTATCCATTTGTGGGACCCTTATGTTTGAGACTTTTTCTTCTCTCACTTGATATCATTACCTTCTTATCTTCATTTCGAATGTTTTATTTATTGAATTGTGCATAATATAAAATTAGACAATCAATAGATTATACTCTGACATAACTCGCACAAAATCGTTACTCTCTTCAAAACGTGACACATGCTCCTATAGATAAGCCAAGGACTTGGTCAAAAGAGGGTCAAATAAGAAAGATTATGGTCGGGAAAGAGTGATAAAAGTGGGTTTAATAAGCTCTTAATTTTGATTCAACAAATGTTGGAGAACCCACATTGCACCACCCTCTTGTGGGCAAGGCGTGACCCATTTCAAGCTGTCGTCCTCCATGCTGTTGCATTCCCCAGCTTCCTTCGTGCACTACATTTGCCCATTTTTCTCTTTTTTATTTCTCACTAGACAAAACAAAATATAGTTATAAAAATATATATACAAAGTTTATGTAAATTATTATCTTTACGTGCTTGTCAAATTTATAGATTATAGGTTTATTTTAGGTTTTAGGGTTTAGAACGTAAGATTTAAAGTTAAAGTTTAATGTTTTAGTATTTGAATTTTAAATTTTAAAAAATGAATATTGTATAAAAAATTTATGCGGAATGCGTATTAAAATATAATACTGAGTTGCCAACATCGATTAGATTCTGAGCTTTGTGTTCTTATATATCTTGTGAGTTTAGGGTTTATTTTTTTGTTCATGTCTCAGTCCAATTGACATTGGCTTCATTGCATCGTGATCTCAGTGTTTTCATGGGACATACCCTCCAAACTGTTGGTGCCCGAAAGGATTAGGACATTCTGATTTCTTACCGACAAGTGAGATTTTTATAACAACTTGCTCCTAATTATATGTTGTGTTCTTGGTTTTATATGCCATGGATGATCCACAATGATGATAAACATTGAATTATTTACCAGAAATAAGCATGTGGTCAATGTTTGAAAATTTGTTTAGAAATTCCTAAACAATAGGTAATATATATATATATATATATCAGAGGATAGGATGAAATTACATGTAAAATTCTTTAAGTTTTATATTCTTTTTAATCATTGGATGATTGAAATGGATGATTCAGATTAACAATTGATTATATGAAGATTATCACTTAAAAAAGTAAAGAGTTAATCTGAATCATCCGTTCCAATTATTTGACCTAAAAATATGTAAAATTTAAAAAGTTTTTCATTGTATAACTTAATACAATGCTTTTCGTAATATTTATAAAAATGGATGTACTTTGTGTTTTAAATCAAAATGTAATTCGGGAAAGATATTTGGTATAGATATGGATGAACAAATTGAGATAAAATTACATCGTTAAGAGCAAAAAGACAAACAACATGACATGTTTTTATCCGTTGTTTCTTCTAAATATGTAAGGGTTATATGTCTCTACAAAGTGTTTTTTAGTTTCAAAGACTAGAATAGTATTTTATTTTTCGGTGTCAATATTTTACTCGTATTTCAGTCATTCCACTCTAACAATAGAAATCGTGAAAAAACTCATCAATATCTATATTCAATGTTTAAAACTATTTATTATCCAAATTGAATGAACCAGTTGATATAATTGATTAAATTGATCGGATAAATTATCTAAAACCATTCTGATTTAACGTCTAATTTGATTTTGCTACATAATTCTTTGGTAGCCATAGGTAAAAACTATAGTTCCCAATTTGATTTTGCTACATAATTCTTTGGTAGCCATAGGTAAAAACTATAGTTCCCAAGTTTTATGTTTCCATAATAAAGTTTGATTTAATATGGGATTTGCATGAAAACTCATGTGAGGTTGATTTTGTTCAGTTGTCGGGTTTTCTTAAACAATTAACCCTGGATTTCCCCATAATTTTGTCATTAACTAATGTCTAAAATGTAAGTGAGGTCTGTTCAGAAAGGAAGTGATTAAGATTGATTAGTTTTGTTAAGCTTATTGTGCCAAAAGTCCAAATGTTTTTTTTGCTGTCGTTTTGATTTTCCTTTACCCTAATTACAAAGCATCCAAGTCTAATCATGTTCATTTAATGTTTAATTAGGGTTTTATTGCATGACATGTAAAAAGAATCGGATTTAGCATATTACTATACACTTTTAGATTCAATTCTCATGCGTGTGAATCCATCCTCTAAAAATAAATCATATAAATGAAGATTAAGGGATTTAATTAAAAATACGGGACATCTTGTTCTTAGTTTTTTTTTTTTAATTTTTCTCTAATTTTTCTTTAAAAATATTGTCTTTGATGATTTTTTGTTATACTTGTTTCGTCTATCTTTATGATATGATTTTTATTTGTCTTATGATACGATTTTTATTTGTCTTGATAGTCAAAAATTCATGTAACGATCACCATGACAAACTATATGATCAAGAAAGATCGACGGTCCAATATAATTACATTTCATTTTGTAATAGTTTGTCGATTCAATCAGAACCGTTAACAGACAATATACAAAATTTAGTTTCTTAATCTGCATGCATACATCAATCTAGTTGAAAGTGATATAGTAATTTTTGTCCATATTTTTTTAATAAATTTTATGTTTTATTATTCAAGAAAATAATAAAAAGTACAACAAAATCTTATATGTATACTTGAATATCTATCTCAATGGTGCAAATCGTCTATCTTTTTCTCATGTCTCCATTCATGTCTCCGCTTTAAATTAGAGGGTTTAGAGTTTGAGGTTAAAGGTTAGGGAATTAGGAATAAGGTGTATTCTTTATGGTGTAGGATTTAGGGTTTAGGATATAAAAATAATGGTTAGAGTTTAAAACTCATTTTTTTTAGAAATTTTTAACATGAGTCATAGATAAAAGCATGATAAAGAGGTAGAGGATTTCTACTCCTATCCCAATCAGAGAATTCCTCAAGATACACAAATATATTATTTTTTTACACAAATTTTAAATTATATATTTATTTTTTATAAATATATTCTTAGTGAATTTGTCCCAAATTTCTTTTTATGAATTGGATGCACTAAATTTATTATATTTTTATAATTTTAATAAAATCTAGTATGTTACTCTTATTAAAAAGACATGAGACATAATTATGAAATATTTCTATTCTTCCAACACTTTAATTTCTCGTAAATACATTGAATGGAATTGCATTAATGCTCTTGAGAGTGACAACATTACAAGTACAATTGATTTTACACATAGTCTAGCTTAGGTCCAAGAGGACCATGGTGATGATGACGCGTGGAAACATCCTAGCCCTCCAACATCCCCTTGGCTCATCAACTCCAATTTATCTTTTGCCACCTGTGCTTTTTCCCTCTGAAAATTGTACATGTATAAATACATGAATATAAAAAAAAATACTACACAAATATGTACATTGTACAGTACATGTACATGTATATATACTTTCTAGCTATACCCGCAATCTTTCCATAATATCTGAGTTGAAGTCATAATAAGTGCTTGCTGCTGTCAGCTTCATTGAAAGAAACTGTAAACATTTCAAAAAACTTTAGGTTACAACTGTATAATACTACGTATATACATACTCAAATCCGATACGTACTTATGTATGTATATATGTCTAGGCGTATAAAACCATATACGCCTAGCAATACATACATATAGTAAAAAGGTAAAGGGTAATTAATTATTTTTACCTCAACTTGATTCTGCAAGGACTGGACATAATTGATTATCTCATCCAACATGACTGCCATGCCCATGGTCTGCAAATAATCAAACACTTCAAAAATTTGCAGCTATTTTCTTCTTTTACTGATTTTTAATGTAAAAAATTTACCTTGTAACATCCTGGGACAATATCTTGCAAGCATTTTAGTCTTTCATTTATTTTCCCTCTTCTAACCTGATTGGTAAAAATAAATAAATATATCATTTTTAATCGGTCGGGACGAT
Source organism: Abelmoschus esculentus (assembly GCA_035048815.1). NCBI lineage: Eukaryota > Viridiplantae > Streptophyta > Magnoliopsida > Malvales > Malvaceae > Abelmoschus > Abelmoschus esculentus. The sequence goes on along the minus strand of JAUCBN010000061.1, from coordinate 7,043,544 downwards.
TAAATCGATTAAATTTAAGTTATTTTTCGAGAAATTTTACCCTTTCCGCCAAACTATGACTATCAGTAGCTTCACCTCTTCTAGCTCTGACATGAACAACATCTTTTGGTTTGTTTTCTTCCTTTTTTGCTCTTTTCACTCTCCCAGAATTCTGCATATATATAAAAAATATTAAAACAAAAACCCAGATTAAAAAATGAAGTAAAAAATAAAATAAAATTATGAAATATATATATATATATATGGAATATAGGGTTACATTTCTTTTGTTGATCCAGCTTTCAAAAGTTTGTGGAGATGTTGAATTCCCAGAACTACTTTCTGAGACATCCAATGATTTTCTCTTGTTGCTTTCCTGGAATTCGTTTTTAGCAGTGACTGCTACAGTTAAGCTCTGATTGGTATCATGGAAAAAACCAGGCGGATTTTCTCTGCAGTTTCCCTGAATTTCAACTCCTTGGTTGCTGAAGAAGATTTCATTGGAGAAGGGGAAGAAGCTTTGGAAATTCAAGGGAACTGAATTGTCTATGACACTTTGATTTAGCATACCAACAAGTGATGACTCCATGGTTGTAGGATCAACAACATCCAAGAAAGAAAATGATTGTTTGAAATTCTGCAAATCTGATGTGAAATCAGCCATATAGAATTTATGGGAGCTCTTTTTTCTCCTTTCAGATGGGTGTTTGGATAGTGAGAAAATGTCACCATGTTGTATTTATAGAGAGATCAATAATAATATACTGTTCGACATGCATGTAAAAAATCATTTTTATTTTTACTCTTTTGGACACGTGGTAGTTTAGGCTTCTGTTGTTTTGCTCTTACGCTGTGCCCCAGGTTCAGGAGAGGTATCCAATAATGAAATGGGTCCATAAATAAGCTTTTGGCCCACTATTTCTTTCATTATTTTTTAAATTTTTATTATTAAAATGTTTTTAATAAAAAAAATAATCAGTTTTTATTTTCTTATCACGGGCTATTACTCTCTTACTAAAAGACATTTAATAAGATGTACAACGTCACCATATATATATCCCAAGACTTCCTTTTTTTCGATGTGGGATTAATGTTTCTTGCATCTTTTTAAGCGTGACATTCTCTCGCACTCAATCTTGTGACGCCCTCGTCACGACTCACGAGCTTATACTCTCGTGATTGATCTCTTGTCACGGTTGTTCATCATGTCTACTCCTCTTATGGGTGCTCGACGTGAAATCGGACAGTTAAAGGATCACTCTAATATCACTTATCACGGGTCATTACCCTCTTTCTAAAAGACATGATATAATTCAATAATGTAAATTAAATTTAAATTTAAAACTAAAGGTGATATTAAACCTGTGTCCGACACGTTTATGTGCCGACCTATTCGGCCTTGGACGTTAATGCAAGTGAGTTTAGCTTTGATATTCTAAAAGCCCATACAGCCCATTAAAAAGTTCGATCCTCAGGCCCAACTTTGAACTTCCCATGAACGTCCACCATAATCACGGCCGTCCACGTGTGAAAATACAGAATCCTGGCCTTCAAAATCACACTATAAATTATCAACTTATCTTGAAACCCTAGGGTTTTTCTCGATCGGCAATATCGTCCAAAGAGAGACTTTTCTCATACTCTCCTGTGCTTCTTTTTCAGGTACAGCTTTTCATTTCGCCAATGAATTTTCATCGTTTCTGTATAATCAGAATTCAGAGTAATAGAACTGTTAATCTTTCTGTTAGAGTGGCTTGTTTGTTTGTTTGCTGAGAAAAATTGTAGGAAAGTGGAAAACTAGGGTTCTTATGATCCGATTTGGATATTTAACATTAATAGTTGCAGATTTTGTTGTTGATTAACGCCATAAACTATTAACATTCACTTAGATCGTTTAGATTTATGCCTGTTCGCAAGTAATCTTATGAAGTGAAGTCGTTTTAATTATAATTGGTTTATGAATATGATGTTGACTACTGTTTATTTATTTGTTCCCTGTTAAAAAAGTGTTGTCAAATGGATTCAAAGCATTTCAAGTTGAAGTTGGAGTATTTTTCTTATTTGCTTTTCTTTGATACATTGCTTATTGAAAATTTTATAAATTATCTTAAATTTCCGAGTGAAATAACTTAAAAGGTCATTTGAATTTCAAGCTCAATCTGATTTCTATTTACAATATATTATTTTGGAAATTCCTTTCAACGATTTCTAAATATAATCCCATGATGCAGATCTTGAAGATGTATACATCAAGGAAGAAGATCCACAAGGACAAAGATGTTGAACCAACAGAGTTTGAGGAATCTGTTGCTCAGGTTTTAAAATGTTCTAATGTTTGTTGCAGTTTGAAAGTTTCCTGAAAAGGTGCAATCATGGGTATGATTTAATCATGTATGTGTGTTTTCAACAGGCATTCTTTGATTTGGAGAATACCAACCAGGATCTGAAAAGTGACCTCAAAGATCTCTACATTAATTCAGCAATGTATGTATGATTTATCAAGATGCATTATTTGAAAACTGACTTATGTATGTTTCATTCATATGATTTGTGTAATCTGTTCACATGCAGCCAAATTGATGTGTCTGGGAGCCGGAAAGCTGTTGTTATCCATGTCCCCTACCGTCTGAGGAAAGCTTTTCGCAAGGTCCATGTGAAGCTTGTGAGGGAACTTGAAAAGAAGTTCAGTGGCAAGGTGAGAAATTCTCCTTCAAAGTTTTTTTCTTTTAAAGAAGTATGAGTTAGGTCTTTTAATTTACAGTTTATTTTATATTCATAATTGTTTTGTTCAAAGTTCTTTAACAATTTTAATTTGCATGCTTTGGTAAGATGATATCAATATCATTGGTGGAATTGTTTAACTTTAAAAGTTTTATCTTGCATTTATAATAATGTAAATATTTTTGGTTTGAGGTTTTAATTTAGTGTGTATATGTGATAGGATGTGATTTTTATTGCCACTCGGAGGATTTTGAGGCCTCCAAAGAAGGGTTCAGCTGTCCAGAGGCCTCGCAGCCGCACATTGACTGCTGTACACGAAGCAATGCTAGAAGATATTGTTTTACCTGCTGAGATTGTCGGGAAGCGCATTAGATATAGAATTGATGGAACAAAGACGATGAAGGTAAACACCGCATTCATAATTATTAAGCTGCTAATCTTGATAAGCTAAAGAACTGCAATCCTTGTCTATTTATATATGGGCTGTTCAATTCTTCTCTTGAATGCTAATACTTTTTTTTTTTTTTACATTTAGATCTTTTTGGACCCCAAGGAACGAAACAACACGGAGTATAAGCTCGAGACCTTTTCTGCTGTTTATCGGAAGCTTGCCGGGAAGGATGTCGTGTTTGAGTACCCAATTACAGAGGCGTAAATAAGTCCCTTTTACAGATGTCTTGGCATCTTCTTTGTGGGTCTTAGCCTGATTCTTGTTTTGCCTGAAAACTGTATTTTTGTTTTGCCATGATGGATTTATTTTATTTTCCTTGATATTGTGGTATTTACGATTAATATGGTAGGGATATTTTGAGTTAATTAAAATTTTTTTGTTTTCTCCAAATTTAGTTTTCATTCCTTTTCCTTCATATGGTTTATTGTCTATATAATTACAACAGTAATTATTTATTAAAATATTATTTTTAAACCACGAAACAAATAACATCTTTACAGCATCTTTACAGCAAGTGTTTAATTACATGAAGTTCCAGTAGCTCATCTACCTTCTTCAATGGAAGAATATGATATGGAATTCCTTGAATAATCTTCTACAAAACTACTTCCTGCCCATGTTTTTGTGACACCGGTATTGGTGCTACCTGCATTTGTATTAGTAAAAGCCGATGTCGATGTGGTTGTCCACCGTCCGGCACGACCTTGGATTGCAGGTTTACGTGGCCTCGGTAAAGTGAACGAATCGCTCGAAAGCATGAGATTAACGGAGTTCATGTCTGGCCTCTCAGCAACAGTTTGTTGACAGCATAACAAACCCAGTTGAATGCACATTGCTGCCTCATCAGGATTGAATTCCTCAAGAGATGGATCAACTAAATCCAATGACTTTCTTCCTTGGAATAGCAGCCATGACTGTATAAGAAAAGCCAGAAATATAGTCAGAAATACACTTGTACTCGAACACAGGTACGTGTCTATGATCAGCTATTTCTAAGCTTTCCAAAGTATTTTGACGATCCTTGGAGGTTATATATATTTTTTGAATTAGTTATCGTAGTTACAATAATATTTGTTTTAGAGTATACTTTCAATCATTAGACATTGATCGCTCAATCATTGTACTGTAAACTATTCCTTTAACCTAGTGTTACTAATGCTCACCTAGACTAACTAATGCTCCTATAAGTGCATGGCCACTTGCCCACCTGGACAGCAGAGTTTCAACACTATTTAACAAGATTTGAGAATTTACATTAGTTCCATTTTCTACAAATTTAACTTACATAATTCAAGAGGTCTGCCTTCTCTGAACCAAGACTGTTGTCATGGTTTTTTCTCCCACTTATTATCTCCAAGACCACTACTCCATAGCTGAAAACATCCGCCTTCACAGTCAAATACCCATGCAGGGCATATTCAGGTGCCATGTAACCACTGCAAGCAATGGAAGCGTTTACTCGCATTAATCTTTCTAAGCCAACAACTAAAATCCACAATTACAATTACATAAGAATATAACCTGAGTAGAAGCAAAGAAACTACTCACTGTGTGCCAGCAATTCTGAAAGTATTTACATGAGTGTCATCCTCAGGAAAGAGCCTTGCCAAGCCAAAATCAGAGATCTTGGGGTTTAATTGCTGATCCAACAGTATATTACTTGTTTTGATGTCTATATGGATGATCCTTTCCGGTGCTTCTTCATGCAGGTAGAGAAGACCTCTTGCAATGCCAGAAATTATCTTAAATCGTGTCGGCCAATCCAAGGAAGGAGACTTGCTCTTATCTGAGAAGTTTGATTGTAATTATGAGTCTTAGTTTACCAAACAGATGATAAGAAGTGAATGCCAAGTATAAAAGGGTTGTTACCAAAGATGAAGTAATCAAGGCTTTTATTTGGTAAATACTCATAAACCAGCATCTTCTCAGGTCCTTCAGCACAGCACCCGAACAACATCACCAAGTTCTTGTGCTGGATTTTCAGTAAGAGTTTCACCTCATTAATGAATTGTTTCAGTCCCTGTCTCGAATCCAATGCAAGCTTCTTGACGGCTATTTCCTGACCATTTGGCATCAAACCCTGTAAGATATAAGCTGCAATGAGAATGATTCACAATAGTTTCCAATCACCAGCATTCCCTTTAAACCGTGGAAAACAACATAGGTGACATTATAGTGTATAGTTTCCATACATTATCCTTTTTCAAAACCGTACTCCTCGTTTCTACCCAAAGCCCCTCATACAGTGACCGAACCATAGGCGGAAGAAGTTATTGTCTCTCCCAAATTTTTTATATAATTGTATTTTTAGTTTTTTTTTTTAATTTAAATATTAATTAAATAAATTTTTTATCCTTTTAATTCTTAAATTTAAAAGTTTAATAGACTCTTGGGTAGAAATCTTTTATCTCTTTATTATACCTCCTATGTCTCCTTAAAAATCTTGAAAAATTAAATTTTAAACCCTAACCCTTGTTTTTTAAATTCTAAAACCCTAAATTCTACACCCTAAAATACACACTACCTCTAATTCCCTAAACCCTAATCACAACTTCTAACCTTAAACCCTAAACTCATTAATTTAAAATGGAGGCACCGACATAAGTAGGAGGTAGACGATTTACACTCTAAACTTTTACCCTATCAACATCTAATCCTAGTTCCGTTCCTACCCATACAGATAAAAAAAAAATTACATCTCCCAAAATAATTATTTCCCATCATTCTATTTAGAAAATCAAATAAATATCACCAACCCACCCTTTTTTTTTCAAATCAGGAATCCAGAAATTCATTCAAACCAACATAACAAAAACAAGCATAAGGGATCACCAACACACCTTATTGCCTAAGACTTCCTACCTAAATCTGTGCAATTCCGTTCTCCATGTATCTTGCATGAGTTTAAGTGCTGTATAGAGCCTCAATTTAACTTTGGAGTTAGAATTGTTATAGCAAAGAAACGATACCCCATTGCATCCTGATCCTAGACTACACACAAACAATATGCAATGGGATCGTCATGACACAACGTATTTGTTCTAAATTACTAAGGCACCGGATTGGGTTATTGAATTAAACCAGAAGTCGATATCATATAAATAACTTATATTAATCTGCTTTTAGCTTAAGACAGATATTTATATAATAATAATGAATATTCACAAGAATATTATATAAATAAATATTAAGGGGAGGGGAAACAAAATTTGCAGTGAACAATTAAAATGGAAGGAAATAGACATGAAGAGAGACGTACCTTGTAGACGGGACCAAATCCACCATGACCGAGGCGATTAAGTTCAGAGAAGTAATTAGTTGCAATCTGGAGAGCACGGAGTTCGAAGAAAAGTCCGTGAGTGTCGGATCCGTCGTCGGATCCGTCTTCAGCGGCGGATCCACTTCGATCGGCTTTGAAGTGTTTTCCTATACAAGCGACGAGTTTAGACAAGAATCCCATGAAGAAATGGGCAGGCCCTGAGGAATAGCGGGAGTCGTAGTCCAGGTAGAGTTGTACAGAATAGGGAAGTGAGGATCAGAAACGAAAAGGCAACGACTAGGACTCGGACTAGGAAGATGCTGATGGAAATGTACGTTCGTTCTGCGTTGTTGTTTGTTAAGATGATTGACTGGTTCGGCCATTTAAACACGAAAAGTTGCTTTAGCCATGACTTTTCCATTCAATAAACAAACCAATTCTTGACGGACTTTGAATCTTCTGTTGATCCAAACAAATTAAAAGAAAAATTGTTCTTTGGGTCTTTATATTTTATTGGTGACAAGTTTTGTTTTATTATTATTCAAACATCTTATTGAAAGATATTATTATTATTATTATTGTTATTATTATAAGATATAATCAAGTTACAGAATTTTATACGTTACATATTTTTTAAATTGTTGGATAATTTAAACGGATAACTTACTTAAGTGATAATCTTCACCTAACCTAAAGCGTTTTAAATTCTATATATTTTTTGAATTGTTATATGTAAATTTTATACTAGTATAATCTAATCTTATATTATTATACTGACAATATCATCACGAAAAAAAAATACACCAAAAGGTATAATCGAACATGGATTCAACTACACGAAGCCCTCAAGGCCAAACCGAGTCAAAATCAGCGGATAACATATATTTTTTTATTGATAAGTGGATGTAATCGTATGACTTATTAAAAAACCTCTCTAATTTTAGATGGAAATACATAAATTTCATTTAACAAATAAAGTGATACATATTCGACAATATATGACATTACATAGTAACATATTCTACATCATGATACGAAATATATCATTTATATTTTGTCCATGTATTCCACCTCAATAAAACAGTTGTTAATGTTTGGTGGACCTCGAGTATGCATACAAGCACGTGAAATAGTACCAAGTAGAGAATTTCTTTACTTGTTCTCCTTTGTTAAGTCAAAAGAAGACAAGCTGGATTATTATAGAGACAGACTAATAGAGCAACATGTTTGCATACCAGGAGAAATTCCACGAAATATACAACACAGATTATGGAACTTCCATGGTTATGCAAGTGATGAAAGCTAGCATAGCTTCAAATGGAGTAATAACTGGTGATAAGAACTCTTTGCTATCCAAAACTGTGGTTTGTGCACATGAGACAGAGATGACAAGAGCATGTCAGGGTGTTGTCATGTTTAGTTCCTTCATTTGATGAATCATGTGGACAAAAGTTTGAAGAAAATATGAAAGAGCCATGTTATAATCATTGAGCATCAATGCTATTGCCTGGTCAGCAGATCAATGCCTGCGCATCAATGTCTGTACTGTGGCAGGGTACTATTCTACCACTAGACCACTGGTGCTTCGTTGGTAGGGTTATAACATTATATTTATTACTTCTTTCTCGGAATTGTAGATGTCAACAACCAAACATCAATCTAATTGAACGAGATGTCCAAACCTTGACAAAACATTTCTAGAAATATTTTCTCAGAGGAGAGAATCGGGACTGGACTAACCCAAAAGAAAAACAACAAAACAAACCATCATCATTTCAACAGAGGAGGGTACTCAACATTAATTAAATCCATCTTAACAGAGAAACCTCAATTTTATAATTATGTGCTTTTTGATAATGGGGTACTCAAATAGAGAAAGGTATTACCTAGTAATCATTTTTGTGATGTACTTTTTTTTAACAGTCAGAAAAGAAATGTTGTAATTTTCAATCAACATTAAATTCAATTTTATAAATAAATAAATTTTTTATTAAAATTATTCATTAGGGTCATAACTTTAATATTTATTTTTAGGTTAAACTTAGGGTTGGGTATTTCAAAGGGGTTAGAAATTTACACATTTCTTTTAAAATTACATTTGGAATAAAAAAAAAGTAGCTTATGACATCTAAATTTTGTACAAACCTACATATTTAGGGTAAATTTGATTCGTTGGAATAGAGATGTTATATAGAATTTGATAAGTGGAAATGAGACACAGACATATAACAATAACGAAATCGAACCAAAGCATATGGCATCCACAATTTCCATTCTTCCCGATAAACTACTACCCTCTTCCTAGAATTAAGAATTGTAAAAAGAAACCCTCAAAACCCAGCAGAGTTTAGATTTTAAGGAAAGTAATGAGTTCGAAGTATTATTCGAGTTTATGTCATTTCAGATGCAACAGAAAGAAAGGGAGAAGACAAACACGATCTCAGGTGTCCCTGTCTGTCGGATATAAATAGAAAGGCCGGAAGGAAAGCTGCATGAACGACATGCAGCACAATTAGGTTTTCCAGCAGCTTTATGTAGCAAGCTACTACCATTTCATTCTAACACAACTCAAAGATGGAATACTTGCAAACTCGGACAACATTTTTTTTATTAACTATAGAACTTAAAAAAGGGTGGCGGAAAGGGACGAAAGCGAACAACTAACTTCGGTTATGATGTATAAACCTTTCCAAACCTCTCTAAACCCGGGTTAACCACTTTTCTCCGATGCTTTACCCAAGGATGTGAAGTTCAATCTGCAAATCACAAAGGGAATAGCATGATCAATTGTGATTATAGCAAGCAACTAACCCCTCCTACTTCGGGAGAGTGTTGTAGGTTTACGAAACAAAGTCACTGCGATTACCTTATTAATGGTTTCCTCTGGACCACAGGTGCAATCGGGATTGATGTCATTGCAGTAAGTTCCGCAGGCTGCAAATGAAGAACAATATCATCAATCCTTTGTAAGAACAAACATAAAAACTCAATCTTGTGTACATTCTGAGTTTGCAAAGAGGTAAATCAGTATTTACATGGTATGAACTATAGGTACAAAGCCTAGTCAAGCTTGTAACAAGTTTATTCACAAGCTTATCGTTTATAATTACATGTTTCCAATGTCCAAAATATTGGTCAAAGGAAGCTTTGCATAGCAGCATTGAGATAATATTACATGCAGCCATCTTATGAGATGACATCCAACAAGTTTGGGGTTTGAATCCCAACATCTACAACTGCGTCCTATCACTAGGCTGGGACTTCCTTTGTGCCTCCAAAAATATGGTTATACATAGTAGTTGAGATTTTGGAGCCTCCTCATACCCAAAAGGCTTTATTATCACAAAGGGAAAAAAAATTGTTTTCAGGCACAACGACATGGTTGACAGTAAATATGGAGCTAATAGAAATTAGTAGTAATAATCGAGAAAGAAAGCAGGAAGAACCTCTAACTCTTCTATACTGCCGCTAGTATGTAAACTGATGGAAGGACCAGCTCCATTACTTGATAGTACTGGTGCTGCTCCTGATGAATCTGACACTGAAGACAACATAGGGTCATTATTAGTGTTCCCCACAGATGCTACCTGGTTCCTAAATTCTAAATGATCTTCAAGTTCTTCAAGTTCCTGTAAAGATTGGTGGGAGACATATGGACCAGACATTATTTTCTCGATGGCCAAGTTTTCCGCATCTTTAGAGGTTGCTGCATTGGCAGTCACATGCAAACCCTTATGTAGAGGACTACATCTAAGAGATCCATCAACCTCACCATTATAGGAAGAAAGTTCTTCTGCGCTTGGATTTTCTGAGCCATTCATCATATGGCTCTCAGCATTTCCCTTTGCTGGTTCAACCAATCCAGTTGCATCCAGAGGGTCACCCTTCGTAGAACAAGAGTTCACAGTGCCGGAAGGACTACCCACCTGAACTTCTGGAGTAGAAGAAGCCACAGCAGTGACATATTTTCCGTTTTTTGATTGAGCATCAGCATTGTCATCTACCCTCTTCCTCTTCCTTCCATCGACCTGTCCATCAGCAACTCCTTTAACTTCACCCGACATGTCTGATCCAGCATGGCCAGAAACTTTTGCATCTGATACCCTCCTACTATCCCAGGTCGCTTTAGATGGACGGGAAGGACGGACACCACCAGGAAATACAAAGCTAGGTATGTTTCTACGCTTTACATGGGATACACGGATCTCCATTCCAGACTTCCACAAAGTGTACATGTTAACAGTGTGTTTAAACTCCTCTACAGTTAACCTTATATCAAATTGTTCGCTTTCATTTACTGGAACTCCTTGTTTGCGTTGCAAACCCATAAAGTAACTGCAATGGAAGGGTCTAGATTTGTCTTGAAAATCACCAGGATGTGGGTGGCACTGAAGCATGTTATATGTGTGCCTTTCAATCTACATTTAAAAATAAACAATTGAAAAGAATTATGGTAGTTTAAAAGTATTAAAGAGATAAAAAAAAAGGGTAAGGCATTGAAAACCAGTTCAGAATTTTATAAGAGGTAAGTTAGGAGATTTTCAAGAGGGTATCTAGAACTGTAGTTATATGTCCCCTCGGATACAAAAAAAATACGATGTTCACCTTCAATGTGAGTTGACGAAGCCGGGACTCAACCCAGCCTTTCCATTTTCTTAAATCATCATCATTTTCTGCAGAGATGTCTATTTGTAGATAATTCTTATACGCATCAAAGAACGCATAAGCCTCAAAAAGGGTATCCCAGTCAGCTTTGTTTGCCTCCATTGCCTGCAAGCACTAAAAATGTGAATAACAAACTTATAGTGCAAAAACAATACGAAATACAGAAATTATTAAACAAGTTATGAAGAAAACCAAATAATCTATGAGTTCTATAGTCCTTTTGGAAACAAAAATTGAACAGTGAAGGGTTTTGAGTTCAGCTTTGAACAAATTCTTAGTTGGGAAGTCGTTCAAAAGAGCACGGTCTTAAATCTCAGCAGAATCTGCCTATGATTTCGGAAGTTGAGATGTTAAAATTTCAAATACCGTCTTCAATTACGTGCCCATGAAAAACTTCTTGAGCTAGGAATTGGATGACTCCAGCCAGCCATTAAACTTATTCTACCTAGTTCACATCCAAACCTAAGCCATTAAAAGAAAAGAATAAATTTGTTTATATAGTGGGCAACACTAAATTATATAAACAATGGGTCCAAATCCAAATCCTATTTGCCCAACAAAACTTTAAAGTCCATCATGAATTGAGGCCTTAACATTCATTAAAGCAGTTGATTATCTTACACTTCCACTGAAATACTTCATCAACAGTCATGAACATTCAAATATATATATATATATATATATATATTATATAGTAATGGAAGAGACAAGATTATGAATCCACCTAGAAACTTCTTTGAAATTTAAACAACTTAGAACAGTAGGCCAACAATCCCAAAGTGAGCTGTAATGAAAAGGAATTATTGCTATTATGTAAGCTACAAGTTCTTACAAATGCACCACAGGATTTGGCACTTGCCTTTTCTAAATCATTTGCTTAGAAGTTAATGTCTGTTGACACAGTTGTGTGAACCTAGACTTTCCCTCATTTTCTTATTTCTATTCTCTCCCATCTCCCCTCTTCCACACCAAATTTTCTCTTATTACAGCTTGGTATCAAGATATATAGCTCATACTCTCAAATATGGTCCCCAAACTCAAAAACTGGTCATCTTTCCACTTGAAACAAACATCACCATCTTTTCTCTCCTCAGACTCTCCCTTACCACCTTATTCATGAAAAAAAAGCTTATACACTTCAAGATGTCTGCAAGTTTTTTTCTTGCTTCTGTTGTTTACTGAGGAGGAAAACAACACTCTACTTTGCGGGAGATGATTTCATACTAATGAAAATAACCATCCTCAGACTCCCTTACCACCATATTCATGCCAAAAAGGCTTATACACATCTTCAAGATGTGTGCAGGTTTTGTTTGCTTTTGGGGTTTACTGGGGAGGAAAACAAAACACAACTTTGAGGGAAATGATTTCATACTAATGAAAATAAAACAAGTTGCCAAGAAGAAATTTGACATTAACCATAATATCATACCTCACAAATTTCACCACCCCTTTGAAATTCATCCGTCATAATTCTCAAAGTACTCGAGGACACATTGTAACTAGAATTCATGGAAGGATAAGCCGGGGTAATTATTGGCATCAAATGAAATCTATCTTTTGGATATTTTCTGGGATCCCAAACTTGAAGACCAAAAGATCCATCCTCAATCGGACAAAGCATGACTGGGTTTGGCCAACGCCACTGGGTATACACCCTAAAAAATCGAGAAACTAGCATATTTGGCAAAGCATTAGGGTATAGCTGGCATATACGAGCAACAAGCAATGCCCAATTTATACCACCAAGAAAACCAGCAACCTGCCATTTTTTTATTAAGGTAAGACTAAGAGTAAGGTGAACTAGAGCAAAATCTTGTCAATATGAAAAGCATCTCATACATTAGAATAGACACCACGACGTTTTGCCCAAAACCTCATGCATCTCAAAGTTGTCCGGAAATTCTGCAAGTCAATGTCCCAGAACATAATCGAAGTCAAAAATCTCTAGGCAAGATAAAATCTATGTACAATAGACAAATTGTTAGCCACAACCTGAATATTTGGAACCAAACGTAAAATTTGGTCAGTGACTCTGCAACCATTAAGACTACGAACTGTCTGCTCATCTGTATTTTGTATTATAGAATCTTGCGAAATATCCAAGTCCTGCACCAAAAATCAAAACAAGCTATGAGAATTTTCAGATATATTTCAACTTTTAATTAAAAAGAGTTACAATGTAATGAATTTTAAGCGAAGATACTGCTATGCAAAAAAAAATCACTAAAAAATCATCTCCCCCTAGGCCATAGTTCTGGTTCTCCCTCAGAATACCTCAAGTGCACAGCTGTGACTATCAATGTAAAATGTCATCCAAATTTAAAAGTGGTTACAAACTTACAATCCAATACTATAAGCTGTCCTTTTTATTGTTTTAAAAGTGTATATACTGTTCATTGCATCTAATCATGCATGCTTATCATTGGATGGTCCGCTAATTCTTGGTACCTTGAATCTTGATATAAAGAATAAAACAATTCTAGCAATTTACATAAGCAACCAAACATATGTTACACCTTCCCTTCGCCCTATCCAGTCTGCTCCAAACATTACAATGTCTCCAATTTTATTACGGCAAACCTCATGTAGGTAAAAGCTTGTTCTATAGGCCACCTAGGGTTGAAAACTAATCAGGTCTAATTCAGAGTTGGAACTGAACTTTTGGGTAATAAAGGTATTTTTTTCTTCATAGCCCCTGGTGTCAACAATAAAGTGGATCTGCTGTTTTGCCTTTCAAGCATAAAGAGTAAGTCCATCTACATTGAGATTATTGATCATTTTATACTTAGATGATTGCAAAAATGTAATTTACATGCCATAGGCACATCCCTTACGATAGAATTTGTTTAATAAAATACATAATGGGATTAACCTGAGGTTTTCTTTTGATTCAGTACCACAACAAAACCTGCAAGCTCTAGCAGTCTCTAAATTACAAGGGGACCTAAAGCAAATTCCTCCACAACTAATTAAGCTGTTTCTATTTTAGTTATGATAACTCCTACTCTCACTAAGACGAAGGGAAAGCAAGCCAAAGAAACCAAGTAGACTCTAATTCTTCATAAAGAACTGGATGTCATCATCCATAAACTAACATGTCGACATGAGTCAGGGACGAAGCTAGGCAAACACTGGGAGGGGAAAAGGTCTATTAAACCTTTAAACCTAAAGCTTAGAAGGGGCAAAGACCTTATTTGATTGCTATTTAAACTAAAAGGACCACAAATGCTATTATTGCAAAAATTGGGAGGGGAAAAGGTTTATCAAGCATTACATGCCTCATTCTGTGGACATAACTCATATAGTAGTGACTACAATCATGCAAACAACCTGATACTACCTCCACAAAGTAAAGGCACAAATTGCTCTAACTATAACCATCAGGTGAAATAGAATAGTAACATAGCTTCATCAGTGAGCTAAATATTCTTCTAAATAGAAGGTAATAAAATGAAGGAAATGATAATTACAGACAGACAAGATAAACCAGTACATACTTCAGGAATAACCCAAAGGGAGAGTCTTGCATAGAGAAGATCTATGGAAACTCCTTTGAATTTGAAACCCATGACCGGGACATGAGCATCAGGCACAGGGTGCAATTCCGACACTTCAGGCATCTCTGATAGCATCTTGTGTAGTTCACCAAAGAAATCCTCCTACATCCAAACATATTCGAAAAATTTTTAAGTTTTTCAATCAACACTTCCTCATTATAAAAAAAACGATGTTCGTAAGCAGAGGAAGATCTGATCGCACATCTCGTGTTGCATGTCTAGGTCCCACACAAAGGGTATCTATATCTGCACCAGGTCCATGTACCTGTTTGCAAAAAGAAAAAAATGACAAATTAGAACTCCAAATTCAAAGGAAAAGTTGGAGAAACTGTGTATATGACGGCATCACTATGATGTCTGCATAACAATTAAACTTGAGGAGGTAACTATAGGCATCAATCAAATGAAAACTGCACTTCAACAATTGGAATGTAGAACAGCAAAATTCTAGACACAGATTTGTCTCCTTTCGTAGAAAAGAAACAAGAAACCAAGATGAAATGTCTTATTCCAGTCATATTGGAGAAACGTAAGTAAACCAAGAAAATGTCATAGCATATTCTAGATCAGACCTACTTGCAGTTAGGTATAAGATTACAAGTTTGCTCTGTAATAAAGTAAAACCCTAAACAGAAATTACTGAAATTGTTCTTCCACAAAACCTTGTATTGTTTCACAAATGAAATAGATAGCAGAGCAATCAAGTTAGCTGCAATCTGCATAAAGTACTTTCTTGACCGGAAACTTAAACGCAAGCTGAAACAGCTAGTTCAAACTTCAAAGTGACATCCACCAAACATTCCCAAGATAGATGGCATCAGCTAGGAATATATAACCAAACATGATAAGCTTAATTTTGCAGAAATTAAGAACATAAAGCTCATATCAATAGTACTTTCTTATGCATTTTCTTTATAACTTACAGCACTGCAACCAAAGTGAAAATTGAAGATAAATACAAAGAAGCAAAAACATGTAAGAAATCAGTGTACCCCCAGTCGATAAGAACCAAAGGTGAATATCTTAGCATTTGCTTCTTGAACCAGTCGCTCATTCAAACCTTTGGTGCGACTAATTGCTTTAACCCAATTCTTCACAATCTGTTCAAGTTAACAACGAATCAGCATCAATCACTAGAACCCAAAAACACAAACCCACATTCAAATTGCCAGGCAATAAATATAGGGTACTGTACCAAGTCATTCAACTCAAATTCTTAGAGACAGAGAAGTAAAAACTACAAACCAACCTGGTCAAGCCTCCCCAGTACTTCCTCCCGTCTAACAGCCTCCTCTCGACTCTCATACAATCCCACATCTTGCAAATACTGAAGATCCAGAGTTTCAAAGAATCAAAATAACTTCAAAAAGAACAAATACTAAACAGCTACAACAGTGAAAGCGCAAGAAAAAGGAAACCTTTTCGAGTTCTCGGGTTTTAATCACATCATAGTCAGTCGGTCCTCCCAACGAAATAGGTTCCGTGATGCCTAGCCTTTGCCCACTGTTTCGATTTCCCAATCCGGGACTCCCCATTTTTCTTATTTTTTAAAGTTTTTTTTTCCTTTTTTTCTCTCTCACTCGGTCTCACTTTTTTCTTCTTCTTTTTCTCCGGCAAACAAATGAGAATTAATCAAAACTTTATTGCTAATATTTTTACAAAATATTTTTGTTTTTCTTTTCTTCCTAAGATATATAAAAACAAAAAGAATAAATGCAGAGGAGAGAATCAAATTATTGCTGATTGTAGAGTATTAGGGAGGATACAAACAAAACTGAAACTGAAATTACAAAATAATAAAAAAAAAAAGCTAATCCTTCTTTTTTTTTCTCTCCTTATAATAAGACTATAAAGGAAATATTACAACAACCAAATTGGGGAATCCGATCGGAAACCTACTTTAACCCTAAAACAGGCACAAACCCCAAAAAGAAAATACAATTAGAAATCCAAACTCTCGAGAACTTTCAGGTCTCTTCCCTGTGTTGCTGACGATGCCGGTGGTGATGTTAACGCTGTTACTCTTCGTCGGCCACGGCGATCGAAGAAAAACAAACCCAAAAAAGCCTGCAATATAAAATATAAATGGAGCCTGAAAAACCAAATCAAAGGAAATCAGAGAGAAATTGGAATTAAGATGAGGAAGATTTTGGAATCACGAAAAAGAAAGAAGGGTTTCTTATTTGTTGAAGAAATTTCTTTTCTTTCTTTTCTTGTTGAGAGGAAAGGGGGATACGCCTTGGGCTTTATCTTTATCCTTTACAGCTGATAATGGGCGCCGCTTGGCCGTGGATAAATTAAGCGTAAATATATAATTTGGTCCTTCAATTTAATTTTAATGTGCAATTTGATACTTAAATATTTTTAGTCTAATTAAATATTTAAAATTTATTTTTTATACCTAAATATTTTTATCTGATTAGATATATGGGCAAAGTCCGTTTAATATTATGGAATAGAAAAATATTTTCAATACAGTGAAATGGAGAAATTATGTCTCAATATATAGTTTTTTATAATGTTTTTAAAGTCAAAACTAATTAGTTTCGTTTTTAAACAGGGAGTAACACCTGTTTGATACTGTTCAAAGACGAAGTCAGATAATTTCGACTTCAAATAATGATAGATATCACATGATAATTGAAACTTCAAAACTTTAAGTACTATTAGAAACTGGATTCACCTAATTCCAAACTTAATTGATACTATTTAAAAATAAAATCAACTGATACTAACTTTAATTATACTATAAAATATACAATATTTTAGAAAATAATTTTCCACAACCACTATATTGAAGAAAAATACAATATTTATGAGAATTTTTCAAATACCTGAATTTAATCTTTAGGGTTAAAATAAGAATTAATAGTTAAAAATGGTTTAATTTATACTTATTTTTAAATTTAGTACTTAATATTTTTTATTCACTTTATTGTTTAATGTTTTCAATATTATCCAAATAATTGTTTATTATCTATTAATTTTTATTAACCGAACACATGTTAACTTCTTAAAATTCTAAAATTATATTTAAAAATAATTAATTAATTAATAAAAAATAACCCCACATTTTATTAAATAATCCCAACAATTAAAATTCCTAACATTCAAACTCTATATCTTAACTTAAAATAATTTTATCGTTGATTTTCATGTCGTTGCCCATCACATGTATTATCAGATCATTACGATTATTTATCTCATTACGTTATTTAAATAATATCCAAATTTAAATTTTATACTTAAATATTTTTATCCGATTCGATATATAAACTTGATTTTAAGCTTTAAAATAATATATAAATTTAATTTTATGACTCAAATAATACAAGTTCACAAAAGAGAAAATAAAATTCTACTCCGAATTTGTATTGTTAGAACTTCTTAAACGATGTTAATTTTTAAACTCGAATATTAAAATTAATAAATCGGGACGATTAGTCTGTATCACATCAAAATTTGTAATAACAAATGCAAAACACGTCAAAATTTTATAAGTTTAATTATTAAATTTTCATCATGTAATATTTTCAGATTAAAAATATTAATTTTATAATTTTTAAAACTTTCAATAATTTTTTTTTAAAAATTAAAATTATTATTGTGTTAATATTATTGGTGTTTAAACTTGTGACATCTAAAAACAATAATCGTCCTTTTAACTATTGAAAGAAGATAATTGGTGTTATAATATGATATATTATACTAAGTATTAATTGATTAAAAATATTAAATTTAATAATTAACATTAATCAAACGAATGAATTATTAAATATTAAAATATAAAGAAATAATTGGAAAAAATAATTAAAAATTTAAATTTTTTTAAGAAAAAAATTCAAGGTTTGTCACTGTTCCCTAAAAAATCTAAAAACCCTAACTGAGCAATGACCAGGCTTTCATTTCGAATTATAATTCCTCTTCCAGAGTCCAGACCACTCCATTTTTTCGTCCTTCTAGGGTTTTCCACTTCCGATCCACTCTATCATTTCCATCGAAAAGAAAAACCAGAATGGCGGCCGTAACTACACCCCAACCGCGCTCTTCCAAGACAGAGTCCTACGTAGACAACAAGCGCAAAGAAGACATTCGCCAAGCCAACATCAACGCTGCTCGATCCGTGGCTGACGCCGTCCGAACCAGCTTAGGACCCAAAGGTATGGACAAAATGATCTCAACAGCCAACGGCGAAGTCATCATAACCAACGACGGCGCCACCATCTTAAACAAGATGGAAGTCCTACAACCCGCCGCTAAAATGCTCGTCGAACTTTCTAAATCTCAGGACGCCGCCGCTGGTGACGGTACCACCACAGTCGTCGTCATCGCTGGCGCCCTCCTTAAGCAGTGCCTCTCGCTTCTCTCCAATGGTATTCACCCCACTGTTATATCCGATTCTCTCCACAAGGCTTCGACTAAAGCCGTCGATATTGTCACCGCGATGGCTGTCCCCCTCGAGCTCTCCGACCGCGAATCCTTAATCAAATCTGCCAGTACTTCGTTGAACAGCAAGGTTGTTAGCCAATACTCAACTCTCCTGGCTCCGCTCGCCGTTGATTCTGTTCTATCAGTTGTTGATCCTGAAAAGCCGGATATGGTTGATTTAAGAGACATCAAGATTGTGAAAAAGCTTGGGGGAACCGTGGATGATACGCAGCTGATTAAAGGTTTGGTTTTCGATAAGAAAGCGAGTCATGCAGCTGGAGGACCGACCCGAATGGAGAACGCGAAAATTGCGGTAATTCAATTTCAGATTTCCCCTCCTAAAACTGATATTGAACGGAGTATCGTAGTTTCTGATTATACTCAAATGGATAGGATATTGAAAGAGGAAAGGAATTACATTTTGGGTATGATTAAGAAGATAAAGGCCACTGGTTGTAATGTTTTGTTGATTCAAAAGAGTATTTTGAGGGATGCAGTGACGGATTTGTCATTGCATTATTTGGCTAAAGCAAAGATTATGGTTATTAAGGATGTTGAGAGAGATGATATTGAGTTTATTACCAAGACTTTGAATTGCTTGCCTATTGCTAATATTGAGCATTTCCGGGCTGAGAAGTTGGGGCATGCTGAACTTGTTGAGGAGGTTTCAATTGGTGATGCAAAGATTGTTAAGGTTACTGGGATTAAGGATATGGGAAGAACTACAACTGTTTTGGTTAGGGGTTCAAATCAGTTGGTTATTGACGAAGCTGAGAGGAGTTTACATGATGCTTTATGTGTGGTTAGGTGTTTAGTGAGTAAGAGGTTTTTGATTGCAGGTGGTGGTGCTCCGGAGATTGAGTTGTCAAGGCAGCTTGGTGCTTGGTCTAAAGTGTTGCATGGGATGGAGGGGTATTGTGTGAAGTCTTTTGCCGAGGCACTTGAAGTTATTCCTTACACATTGGCTGAGAATGCTGGGTTGAACCCTATCGCCATAGTGACCGAGCTGAGGAATCGCCATGCTCAAGGAGAGATCAATGCTGGAATCAATGTGAGGAAGGGACAGATCACCAACATCTTGGAGGAGAATGTCGTGCAACCACTGCTTGTAAGCACAAGTGCGATTACACTGGCAACAGAGTGTGTGAGAATGATTCTGAAGATCGATGATATTGTTAATGTCAGGTAATGAAATGTGTCCGTGTCATCAAATTTAGTGCTTTTGTTTTCTTCTGGTATGACTATGTTTCAAATTTCTGAATTGGCTATATACTGCCAAATACTTGCCTGCTTTAAAGATTGATATTGTTTATTTCAGGCAGTTCTCTGAATTGAGTGCTCTCATTTCCTTCTAGTATTGACAATGTTTTAAATTTTTGAGTTGGCTATCTACTGCTATAAACTTGCTTGCTTTTAACATTGATATTTCATGGTGCCTTTTTCCTAAAGTTTTGGTTGTCTATTCTTCATATGTTTGATTGGATTACTTGAATTGAACTGACTTTGCTGTTGCTTGCAACATGTTTTGGTTGGTTTTAGATGCCATCGGCAAAATAACTTGCTTAAGTGACTTATAATGAAAATGGTAAATAGAGGAATAACAAGACAGAAAAGGCAATAAGAAATTGGTTCTCCAATTTAATTTATAATGAAAACAATACCACAATAAACAGGTTCTTGACGTTATTTAATTTCTGAAAATGAAAAAAATAGTCTTGAAAACAGCAATATAATATTAGATTATTGGGTCTTCAGTCCTCACTTAAATGTAAAAATAGAATTAGAATTACCTTCAATATTCCGAAGTTAACACTAAGCAACAACTTAAGCCTCCTGCTGCCATTCCCTGGCTACCCTTAACTCACAACAACTCAAAATTACAACATCAAATCTGTTCACTAAAATGTTTTAAGGACTAAGTTTTCACCTTCCGGGGGGGGGGGGGGGGGGGGGAATCTTCTGAAATCTCTAATCGCAACTGTTTCTCGATACGGTCGACATTAAAACCCGAGTTGCAGATCGAGAACATGGAAAGGAGACTGGCCATAGTAGTTAAAACAAACTTACCATATAGGTAAGGTAGCTCATAAATATCCCAAGCTCTCGAACACATCACTACAAAAGTCTTGGATAGCATACAGATACGCATATACTTCTTTAAGCATTGTGTTGGAAATCAAGATCGAGTTTCCTTTTCTTCAGATGAGATCTATCAGCACTGCATAACAACAGTTCAAGAATCAAGTCGGAATTATTTAACACCTAAACCTAATTCATGACAAATCCTCGGTATCTTGACATGTGATAATTTTGAACACCAGAGGCCTGATCTAATCTCTTTAAGCAATTTGCACCGACCACGATATGATATGTCTAAGTTTATCCAAAAACAATTCCATTAAAAATTAATGGTACAAGGTTCAGAAATCCATTTTCAAGTTGAACTGAGCTTGGTTCACATGCGTTTATAGAAATTATGGACGAAAACTATTATGACATTACCACACAATACCTATTACCTTACCTGTTGATTGTCGGTCTACTCAGAGGTTTTGACCCAAAAGATTGAAAAATCTACTGACATTGGAACCTGTTCACTCTTTCCTGCCTGGTCACCAGCTGCAGTTCTTACTTCACCAACATGCTTATCAATCTTCACCAGCTTGTTGGAATCACAATCCGGCATTACTCTCCTTGATTTTCGTGGTGGAGAAAGCACAGTGGGACCATCCTGGGGATCAATCATAAAACCCATTTCTTGTGGCAAAAAGCAATCCCTTTCAAAGTCATCTGAATGTAGGATTTGATATCAGCTGGTGAGAGGAATATGTTCCAATCTCAAATGACAGCTTCAAGGTCAGTCTCCATGAACTCAAACACAAGATGAAAATTACCCTTGTGCAGGAATGCATCTTCTAACTCAATAATATTTGAATCTTTAAGCTCCTTAAGATGTTCAATTTCTCCGACGGCAGTAAAATTCACCCCTTCCTGCTGCTTCCCAAGCCGAATCTTCTTAATCACAACCGTCTGTCTGGTCTGCAATGGTCGAAACAAGCAAACAACTGCACTCACAACAGTTGAATAAAAAAAATTATTGACAAGAAATCGATGGCAACGAAACAGAATTATTCGATCCCTCACAATCCGTCTGAATTCAGTTTTAAAAGCTATTTTTCTTTCAAAAAAAATAATAATAATAAGGGGTGAGAAATTTAGGATTAGGGTTTACAGTCACCTTACTATCAATAGCTTTGTAGACAACACCATAAGTACCTTCTCCAAGAATCTCGCGCTTCAAATACGTATCCACCATTTTCTTCGACGGATCCATTTCTGTCATTTCCCCTCTTTTTCTTTATGTACTTATTTATTCAAGAATTCTTTAATCTATCAGAATTCCCCCCATTTTTTTTCCATTTCAGACCTTAAAACCAAATTTGACACCCAAAAGAAAAGAAGAAGAAATCTACTTTAAATACTTATTTTAACTAAAAATAATAAAATATACTATTAAATACTTGTTTATAGTATAATTCCTTTCTAAATAAAGTAAATAAACTCAAAATCCAAATTAATATAAACAATTAAAAACAAGATCGAACTGAAATAAATAAAACAAACCCAACTGCAGGCTGCAGTCTGCAGTCTGCAGGCTGCATCAGTCTTCCCTTCCAAAACAAACTCATTTGGTCAACATATTTTTCCTCGTTGGTCGTAAACAAAGTTTTAATCCCTCAGATCTACGTTAGAGATCAGATCATAGACAGAATTGTCTCCGACGATGTCGGTTCTTCCAAAATGACTCAGACGCTATCCTCATCGGGATTAAATATATTAAACTATATTATAATAATATTTTTGAAATAAATAGTATCAAAATTTATATAAAAACAAAAAAATAATTATTGAATAAAATTTTAACTAAGCATTTTTTAAGAAAACTATATTAAAAATTAATCAAAGGGAAAATAAATAAATAAATATGGATAATCTAACATATTAATAATTGAGTTTTTATAATATTACTCTAAAAGACATTGACACATTGTAAATATAGACCACGGATGACGTAATGAAAAGGGTTCATGATATAATTTTTCGGAATTCAGAGTTATTTTTAAAAAGATGTATTTTAATGTGTCATGTCTGTATTATTTTAATAATAATTATAATAAAAAAATTAAAATTTTAATAATTGTCACGAAAGCAAATTATAAGTTTAATATATGCATGGATGGAGTTAAGTGATGTTAAGGTGCAGTCACACCTCTTAAAATTTAAAATTCTCTTATATTTTATGTATATATTTTATTGATAATCTATTTCTGTACCTCTTAAATTTCTGTAATTTTACGTCTCCTATATTTTTAATACAGTTTTTTATAGTTTACACCACTTATATAAAATTTAGACTTGGTCTTTTAATATTTTTTTTAGATTTCAAAGCTAAAATTTAAAATATCTTAAAAATCTAGGATTACTAGTGCAATTTACCTTTTATTTTATTATGTAACTTGGTGATGACGCATGCTTGGTGTCATAACAAAATAAAGAGGATCGTACCATGGCATGAACCGATGACCAACTTGGAGTTTGCTGAACCAACCATTTCCCATAGATAATCTGTCAAATTAAACCGGTCTGCAAAACCAACCAAAGATATTAAGTTAAAGTTTGGTATTAAATTCGAATAAACTCATGTTATATACTTGATTTTGGTAAATGAGACTTTTGACAAATACTTTTTACTTACATTTAACCTGAAACTCGAGACATATTCAAGTGATATCAAACAATTTATCATAAATTATATATTCAAAACCAACAATATTAATAAAAATTATCATAAATTTTGAATATAAATCATAAAATAAACATAAAATATACTAAACAAATAATTAAATTCGATTCGATTAAAAAATCAAACTATTGGAATCGAGCTCTTGGATGCTATACCCATTTTATCCTCTATTACATCCTGTAGGAGAAGAAGGTATTTATTTATATAAGGAATTGGCATGTACGGAGAAGCTCGGTAGTCGAAATATTTGACTTCAATAATTTCAACCAGAACAGTCCAAATCATCAAAAGGAAAAACTTTTTTAAACATAAAACACGTGATAGTTTTAATTATTATATCAGGAAATAATATCAATAAAATTGTATATTAATTATTTTTATAATTATTGATATCTGATTAATTAATTAATTTATATTATTTAATTTATTTAAAAATCAATACTTTATTTTATTAAATCGGCTGATCTTTATTAAATTATCCGTTTGTTTTGAATCAATCATAAAACAGATTTTTGAGAATTTTTATTATAATTGATAAAAGAAGGAATTTATTTTATTTATAATTGATTTATTTTTATATATAAACATAGTACGAAGATATTGAAGATGGCGGCTACGTGATGCGTGGTGCAAAAGCAAATTGTATTTACGTGGAGGGCAGGCCAAGAAAATAAAGCCGTGCACTGAACTCCATCCGTTTTAGATTCTTACAGGTTCTTGGACCACAAGAAATTTGTTATTGATAAAAAAATTAAAAATATATTTTAAAATCTTTAATCATATAAATTTGCATAAAATTTAATTATTAAAATTAGTTAAAATAATTAAGAACAAAGTTTAAATATGTTTATAAATCGGATATGTTGAATGATCTCATTGATGAAAGATGAAATATTCTTTCTTAATAATTTAGATTTAAAAAGTATAATCTATAAATGTATGCGAGTGTATCCAAACATAAAATAAGATTAAAATATTACTTTATAATGAGATTAAAATATTATAGATTTTGATAATTTTTTTTAATAAAATACAACTTTAATCAGACATAAAGAATAATATTTAATATTACATTATTATTTTAATTATAAATAAAATCACGACCATATAAATACCTAATTACAATTCTCTACAAACATATTAATAAATCATGATTATGTGAACAATTAATCATGACCTTTTATAAACTTGACATACGAATATTATCTCAAACTATGTGATAATGTACATATTCATATTGACACCCATAGCAACTGCACACTTATCTTCCTCACTTGATACATGTCTTCAGCTCATCCAACCTCTAGTAACAAACCAAGCAACCCCAAAATATAGTAAAGCTTCCCATAACCAGTGCCTAAGCTAAGGGCCTTAACCCCTACATTTTTAATATATTTTTTTAGATAGTTTACACCTCTATATAAAATTTTAGATCCGTCCCTTAACCCCTCCTACTTCGTCCGAGCCGACTTGCTCCTGTCTAAGAGTGATGTTCAGCCATATGATCAACGCTTTTTCGTTTGGCTTGAAAGTTGAATCTTCCTGCTTGGATTTCTGCATCCAACGTAATCAGCTTCACCAGATTTAAATCTCTTTAAATTGATTCAAGTATGCATTTTGATGCTTTATCAATGCGTTTCTATTTTTCTTCGTACTCTGCTTTGGTAGTTGATTTCTCTCATACTAGTTGCGACACATTTTCTCTTAAATCACGTAATTGCTAATTCATTCTACCACGTTTTTTTTTCCCTATAATTCATACCATTTGCCAGTTGAAACAGATTGAAAGTTGAATCTACTCTGTTTTTTAATCATTTTTATTTACAGGACCAGCTTGATATAGATACGATGAGAATATAGTGTTTGTCCCATGGCCATGAGTCCTACAATTTAGAGGACAATCGGAGCAGCTCTCCCTTAACACTATTAGATCAACAGATATCATCAAGAATGAGAAAATTAAATAAAATAACTCCGTGTATTTTATAGCTCGAATGACAATGTTTCCCTATTCCAAACCTCTTCGAATAACCTACGAGCTCCAGGTGAAGAGGTTTCGGATCAAGCCGTTCCAACGGCAATAGTGCAATACTTGGGTGAAAAAAGGATCTCTCGCAGACAAAGGAAAAACCTTAACTCCAATTTTCCTTTATATCCTTTCTCAGTGATTTGTTACGCCTTAAATTCAATAATACCACGAGAGAACATAGTGATGCAATAAAAACTTCAGAGGTCTGAATTCTCACCTCTAAGAACAAAATCTTTTAAGCACTACTGCTTGAAGAAAGATCGGTGACTTTTCCCACTGCAACAGTTTTTCCTGTAGACATGACAATTTATGTGACTAACAGCCACAAACACTAATAATATATACACAATTGGAAGGGGAAAACAAAATGGTCTTCAGTTACCTTCAGTTCGAAGAGTGAACCTCCCAAGTTGCGGAAAATCTGAGAACTTCTCAATGCAAATCATGCTGTTAACCTAAGAAGCACAAGATAACAGAATTTATCAAAAGCCCAAAACCAATGAAGATCAATTCAGCCAATATCTTCTGTTCTTCAACTTTTTTCTATTCAATCACTAATCATATGACAGATGTAGCCTACTAAATGAAGTTTCCATTCCCCTCTCTACGGAACACACAACATATAAATAAAGAACATGCATCACACACAACATTGGAGAGTAGAGAACCATGCTATTATGTTGCAAGTTTGATTTGGAAATTACCGACACTAGCCAGCCGTTTCCAGTTAATAGCAATAGCATTTCCCCCCGTGTCTGGAACCCCGAAATGACAGTCGAGTGTGGTCTATCATTACTCACTAATGCTATCCTACTATTTCTAGTTCTACCCTTACAGAAAAAAGACAAGAAAACAACTTTGAAACAAGTGCTTTCCGACTGTTTCTCACTAATTAAACCTGCCGCCAATTCATTCAGTTTCATTTCCAAAAAGTATAGAGCAATGCTCCCCCAGAAAAGTAGAAAACTTTTAAAATAAGCAAATTGAATGGGACAAAAACAAAATATCTAATTCGGTATATTTAAAATAAAGTATTAACCTGTATGCGACAAACAACAACAGCGCCATTCTTCACAAAAAGAACCTTCTTTTTCATGGGTTTCTTTGTCTTCGGATCAATTTGCTGTAGTAGCTTAACTATCTCGCATTCCTCAACAACAGAATGAATGTGCAAGACAGCCTTGTAACCAGCTGTAAAAATAGCCTAAATAGTAACAATTTACAAGACAGATCAGTCATTATGCACAGGATGCATCAAGTTTATAAAACAAGGACAACAGAAAATGACATCCATGCATACATTATCAAGTAATTCAAGGATCTGCATCTGGGCAGTAAATTCAGTGACAGCCGGTATCGGTTTTACTGCATGAAGGAAAAACACACATTACACCCTAAAACTAACACAAAAATAAAACAATACAATTTTAATAATAATAAAAAAAAAGCAATCAATCAAGACAAGAGAAAGGATTAGTAAAATTTATCACATAACTCCGTTTAAGCAAAACTTACCGATACTTGTCAAGACAAAACCTGCCAATATGTCCTCTTCTTCAATCCCAGATAATCTAACCCGTAGGTTTTCACCAGGTCCTGCACGCCTAACTTTATTTTCATCACAATATACAGCTAAAACTTTCACTTGAGCCTGCAATCCATGCATAAAAGCCTCAGCAGTCAGCCCATAAATTAAGAAAATGAACAAGAACACATAAATATAATAAAAGACTGAAAAGATCAAGCACCTTGTTTGGCATAACTAATAAGGAATCACCCTCACAAATACTTCCTGATTCTACCTTTCCCATAACAACAGTTCCCATGTCTTTGAATTTGTCAATTATAGGCATCCTGAGGAGTCAATAGCAAATCATCAGATACATCATAAAATAAGATAACAAAGAAATTGGTCGTGTATGCAATTGTTAGATAGCAGGATACTTGGAACTAGTACCAAACATGAAAGTTGTGCATGCAGTGAATCCTTCTATGGAAGATGGTTTATAGATCACTTACCTAAATGGACCTTTTGGATCTCTGAGAGGAACTTCAATAGAATCGAGGGCTTCAAATAGGCAGGGACCATTCCACCAAGGACAGGTACTCTTATCTACTCTTGTTTTCATGTTAGTACCAACAAGACCGGATATTGGTAGGAACAGGACATCTGCAAATTAAAACAATAACAAGCAATGAAATATAATTGGTTTTAGAACAAGTGCATGCTCAGGGAACCAAGCAAGTCTCCAACATGGGAAGATAAGCTTCAATAACATAAAAAACACGCTATCGTAATCTGACCCCATAAAACATTAGACAATGAGAAAACATACATCAACATCAAGAACTAAGGGAGAGGAAGCCTGATTAAACATAAATTTTCATTACATCTAGGCAGAACAAAGCATAATGCAAAGAAAAAGTAATCAAGTGTTACTCAAGTTTTCAGAAGCAAACAAGCATCCTAAACAAACGAACAGCAATTATTTACTTCTATTCCACTGTTTCATCTCTAAAATAACTTATGACATCCTTGAATAGCAAAACATATTAAAACTACATAATATAATTATCTTAAGATGATAAAACTGCGTTCTATACTACCCTACCAGGTTGAGAATCTGAATATATGCTGTATGCAGCATTCAATTTCTTTTGTAGTTTAACAAACAGCACCCAAGTTTCCTAGACAAACTGACAGTGATATGGTTCCAATCCACAATTTCAACTCCAAAAGAATATCTAAACAGCTAAACATGTGTGTTAAAACTGCAATAGGTGAAATTTCTTTTGGAAGACAGCAGAAAAGTTCCGTTGCATAAAAAAATAAGCATATTACAAAAATACAAGGGATATGTAAGCTTCTCTATTTCCATCGCAGAGTAAGATCTTCAATATCTCACTATGGATATCGGCATACATAAATGGTTCTACAAGCTTGAAAATATCACCAAGAAAAAAAATGGAACTTGCAACTTATTTAACAACAGTTCCAATACCTTTCTTCACATTGTACCCAGACGATCTCAGAAAAGGTGTCATCTTTGACTCAATTTCATCATACCTGTAGCAGAAGGCCTTCATCAGCACTATTAACAAACAAACAAACCCAGAGTAGAAAATGCACGCTAAGCACAGCACAAAAGAAACACTTGTTGCAAAAGCAAGTCAAAATACCTTTCTTTAGACCAGTTGACAGTATGATCATCCATCTTATTAACTACTACAAGTAGCTTTGTCACGCCCAAGGTCTTTGCCAGCTGGACATGTTCACGGGTCTGCCCACCCCTCTCGTATCCAGTTTCAAATTCCCCTTTACGTGCAGAAATCACCTAATTAAGAAACAAAAAGGAAGGTAGTAGAAATCCAAAATCTTCATTACACTATATTAAACAGTAAATGGAAAGACACAGGATGAGACTTACGAGCACACCGACATCAGCTTGAGAAGCCCCACTGATCATATTTGGAACATAACTCTTGTGACCCTAAATAGTCAATGAAAACAAAATTTCATAAAAATATGAATTCAAAATAAAAAAGAATTTGGTCAAAAAACAAAAGGACTATGTTCAGTTCCATTCTTGATCAGATACAAATTAATTACAGTTAGACAATGCTTTAAGGCATATCTAATGAATAGCACTATGCTACGGAAATGTTTAGTTTTTATTTGCCATCACTTTCTCTATTACTTATGAGCAGCATCATTATATTGCAACATGTCTATCTATTGGTAACCATAATCTGTGATGCACTATTAAAGTGATCCTGTAATTTTAATCATTGTGTAATGTGATTTACAAATACAATATCAAAAGAGCATTTGGGAAGCAGCACAGGCGGGGAAAATGTAATTTCAACCAAATCACAAATCAGGACCCAGCAAAAATATCAATCTATATAAAGGAAATAGTAAAATAAATGAGATCTATCAGCTTATCCTACAAGCAACCAAGTATTTAACTAGAAAGTAAAATTAAACATGTATTTCAGAGGCAATCCCCTTACTGGTGCATCCAAAATAGTAAATCTAGTAGTCTCAGTCTCAAAGTGTGCTCTTCCAACTTCAACAGTTTTACCCTGCAATCAATAGATCAAATTTAACGAACTCCCAGAGTAACAACCATAGTCTAGCTAGGAATGAATAAATGATGACAGTACTAATCGAAATATACCAGGAATTAACTATACTTTCTCAAAGTTCAGAACAAAATATCTCAATTATACACTACCTTAACCCTCTCCTCTTCATTAGTGTCCATAATATATGCCATATACCTAACACATGCAAAATAGTTAAGTCAGATAATGCAATAGCTGAAGATCCCAGAATGTAAAAGAGAGGAAGAGAAAGAACAATCTCAACATCAACATAATGAAATTCCTCACTGAGAAAGCTACCAGGCAATGCAAAATTATTTTAAAAGGGTGAACCAATGGGAGTTCTTGAAAGATTCAAATTGCAAAATGGATCAATAGCAAAAACATCCATCATTCTAAAGCATGCATGAACGTTCGAAAGGAAGAAAATAAAATATGATCAGAACTAATTAACAAGAAGGCAATAACATTTCAAGTAGTACATCTTTAGTACATTTTGACATAGCTCAGATGGATGAAAAGTGTATAATTGTTTGTGTTCTCTTCTTCATACAATATCACATCTATTAGCTGGAAGAGCAGCTAATGCAGCGCCTCCTGCCAATGGATGCTAGTGCATCTAGTTACTCATTTTGGGTCGTGGGTTAAATCCTAGTATAGATTAGATTGAATCTTCACTTGCAATTCTTTCCGTCTTTGTCAGAAATACTCTACAATTTCAAACCTGTTAACTTATAATGTAAGTTACGCCTCTCAGTCACCATTCATTTTCTTTTCATGCAGGTCAACTCTAGCCAACTAATCTGAAACTGATACAGGTGATGAATTAATGCAAGCAAAACAATTAATGTATTGTTTTGTTACAGCCAGGTACAATAGGACTTTCAAAAAATAAATACAAAAACAAATAGCACTGGTTCACTAATCACTACCATGGTTATAAACCAAACTTAACAGAAAAATTCCAGCATGTGCAAGCTCAACTGAAAAATAAATACAAAAACGAATAGCACTGGTTCAGTAATCACTACCATTCTTATAAACCAAACTTAAAGCTTACCAGCTTTCTCTACTTTTATCCTTGGCTTCTTTCTCATACTTCTGGATTGTACGGTCATCAACCTGACCACTGAGGAAGAGTATCTGGCCTCCAGTTGTTGACTTACCAGCATCTAAGAATCAAATAAATAAAAGTTGAATCATAAAACGGAGATAATTATTTAGATTATGTATATAAAATAACATGCTTCAGTAAAAAAAATGATTACGATCAGTCTTCGATAAAAGAGATTTTTTTCATATAAAGAAGCTTAACAAGACATGGGGAAACTAAATTGTAGTGTCTAGGCATTGGTTCAATTCAACATCCTTTGTGAAAGGTTGTTCAATTTTTCTCATTTAGAACTTTGAAATTTGTGAACCATTTTTTCTTTTAATCCACCATTGAATCATCCAAAAAGGGTCGAGTTCTATTTACCCAAGTTCAACTTCAATTCTTAGCAGTGCATCCAGGAAATAATTACATTTATAAATTCTTTTCACAGCATTCCTGCATGTAGCTCAATTGACTGAGCTCAATAAAGCACGTAATAAATAAGGGGTTGGAGAGGTTAAAAGTACAAAACCACAAACTGTTTCTCAGGTTAGCATAAGCAGTTCGTAATGAACATAAATATGTATGTGTGCCAACTTTCACATAAGCAAAGCCATGAAGTAGGAATACCCACCGACATGACCAATAAAGACAACATTCAAGTGGCGCTTATTTTGTGATTCCATTTCATCTGGTATTGCTGCATCCTCCAAAGCAGATTCTTCCTTGTCTTTCACTGCACAACAAAATTGAAAATGAGAGTAAGGAAATGAAAATTGGAACATTCAAGTTACCGACACAGTACAGATAAGCATAGGAAGACAGACAAAAGGGAATGAAGAAACCTTTTGGCTCAGCCTGGACTGGCAGAGATTTAGTATCTACCTCATCCTTCATGCCTGAAATCAACAATAAAAAAGAGTAACATTTTTTTTTTCAAAATGAAACTAAACTGACAAACAAAAGTTCACTATGAATAGAAAAAACATGAAGTGTTTTAGCAAAAGAGAGACCAAGGAGAAGATTTAGAAGAAAAGAGAAAGGACAATTAACATCTAAGCTACTTGGTATCTAAATTGGAAAAAAAATGTAAATACCAGTTATGCATTTACCAGCAGTGCACTGAATGTTTTTGATTTATAGGATATGATGCAGAGTTTTAATGTAAAAGATGGATAAAAAAATATGCCTAACATATAGATGTCTAAGACCAAATCCTAATTCAATGCAACATAGACGAAGTAAGATAAATTTTGTAACCCATGTAAGACACAAGAAAACACATCACCTAGAGATCTCACATCACTTTTGCACACAACAAAGGAGATTGGTCCATGACTTATATCTAAAAGCTTCCCATAAAACCTTATAGTAATACAGTTTAAGTCTATTTCTCAAAGTAACTTCAGCACATCAATGAAATTATTTAGTATAACTCTCCAATCCCGTTTTGGAGATCGTAAAACTGGAATTCAACCAAGTTTACAAATTATATAGTCTTGAATTATTTTCTATAATGACAATCTCTCCTCCAGTCCTCTAATTCTCTTCCTCTCCATCCCTTCATTAACAAAAGAAGATAAGCACAATATAAACACAAAGATCAATAATACAACCAACCTTCTTTCTCCACCTTATCTGTCATTTCAACTTCTTCCGGTTTTGCATCATCAGGAATGACTATTCCTTTATCATCTTCTGTAAAAATTCAATAATAGAAATAAAAAATATATATTCTAAAAACAAAGGGGAAACCAAAACATTAAGAGTATACTACCAGCAGAGTCAAGCTGCAATGCACGGATCTCAGCCTCAATATCTACAAATTAGAAAAGGAAAGGACAGAAATTTTAGACACGTTAATTCCAAGAATTATCAATTTTCACCACAGCAGCACACAAAGGTGCTAAAGCCAGTTGAAATAAATAAATAAATAAAAATGATTATTACAACTACAAACAAAATACTATAAGCTATAGCCTATTCAAATAAAAGGAACATTAGTTGACCAACTTAATTTCAATTCGGTTCATATTCTGAAATCCTAAATATCTCAATAACGTGAACCGCAACTCTCATCTCCTAAACGAGAAACTAAAACTTCCATTTATAAAATCTTCGTAATCTGAAAAGAGTTAAAACATGTAATCTAATTAAGTGAAGTTCTCGACGAAAACGTATCAAAACTCAAACAATCACTCAATCAGTGAGAAAAACAATCAGATCCGGGATTAAGGAAAACAAAACTAATCGATACTGATTCCAAAATAGTAAATCGAGAATAAGTAAATGAAAATTCCAGAAAGAAGAACACAGAGAGACTTACCCATGGTTGCCGAGAGTAAAGGACAGTGGGTATGAAGTGATGTACGCGCAACGGTTTTGCGGCAAATGAAGTTTAGAGACGGAGACGCTGGTTGCGATAGTGCTGATCTGTTCTTTTAGCGTAGAAATCAAAAAAAAAAAAAAAAAAAAAGGTGTAATTTTTTTATATATCTGATTTTTTAGTTAGTCGATTTAATAAATTATATATTTTATTTAAATTAAATTTAGTAATTTGTAAATTAAAATTTTTTATTTAAATTTAATTATAAATATTTATAATATTGTAATATCGATTCCATCAAATTTAAATATTTTTTATGATTAAATATAATATAAATATATTTTCATCGTTTGATTTTTACAATTGTAGATAAGATTTATAATATTATTAAGAAATCAAATAACTTCTAAAATTATAAAATATATTTTATAAAAAAGATTCTGAAAAATATTATGCGAGTATAAAAAATCTGATGAAAATAGAACATTTGCAAGAATTTATTATTTGAAGACTAAATTAAATAAAATATAAAGTTAAAAATATATTTTAAAAAAAAAATACTCTTCAAAGAAATTTTATAAAATTGAAATTTTTAATCCGTATAAATAAATTTAATTTTTTAAGTCAGACAATTTTTTACTAACAACTAATGACAAATGGTTTCGTGAACCGCTAGCGAGAAATCACCCTATTTTAATTAGATTCTATTTCTGAATAAAGTAACTTTTCGTCTATAGACTTAATATTTTTTAAATTTAGTTTACAAAAGATTTAATTTTCAGAAAAATGTCTAAGCTATATTTTTTTAATCAAATATATAAAATATTCTTTGAATTAAATAATTATTTAATATATTTTGTTACTTAAATATAGTTTTTTCGTTAAGACTGTTTAAAAGATCACGTTATCCGAAAAAAAATCCAAAATCCGAAAATAAACTTTTGGAGCACTAAGTGATCGGACCCATTTAAGGATCAGAACCCTAACCTTTGGTAAAATTAATTTTTCTGATAATATATTTTATGAATTCTTATGTAAATATTTTAATTTTAATATTAAAAATTTGTTAAAATAAAAAATATATCTCAAGGATAATTTGGTAAAACATATATTTTTATTATCTTATATTCCTTCAACCAAACACTGTAATCTTACATTCCTACCAAACATGATAATACTAATAAGATAAGTAATACAACATTCCGATAATATTATTCCCAACAATAATTTTATATTTGGTTCATTCCGTGAACCAAACGCACCCTTAGTACAATAGAATTACCGAACCGCAAAAGGGGGGGGGGACTGGTCATTGGTGATGATTGTTCGTTAGTGTAAATCCTTAGGTAGGAGAACTTAGATCCTTCATCTTAACGAATTCCTGCAACTTTTCTGGGAGGAAACCGACGAAACCCGTACTCGTTTACTAAAGAATTTCAAACAAAAAAGAGAGAAATCAACATGGGTATTTACACGGCGATGATGGAGACGGTGACGGAGGTGACAGGACTATCCCCTACTTCACAATCCTCGCGTGGATGGTGGTTGTCTACAATATAGTGAGTGTCATGTTTCTGTTGTAGCAATTTGTGGTCATGGTTTCCGGTTTCTAAAATTTTGTACAGTTGAAATCCTTATCCAACAATGAAATTATAAGAAAAGGAGGAAACTTTCCAGAAAAGGAGGGAGGAAACTTTCCATAATCCGCAGAATGCATCAAAAGAAACAACTGTTTAGTAGTTTACCAGTCTAACTCTAGTCCAGTCCTATTCTTGTAAAGAATACAACTGGGAAATTGAACTACCACAACTGGCAAAACACCTATTGTTTTCTGACAATGTTTCAGAACAAAAAAGTTGCCAACCAGAGACAAATGTCACGGAAGAACATCATCAAATGATTGTACCTGGTCCTGGTGGGTGATTGACAGAGGGTCATTTTACTAGGCTGCTACTTGAGCAGTATCCACTTTGCTCCGCTTGCTACTTCTTTCCGGTTCGCAATCAGCAAGAGGATTACCGTCAGCATTTTCATTTTTCGTGTCAGTTTCACCGTCACAAGAGAGATCTGTATTTCCCTCCGAGCCATTCATATGTTCCTCACTCAACTCTTCCACAGGCACTTCGTTCTCGTTGCCCTTTTGTTTAAGTGACTCGATCACATCCATCAATTCTCGGTTGACCTGATACATTATAACCATAAACTTGAACTACATTTCTTTCAGCAAAAGAAAAGGATGCTGAAATAAAGTAAACCATGCGTACGTGAACTACTTTGCTAACTGAAGATATAAAAGAATGTCCTGCTAGTAATCTCCTAATCCATTTTTCAGGCCTTCTAGAGTTGAAATTTCCACAAAACAAAGCACATCATAATGCATTCTAAAAATTAGGCAAAACGAAAAGTATATTCGTGCCAGACCTGAAGATGTTGAAGAAAATCAGAGATATCAGTGGGGCATGAAGGACAGTTAAGAACGTTCTTTTGGGTTCTAAGAGCCCGGCCTCCATTGTTCCTCTCTCTTATAGAGGTCTTACCAGCAAATGCAGCTTCAAGACAAGACTTGCAGAAGTTGTGCGCGCAAGGAGTTGTAACAGGGAGATTCATAACTTGCCGGCAGATTAGGCAATCAAACTCTACACATATAGCATACCAAGTCAAACAAAATGCTTTTTTTCAGGGGTGAATGGTGCTCTCTCTGCTACTCTATCTCTCTCCTACTAATGCCATGTTAAAAAATGAATACAGATTACACAAGACTATTAAATGCACACATGCATTAAAATTTAAAATCATCACTACTACAATAAACGGAAGAACGGAACTCAATTTATCTTCAATTAGTTACCAGTTTAACCTAGGAATAAATACACATCAATGCCAATGGACCATTTAATCACAAACAAACTCAAAACATGATATTGCCAGAATACCAAACGCAAATAATCTGTGACAGGGAAATTGAGAACAACCTTTCAAGAGTCTTTCTCTTGTATTGCGTGCTTTCCTTACACCTTTCACCGTCCTTTTACCTTCTTCAAGATCAGCTCCATTTGCTGGCTTTTTGCTAGGAGGTGGTGCTCTTTTCCACTTCCATTGGCTATCTTCTTCCTGATTGAATTAAGAACTACATGAGCATAGCAGAAAAATATGAAGCCTATGGAAAGTGGAACCAAATTGTAGGTCATAAATCATAATGAAGATCAAACTCCAAAAGATGTCTCACTGTTTAACTTCACCAGTAAAAATTGTTCTATGAATATATTTTTTCTAGTTATAAATGACATTGTGCTCAACACGAGATGCATGCTTAGCATTGTTTGTCTTCAAATTGATTATCATCTCAGAGATAAAACCTAATTAAAAACAAAATAGTCAAAATAAAGAAATCTGAGTGCAAACTACATTTCTTACATCAAAGTCCCATGAAGGACTCTCCTTTCTCTCGAATATGTCAACTGCCTTCTTCAGCTCAGGAATAGCTGGTAGAGGCCTAGGTCGATCCCCCTGCTCATCACTACATTAAAGTTCAATAATTATAGTAGAGTTAAAAAAGAGTGAAAAGGAGGGCATTTAAGCATATGAAAGACAAAAACCTTGTCCAAGGGGCTGGCTCATTGTCACATCTGACAAACAAATATCTACAAACTTTAAACCCCTAAAGGAGGAAAGGTCTATCAGTAAATTAATTTACAACAGCTCAATATAGCCATCATCTTTGATGTGTCTAACAAAAAATATGATACCTGTATTCCAACATTTCGCCAACATTTTTCAATTCTATAGACCCCATCATATCTTACCCCTTTCTCCGGAGCATATGAAGATCGTTTTTCCTTGTGTGACCTACACATCAAGAGAAGGAAAAGCTTTAAACAAGTAAAACAGAATTAGAGAAGGATGCTATGAGAAGCTTCAGTTGAAGCTATATATTATTGAAGCTTCAGTTGTACTTTGCACATGCACAGACCAGCTATAAGAAAACAGAATTAAGCTTCATGAGATAAGACTTGCCTTACAACTCGAACAGGATAACCCTTTTTGCAACTTACTCGCAAAGCTTCATTCATCTTCTCAAACTTTTGATCAAAAGACTGTTCCTTGTTTGTTCTCTTGTTTCCACTAAGATCTCTACCACCACTGCCATCAACACCAATTAAAGCAAAGAATTGTCAAATATTTGCATGAATAGATGTTGATAGATAAAGGTTCTACAGCATACATGGAAAAGATGAGACCCAATAACTGATTATTATTGAAACAAAACATCAATCCACTTCCATTTTATAAGCATGTGCAACGAAAATAAGGAGATGGCATACTACTAAATACTAATACATATAGCCCTTCGAAACAAACCTTCCTGTGTAGAGAAACCACTCTCCATGGTCCTCATCATCCTCATAACCTCCTGAGAGTGCCACTGATTGAGCACCATAGTTAGACTGACCAGCAATGCCTGCGACATGGGGAAGGTGAGCACCCCACTGCCGGCATTCTAATCTGTCTTCCCAACATTCACCAACAAGCACACCTTGATTCCTAGATGGGTCATTTTCAGCTGTAATTGGTCCAAAATGATCAGGTGGTACAGTTACAAATATCTTCCCACTAGCCGCATTTGCTTTCCCAGCTTTTTGTGCTCGCTCTGTAGTGAAAGCCTTGTCAGGTCGATCTTGGTTGTGTATAAAATGGTAAACTTTCAGAGACCCAGCAGCAGCATTTGATTTAGATAGCTTTGCCATTCTAATAACAGAAACAAGTGTAGAATTAATACGAGGCTGGCTCGCCATTTTTGGGGGAATTGAGGCACGGCATTTTGCACAAGTACGCTTCCCTTGACCTATCCACTTCTGGAAGCATTTAAGGCAGAAATTGTGGCCACATGGTGTCTGGAACAACATGAAAACACACACATAAATATCAACATTGAGCTTGCTAAAACATTTAAGCACTTAACCCTCATGGGAGATGATCCGACTGTGTAGCCGATCAAAAGTATAAAGTAAAACTCCATTGGTCTTTGAAGATGAAACCCAACCTTCAATGACTATTTAGATTTCACCCATAAACATGTAATCAAATTGCACAACAACCACATTTAACGTTCAAACTAACAAAGTAGTTCACATTAAGTAGACCAAAGATGATAAGAAATTAATATCAAAACACATTTTCTGTCAACATTTTGCTAATTATTAGTGGTTCCTTTATTAAAAAATAGCAAAAAAGTAATTAATTAAAAAATAAGGAAATAATGTAAACTCAAAATATCATTTGCATCTGTAACAAAAAAAATCTTGTTAATTTTTAGAAATGAAAAACAAGAGGTAAGTAATCAAAACAAAAACTAAATAAGTTTTAAAAAAAAGCACCAAGAAAGATCAAAAAGCAGCTAAAATGCAATAATGAATGAGGAAGAAACCTAAGGTCTCTCAGCAAAACATTGAAAAGAGAAAAGCAAATGAGGAAACGAACCGTAACAGGCCTTTCAGGTAACAACATGCAAAACGAACAGTTTAAACTTCCATCAAGAACATCCAAAACAGAGCTCTTCTCCTCGTTTACTTTGCCCCCGTCTTCTTCAACTCTCCCACCCAATAGTTCTTGTCTCTTCCTCGCCTTCTCCTTCTCCGTCAACGATTCATCCGCCTCAATCGCCTTTATCGCTGCAAAAAGCTCACTAGAGCTTCCATCAACGACCGTCGCGGTTGAGAGAAGAGCGTCGCCAGAGCAGTCAGGGCAGTGCCATTGCAGAGTAGAAGCCAATGTTTCGGGCTTAGAAGCTAAGCAAGCCACATGCCAAGGAGTAGCGCACGTGCTGCAAGTGAGTGTCTCCTCCGCCGGAGGGGTGACTTTGCAGCGCATACAAGCGCCGTCACCACCACAAGGAAGCTGAATGCTATCGTGCGCCATCGGCGAAAGAACGATGAGATCTGGTGCGCAAGATAGCAGACGTTGAATTCTACGATCAGAGTTGGAGGGAAGAGTGGGACAACGGAGAAAAGATATATAGAGAAAACCGGGTTTTCTGAAAGAAATTTGAGAGGCCTTTCAATTTCGAAAGAGCAAAAATGCGTATTGACGGTATTATCTTGTCTAATTCAACATTTTACATTTATACCATACCGTTAGTCGTTTGCTTTTGGGCTACGGAAAGGATTTGAGGTCGGGGGTTATTTCGGAATAGGGGTAAAAGTAAATGAGGATCGTCCGATTTGACTTCCCCTTCTGCTTAATCAATGTCTTAATAAAAAAATTTAACTTTATTAGGTGGAGCGAAAAAAGGAGAGTCTTTTCAGGTAAGGTTTCAATTTTTTATTTATTGAATTGAGTAATAAAGAATTTAATATTTATTGTGTTCGGTATGAATTATTTTATTTTAGTGGTTAAAAATTATTGTTGTTATTAGAAGTTACGAGTTCAAATATTAGTATTGTAATATAGTGATTGAGCTATTAATGTTCAATGATTGAGAATATATTTTAGAATAGATATTATTGTAATCACTGTAGTTGATCTTAGTAGTGTATTCAATTCGATTCATTTTTTTATCAAAATATGAATTGGATTGCAGTCTACGATTTTTACGATTCGGTTAAAACTCGCGATTTTAACGGTTTTTTAATTCAAAAAATGAACAAAACAAATAAAATATTATTAGACCCTTTAATATCAATTTATTTTGTCACTAATAACAAGAAAACACAGGTATTAAACCCTTCAGAAATCTAAGATATTAAATAAGAATTAAAAAATAACAATGATTACAAAACAAATAATATATCTGAAAAATAATTCATAAAATATATTAATTTAATTAATATACACTCAATGATTCTATATCACAAACCTAAAACGTATATATTTAGCCTAATATATTGTTTGATTAAAGACAAACTTAAATGTTCTATGTCATAAAATAATTTTAAATAGTAAATATTATAAAATTAATATATTCGAATTTAAAACACAATATCTAATCAATTTAATATTATAAAATCATATCCAAATATTTTAAGAGACTAACTTAAAAAAAAAAATTTAATATTTCAAGTGATTATCTTCAAAACATACTTGATATGAGTCATACTATATTTTTTTAAGTTCGGTTTGATATGGAATAAACAGATTTTATATAAAAAATCCAAAACTGAACTGAAC
This sequence comes from Abelmoschus esculentus, assembly GCA_035048815.1. Taxonomy (NCBI): domain Eukaryota; kingdom Viridiplantae; phylum Streptophyta; class Magnoliopsida; order Malvales; family Malvaceae; genus Abelmoschus; species Abelmoschus esculentus. The sequence continues at coordinate 7,002,958 of JAUCBN010000061.1, read as the reverse complement.
CATATAATTCGGTTCTGATTTTTTGATTTTTTTCGATTTCGTTTCTCACCCCTAATCAATCCCATCAAAATTAATTTCAGGTAAAAATCTATAAAATTTAATCAGATTTGAGAGACCGAATAATTGAATTTTTTACTTACCCTACCACGGATCCCACCAAATTAATATTGAAGGTTGATCTCAAGACCGAGGCCGAGAAATCTGGAGTCACCAACAAAGCAAAAAAGAATTAGGCAAAAAGAATTCTTGTCAATTATATTTTTAGTTATATAAGGTTGGACGCAAATTTTTTCTATAAGTATAATTTATAAAATTTTAGGACAGTCAATTAAAATAATTATAACAATAAGAACATTTTAATATAAAATACATAATAAAATTAAATTATATATAAAATTTAAACTTTTAAGAGTGAAAACCTCTCTATTCATCCAACAGTATATATTTGCAATCTGATATTCTGTAGCTTTGCTTTTGATTAATTGTTTGAACAAATTTATTGCTCGTATGGTATCTTAAAAATTTGTTAATATCATCCAACAACTATACGATAATCAATTATAACCCTTTGTGAACATATAAGAATGACGGAAATCGTCTGTCTTTTTCACATGTCTCTATCTGTGTCTTCACTTCAAATTAAAGGATTTAAAGTTAGAAGTTATAGTTAGGGTTTAGGAAATTAAGGGTAGGTATATTTTATATGGTGTAAGGTTTAAGGTTTAAAATATAAAAAATTAGAGTTAGAGTTTAAAATATAGAAAATTAGGGTTATGGTTTAAAATTTATTTTTTTAAAAATTTCAACAGGAGGTATGAATAGAGGCATGATAAAGAGACAAAAGATTTTTACCCATAAAAAAGTTAAGTCACTTCATCCCTAAACAACCGAAAAACATCATTCAAAAAAGTTGTTCACAACATAAATCATCTTATCTAAATAATAATGGTTAAAGAACGATTATTGTTTCTAAAATTTACGAGTTTAAACACTAATATTTATAATACATGATTTAAATGATTAATATTTAATTATTAAGAATATATTTTAGAATAAATATTATTTATACCTTTGTAACTGATTTTAAATTTAATTCCTAATTTTAAATTTTAGTACTAAATCTTAAAATTAACTTTTTTTTTTTTTATCATGGACATAAAAGCATCCAAAAAAAATCTTTTTGCATAAAATACTATAAATCCCAATTTATCATTTAAGTCAAATTATATAAAATAGGAAAGAAAAGCTGAGAGGGTTTTGGTTGTTCTCACATGCTACTGTTGACCTTCACCAAATCTTCTCTATCCTCCTACAAAAGAGTAATTAAAAATGAAAAGAATCGAAGACACTGTTTGGCTTAAAACAGGTTGATTTATGTTAAATATTTTATGCACAAATAATGGAAAATTTAATTTTGTATGTGAAATTATCTATTTTTATATAATAATCTAAGGACCTATGTCCTACTTTTTACCTTATGGAAATTTAGAACTCCATTAACCATCGTGGGTTGAACTTATTTTCTTCGACTCCTCGTGGGTTTCACACATCCAACGGCATGCAAAGCGTGACAAATCCAACGTCTGGTACCCGAAAGTCAAGCCATGGCAGCTGGGGACAAACGCAATCCTTTATATATTACTACTTCCTTTCTTTCTTGCTCCTCCACTGGATCTAATCCGGCGTTTGCATGCCGCTATGAGGAAGCCTTGTTGCGACAAGAAAGAGACGAACAAAGGAGCATGGTCTCAACTAGAAGACAAGAAGCTCACCGATTACATCCTTAAACACGGCGAAGGCTGCTGGCGCTCTATTCCGCAGGCTGCCGGTATGTTCCTCCAACACAAACACAGACCTGTCTTTTCTTCTTGTCTTGTCTAATTGGAAGCATGACTGTCTGCAGGGCTGCTTCGTTGCGGCAAAAGTTGTCGACTGAGATGGCTCAACTACCTGCGCCCCGACCTTAAACGAGGCAATTTTGGCGAAGACGAAGAGGACCTGCTCATCAAACTCCACGCTCTCCTTGGAAATAGGTACAAAATTTATGTTCTTTAGAGTTATTAGAGTCAAGTTTTCAGTCATGTTTATTACGACTATAAATATAACAGATGTTATTACGGACATAATTGTTTAATTGCTCAGGTGGTCATTGATAGCAGGAAGGTTGCCGGGAAGGACAGACAACGAGGTGAAGAATTACTGGAACATTCACTTGAAAAAGAAACTTTTGCTGATGGGAATCGACCCCGACAATCGTCTCTCCTTTCTCCCTCCTGTAATAACCAGACCAAATGTGGAACACCACTCCGTTTCTGAATGCCAACCCTTTAACCCTAATCCCACCACTGCTTTGGAGGCCATCGGCACATCTTTACCGGACTTGAATCTTGATCTTACGATTGCTCCTCCCCTCAATGATGAAAAGTTAACACTTATTTAATTTCGTGTTTATAATATGACATTATCTTTAAATTTATTTTACAATTAATCGTGATAATATCTGTTACTGATAATTTTTGTAAGAGTATACTGTCTAGAACTGCAAGTCTACTCCCCAACATTTGTTATTAGTGTAAATCAAGTGCATATTTTCTTCTAATTTATCATCATAATTAATTTCTAGTTTTGAAAATATATTTTCAGTAAATTATTTGTGCTATAACCAAATATTACCATGCATTAGTTAGTAGGAACATTTCATAAGGTTAAACAAGATACTATTAAGGACTTTCTTCTATATTTATTTTACTTAGGATTAATTGATGTTTATCGTACTATTTAATCCTTTGAAATAAAAATGCGTTGTGTAGCTTATTAATATAAGGGTCTATACTGTCTAAACTCATTTATTCTTATAAACCAGAAGATGTTAAACACTTAGTATATATAAGCCTTTGATTTTATTATATATTTTGTATATAATTTTAATTTTTTTTAACATTTAGTATAAAATATCTATATTATCTGAACTCGTTTTTACCCATAAATCAAATGATATTAATACTTAAAGTATACTTAATTTCACGTCCTCATGTACATTATACCAACGATAACGTCATTTGAGTTATATTCGACTGGCTTTTAATGCTTTTCGATTAGAAAAACTTACAAATGAGCGAGCCCATTAGTTGAACAAAAAACAACAATGGGTAATATATATATATATACTCGTAAAAAATTATATAAACTTACAATTTTATTTTTAATAAACTAGGATATAAATATTTAATCCTAAAATCTAAACCCTAAATTTCAAATCTTAAACTAAATCTATACCCTACAATAAAAAAAATACTGAATAATTTATTATATACAAAATAGGGTTTAAATAAATATTAAAACATCATGTTTTTGTGAGAAAACGAAAGCTACATCCATAGGTTTCATATCCATCCATTTAAGAGTGAGATGAAATTTTTGATAGAAAGAGATGATTTTATTTTAGAATATTTAAATTTAACGTAAAATTTATAAGGTGTATATATTTGTTAAAAGATTAAAATATTCATAAGAAATATTACGTTATAATTTTTTTCTAAATTATTCAAAATATATAGTGTGAGACGTACTTTTAAATTATATATATTTATCGTAGAAGGTATAGATATCAGAAATAAAGGAGAAATATATGAATGAGTAAGCTAAGTCGTGGATCTTGAGATAGACTAAGAGGATGAAGTTCCTCTATTTAGTATTTAGCCTTATGGGTGACTGAAAGTTGAGTGCAACCAAACATTCCAAGGCTGGAATCATTTTGGTAGGAGTTGATTCACGTGCATGACTTCATAGTCACCAACTAGCAGTCCAGCTATGGCCTCAACCATAGAATAAATTACAGCAGATCATTAAATTATAAATTTAGTAGTAAGTCATTAAAATCGATAATTAACATGTGATTTGGTAGAGAGAATTTAATGGTTCAGTAATATAATAGAAGCCTAAACTAAAGTTTCGTGCTAAATTAGTATTAGGCTTTAGTTACACAATTCAGTTAATAATTAACAACGTGGATAGATTTTAACGGTCAACACAATATCATAGAGAGATTTTAATAACCCAAAAATATATTGGGAAGTGTAAATTAAAGATCATTATCAAAATAGTATCGATTTTAGTTCAATAATAGTATTATGGATAGATGTTTGAATCCTGACGTTATAAAATGACAAAGTTAGGTTGAAAGAGTTATTCAATAATAGATCTTTATAAAACTCGATATAAATTAATTAACTAATAAATCGAATATACCAATGTACCAACTAATAAATCGAATATCAGTGATTAAAACCCAACCGAATGTACCAATGTCGTGCTGAAACTCCGACCTACTTTTTTTCGTTTGACAATCAAATTTTATTGAAAGAGAATTAGGCAAAGCTCTACATTACATGGCGACACAATGCACCAGGAAACCGAGTAGGGGCCAACATCCACACCCTGATGTTTGAAACATGTCTACGGATCGTCTTAAACCCCCACATCAGATACATACAGGGATGGATAGGGACCAAAAGGTTGGTCCAACGGCTGTTCAAGGGAACGGAGACAACCGTTCTGCTCCTCCATGACGCCTGTCTCGTCGGAATCTTGTCTTGTCCGACAAAAAACATATCGTGTTTCAAACGATCTTATAGTCTTGTTCTTAAAATACTGGTCGAATTTTCCGGCCAATAAAAATTCTTTGAATTCGAGTTGTTGTTGGTCATGGCTGACGGCTCTTATAAGATCTAATTTATGACTTTTAAGAATATGGGTAAATAATATTATTAGTCATTAAATTATTTAGTTTTTAAGTTTTGATCACCAAATTATAATTTTTAATAAGATTATTATTAATATTATATTTCTATTTTTGGAGAATTCTCCTCGATTAGAAAAATAATTCTCAAACTATTGATGCTTAAATTTTATTTTTTAAAATATTGTAATTTCAACGGTGAAATCAAAAATATTTATTTTGATTAAAAAATATTTCATATATCTGAATAAAATTTCAGTATACATTACCTTAACTAAAAATTAAATTTAAAATTTTATCAACAACCTCTAAATTTAAAACTACCTAAATCCTTAAATCTTAAACCCTAAATAAAATTTATAAACCCTAACCACACTTTTAAATGAAATAATTATCCTAATTAAAAATTATTTTTATATTTTAAATAATAATATTTGTCCTATAAATTATAAAACTTAACCATTAAATAAGTGTTCAATTTATATATTTTTAAGAGAAATATCCAATTATATTTTGAGTCAAATAAATATCTAATAATTTTTTAAAAAACCCATATAAATGTCTCAATGTGACAAATGTTAATTTTTACCGTTATTTGACACATTATCTTTCAAAATTCTTGAATTATATTTAAAAACAAATAAATTTAATAATATATTCTAAAACATAAAAAAAATCCTCATTTAACCTCATTACCCATCAAATATCTCTTATCGTCCTTATCAAAAACCTAGATTTGATTCATGAAACCCAACTTTTCTTTCACTAATTTTCTTCTTTGTTGCTTTGATTCTGGCATACAAACAATATTACAATATATCTTTCGAACTAATTAAAATCAATTTGAAACTGAAACAACGATTTTGGGTGAGATTTTTTTTTTTTTTGTGAAAAAAATTCTTGAACTAATTAAAATTCAGATTTTGAGCTTGAAACAAAATAAAAAAATATACATGACGAAAACTAAAACTGTGATTTCAAACAATCCAATCAAAATGGTCTTGGGTTCTTGTACGAAGGAAAATGCCATACTTGATCAAACTGGAAATCATCCATTATTAATTTTACTCAAACGGAGCGGATAAAGGAAATGGCAGATATAAACAACTTCTAATGGCTACCTAGGAGGCAATCTAAAGGCATCATCAGTTTGCCTCCTTCAGTTACCTGCATCTCGACTGTAGAACTGGTCGAGAGTTTTGGCTGGGATACGGTGGAGAAGCTCGCGAGGAAATATGCGAAGCAGTGTCCATGCTAGATCGAGGGACTGGAAGATATTGCGGGTGTCGTATGCTCCTTGAGTAACGAATTTCCTCTCAAATTTGTCCAAGAACTCCAAGTATAGCTGTTGGTCAGGGACAACAGCACGTTAGGTTTTTTTTCTAAGCAATTACTTGACCAGAAAATGGTGCGAGGATATTAGTGAAGTGAAAGAGAGTAAACCAGATCCTCGGAAGAAAGTGCTTCTTCTCCGACCACAGCTTTCATGGCCTGCACGTCCTTCCCAATAGCATAATTTGCATACAGCTAAAGGTTAAAAGGATACAGAAACAGAAGCAAAGTTAGATGCCTTCACATACCATGGAGGATTGAAATTATACAATGCAATCATACCTGGTTAGACACATCGGCGTGATCCCTGCGTGTCATCCCCTCACCAATGGCACTCTAGAACGTGTATATATATGTATAAGAAAAATGGTTACAGATAAAAATTATCCTCCTTAAAAATCAAGAGCTTCAACTAATGAGTGATATCCTTACCTTCATCAGACGAGACAGCGACGGAAGCACGTTGATTGGTGGGTATATCTGTCCGATTCACAAAGGAGGAGAATTTATTGATTGAAACAAATAAACTAAATTGTTATCAGACAAAGAGGAAACCACATTCACCGAAATCCAATTCGAAAACAGATCAATACTGTAGATCAAGAAATTAACCAGGTAAGAAAACAAGGTACATTCCATCAACATCACACACCATGATGAGCCACATTCAACCCAAGTCACCTTGATAAATTTACTAATGCCATGCAATAATGGAGAAGATACAGTTCCCATACAAAACACCGGATTAAAAATGAAATTTACACATAAGTTTATGAGAATCATGGTGATAACTTGTGGAGCTTCGTATCTCCTAGATACATAAGTTGGTAGCTTGTATAGGCTATGTTTAACAATTAACATTACCTGTCTATTATAAAGCTGTCTGTCAATGTATATTTGCCCCTCTGTGATATATCCAGTAAGATCCGGGGTGGGATGTGTAATATCTTCCCCAAAAAAATAACCAAAGAGAATGAAGTTATGATTCATAATTCTCATTAAAGAAAGTATTGCAGTGGAAAAAATTGATATAGTTAAAAGATGCACTACCATCATTTGGCATAGTAAGAATTGGAATCTGTGTGATAGAACCCTTTCTCCCCTCAATTCGTCCAGCACGCTCATATATTGTTGCCAAATCGGTATACATGTACCCAGGATATCCACGTCTTCCGGGTACTTCTTCTCGTGCAGCAGACACCTGCATTAGCAATAGTAGATTGTCTTACACAAATGACATAACAGTATAAAACAACGTGGATTTAAGATAAATAAAGACTAAACTTCCAACATTCACATAAAAGCTTTCCAGAGCTAAATAGATTTCTGAAATGCATGTATTTAAATGTAAGGAATGTAAGATCATTCAGGATCACTAGCCATAGTGAAAAAAAAAACCATACATGGTTTCATGGATCTCTGCTATAGCTAGTAGTCATGCAAACCAGAGAGTTTGCATTAATGAGACCTGGTTGTTTTTCGTTACCTCACGAAGAGCATCGGCATAAGAACTCATGTCTGTAAGGATCACAAGAACATGCTTCCCACATTCATATGCCAAATATTCTGCAGTAGTGAGAGCAATACGAGGAGTGATAATACGCTCAATTGTTGGATCATTAGCCTGTAGAGAAGAAAGTAGAAGCTAATTTCCAGATATACATAAAAAATTTTAAAGTAGATGCAAACTCCCAACCCACCCTTCCCATTCAAAATAAATATAAAGCCTTTGTATCCCAAATTGAATTATACCAGATTTAGGAAAAGGGTCACTCTCTCCATTGAGCCATTTTCCTCAAAGTCACGTTTGAAGAATTGTGCAGTTTCCATGTTTACCCCCATAGCCGCGAACACAATTGCAAAATTATCTTCTTCACCATCCTGAAATCAGTGAGTGAAACAATTAGATTTCTGTAAAGTTATGGAATGGTAGAAAGAAACATCAAAGAAAAACATGCATCATGTTTTCAGTAGTGAGAAATATCAGGGGAAACTGATAACTAAAACGAAGTGCAAAATGCTTTTTTAAATGTATCTTCAATTTTGAGTTCACTCCAAAGGGACAAGCAACTGGGTAATGACATACAACAAAATTAAAACGCCACTTGAAAGAAATTTCATTAAAAGTTAATAGTTGATTTACAATTAGCACATTAACCTTATTCAAACCATCAAGGATGTCACATTATTACCAGACAATCAATGTTAGTACATGAACTTTACCTCAAGAAGATCTCCTGCCTTCTCCAAACGTTTCACCAAACCAGCCTGACGACAAATCTGAGCAGCAATTTCATTATGGGGAAGACCAGCAGCTGAGAAGAGAGGGATCTTTTGCCCTCTAGCAATTGAATTCATGACATCAATTGTTGAAATCCCTGTCTGTATCATTTCTTCAGGATAGGTTCTCTCACTAGGATTAATAGAACTCCCTACAAAGTAAAATTATAAAGGATAAGTAATGTAGCTAACAAACTACTGATTACAAGCACCTTATACTGTTCATTTATCATTCATTACACAACACTACCTACCAGAGATATCCAAATATGCCTCAGGCAAGATAGGAGGACCATTATCTATTGGCTTGCCAGAGCCATTGAAAATGCGCCCAAGCATATCCGAAGAGACAGGAGTTTTCAACACCTACAAAATAGAGTTAGGAGAATAATTACAGGAAAAAGAGTTTAAAAAGCAGAAAAATTCAGGGGGTGCAGAAAACATGATACCAAGTGCTTGCTTCCCTATGGGCATAAGAACAAGTATGCACACAAATGGTAGGAATAAGATGCCAATTTTTTATAATTATTATGTCCAAAAACCAATAAATATTAGCAATAGTCTAAAGTCTTGATTGCATAACCTTAACCTTGTTATCATAGAGGATGTACGCAGAAAACCAAACATTACCAAGAAACCCAAACATGCCATGTTATTCATACTCGAATGTAAGGGTCAGGTACGGGTCTGATCCCAACGTGGGTACATTTATTTATATTTTCTAAATTTCCATGTATCTGTAAGATCCTTGGAGGTTCATATCATTATACTCATGCCCAGATAAGCATTGGACCAATGTTTTGGACAAGGGTGCTTGACAAGAGTAGAGCAACATAGCAAACAAGTAACAGATTGCTAGTTATTAATGTTCACATAAGATGCAGCAATTAGAATCAATAGTTCCTCAATGGAGATGACATGTTCCGTGATAGATTCTTTTTACTGGTAGCAACCATGGCACTAAGCAAAAACATAGATGCCTAATCAAACCATATACTAAGTCTGTAATTTAAAATAAATGGAAAATGTTAACTTTATTTTAGAGACCAATTTAGGGGATGATGCCATAACCGTTAGAAGACAAAATATTACAATAATAACAGCCACTATAATGCCAAAAGGGAACCTTATCTCATTGCTCAACATAGATGTCAACAAGGTCTAGTAGTTACAAGACTTAATTACCTTCTGGCCTACAGTCTACTAAAGAACCAGATATGTCAAGATTCAAGAAACAGCGTATCAGCATGGCTTGTAATGTCTAAACACATAAATCAGATATACGATGCCAACCAGCTATCTTAACTAAAAATTTCCCATCATGAAAAGCATAAATTCAACTATTTTCCAGGAGTATTGGAGGTAAGTTATTTTCTTATCAAACTGGAGATGCAAGAATAGGATTAAACATAAAAGAGAAAAAAACAGGATGTTACGTACCTCTCCTGTAAATTGCACAGTTGTATATTTGTTGTCAATTCCAGATGTCCCTTCAAAAACCTAGCCAAAGTAACATATAGGTAGAGCATATGAAGAATAATTGCAGCACTGGGCAAGTTGATGTTATTCTTTTTGTCATGGTGTTAAAGTGCATATACAGGAATTCATAGTTACAGAGGAAAGCTAGAGAATTTAAGACAGAAATTACCTGAACAACAGCCTTTTCTCCATCAACTTCAAGGACTTGACCACGTCTGGTTGTCCCATCGCCTAAACGAATATTAACAATTTCTTGAAATTTGGGTCCCTAGACAAAGCATGAACCCTCAGATAATGAGTTGAAATCAAAACCAAACAAGCTTGAGAAAGATCCCACATATTGAGAGAAAAACAAAACTTGCCTTCACTTTATCAAGGATTACTAAAGGTCCAGCAACTCCAGCAACTGTTCTATATTCTGCAATCAACTCAAGAAAAGTAAATAATTATTCGTTTAAGTTACCAGTTTCTTTCATGCAACATTTCCTGCTTGCCACAATGCATGTCACAATTTAACCAGAATCTTATCACCAATTCAGCCCTCAAGGCCTCAAGGTTACACAGAGTACTCAATTCATAGCTAAAACACAATTAATTAAAAGAAAAGCAAGTAAAATTGCTTGTGATGATCATGGAACTAGTTTAAAGCAAGCAGTTTACCCATGCCAATCTCCAGAGTTCCATCCTCCATACTGTTAATATGTTCTGCCTTGCCCATTTTGTACTTCTGTCAAGAAAGAAAGACACAATGAGACTGAAAATTCATTTTGGGCAGGAAATGCAAAAGGTAAATAAATTAACTAAATTGTATTTTTTTTCTCCTAAAAAAGAAATTGTAATTCCATTCTCAGACTCCAAAAAAAGTTAAAATGAAAAAATCTAGAAGCTTGAATATTTGTTAAACATTGACATCATCATTCACTAAATCAGTCTAGCAAAATCCATAAGCTTGAAAAGTAGTTAAATAATGGAGATCTGTTTGATTGCTGATTTAGATTCTTGCTCTTTTACTATTTTTTTCAGTTTAACAGAAAATGAAAAAGGTAGAAAGCAAAATTTACAATTGAATAAAAATTATTAACTGTCTAAATATAACAGCATATATAGTACGAGGGTCTTTATAAAAAAAGTAATAATCCATTATGTTCTCCTAAATGATACATTTTCATTTCGAAATCTAAGAAAAAAAAAACTGGATTTGCATGAATGAAAACAATAGAAGAACATGCCCAGAATTCTCAACCCGGAAATTAAAAAGCAGAAGTAGAAATCAAGCCGTACTTTAATATACGAAATTACAAACGGAACCGTTTAAAAAAAAAACAACGTTCCCTATTCATGTAGAAGAAGCAAATTCCACTCATTTCCAGATTCATCTCAATTTCATTGTTTGCTACACTTGAAATCTATTCAATAAAAATGGCTCCGTTTCCTCCTTTAAACTCCGGTTATTCCTAATACACTGTTAGTCTTAATCAGTATCCGGAATCTATTACTTACCGATATGTACTAATCACGTCATTCTAAATTCTCAAAATCAATATCGTACTTCCATTTAAAGAGGACTTAACTCCACTAATCAGCTTAAGCTACAGATCATGAAACTTGAATGATCAGAAACGGCTCAAACACCATTAGAATTGAAAACTATAATTCCTTTTATATTTATTTCCCTACTCCAAACAGAAAATAAGTACAGAAAGTAACATCCGTTGCAAATAAGATTAAGGAAAACAAACCTTCTTATATTAAAAAAAAATGGATCAAATCATCAAAATTAAGAAAACTAAACAGAAACAAAGGGAATTCAGCAACGCGAGAAGGTGTACAGCAATAGGAGGAACGGATCAAATTTGAAAGGAACTGATTTCGGTATGATTAGATTTAACAAAATAAAATTTAAGGAAATTGAAAGGAAAATCGAAAGGTAAAGGGAACTTACATTTTTCTTTGTGCTCTTCTGTTTTAGGAGAAGCAGCAGCCAAGGAGCGAGAGACAGATGGGGAATAAACGACAAAGCGAGATCTACAGAGATTTTACCAACAAAAATATAAATATAACATTAGAATTCTTTCTACCGAAATAAATTAGTTTAGGTACCAAGATAGGAAAATAAGAATAGTTTGATGACCACCATTGCAGTTTACCCTTTATTATTTTATGGCTCTGAATAAGTGGCAACGTGGCGGATGTTGATTGGAGAAATGGTTAGCCCGGTGAAAATGGGCTTTATGTGATTTCTTCTTCAAAATGGGCCCCACATTAGATGGACTTGGAACACCTTTGTTCCTAATTGGTTACTTTCATTATTAAGGCTTATTGATAAATTAACCACCCAGATTTAAAGAAAAAAAAATTATCTTGATTTTTTTGGATAATTATTTTATACACAGGTGATATAAATTAAAAAAAAAATTATAAGTATCTTGATTTTAGAGTTAAAAGATTTTATTCAAGTTTTAATATTTAAGGTTTTAAGTAAAATTTTTGAATTTAGGACTATGATTAGAACTCAGGTAGGGTTAAAATTTAAGGTTTATAAATTAAAATCTAATTATTTAATCATATTACAATAAAACTTAAATCTTAACCTTTAAATCATAAATTCTAATATTAAATCTTAAATTCTAAACTCTTAAAGCATGAAAAATTCAAAAGGTAACCCATTTTTTAAAATTAATTATATATAATCTCAGCCCAGAAGGGGGAAACAGGTGACGTCGTCGGCCTACCACCCCAACCTCCTCAACCCGAACCACCCTGAAGGGTTCGTCTTTTCTCCTGGCAAAAACGATCCCGGACCCAGACCATAATTGTCGGGAACACAAAGCACCATACATGGTCATCCGAACAAACTCAAGACAGAAGAGAGACCAGCTGGAAATAATCTCAGGACAAGTAGAAGGGAATGAGCCAAGGGGGTAATAGAAAGAGACCACCACGAATTTCGTGACGTAACAGAAAGGGTTTATGATATAATTTCAGTGAAAGAGACCATCACAAATGACGTAATAGAAAGAGTTTATGATATAATTTCTTAATCAGTCTTGTGTTTTAGACTTCAATGATTGGTTAGTGATTTGTGTTTCATGAAGTGTGGATTTATGAAAGCCAGCAGAAACTGCACAAATTACCCAACATATAATAGATTATAGATCTCTCAATGGTTGTATGTGTCAAGAAATACATCAGTTGTGAGTTACACACCAGTTTTGTTGATGTTTTCCAAGGACATAACAGCACCAGATATTTTCTCATCTGATGGTTGGGAATGTGACATTAGAATATATATGACCCACAAGTGAAGGCAAACCAGGTATACCAGAGACCAAGCTTTTGCTGTTGCATTTCTTCTCAAGAATACTGCACCCGCAAAAAATATAGCATCCAACTGCTTGATCATAAATCCAAGTTGCCGTTTTCCGGAACGGATTTTGTCTTCGAGCAACTTCGAATCGGAAAGACCCCACATCCCTGATTCCAAATCACTTGATGAGGCGTTACTCATATTTAGGGACTGGTTCTCTTCCAGCATCCTCGAAACTGCCTGATGTTCACAAGTGCAAATTACAAGATCTGCTGATAAGTTACAAAAACTTGTATTGCTCATTACTTCATAAATAGCATACCTCGATTCTGAACGACAATGTTGCTTTCTCCGATGAGAGTGTCTCGACCTGAAAAAATAAGAGTGGACAATGAATTTAAAAGAAGTATGACTATTTGATCTAGTGAGGAGCACAACAAAGGAAATAATTCTTCAATATCATTTTTTTTATTCATGTGATAATCAATACATGCATGCATTTCAACATTTGACATCTGTTAAGAATTGAGTTATTGCAGAGAGATACTTGGGGTTAATTATTCTGCAGATTTTGGCAAATGACTAATTAATAATTGGAGCCAAATTTGATTGTTTCGCTTCTGATGTTTGTTATAATGCATGCTATATCTAATGTAAACAAATTTAAGCTAAAATGAAGCCAAATAAAATAGTAGCTCACGTCTTCACCTTAAAACTGAAAACATTTTATGTACGATATTCGGCTATTCGCACACACATATCATTTAAAACGTTGCTAATGTTTACCCTTATCCGTTCACTTTGAGCACCTAATGACTTACTAGACAGGAAAAAACATCAATACTTAACCAGATCATTCACATGCACAAAATTTGGAAAACAGACCTGAGCTTGCTTCTGAATTAAATGATCAGTAAGCTGTCTAAGCCTTCGCTTCAACTCAACTTCTACTTCTGTTGGCTCCTCCACCTCTTTCCTTGTTGATTCAATGCTTGCTTCCAGTTGTCTTGCCTGTTTGTTTCAAGCAAATCAAATTGATATACGAAAAACCTAAAAATATTCAGTAATAATAAAGTAATAGTAAGGCTATGTTTTGACCCATCTATGTTCTCAATTTTTAAGAAGTTACTTTTATAACTGTATAACATAACCAACTAATAACTAGAAGAGTAAAAGTATGTTCACATGTTCCTTCTTCATCAAACTTCTTAATTGCACCAACTTCTACATTTTCTCCTTTAGTATTATTTACTTCTAATTTAAAAATCTTAAAGTGAAATTACTTCTCTAACATCGCTTCATAATTTTGTCTTGCACTCCCAAAACTTTTTCCTTGAGTTTTCCTATAGATGTTTTAATGCTTTGAGTCTAATTTATACATCAGCATCTAATATCTTATAGATTTTTAAGAGTTGTGCGCAACAAGGTTATCCCATGCTTAATTTTCCCAAAGTATCTCTTTTGCAGCCTCATCTTTGTTTTTCAAAGAATTAATTATCATTGTAGGAAACGAAAACAATTGCATGTTTTGTGTTTTGGTCACAGGTTCAGTGACACCAATGTAGTTACTAAAACTAGAATTAACATCTATTACATGGGTTTAAAAGGAAAACACAGCATCAAGAAGAAAAATAACTGCTACTTTTAAATGCCCCAAAAAGAAGAAAAAAAAGAAGAAAAACTATCTTATGAGGAAAGCAATTCAAAAGTGGATCTTGATCCTACTTAGAAACGGAAAGGACAAATGACCTTATATCAACATGCTACAATAATGTTTTGTTAGAATTTTATATAATTTTAGTGACTGAATGTATACAAATGCATGACTGAGAACTATTAAGCTGAGAGATGTAATCTTTATATCCACTCTACTACCAGTCCATTCTAGCAGAAAAAGGAACACGCAGTTAACGACAGCTGAATGGTGCAATTGATTCCCCCCCCCCCCCCCCCCCACCTTAAATTGTCATATCATTGCAACATATAGAATTGAATGTGAAGATCTGGAGACAGCAAAATAAAGAGAATAAGAGAGAAAGCTAGCCTTGTCTTGCAATCGTCCAATTTTATCAGTGACAACAGAGTATTCCGCCTCGAGGATTTCATACCCAAATCCAATTCCCTTTGAAGTTGATAACTACAACATTTTAAAATGAAAAGTTAAAGAAAAAGTTTATCCAGAAAACCCTTTAGCACAAAGTGTTTTAGCTGAAGATGCATATCATAACAATCTCTCTAGTCTGTATTTTACAGCTCCAATATGATATTATGAGGAACAACTTAACTCACTTGGTTCAGATAAGTTCCACTCTGATGATTACTGGTGATCCTCCTCTTTAGTTCTACAAGGTGAGAAAGAAATATAAGTAACTTGTAAAGCCCAATAGAAATAATTGTTATTTCAGCATAGTATTTGTCAAGAAATTGCTTATGACATTCCCTATGTCCAAAAAGCAGGAATCTCATGGCTCCTTTAATTTTTTTTAGCCCACACTATTTAGGTAGTTTCATCACAAATTTTTATTTTATCTTCTTTATTTCTGGTATATGCATGACTTGTTATAATTGATTCTATTGATAGTACAAAAAAAGGGTCTCACTCCTGATCGAGATAATTATATTGTTCTCAACAATGAATGATAATATATATCCAAGTGCATCTACCCTGAATTATAATAATTGTGGCAAGCAACATTGTCATTGTGAATATGAAAATAATATGTATTTAAAACATTTCCATTGATTCAACTTACTGAAAAGACTTCAGAATTGAATAACAAAAAACAGAAAATATAATTCTTCGCAATCGACGCTTTGGAAAGAACTCTTAAGCTACACCAGAAACCTAAAGTTTCATGCCTGTATGAAGTTCCATTAAATTTTTTGTTTAATGTTGAACAACCAAATAGTTACGAAAAGTACTTTGTCAATGGGTCAATTCCCATAAACTATAGGAGGATAAATAGCCAAAATCCTTAACCAACTCTAGATGCAATAGTAAAAAGTTATTCTTTTTTCCGGTATACATTCATTTAATGCAAGTGGTTTTATATTTTTCTTCCTTGTCCTCATTATCAGGGTTGATATTGGAAACAAGAGGAGATTCTTCCAAACACTTCAAATAAACTTCACATCAAAATAAAAGATACCTTCATGAGCTACTTCTTCCAGCTCAATTTGTTGTCGGAGATCTGCTACCCGATTAATCTGGTCCAAAAAGCTAAAATGTAATGAGCACCAATCCATATATAAGGTTGGCATGATTAGAGTAGAAAAGCTTTCATTCTGGTGTTAGACTGTTAGTTACATTTAAAATATATCTATCAATTCCCAAAGTCATCAATTAGTAAATTAGTCAGACCTAAGAGTCAAGCCAATAGAAGATGCTACTAAATCCATTACTCTAGAGTCTAGAGGTAAGCCAGATATACAAAAGCAACAGGTCTGGTTCTCTTTATGTTTCTTAGTTATATGCTTGCTTTATATCCTGTTATCTTAATAAAAGCATGAATCAAAAAAATTAACAAGTGTATAAAAAACCAATTTCAGTATCCAGATGCTAAGGACATATTGTACAGAGAGGAAGAAATATTCTAGAAATGGGAAAGGTCCAACCAGACGATATTTAGAAGTTTATCATACCTCTACTTCAAGTTTCTTCTGTGCGGTAGCAAGTGATCTTGCAAGATCAGCATTTTTGGTCTGAAATTACTAGTGATGTCAGAAACAAGAACTTCCGAATGCAATAGAACAACAAAAATATGGAGAAAACTAAGAAAATATGAAGTAGCAATCTAAAACCATTGTAGCAGCACCTCTAGCTTAGCCAGTCGCTGGAGGGCTTCCATTCTAGTATTATTATGTTTCTGCTTTTCTAGCTCAACAGCATCCATCATTTCCATTGTAGTAGTCTGCAGTTCTGAAGCCTGATGGAAGAAGAAGATTACAAGCCATTGATGCTAGAGTTAAATTTCAACCACAGGACGAGGGAGGGAAACGAAAGAAGCAGAGGTTACAGGGAAATAGGAATAAAGTGGGGAAACATATGAGCTTTAGGTAGAATATAGAACAAAATAGGGATGAAAAACAAATGAAAAGATGAAAGGGGAAAATAAAGATAGACCCGATGCTCAAATCTCATTATTCACAAACCAAATATACTAGAAGCAATGTGACATGTACTTAATAGACTACTCTTCAAAACCATAACATAGATACCAAATGCAAAATACAATCATGATCTAACTCTAATAGTTCCTTAAATATTAAGTATGAAGCAAAATTAGAAGATGATAAAATCCTTAGATAAGCATGACATTTTTCCACTTCAACTTAATAGCCATTTTGAATAATTACATCTTGCAAGCATAAATTATTGCGAGGAAAACTGAAGGCAACAGCAGCATTGATTTTGATTGTATCCAATCGTATGCCACCACCTTCAGTCCCTAATCACCCAACCCCCAATTACAAAGCAAAGTGTAATGCATCATGTTTTTCTTGTGAACAACAGATTTCTGATAGTATCTAATTTTTCAACGCGTGTAACCTTCACATTTTTGGAGAAAAACAAATCACCATTAGTCAGAACTCAGAACAAAACACTTTCCTTGTCAACCTCAAGAAAGAAAAAAAAACTAAAAATGAACAAGTGCATGTAATATTGTAACAAACCATGAAATATTACCTCTTGTGCTTGTTGTTTGGCTCGTTCCTCAAGAATTTTCTCTAAGCTTTGTTTCTCTCCTTCCAATTTGGCAACCTTATTCTCTCGTTCTTTGATCGCCTCCACAGCTTTTGCTGCTGCTCGCTCAGCCAGAATCCTTTCCCTCCTTTTCCTCCTTTCCTCCCTCTCACGTTCACTTTCAGAGTCAGATGTTGAACCTGAATCTGAATCTGAATCCGAATCAGAGCTGGCACCGATTGTTAGCTGAGAGGCCCCTTTTACATCATCAAAGGTTGGGCTTGTAGATGAGCCTATGGACTTTGAATTTCCAGTTCTTACAGTGGTTCTAAACTGATCATGAGCATCAGTCTTTCCTATCTTCACATCATGTGCCCCATCAACTTCTCCCAATTCCAACGTCTTTTGGGTCAAATGGTTCTTGTTTCCAGACTGTGTAAACCCTTCCACATTGGACAGAAGCTCTTTAGAATCCAAGTCCCAACCATTTTCTTCATCTGTGGCATCTTTCATTTCCTTCGAATTATTACCATCATTTTGTTTATCCACACTAGACAGCCTTGATGGAGTACTTGATTCTTCACTATCACTCGGCTTATCACTCGACTTATTTCCTAAAACTACATCTGGTCTCTTTACAGACTTAATGCTGTTAACATTACTTTTTTGCTTCCTCTTCTCTTCAAGTGGTGACAAATGAGACCCTAAATATCCTTTCTTCCTGACATCTTTCTTCAAGCCACGAATCCCAGAAGCCCCATTAGTACTAGAACTCGTCCCCTGACTTGGTGTACTAAGAAGTTCAGTCCAATCACTATCTGTGAGCTTGGTACTAGGTTTCGACGAGTCTTTAGTGTTCGAAACTTCCTTTTCCACATTCGAAATACTAACTGAATTTTTTCTCATATTATTATTCTTATTACTACTACTAGGCATATTAGCAATGGGATCACTGACCAATTTGCCTTGATAATCATTATTTTCTTGCGGTTTATATTTTAACTGATCCTTCAAAGACACAACACCACTGGGTTTCGTTGGAGTGTCCAATTTAACCTCATCAGAAGACTGCTTCTCATTCTTCCCAAGCGACTCCGCCGCTTGCTGATCGATCTGAACCGCCCATCACATAATGCAGTTACAAGTTACAACTACTCTAAATCAAATCAATACTTACTTTGTTCAAAACGAAAATTCAAGAAAAAGAAATGAAATGAAACCAGATCCATACAATTCAAAATGGGCATTGAGAAAAAAGAAGAAAAAGAACATGCCTGTTGAAGGAGAGTTTCAGCGACTTTAAGCTTGGAGGAGATCCAATTCGCCATTAAAACCTTGTTCCCCTTTCTTTAATTTCTTTCTTTTTTCCAGATTTGTTAGCTTAACGCTCGCTTTTACTATTTTGGTGGGTTTTTTTTTTTTTTTTTTTGAGTTGCGATGAAAGGGAACGACGATGCCACGAAAGGAAGCGAATTTGGAGGGTAGTGAATGCTAAATTAACTGATTGGTGACCGCAGACGGAGATACAGCGCGGGTAACGTGGAATATCTAAGGTTAATAATCGCTAATGGGGTGTCTGTCAGTTTTGTGACGGTGAAGGCCTGAGTTTATCGAAAAATTAATTACACGTGAAAGGTACAGGCCAACGACTGATCACACGTGCGCGACTGTGACTGGCCACCCGAACCGGGCCTTTAAAGGATGGATTTGTTATCATTTGGTAAAGGTAGTCAACTCGTCATGCCCACGATCCAAAATCTCGTTACTGAGTTTGATCTCGGAAGGGCCCGAGTTGGCCCGTTGATATGTTGTTGAAAAATATCTAATATTAAAAAAAACTACAATTATATTGGGTAAATTACATAAATATATTACTCCATTTAAAAAAAAGGTGGAGTAAATATGTTATTTTATCAAATACATACATGGTTATTCATGTTGAATTTTATGAGTTTTTTTTTATAATTTTTGTAATCTTCTTAACATTTTTAGAATAATTATGAATTTATCGTAATGTATAAATGTTGGAGATTAATTATTTTTTAAATTATATCATATTATATCAATTAATAACATCGCAAAAGTAAAATGGTAAAAATTATATCAACATAAAGTATAACGATTAAATCTCAAATTACAGTGTAACCAAAATCAAAATTGAATCTATCCTTATACATGTAAGTTGGTATTCAATTCATTGTGTAACTCTTTTGTATCGAATATTAAGATGCTCGTTATGGGAGACACCCTCCTAATCTAATTTACTCATTCACGATATCAAAAATAGATTAACATCTAATATTATCTAAAAGATTTAATGTCTCATCTCATTAGATCTTGTCCGTAGAAAATTGAACCCATCTTTAATGCAAAGCCATGTGCCCATGTCAAGACAAGCACCAATATTGTCCTTTTATCTTTTCAAATCAAATATAATCGACAACATGCATGAAATTCACAATAAATAAGATGATTTCATGTCCATGTCCTTTCCCATTGTCACAAACAACACGATTCTGCTAGAGCTGAGTGCCAAACCAGATACGACCCAAAAAGTTGGTAGCAGGGATTAGCATAGATTTCAACCCCAAACCATTAAATAACTACACTCCATGCAATATCAGGTTTGTAATAACGTTGGCTTCCATAGAACCAAGCAGGAGAGTTATTTTTATTCTTTGTCGGATAGTTGTAGAGATTCTCAATACTTGATTAAAAAATGAAGAGGTTTTCTGTTTGTTGTTTCTTGTCATAATCGAGCAGTGTCTTACAATCAGCACATGCATGTTTGTGAAAGTTATCAGACATCCATCTTATACAGTGACTTAAAGTTGTCCCAAACAGCCATCTTATAGTGGCTTAAAGTTGTCTGAAAGTGGACATGCAGGATGTTGGTTGGAAAATAAAATTGGGTGGGAACTGGGAAGAGCTTGTTATATCCGCAGTACAGTGGTCTTTAACCCTCAACTCAAGCAAGCCACTCGGTTCCTAAAAGCAAAAGCATCTACAGATGATGAAAGGAAAGCCGACAGTTACCTATGAGCTATAGGTAATTTTTGTGGCATAAGTCACTAGTATTTTATTTGATATTTGATTTATGCTCTAAGAATAATCATGTTTAAGTCCAACTAATCAATTACGAGTTAAATAATATAAACGAAAATCATGTTAAACATCGAGGAAATATACCACAAAAACATGTCATAATAATAAAACATAGTAAATAAAGGTTAAAATTATAATCTGACTCCTAAAAATATTTTTCCAACCGTAAAAGCTAAAAATTTTAGCTTTTATGTTTGAGTTGAAAAACACTTTTCAAACGCAATTTTTTCTCCAAAAATTAAAAAATTTAGCAATGCGAAATGCAATCTTACTGTATTTTCACGTGTTTAATAAGTATTCTTATTAAAACTTAAGAAAATTACTTGTGAAACAGGTACTCAAGTTATATTTTTTTTGTCAAAATAAGTATTTAAAGTAATTTTTTACCTAAATAGGTACTTCAAATATTTTTGATTAAAATATATACTTAAAATATCTTTTTGGTCAGAATAGATATCTAAAATATTTTTTAATTAAAATAAATACCTAAATATATTAGGTTCTTAAAAATTGTCATGTGACATATTAAAAAATATATTAAGTATCTATTTTGATTAAAAAATTATTTTAAGTATATATTTTGATAAAAAGATACTTTATGCATATATTTTAAAAAAATATATAGTTTAAGTATTTAATTTAACTAAGAATTGTATTTTAAATACTACTTTAACTCGAAACATTTTATATACCTAAGTAAAAAGGTTAAGATACTTTAATTATTTATATAACATAAACCTTTTTAAAATTTAAATTAACATTATTGATCATATTTGATTAAAATTTTTATTTAAATATTTTAAAATTCGAACCAATTTAATTTGACATGCGAAAATATTTAACTGTATTGTTACAATTTTATATGATGATTCAAATTTCAAAATAAAAGCTCGAAATTGAAACCAATAAAAGCTCGAAAACAATACCAAACTAGAGGAACATTCTTCTTCTTCATAATTTTACTACAAAACAAGATTTTACAAATTTTACTAGAAAAAAAAAATTAAACACTGAACCTTAAAATAATCAAAATGTTTATCAAGCTAGTGCCAGCTACTTCATATTCCCAATAAAATGTAGTACACTAGCGTTATAGGCAACGCTATTAGCATCCCAAAAATAACACTGCAATTAAATAAACAAATTAATTACATATTAGCAAAACTAATAGAAAAATAAATAAATAAATAAATAAATAAATAAATGTGTAAGAAAGACTCACGCTGTGCTGAGAATATCAGGGTGTACGTTGTATTCCTTGGCAAACACAAAGGGGACAATTCCTTGCGGGAGAGCTGCCTGTTTGGGATTTGGACATGCAAACCAGAACATGTTAGATTTTGTTGGGATGTTTGTTTGCTGTTCTGTAATAACCCTAACCCTAATTAGATTCAGTCTTACTAATAATTTATACTATATAGTTGTTGTATACGTATAAATATGATTCACTTTGACTGTATAGTTTCAGATTTTCCATGTATCTGCAATTTGCATACGATATGCTTTGGTTTTCTGAAACATGTTTTTAAAAAATCTTATCTGAACATGGCTGTATTAAGTGCATGTGCGAATAACGACAGTACAGAAAGCCAAAAGAGAGGGGGAAAGTAAAGTGACCTGTACTATGGCAACGTGTAAGAGGACGCCACGTAGGCCAACAACCATGGAAGCTGCTGCCATCACAGCTGGTCCTGCAAGGAATCTAACACCCATGGCAAAAGCTGCAACCGAGTTCCCACATGCTATGATCCTTGGTTGCAATGCCATGAACAGACCTGCCAACGCATCATACTATGCCCATTAGTTCTGGTCGGAGATTTAAATCGAAGTTGCGATCGCGTTTTCGATCACTATTTTAATTTTTGGTCTCGGCTCACTTAAAATCGAGTCGAAAATCATTTTTAAAATCTTTTATTCAATCATTTCCACCACCCAACATCATACAAATCTTGGAAATATGAAGACCCTTCCCCCCAAGCTTATTATGATCATGATGAACTATACTGTTTTCCTCACTTTGCTTACGCTGTTTTGCTTGCTTTATTACAACATTGTATCATGACAAAGCGATTGTATTGTTTGTTGTAAGTAAAGAAAAAGTAAAAGAAATTCACTGACCGAGACTGAACATGGCCATGCCAAGCCCTGCATCTGACAGAATGGAAATGGACTTGGCTATTATGGCAGGCATTTGTACATTCCACCTAAAAATAAACCAACAAGATATAAGAGAAATGATGAGAACCCTGAAATTCGGGCGAGTATAGGGAACGGTAGATATATATAAGGTGCGGTTAAAAAAATATATAAATTTTAATTTTTTTTTGAAAGATTCACCTAAATATCTAAAATGTTAAATTTTATATATTATTTTAGATTTTTTTTCGTAATTTTTGATAATCTTTGAAACTTCAGTTAAGAAACTAAGATGTTATAAAAAAAAACATGTTTCAAAACTTGTCAAAAGTTACAGAAATCAACTTAAAATTTTATTAAAAAGTCATTTTGTATTTGTACCTAAATGAGATTAGTGACCAAGTGAGACCTATTAAGCTTGAATAAGTGTTGGGGTTTCTGATAAGCTTTCTCCAAACCATGATCAGTATCAACCTTGTGATGACACTTGTCGGTGGCATTGTTTTCGGCTTGGCGTTGCCGGCGCCGGTGCCATCCCCCATTTTGTCACCTTCCTGCTGGTTGTTCATTTCTTGTTCCAATCCTCGGTTCCCAAAGCTGAAATCTTCTCTTTCCATGTACTCTTCCCGATTCTCCCTATGTCCTTCCACTGGGACAACGAAACAAAGCAGTATGAAAAGTTATAGTGACCTATGACCGATCATTAATCTAAAATGTACTGTAAAGTGTAAAGTTACCTTTCCCTGGGGAGACAGCCGCCGGTGCTCCATATTCATGGCCGCCGCCACCACCAAAGACATCGGAGACAGGAGAAGCACTTGAACTCCAAACAAACATATGAAGATCCTTGCCACCGTCTTCACCCTTTTGTTGAGCTTGATCATTAGGCTTCTTTGCTTTAGACCCATTCGTCGGTGAGAACATGCCCGTATTAGGAGCCGGGTAATGTGCTGCAGCTGCACCGGAACCGCCTAGTCCCCGGGAGGCAGATAAACCGTAAGCATCCGCAGCACCGAAATTCGAGTTGCGTCCCCCGGCAGCCATCATGGAGTAGAAATCAGTGTGGTTAAAGCTCGAGCCTCTCGGTGTAGGGTTCCTCGATGATTGCAAAGAGTAGATCTCAGCATTAGTTAGATTCGAAGGGCGTGGAGTTGTCGAAGAGAAACCCTGGGACTTTCTCGAGAAAATATCCGACCTCGAGGCATTAGATTTCCTGACAGTAACATGAAGCTTACCGTCTTCTTTGATCTCAGCTTCAGTTTCCAAAGGTTGTCGACCGTCAAGTGACATGATATCCGAGTCAACATGGATTGAAACAATAGTCCCAGCCGTGTCGGGGAATTGCTCCGATATCAGCAGCTTGGCACCTCGATATTCAAACATGAAAAGCATCAAAGTGTACCAAATAATACATTGTAGGACAACGATTTGCACCATCAAGCTGCCCGAGAACTCCCCGTACATCCCTTTAAGCAAAGGGATGCCCATAACCAAAGTGTTTGGCAGCGTGGAAAGTGAAAAGAGAGTGATGGTCCATTCCAAGCAACCCCTTTTGCTGACCTTGGACCAAACCGCCAGAATCGCCAGGACTATAACTTTTTGTAGGGTATCGGCAGCTATGAAACGGAAGTTCATAGCGTAAGGGTCATTGGAGGCGATGAAATGGAAAGAGAGGAGAGGGACGGCAAAGAGAGCAACGAAGCGGTTGATCCCGGAACACTGACCGGGAGAGAAGATGTTCCACCATTTCACTGAACCATAAGCTAAAACCATGGCCACGTAAAGTGGCACCATGGCGGTCATTACATGGTAAAAGTCTGTTAATGTGATCATCTTGCCAAAACCGAATCACCCAGATCAAGAACCAGCTCCAAATTTAGAAGAACAAGAACAAGTTGAAGTAATGATGATGGGGGAAGCAAAGGAAATGGGAGAGCATGTGGTTTTGGGTTTTGGGGAAAGTGGGTGCTAATAAGCAGAGGAGAGGATACAGGATTTCTTATTAAAAAAACACTCTACAGATTTGAGAATTGCGACCGAGCTTGCACTTGCAGTCCCCAAAGCACAGGGTTTTGCTGCTTTTTATTTGTTTATTTGGGTAATGCTTTAATACACTCATGGGGTATAATCCTATTCCTAGTTAATTTGATATTTTATTTTGGGTAAATATCTTTTTTAATTCTTTTAATTTTAAATAAAATTTTATTTTAACATGGTTACTACTTACTAGTATGTGGTATTTCTAAATCTTGATATTCGTGGGTCTCTCTTCTGTTTAATCGTGCCACAAAGTTGAGTGGACAAACGCAATTTGGTTTGGGGTGGGGGAGGTGTGTTTGTAGGTCTCTAAGCACTTGGTTTGGCTACACTTTCTAACTGTAATAGATCTAAAAATATATGTGAGGGTAAATATAAATTAAAATTATTTTTAAAATAAATATAAATCATAAAATTTTTAAAATTTTAAAATATAAATAATTATAAAATTAAAAAAATTATAAAAATTTCAAAAATCAAAACTTAATATATAAATTTTTAAATTTTCAAAATGAATACGGTGTCATCATCAAGCTTGTGCAAACATTAAAACAAACTAGTATACTTTGCCTTTTTTGCAATGAGATAACCGGGTTGCATTTTAGTGTTGTTTAAAAAATTAATTTTAGTTTGAGTTTTTATTTTTTATATAAAACCCGATTCGGTTACGATTTATGGTTTTAGGATAAACTGAGTAATCGAATCAATCAATTATATAATATATTATTATAATAATATTATATGTTATTTTAATATTTTATATTAAAAAACAGTTTTTATTTTATTTTTATTTTAAATAAAATTATAATTATATTTTATTTTATAAAATTTAAATATTTAACTTGTTGAAATTTAAAAAAAAATAACATTATGTGTCATTTATTTAAAAGTATATATTTTTAACATATTATTAAATTATATATTTTTAATAAATTAAATAAAAATCTTGTTACCTGAATCGAACCAAATCGATTTTTTCGGTTAACCGGATAAATGATTAACTGGTTGAATGGTTACGGTTTAGGATCAAAATTGAATAATTTGAATTTAAACTAAAATAATGTGTTAATGGTTAATTGAACCCAGTTTTACACACTCTTAAAATGTGATATATATATTTTTGAACCGAACCGAGTATAGATATATATTAACTTACTTTTCAAGTCGAGATCAAACGACAAAAACGCAAACTGATTCTCTCATTACCATCCTAACGTTCTCTCATATATTGTATTAATAAAAATTTTAATCCAACTATATTCGATCGACAATTCATTTTTTTTTTACTTTTTAATTATTATGATAATAATATTTATTCTTTATACATATTTTCCCAAGATTATTTCTACGAGGAGGTAGTTTAAATTTTTTTACATCCTCAACTATGCAATTAAAAAATTACTACACAAGTAGCATAAATCATCATGCTTTGCAACCCTGGTTTCAATGCTTGCCTTGCCATTATTTCTTACCATCAATATGTTTCTATCTTTTTATTACAGCAGAGTACATGTTCATTTTCCAAGGCGCAGAATAATGATGATTTCAATTTTCAAAGGAATATAGGGTCCAAAAATGACGTGGAAATGTCTACTGGTGAACTCAATCACAAGTGAACAATAGAATTTTATTTTAAAAATATAAATTTAAATAATTTCATTTCTTTAATTAAAAAATAAATAAATTTGTGATTCTTAATTGATGCCTATATGCACAAAAGAATTAAAGCCAATAAAAGGCCATTAAGCCATATTAAAATAATTTTTTATCATTGATTTTCTAAAAATTATAAAATAATTATTAAATTTTTTATTTGATTATAAAATGACCACTAATATTTTTTAAAGTGTTATAAGATGATATGTCAAACTTATATAACTATTATAAAATAATCCTTTAACAAACCTTTAAATATTAAATTAAACTATAAAAGTAAATTTTTTATTTCTAATACATAAAATATTTTTATTATCTTATAATATTTTTTATTTAATATAATAATAAATTTATTTTTTAAAAGAAAATAAGTATTGATAATCGGTCGGATCGAAGAATGATTGGTTATGGGATTTGAATTAAAAAAAAAGTGTTGTGCAAGTGGGTTGTAAGTTGTAAAAGTGATTGTTAAATAAAACGCATGCGTTTTGGAAGTTCTGTGACAAAATCTTTGAAAATCACTCACACAAAACACAAGGCTTAACTGCACGCACTGCAGTAGACCTTCTGCTGTCCAAGAATAGTGGTATTACTACGAAATTATTATTATTATTATTATTTTGGAAAATACTACTAAATTATTAACTTCTATGCATAGGGGAGGATTTTTTATTTAAAAAAATGAGTTCGGGATAGCTGATTTAAATATATATATTTAGTGTAGGTTGAAATTGAATTTAGGACAATTTCTTTTCACCCAACCCGTTATGATATATTTTTAATTGTATTTATATTTAATATTTTTTAAAAATTTCTTTATCAGATTTTTTTTTAAAAAAATAAGGTTAGGTTTAAGGATGGATACGGATCTCGAACTCGACAGGTTTCAACCCGATTCAATCAGGTCGAATTTTTGGTAGAAAATTGAGTTCGAGTTAAGTTGGGTCGAATTTTTCACCTTAAAACCGACTCTAACCTAATATCATTATTGAAAAAAAATCGATATGATCTGATCGGGTTGAAACCCGTCGAATTTAAGTTTTGTACCTATCCTATTTATAATGTTCTTTTTGTTAAATTTATTTTTACTTTTCTACACATAAATATTTTAATATGTTTTTAATACTTAAATTATAATGTCATATAACTCGTATAATATATAAGAATAAAATGGTCATATACTAAACCATACTTAATTCTTGAATGTTGGAATTTAAACATGACCCGTATTAAAAATGAACCTATTTTTTGGGTCCAGATTTATTTTTCGGATTTAATATTTTTATCTAAATCTTCTTAAATTTCGTACAGATCTTTAAATTCGGATTTAAATTATGTTGGAGACAGTAGATTGAAGAAATTAGGGTTGAGTGCTAAAGAATGGGGGATTTGGGGGAAAGGGAAGAACCGATCATCTCAGACAAACACAACCATCTGTTGAAGATGAACCAAGTTCCAACACGTGATGAATTAGAGTCATCCTTGGTAGGGATAGCAAAAATACCCGTTCTCGACCCGGTGTATTCCGACCTGATTTGGTTGAATTTTTCTCTTTAAATTTTGGTATCGGAATCCGGTGTGTTTCTGACCTGACTTGGTTAGAATTTATATACTTTACGTAAATGTTCAGATAAGATCCATTCATTTGTGTTTTATACGTATAAAAGTAAAACTAATTCTCGTATTATAATCGTATTTTAAATTGATTTTTAAAATTTAATATTTTATTGATTCTTAAACTAAGATCCATTCTAAGTTGGTTTTTAAAAGTTAAAATATTATATTATTCCTTAAATTACGACTTATTTTAAATTTTAAAATATTTAATATTAATCCGAAAATTATCAATACTTAATTTGTGGGATAAACAAGAATTTGCATATAATTATCTCTATGGCCAATTCCTAGAATATCCTCATTGTCACTTTCTTCATCCCACGGCATTACGTTGCAGATTCAATCTTCGAAGTAATCTTTTCTTCAGTTGCAGGCATCCATGGCTTCTATCCAGCTTACAAAGTTTGGCCACAGCAATCGGAATTCATTTGCTGATCTTGCTGTCACTCGCCATGTTGCGCCTCCGAGATCGACTCGGCCCACTCGAGTCGGGTTCAAGGTTTTCGCTTCGGATTCTAGAACAGAGCCGGATTTGAGTGTGTGCGTTAATGGAATCTATATGCCCAATCCATTTGTGATCGGCTCGGGTCCACCAGGAACTAACTACACCGTCATGAAGAGAGCCTTTGATGAAGGCTGGGGCGCTGTCATCGCCAAGACTGTAAGTCCTTTCCTTTTTTTGGTGTGGCGGTTTTAGTTTGATGTGTAATATGGATTGTTTTTTAGATTGTATTGACGCATTTGAGAATTCGAACTTCCATCTTTTCTAATGGTTTATCAGCAATCACTCTGATTGAACGGTTTAATGGAGGAAGGGAAATCTACTTGTACTTGTAACCTAGTATTCGAAAGCAAGATGATAGAATCAAGAGAAAAACATTCCCAAAGTTTATAAAATTGTATAAATTCAACTTGATATGAAAAAGAAAAATGGGAATAACTCTCTAGAGAAGAATCTTAAAAAGGAAACCAATAATCCGTCGGTCTAGACTCTAGCGGGTTGTATGCTGAGTTTGAATAGTAATGTTGTAGATAGAAAAAATGGGATTAGCACTTTAGGTTCCTTAAGTAAGTTTGAATTCTGATGTTATCAATGGATAAGACTGGATTGGGAGGGTTACTCGTTATAGCTCTATGCAAAATCGGATCCACCAGCAGGTGTATACCGGTTGTTATACAGAAAAATGTATCTTGAAATGAAAGCCATATAAATCACTGTCTGCATTTATACCATAATTGCACTTATGTTAATCAAATAGATGTATTATATATGTCTTATGGATTTAGTTTTAGGTAATAAACCTTGGATAATTAATAGTTGGTGGGGTTAGCTTGCTTTTCTTTTTCCACTAGTTATTGGACATGTTTGATCTGTTTGACTTTACATGTTTGGCCTTTTAAGACTTTTTTTTTTTTTATCTCTTTCAATTCAAAGACAGTCTGAAATGGTTTCTGTGATTTGTTCTTTTGAATCCAAATGATCTTGGACTACACAATACTAAGTGTTAAATCTTTGATACCAAATTGTTCTGCCAGGTTTCCTTAGATGCTGCCAAGGTCATCAATGTAACTCCAAGGTATGCTCGACTACGAGCAGGAGCAAACGGCTCGGCCAAAGGACAAATAATTGGGTGGGAGAACATTGAACTCATCAGTGACCGCCCTCTTGAAACTATGCTGAAGGAATTTACACAACTAAAAAAGGAGTACCCAGATAGGATTCTCATTGCCTCCATTATGGAGGAATATAAGAAAGCTGACTGGGAAGAACTTATTGATCGTGTAGAGCAAACTGGGATTGTAAGCTATATTCTTCACTTAGATTCTCTGTTTATATCTCTCCTACTTCAAAGAATTATACTCATGGATAGATATTATTTTCTAGGACGCCATTGAGGTCAATTTCTCATGCCCTCATGGAATGCCTGAGCGTAAAATGGGCATGGCGATTGGGCAAGATTGTGCACTGTTGGAAGAAGTTTGTGGATGGATAAATGCAAAAGCAACTGTTCCTGTGTGGGCGAAGATGACTCCTAACATCACTGACATCACAATGGTATGCTTACTTTATTGTTTAATTGACTAAAGGGTTGAAACACTATTGTTTAGACTTCTGATTAGAATGAAAGCAACGGGAATGCTATGCTTTTTCCTTCTTCTGAAACTCAGTTTTTTTCTTATCGGTGATAATATTTATTATTGATAATTGATATTATCGGCATATTGTTTGTTTTTAGCCGGCAAGATTGGCTTTAAGTACTGGTTGTGAGGGGATATCTGCTATAAATACCATCCAGAGTGTGATGGGAATCAACCTTGATAGTTTACGCCCAGAGCCCTGTGTTGAGGGGTTTGTATTCTCGAATTGAACAATCTTTTGTTATCGATTGGCTCAGAATTTATCCCGGAAGATTTATTCACTTAAACTTCTGTTTACAGCTACTCGACACCTGGGGGTTATTCGTGCAAAGCAGTCCGTCCTATTGCACTTGCTAAAGTGATGAGCATTGCAAAAATGATGGATTCGGAGTTTAATATGAAGGATTACTCACTTTCCGGCATTGGGGGTGTTGAGACTGGGGGTGATGCTGCTGAATTTATTCTTCTCGGTGCAAATACTGTCCAGGTAATAATTCTAAAATCCGGTTTCTGTTATCTATGTTGTTTGTACAACATTTTTCTTGAACTACCCATGTCCAACACTGGGATATGGGGATCCAACTTCCAAGGATCCTCCAAATATATGGAGAAACTTAGAAAATTCCAACCATACTGATGCCGGATACATACATATGTCCGACATTTCAACCCGAGTCCAAGTAACCTAGTCTGCTATGATGTCACTATTTTCTCTTCATGCATATGGATAAATTTGTTTCCTTTCAATGACATCTTAGCAGTTAGCTTGTCAATCTTAAGGTCAAAGTTATATTAAGCCATTTGAATATCTGAAATGCATATTCAGATGCTGTTTTATTTGTGAAGTGTAACATACTACTTTCTTTTCGGATAATAACTAGCTGAAAAATGTTGACACTAGTTTGGTGCAATGCCATGTAGTGGCATAGCAATACTATTGCAATCTCCACATACTTTTTGTGAGCCTTTCACCTGGAAATTTGTAGTGATATCTTGACAGTTTTACTGTATACACTAATATGATTTGCTGAGAGAAGACCTTACTCAGTCACCTACCGTCTTCAAACTCGTATTTGTTTTATTTCACTATTTCACGAATTACCGAAGTTCGTAACCATTATATGTTTTAAGCTTGCATCGTGGTTGCCTATGCTTGTAGGTCTGTACCGGTGTTATGATGCATGGATATGGCCTTGTGAAAAAACTGTGTGCAGAGCTCAAGGATTTCATGAAGAAGCACAACTTTAAAACAATAGAAGATTTCAGAGGGTATGTGCTTTATTTTCTTACAATGACAAATTGACAATTGCTCATAATTTACAAACATTTGGTTGGATAATGCACATCTCTTTCTTTCTTTTCTCAGGGCTTCCCTTCCATATTTTACCACACATACCGACCTCGTCCGTCGACAACAAGAAGCAATCCGACAAAGGAAAGCTGTTAAAAAAGGTTTAGATTCCGATAAGGACTGGACCGGAGACGGCTTCGTCAAAGAGACGGAGAGCATGGTTTCGAACTAGTTGCACTGCAAAATTAAAGCCTTTTTTTCCCTATTGGAGAATTATGAATGATATGAATGGTGGAAGTTTGCTCTGATGTATAAACCAATGTTAAGAGACAAATTGGTAATAAAGGAAGTTCAAATGACGTATAAAATTAAATTCCCTCGTTAAAATATCTTTGGTCAAAATATATATGTTTAAATGCGTTATAATTCTAATTCATTTTATTGTTTTTATTAATAAAATTTCGAGAATAATATCGCTTTTTCGTTCGATAATTATCTTAAATTTGATAAATCTTATTAGATTTCTAAAATTTAAGGGATTTTTTTATAAAATGAACTTTGAATTCACATTTAGAAGGTAAAAACAAATGAACTAAAATTTTTAAGATTTAATGATGTCAGTGATGATGGTGGATGATTGATAATAAAGAACTTTAATAAAATTTAAGAGTCAAATTGATATTTAATTTAAAATTTAAAATTTAAATTTAAAATTCACGAATTAATTTAAAATTAACTTTATCGGTTATTGCGACATCAAATTTACGGAAATTAAGAGTTCGTGATCAAAATGTAATAAATGCAATATTATACCGACCAGCGGACCAGGTGTATGTTGATATGCCTCAATGACATGCCAAGTAAAAGAATTGTGTACGGAAATACTTATACTAGAACAGGTAAAAATCTGGCTCCATCTCTACTGGTATTCCTACAATGTCTCCGATCAAAACGGGTGATTTCAGTGAATTATGGATCGGTTTCCCATTTCTCTCCACAGGTAAACCCCTATATTCCTATGTTCCAACACGTTCAGGTCTCTACAGAAGAAGAAAACAGAACAAGTAAGAAACATGTTGGCCGCTACCACCCCTGCAGATGAGCATTTGCACTCCACTTTTGCTTCTCGATATACACGAAGCCCTGTTCCCAGGTTCCAGATGCCCGAAAGGTCGATGCCCAAGGATGCGGCGTACCAAGTGATACATGATGAGCTTATGCTCGATGGAAACCCGAGGTTGAACTTGGCTTCATTCGTTACGACGTGGATGGAACCCGAGTGTGATACGCTTATGATGGCTGCGATCAATAAGAACTATGTCGACATGGATGAATACCCTGTCACCACCGAACTCCAGGTATCATATGAAATTCTTTCATTTTCGTAATCGGGTTCTTCAGCATTCGTTAATTTAATCGGTGATCATATCGGTTATGAAGAACCGTTGCATAAACATGATTGCGAACCTGTTCCATGCTCCGGTTGGGGCAGAAGAGACGGCTGTAGGTGTGGGAACGGTTGGTTCCTCCGAGGCTATAATGCTGGCTGGATTAGCTTTTAAAAGGAGATGGCAACATAAGATGAGAGCCGAGGGAAAATCGACCGAGAAACCGAACATTGTCACAGGAGCTAATGTACAGGTAAGGTTATGTTTTGATACGATACATGTTCAACACGGTCCAAATACGTGTCCAACACGAAATAATACTAATGAAATTGTATGCACAGGTTTGCTGGGAGAAGTTTGCTAGGTATTTTGAGGTAGAGTTGAAGGAAGTAAAGTTGAAAGAGGGATACTACATAATGGACCCAGTACAAGCAGTGGAACTAGTGGATGAGAACACCATATGTGTAGCAGCTATTCTCGGATCGACCCTGACCGGAGAGTTTGAGGATGTGAAGATGCTGAATGATCTCCTTTTGAAGAAAAACGAGGAGACCGGTTGGAACACCCCGATCCATGTCGACGCCGCTAGTGGAGGATTCATCGCTCCTTTCCTTTACCCGGATCTCGAATGGGATTTTCGTCTGCCATTAGTTAAAAGCATCAATGTTAGCGGCCACAAATACGGGCTCGTATACGCCGGTGTTGGTTGGATTGTTTGGAGAAACAAAGAAGATTTGCCTGATGATCTTGTGTTTCATATTAACTACCTCGGATCAGATCAACCTACATTCACCCTCAATTTCTCCAAAGGTAATTAACACATTAGTTTCATACATTTTCTTTGTTATCTTCTGCCTTGCACATGATAATTTGCATACAATCTCAGGCTCAAGCCAAATTATTGCTCAGTATTACCAGTTTCTACGCCTCGGTTTCGAGGTAATCGCCTTTATCTTGGTGTCGAATATACATGTTTTCAAGTGTATATGAATCTGTTGATTCAATCTACTGATTATAGGGCTACAAGAACATAATTGAGAACTGCATGGAGAATATGAAAGTTCTTAAACAAGGAATAGAGAACACCGGGCGGTTCGACATTGTGTCCAAGGACATCGGAGTGCCACTAGTAGCTTTTAGTCTAAAAGGTGGTAGCAAACATACAGTGTTCGAGATAGCCGAGAACCTGCGTAGGTTCGGATGGATCCTCCCGGCCTATACAATGCCCGCCGACGCGCAACATATTGCAGTGCTGCGCGGTGTGATCCGCGAGGATTTCAGCTACGGCTTAGCGAAAAGACTAGTGGAACATATCGAGCTGGTCATGAAGGAAATGGATGGACTGCCGGGTCGTGCCCCACATAAGAAGACGGAGAGGGAGACTCAGGAAGAAGTGTTTAGGTACTGGAAGCGGCTTGTCGATCGCAAGAGATCCGGCGTCTGTTGATTTATCGTCTCGGTGAACCGAAGCGTGGCATTCATCCTGATTTTGGCTTCCCTAATGAATTAGATGTTCTTATTGTTTTAAATAAACATTTAATGGTCATAATATGCATGGCTGTTTCAGGCCTTGATGCTTGAATTGGAGTGTAAGATCATCACTCTATATCAGTACCATTGTTTAAATAAAATCTAAAGTTTAGATTTTACTCTCCCTTTTATAATATTAAATTATAACCATAATATAATTTGACGATTGTATCGTAATAATTTTTAAAATCATCGCGTTTTGATAACAAATATCAACCAAAGATTGTTCAACCAATTAAGTATCCAAATTGCGTACAACATTAATATAATTATCATATAACTATCATTAACACGATTAACATAATTTACGGTTTCTTCAATTATTAAATCATCTAATTAAATTTTATCAATATATTACGAAAATATACATTAGCTTACGGTTATCTTTAATTTTCTTTAATTAATTTATTAATTTAAAAGATCTGAGATTATTTTCGAGGTCTAATTACTTAACCCAAAAAATAGATTATTAAAACTTTCAATGTAATAAAAAAAATAATGTGACGCTTTTTTTACGGGTAAAAATAGATGGCTAACGTGATGGTTCCTAATCTTTATATGTTAATCCTCCATAAATGAAGATATGATAAAATGACTTACTTGAAATCGTTATGATTATTAAAATATAATAATCTTACATATTTTTATTTTAAATATTGCATTAACTTTGAATTAAAATATATAAAAATATTGTTAATCTAACTGATGGATTTGGTTCATTGATTTAGGAGTGTCCCTTTATCCCAAAGAGTTTAGGTTCAAATAATTAAAATAATAACTCAAAATAATAGTCAATTATATGAAGATTATCATTTAAAAATAAAGTAAAGAGTTGATATGAGTCATCCGTTTTATTCATTAAACGATAATATATATATATATATATAAAACTTAGAGAATTTTATATTGTATCACATCTAACGTAATATTATATCATACTATTAATGTTATTTTAATATTTTATTAATTATTTTTATTTTATTGATAATATATCTAATTATAAAATTATTAATGGGACATATAAAGATAAAAACAAATAAATTAATTGTTTTTATTTTTCTAGGAAGGTGCTCGAGGAAAGGTTGGGTTGTATTTTAGTATCACATCTAACGTAATGCATGCGATTGCACACCAAAAATATATCCCTATATGATATGAGTTTAACTATGGAAGCTTTGTTTCGATGTGGGATGTTTCTCAATTTTGGCCCATCTGATCTTCTCTCTCGGTTTGTGGGGTTACCATTTTCCGTTGCCTCTCTCTCTTGTACTTCCTTTTCAACAAGTTTCCATTCACACTCCACAACACAATCCATGGAGATGAGGATATAAAGAGATCAAAGCAAAAACATGATACAAAAGCTGATTGTTTAAGAGAAAAGAAAGAAAGTTTTCTTTTCCTTTTCCCTTTCCTTTTCCTTTGCCTTTCTTATCTTCTCATATATTGCTTTGCTTTGCAGCTTTGGCTTGATATTAAAGAGCTTTAATCATCCATGTTGGCTGATAAATCTTGTTCCTTGGAGAATGGTAGTGACAACTATAAGAGGAAACGAAGACCTGCAGGAACGCCTGGTATGTATCTAATTCTATATGCAGATATGTATATATGTGTTTTTATGATTTGTTTGTGTTTCTAATTGGGGTGATGTTATGTTTATTAGATCCGGATGCTGAAGTTGTTTCGCTGTCGCCTAAAACGCTACTCGAATCGGATC
Organism: Abelmoschus esculentus; assembly: GCA_035048815.1. NCBI lineage: Eukaryota > Viridiplantae > Streptophyta > Magnoliopsida > Malvales > Malvaceae > Abelmoschus > Abelmoschus esculentus. The sequence continues at coordinate 6,966,525 of JAUCBN010000061.1, read as the reverse complement.
GTTATGTTTGTGAGATCTGCAACCAAGGATTCCAAAGGGACCAGAACCTGCAGATGCACAGGCGACGACACAAGGTTCCTTGGAAGTTACTGAAGAGGGAAACCCCAGTGGCGAGGAAGCGGGTGTTCGTTTGCCCCGAGCCTAGTTGCCTGCACCATGACCCTTGTCATGCTCTAGGCGATTTGGTCGGGATCAAGAAACACTTCAGGCGGAAACACAGCAACCACAAGCAATGGGTGTGCGAGAAATGTTCCAAGGGATATGCTGTTCAATCTGATTACAAGGCCCATCTTAAAACCTGTGGCACCCGAGGCCATTCTTGTGACTGCGGAAGAGTTTTCTCCAGGTTTTTAACATCCTTTTGCTTCTGAATACAAAGCTTTTGTCGCCCCAATATATGTTCGAACACTAAAAGTATAAGTTTGGGTTTTAGGGTTACTGTTTAGTATTTAAAGTTTAATTTAAGGTTAGAATATAAAGTTTGATTTTTTAGTATTAGGCTGCATGAAAAAGCTACATGATTTTTGTTCATGTTTTGATAAGAAAGAGAATCATCAGCCCCAAAACCCTGATCATTACATGTTGAATTTGCCTCCCAAGCCCCTTCCTTTTTTATCCTGATGACCTGAGTTTTGACTTGGAAAGGAAAAACAGACACTAAAGGACATAAAGAAAGAAACAAAGAAAGGAAAAAGATAACATTGCTTTGTTTTTTGAGTGATGGAAGTGTGGAACCAAGCTTTCCCCAGCATCGATCCCTTCGATTATTTCCTCTCCTACATACAATCATAACAATTTAACTATATATATATATATATATATGTTATTTTTTGTAGGGTTGAGAGCTTCATTGAACATCAAGATGCTTGCCAAATGAGCCGTGGCCCGCAACAATCACAAGCAATGCAGCCGGCTTGCTTGTCGACCGGTGATACAAATTTCAGTACAGTTCCTTGGCCTAGTCTGGAGCTTCAACTCTTAACTACATCAAATCCCACTGAGGCCTCGGTTTCACCTAACAATCATGATCCTCATCCGATCCAATTACAACTATCGATCGGTTCATCTAGTATCAGTACCGAAAAGAAAGCAACAAGTGAGAAACCGGTGGTCGTTCCATCGAGGCTAAAAGACGAAGCAGTGGCGCAGTTAAGGTTGGCGATGGCGGAAAAGGCTTACGCTGAAGAGGCTCGACAGCAAGCGAAAAGGCAGATTGAATTAGCCGAGCATGAGTTTGCCAGGGCAAAGAGAATCAGGCAACAAGCACAAGCTGAATCGGCAAAGGCTCAAGCTTTAAAGAACCATGCAGTGAAGCAAATCAAATCCACCATTCTTCAAATCACTTGCCGTGCTTGCAAGCAGCGGTTTCAAGCAACCCCACCACCACCTCCCGAGGAGAACTGCCGTGTTGTAAGTTACATTTCATCAGCTTTAACCGAAGGTGAAGTTGAAAACGATAGTCCAACAAATCTAACAAAGATTACTAACAACGTATAAACCCAAGAAAATATTTCATGCACCGGTATTGAAAAGAAAAAAAGTTTTCTTAACTGCTTTAGTTTTAGGTTTCATAGATCTAATTTAGGGCGTAAGGTTCAGAGATTCAGGGTTTAACCTATAAACCCTAAATTCTAACCACATTAAACCTAAACACATAAACACTATACCCTAAATTAAATCCATAAACCCTAAAACTAAGTATCTATGAGAATTTTTTCTATTACCGCCGGTGGTGCTCGATATAATTGCCTTATAAACCAATATATATGTATAATATTACTTATTTGCTTGGTTTATATACCAAAAATGGTGATTGTTTTTTTTTGGTGGAATTGTTGTATCCTGCAATTTGTGTGATGTAATTTGTTTATTAATTTGTTTCAATGGAAAACATAATGATGGGTTTTGTTGATCATTTAATACTAAAGATGGTATGTGTTTTTTAAAGTGTTTATATCATTTAATGTACAAGAACTGTTGTTAGGTTTTCCTGCTCAAAACTATTACATTGACCAAGGACAAACACTTCAAAACGAATTCTAATTTGGATTTTGTGTTTGGACTATTTGGAGATCTTTGTATGATGAACAAGTCAGAAAATGATGGTGGGGTTGGCCTTCCCTTTCTGCATTAAACTATAGTACTCGCCGGTCTCTACTTTATAACCTAAAATCTCTCACAAATATCAAGAGAAAACAAAACATGAGGTTAATTAAGTTGACCATAAATTTTGTGTGGTTTTAATGTCTGTATTTATGTCTTTATATCGAAAAGATTAAGTTTAAGGTTTAATATTGGGGTTTAAAATTAAAGATAAGAATACATGGGTGTGATTTAAGATTTATAAATCAAGATTAAGACTTAGTTTTTAATTTTCTAGTGATAAAACATTAATAGAATATTAAAAGAAACACGAACGAAACTATGATATCAAATTTAAAAGAGGACTCTATCTGGACTGACCAGCCTAAAAACTTTCATAGTCTAGTTTAGAAGAAACTTTTACAACTACGAGATGATTTGGCTAGTATTTGAAACGAGTTACAAGGAGTATATTGCACAAAGAAACTGTTGAATATCTTAATTAAAACAAAAAAAGAAGAAAGTTCTTTAGTGCAAACAATATGGAGAAGACCTTCGATTCCTAAACATTCGTTTATTTCTTGATTTGTTTTAGATTATTTACTAACAATTAAAAGATAGGATGATAAATTGCACATTCAGATAGACCCTAATTGTTTACTTTGTCGTGCCAAGCTTAAATCACGTGACCATTTGTTTGGAGTATGTACTTTTTCTGCTCGAGTATGAAGTCTTATTATCTTGGCTTACAGAAAACAATACATTCAAGGGGATTGGTCTAAAAATCTAGAATGAGCTTCACAATTCGGCAAAGGTAAAACGTTAAATGTCGTGATTGTTAGAATTGCTTAGTACAACTATAACTGTTATATTTGAAACGAAAAAAACAATCAACTGTATGTAAAGAAATCACGTTCTAATGTTACTATCTTTAAATATATAAAGCATAATATTGATCTGTGTTTAAAATTTTACTATTATCCTTTTGATAATTGTTAGCCATTAAATGGGGTATACATTGTAATTAGTATCTAGTTTTACAGATTTTTTTATTTGTAAAAAAGATTATTCTTGATTTAGTTACTTTAGATAAATAAAAATTATATTTATCAAAAAAAATCTAATAATATAAGTTAGGGGTTGAAACTGGTAGAAATGTAGTGATTTTGGTGCAAAAATACTCATTCCAATCCAGTAGACTAGCGCAGGAGAGAGCAGCAAATGCCTGTGCCTGTGCCTGTGCTGGTCCCCTTCCTTCCTCACCGCCATATTTTTCAGTGCCACAGTATGAGGTGTAAGGAGTAATTGCAGACTCAGTCCTTCCAAACTTCATCCACTACGAGACATCACTTTCTCATTGGAATCAGTGCAGTGGCCTGTGGGGGTGGACAAAATAAACCACAAAAACATTGCCCATTTATGCAGATATCTATCTAGTTGTTATTTTAGGCACGGATATTGAAAATAATATATAATTCAATAAATTCTTGGTATTTAATTTTTTTTATTAATGTTTATGTTTATTAGCGGATGACGTTAAGGTCACAATGAATCAATTATATTAGTCTGTTAATTGTCCAGTAATAATGTGATTGTGTTTGTCGAACTATCATATTTGTTAATTATCAAATTGATTGACAATAACATGAAGTATAATAAGTGGTTGAATAATTTGTCGAGATGGCCTAAGATCAAAATTTTTAAATACGAAAGGTTAAATTTTTTGAATTGATTAGAATTATAACCAAATTAACATGATGCATAATTTTAAAAAAATGAAAGTGTTACCATACTAATCCTTTCTTTCAATTTTACTGATAAAATAACTTATTTGTAACAAAATTTTAACTGAGTGATGTATTTTTTGTTAAAATTATGATTGAATGACTGAATTACTATTTTTAAAAAATAATATATTCATTCTTAAATTTATAATTAAATAATTAAATTATTAATTCTAAAACTAAGAATGATATATTTATTTTTATATAGTTAGTATCTATTATTAAGGGATCTTTAATATATTTTACCCCGCAGCCTAATGAAGTTAAGTGTGACCTCTAATTGATACAATTAGTACATAAATAAAAGGTTGTTTTAATAATTTTAATTAAATTACTACTCAATTGATCAATGATATCATTGGAATCAATAACTTAACAATAGGATAGGTTTTAACAATAAGAGTTGGTTGAAATATCTAACCACATTATTTTTTTAAAGAAAAAATTGAATTCAAATTTTAAAAATAATATTATTCAAAAAAAATAGTCACAAATACTATATATGAACCTTAAAAAAAACATTATATGTTTTACAACAACTACGCTACTCCCATGCTCTCTTAGAGATGCTACGAGTTGTGTAGGATCGGATTTTCGGTTTATTTGAATTCGACCCGAACACAAATTTTTTAAATTCGATTTTGACCCGACCTAAATATTTTTCAAAAAATCTGATTTGATCCGACTCGAAAATAAATAACCTAAACCCAACTCTGACCCGACCTATAAAAAAAATTTAGAGACTAAATTGTAAAAAAATAATTTTTAAGGATTTAATTATAAAAATATATAATTTTAAGAACTAAATTATAAATAAAAAAATAATTTTAAGGACATAATTATAAAAAAATATATAGATAGAGGACCATTATTATAATCATCTCTAAAATTTATGAAAAAATTATATATTTAGTCTCGGGTCGAGTCGGGTAAGATATTTTATACCCTAAACCCGAACCCGATATCACCTTAAAAAATCATCTGACTCGACCCGATTTGAACCTAATTTTTATTAAAAAATCCGACCTGATCAAACCAAATCGGATCAAAACCCAATTAAACCGAGTAAAATGCCCATCCCTATTCCACATTCCGCTTCTAATTTGTCCCGAAGAGTTGATAAAATGATGAACAACAAATGTTTGTCTTGGGCAAAAGAGGTTAAAAGATGTTGACAGATGGGGCATTATGGACATTTGGCTTCGATCACGAGGACACACTCATAAAATATATTGAGAAATTATAATTTTATAAAGTAATGAAACAATCTTTTTATATCATCTAAAATATAAAAATTATATTTTTTATATTAATGGATAAAGATAAATAATTGACATAAATCATAAAAATAATAAAATATTTTAATTATTTATTTACTTTCATCTAACTACCCATAAAATATATATATAAATAATTAAATTTTACATGATAGGAGTAAATCTTAACCCCTAACTTAAATTTTAAAAATATATTAAAAATTTTATGTATAAAAAATTAAATACATATTTTTAATAAAATAAAAACATTAAAATTAAAATAGAATAAATACTTTTTAAAACAAATATGATCAAACTGAAAACAAGATTGAGTCGGTCATTAATGAGGGTTAGTCTCCATTTTTCACAAATGGATAAATTGCATTCTAAGTCCTTATTCGCTTAATCTTTCTTAAAAACGGCACATTTTTATCAAAAAAATCCAATTAACATCCAAAAAACTAAAACATGACCCCAATTAACCTAAATCCCCAACTAAGTTACCAAGACCAAAGCTTGGGTTAACGCCTGACCGTTGATTAAAAAATTTGGGTTATTATAAATTATTTTTTTATATTTATATATGCATATATATGAATCAATTGAATATAAGCTCAGATATTCAGATAAATTATTAGTCTTTCCATCTTTTGATTAATGATTTAAAAATATTAATTTTATTGAATCGAATAAAAAATTCTTGTATATTTATATACGATTGAACAGTGACAAAGCCACAATTGCCCCACCTTGAAAATTTATTTATCTCTTATTTAATTTTTTTTAAATTTTAATTTCTTTTTTATGAATTTACCTCTTTTAAATATTTATATTTTATCTTAAACCCTAAATCCTGAATTCGTCTCTACGATCGTGGTCCTGTACCTAATTTGTTGTCCCCTTTCACAATACATGCCGAGTGCACTTCTATGTAAGTACGTACCTTTAACACAATGTTTTGGTTCGCTTTCCTAACCAAGATTTGCTTTCTTTCGAGAATTTGTATAGTAAGGATTTAGGTATTATAAGGCTTAAATATTTTAATCATTATCCTCCTTTTTTGCATTCAAAGCAAGCACATGCATTAATCCTCAAATATATATTATTCGAATATGTTTAACTTTTACGGATAATTTGAATTTATTATAAGAAAAAATTATAATTTTATCGATAAATATTCATATTTAAACATCTCAATTGTTTTTAAATACGTTAAATTTATTAAATTTTTCGATACAAAATAAAAACAGACTCGTGATTTTATATTAATAGTACGGATTTCTATAATTAATAAAACTATATGAAAATTTAAAATTTTAAAGAGTACGACTGCTCTCTAACGATCGGTCGATCCACCCTTAGTACATAATGCTTTGTACTCCATACAATAATGTTGTATTGGCAAGAAATTTCTTGGCAATTGCATCCGGCAAGAGTTTCAAACTCCCAATACAAGAAGCCAATTGGACAAGCTCCTTAGTCGAGATAAAGCCAATCGGACACATGAAATTCCAGCGATATTATACTTCATCTGCTTGTTTCTTCCGATGGCCTTCCGAGATTCAATCTCAAGCTCATATTCGTCTCGATGTTGACGGACTGATCGAACGAGAAAATAATGTGTTACCTTAAAAGTACAATGATGGCAGACAAGGAACGTGGATGTGTTCTTTCCCTTTCCTTTTCCCTTTTTCTTCTTCTTCTTTTCTTTTTGGGCAGATGAGCTTTTTAATCTTCATGTGCTTGCCTGCCTGCATCCATCGCCTTCAAACATGATATTGGAGACATATGTCTCATCTCACATCAAACATAAACACCCAAGTCTCAAAACTCGAGTCTACGAGATATCGACTTGGTCAGTTATTTAATATCTGTCGTAATACGATGTTTTGAAAAAAGATAAATAATAATATCAAAAGATTATTTTAATACTACTTGTCTTAAAATCAGAATTAGGATAAAATAAATAGTAATATCAGATTTGAAAACGGAACTATCAGAATTCAGATTTAAGAATGAGAGGAAGTAAAAATTCATAATTATTTTATTTTAAAATGTATATAAAAATTAAAAAATCTTAGGAGTAACAACTTCTCTCATATATGATATATTTCTGTCCTTGATCACATTTATACTTTAGGTATGATTATTCACCTTTTTCTAGTTCAGTCAATAGATCATTATTCTCTTACCAAAAAAATATATCTAATAGTATATTTAACGAGATTATTTTTATATTATATGATTTTTTTTAAATTGTAAGATTAATAACCCGATCTTCATCAAACGTGGCATAAAAAAATAAAACCCAAATTATCTATCCCTTTTTCATGCCTCCATTTATGTCCCCACTTTAAATTAGAGGGTTTAAGGTTTAGGGTTTTTGGTTAGGGGTTTTTGTTAGGATTTAGGGAATCAGGGGTAGGGTATATTTTTAGGGTGTATGGTTTAGGATTTAGAATATAAAAAATAAGGGTTTAGGGTTTAAAATTCAATTTTTTACAAAAATATAAAGGAGGCACAAAGGGAGATAAAAAAGAGGTAGAGGATTTTTGTTAAAAAAATGATGACAAAAAAGTGGGCTTCCATGAATTGACCCATGCTTTAGAATGGAAGGATCCGAAAGGCCCATGTCTTTGTAATGAGCTCATTAATTGATGAGAACTTGTAAAGCTTTCCTCAACAAACCCTAATCATCAATTGTGGGTGTTGGGGCCCCTTCATTTTCACCATCTTTTGACCCACTACACTTAGTTGAATAGTGATGGCTCAAGAAACAAACCATGTGTGTGTGTGGGGGGGGGGGGGGACTTGCAACTTTAAATCAAAAAAAGAGAGTTTTACATGGCCTATCCCATAAGTCAAAGCATCAAAATCTAAAAGATAAAAAAAAAAAAAAAAGCAACTGGTCCGATAAATAAAATAATATTCATCTTAAGAGATTTAAGTTTAAAACAAAGCCCTAATACGAATACGAACATAGGCCACCAAGCAACCATCAAAGAAAATGAAGATAGATAAATCCTGAATCTTTATTTGGCAATTCAAATTGCTTATCATCTCTTACCTTGCAGCAGTCTCTTGAATTGCTAACTATATTAAGAGTTCTTTCTATTTGTTCATTTATGGTAGTAGAAGAGTACATCAGTTTTCTCTATTTTGACATCTTTTTCTACACTCTACAATTTAACCACTGGATTATGTCATCCATTATGGCTTCTCGTTCTGGTTCGAATAGGAGATCATGCAACAGGCCTTCTAACAATTTGAGCGATTTGTCGGTTGAGGCAGCCTCTTCATACAGTTTCCGAGAAGCTTGAGGATCGGTTACGGTGTCATCCATGCCGTGGAGAACAAATAATGGAACTCTCAGTCTGTTCATATTCTGCTGCAAGTAGGATGTAATTCTAAGAATTTCATAACCAGTTCTCACCCGGAGGGGTCCCGTGTATACCAGAGGATCCGAATACTTGGCCACCAGAGCCTCTGGGTCCCTAGAAACTGGCAAGCCCTTTTTATTCGTGACGCTGATCTGGTACCTTGGCAATAGAAATGATACAATGGGGGCAAGTACCTGTCATAGGTAGAAGACACAAGGTGAAGATGCACGAAATTACTCCATCGGCTTAGTCATCGTTTTAAACTAATGCCTATGTTGCACTGTTTGACGGCTTTACATCATGTTCTTTGGAACTTAAATAAAGAGAGGAAACTATAAGAAGAAAAGAAACCATCCCCTAAACCAGTTCGGAAAGAAGATATGACCAATGGAAATGCTTGCTTACCACAAAAATAGGATGAGATGGCTGTACACCAACAGCTGGGGATGTCGCTATAATGCCTGATACCTTGGCTTCGACCTTTGGATCAAGTACCGCCTAAATCGGAAAATCATCAAAAGTTTGGTGGAAAAAAATCAAAAGACGAAGTGTTTTACTATTCCCATTCGGGTAAAGAGACATGTTATGAATAAAAAACACAAAGATTAAAGAAAAGCAACAGAAACGATATTAACATCTGATTCAAATTCACAGGGAAATTGTTGTTCTTTATGAAACCTCACCTTAAGGACAATCGCACCACCTGTTGAATGACCGAAGCAAAAGCATGGAAGTCCAGGGTTTTCGGCTGAAACCTTTTCAAGGAACATTTTCTGTAGCAAGGTGGAAGACAAACAAAGATGGTTTAATTTGATCCAATACTCGATTCAAATGTTCTTTTTTCGCTGAAAGTTAAAACATACCATATCGGTAACAGCATAATCAAGAGAATGAACATATGCATGTAGCCCATCGCTTCCACCATGTCCTACAGGATGTGAAGAGAAAATAAACTTGAGAATAAAAACAAAAGCAAAAACAAGTGACCATAGACTATGAACCACCAAAGATAAAATGTAATAAACAACTTCCATTTAAAAGAAGAGAGTTTCTAGCCATCTTGCATAACCCCGGGGATGGTAGACGAAGCTAGAAAGCATATTTTCAACTACAAATACCAATCATGCATCCAAATAGAGTGTGGTAAGGGAGGGAAAGGGAACCCTGGTCTTGGTTGATTTTATCATAGAGGTTTTAGAGATCGATTTTTAAAGGCATAAGTTTGCACATTGAAATTTGAATAGCCAATTCAGAGGAGAATGTCGTAAGACAATTCTTCTTGTTTCTACAGGTCATCTAAACGGGAAAATATTTTTTTCAGGTCCTCCTTACTTTAAACACTTAAAAGCAAGCTTACTTATTATGATGAGCTTCAAATGTTACTTTTTTGGCACCAATGGAAATACTCAAGCCCTGCAACATCCAAATATAGATGCATCGTTGAAGAAAATGTCTCTAGTCTATGAACAACATTAAATAGAAGATAACCTGTGAAGGATTATCTTAAGGAATGAAGGCAGAAAATTATTTTAAAATTGATTTTACACGAGCATCGGAAACAAAAGGGAATATCAGCTAACATAAGAAGCTAAAAAGCTTTTGAAGGCAAAGCATTCGTTTACGCTGAGGCTCAAATCATTCAAAAACTTCAGAAAAAATAGTTGAAATTATCAAAAGATGACAGCTTTTCCTTCTTTTTTTCTATTTTTTCTTGTCCGTTATGTTCAACAAAACGGTAGAACTCACCTTCGTTTTTAATCCTACTTTCTAATTCCAGTTTGTGATTCCTTTTTAAACATGATCTCTTCCCTTAATGCTAAAAAATATTTAACAGTTAGCTTGAAAGGATACATTGACTTGATTAGTGTTGAAAAAGTACCGGGAAGGTAAGTGTTGGAATCTTAGTTGCAGTGGTCAGGATACAAATCCTGAAAACATAAAACTATTTATATTTTGGAGCGCATAACAAGTACAATACATCCCTTCATCCTAATATTTCCTTTCTACTGGGAGGCCAGCATCAATTCATAACTCGCCATTACAACTAAAAGAATCACCATTAAAATTCATATACAGGTAAAGAGACACCTTGAGGAGTGCAACAGGAGATGTAGAATGTAAGGCATTCTTTATGGTAAGAATTATTGAAAAGAAAATGTAGAAACCATAACTGATTTACCAGAAATGGGTCAAGTTAACCGTATAATAAGATCACTGATTTTCATCCTACTCACTCATGTCAAAAATAAATGGCACACAACATCAATAAGACATAATTTCAGGCCAAGCGGAATGTGATTTTGTATGAAACTTGTACTTACCAATCCAGTCCATTCCATAGACCTTGAATCCATTGGCATTAAGACGCTTTGCAAAATCACTGTACCTCCCACTGTTTAAAAATCAAAACAATGTAAGAGAAAGAATCAAAAAGCTACAGAATCAATTGAACAGGACCTCTACAACTGCATCAGATCAAAATAACAAACCTGTGTTCATTCAAGCCATGCAAAAGAACTACTACTCCCCTGAAAGAGACGTACAAATAACATCAAAATCAAAGTGAATAAAGCAACCAGTAAATGAAAACAAGGTGGCAGAACCGCAGAAATTGTAGAAGGCTATAGCATGAAGCTAATTAAAAATAGTTTATTTAATTGCTAGAACATAAGAAAAAGAATTCCTAATAACCCTTTTAACCTTTCAGGTTGTAAATATGAAAACACATGTAACAGCAATCAAGATTAGTCAGAGAACCATTTTAATTCTAAAGTTTGAAGAAAACACATATATAAAACAAGCATACAAAATATAAATAAATTATATATGAAATTAACTTAACGAATTTGCTAGTTCAAATGCAGACAAAAAATCACATGGACATGAATTATGTAGATCATTTATAAACGAAAATGCCGATAAATTAGTCCATATGAAGTACACTTTGATTAGTTGCTTAATTGTCAAAGGATCAGCGAGAAACTAACAATTCCAATTTTATATTATTCAGTTAAAAATTTCACAGTTGGCCTTAAAATTCTTATCAGCCCATGGAGCATATTGGACAACATGGCCAAAAGCATAAATTCTTATCAAGTTGGCCAACAGAGAGTATAAGGCCAAAGCATATATATCTTCTCTCCCCAGCCAGGTAAACATTTAATTTATCACTACAGACGAATTCTTATGTTAAAGTTCGATTTGCTGATAGTTCAATTCCTGAAATAAGTAATGTTTACCTGATAGTTCAGTTCCTGATAGTTTAACTACTGATAATTTAGCAAGAATATCAATTCCTGGTAGTTGACTAAACATAAGAAAAATAAATTTTACACACGGAACACTGTGACGGAAGCATTTTGTTCTACTAGTGTTTCCTTTTGGAAAAATCCAATTCAATAGGAAAATGTGCCAAGTGATAACTCCCCCGGAAGATGATAAGGTACTGTCAAAACACTAGACAAATATGTGACAAACTCCGGCCGAGTATTGAAAACTTATCTCTTTAACCAATAATCAATATATTTTACCAATATGTGGGGAAAAGGGGAAAAAAGGCAAGGTACCATAACCAGAAGTGTAGGGTATGCTTGGCTGAGCAGAAAAGTGAAAGGATTGAAAGAGGGGAGTTGCAAAACGAAAACATAATAAATTTTGAGTATGGCAATCAAGTGAAAGCAATCCCTGGGCCACCCTCCTGCTGCAGGGATTATAAGGGAAGAAATAGAAACAGGACAATATTTCTATTCATACTTAGTTTTAACCACTAGTATCGTTGGAACTCAGCCATTTTTGCAAGTTTCTGTCAATGGTCAACATCCCAGAGTGAGGACATTTCACCACAGTTTTCAGACATGTCTCTCTTCAATTAATTGATGCATTTTAGGATTTTTTTTCAAAGCATTCAGCGCATAGAAATTAACATATTTTCATCTTTTTCCTATAGGTTAAATGCAATAAAAATCTCAAACGCAATCTCCAAACCCCCATTTCCTGACCTGTTTTCTAAGAAACTATTAGCATTTACTTAAACAAAAGTGAAGAAATTAGTGTTATAATTGATCAAAGAACTGACCTGACTATGACAGAAACTGGAGTCCAAGACTGAGTGAATAACGTATCACCTCTTGCAGTAGTGAACAGCGAAAAATCTCTCATCGTTTCGTTATCATCGTCCTGAACCACCCTCTGAATCGCCAGCGACCGCCTCGCAGCAGCCTCCTGGTCCACAACCACCGCCACGTTCCTATGTGACAGCATCGCCACCGGAACCCTCACCACAGCCGCCGAAGATGACGATGACCCTTTCCTCCGGATCTCCTGTTTCACTTCCTTCACCACTTTCTCCCCGGAACAGATAACGGAGGCGCGTCTCGTTCCTCGGAACGGCAAAACCAGAAACAAAACGACGGCATTTAACAGCAACAAAAGACTCCTCAAAGCACGCAGCGAGAACAACGCATTTATGCGACCACTTGCACCAGAGGTTAAAGGCTCAACCGCCATTCTTTTAAAAGTTGAAGGGATTAAGCGACTCAAATCCTTGGATAGAAACCTGGGTTTCCAATGGTAAACGTATGTTTTCGCATTCAAATGAGAATGTTCGTAAATTTTAGGATACTGAAACTTAGCTTCTCTGGGTATTACAATCGTTCCACTTGATGAACAGATCATAAACATAAAAAAACGTTAAATACCCAGATTTTTTTTTTCTATTACTCTTCTACGCTACTGTACTGGAAAAACAAAAGCAATCTAAACCACAATAACCCAGAAACACAAATATAAAGGCAAGGAGTATGGTGATGAAAAAAATTGATTTTTTAAACCGGAAGCTTATCTTTAAGAATTAATGGCGGAAACAAGAGAATCAGAAATACAAATAAAATTGGTTTTGGTTTGTCCTTAAGTTTACTACACAACAAAAAAGAGGGGAACAAGAAATGTGATTTCAACATAGGGTAAGTCGTCGGGAACCGAATCAAAATCTTTGAAAAACGTTAAAAAGATTGTAAATTGATGGTTCTAGAAATTACAGGTGGATGGGAGCGGTATGAAAAAGAAAACACAAAACAGAAAGACGTGAAGATTAATGGGACAGGTGTCGGAAGGATGAGGCGAAGCACGTGATGATTTACGCGGCGGAGAGTCAATAGGAAAAAGTTTAGCCAAGCAATGTAAGGATAGGGATGGGTGATGTGGTTTATATAATATTTGTAATTTTACACAATATTTAAATTTATTTATTTTATTTCAATTTTTATTATTTAAATATTATATAATTTATAAATAATAAAATATAAATGATTCAAATATTATATTAAAATTTTTGTTTTCTTGAGTAATATCATTATTTCAAAATTTTGATGATGTACATGAAAAAATTAAATTAAATTTTTTATTTTATATTAAATTTTGTAAAACATGATTTAAATTTATTAATTAATAAATTAAATATCAATAATTAAATTAAAATTATTTTTTAAATGAGTGTAATCAAATCATGAATATTATTTTTTAGAGTTTTAATTATTTTTAATAATATTGATATTTTTAAAGTAATATAAATTTTATATTTAATATAGAAAATTTAGATGCGAACCGAAAGTCCGAAACCCCTACCTAATAAATGACCACACATTTTATCTTTTTTCGGAAATTCTGATCCACCATTAAACCTAATATTTTAGGCTGTTTAATATATTTTTAGGTTTCTAATTTGACTTTATTCTAACTCAATAATTAGCACTTTATCATATTGTTTTTTTTATTATTTATTCAAAAAATTATTAAATAAATTTTATTTTAAAATAATATAAAAATATTATTAAATGTGATCATGTCTAATAATTTTTCATTTTACTCCAAATTACAACTCCACCCACCTTTAATCCTTCCTAAATTATTTAAAATTTACATTATTTAATATTTAAAATTTAAAATTATTTTAGGTAAATAATAATATTTAAGGGTACATAATCTTCTTTTGAAAATGCAATATATATACTAAAAAATATAAAAATAATAATTTATTAAATTTAAATTTATATTAAGAATTCGAAATCACTAATCCGATTTATGGGAAATTTTATCTAAATAATACTTATTTAAAAAAATCTAATAAATAATTTTAATAAAAAAGAGGATGATGTTTATCATTAATTCCTTGTAGGAGCAGATTCGTAAGGTTTGCAGAACAAACCTTGGTGAGAAAGGTAGGTCTATTAAGATTATTACATCTTTATTAAATGTCCAAGCAAAGAAACATCTGCTCCTACCGCTATTATTTAGAGCTGCTTCAGACATGTTGAAGAAAGCAGTGATGAAAGCGACAATAAGTAGACGTAACGTGACTTAGTAAAATAACAGGTGTGAAAAAACAATGGAGATGATCAGATTAAGGTTTAGAAAGAAAAGAAAACGGAGAACTCGTGGCATTGCGTGTCTGCGTAAGGTGGCATGGCGTGTCGCTGGTTGACGATTAGTATTTCTTAACCAGAGCAGCTGAGCCTGCGAGATTCAACTTTTGAATTCAAACACCCAAAAAATTGAAGCATTTGACTCTCTTGGTTTTCGAGTTTCAGGGACGAGCAAAGCAGATGTCGACTTTAACCCTCCCGCAGGTTCCAACCTCCCCCAGAGACGATGCTATTCAGCTTTACCGTGCTTTTAAGGGTACCCTCTCTTTTTCCATTGCTCTTCTTCCTTGGGTTTCTCTCCTTCTTCATCCTCTCGCTCCCCCCTGTTAAACTCATGATCAAGCTTTGTGTACCCAAAGTTCAATTTTTATGGAGCACCTTAGGAATTTGTGCAGAAATGATGTCAGGATGCGTTAGCAAACTTGCTTGTAGATTTATATTTCAAATTAGTATAAATTGTTTGAATTAGCATATAAAAATATGATTTTCCTGATTATTTCTAAAACCATGAATCTGTAGCATCTTGGTGGATTTCAAGTATAAGACTTTATTTCTGAATTTGAAATTCATTTCCTTTATGGAAAGCATCAGCTGTGACTTTAGGATGGAAGATTTTACATTAACATGTGCTGGAAAAACAGATTTTATGAAGAAAAGTTGAAAAAGAATGTTTCTTTTTCATAATTTTTTTCCTGTTGAACTTTTCCTTCCAGGGCTGGGATGTGATACTGCAACAGTGATCGGTATTCTTGCTCATCGAGATGCGACTCAGCGTTCTTTCATTCAACATGAGTATAGAACAATGTATTCGGAAGACCTTCTCAAACGACTGGTCTCGGAGCTTCATGGAAAATTAGAGGTACTGGTTTTTTGCTGCTCTCTATTGGTCTGGTTTTATGAATTTTGACTCATTCATCACAAAAGTATGTATGTTTGTGTGTATGTATGTAGTATGTATGTTTGTATATACGTATGTATTTGTGTGCGGTGTGTGTTTGAATGTACTGATTTTCGCCTTGGTACTACTTGTATTTAATTTTTCAGACGGCTGTCTTGCTATGGATGCATGATCCGGCTGGACGTGATGCGATAGTCATAAGGCAGGCACTTTTACCAGATGTAACAAATCTTGATGCTGCGATGGAAGTTATATGTTCGCGCACCCCGTCCCAGATTCAAATAATTAAACAAAATTACCAGTCAAAGTTTGGGGTTTTTCTTGAGCAAGATATTGAAAGACATACCTCTGGTGATCATAAAAAGGTACATTTTCCGTTATCGAATTTGGAATTTGCTATGCTGACTGTCCTAGCTGCCCTATTTTGGTAATCTTAAAGTATAGAAACCAACTTTTGAATACACTTGATTAGTAGATCTTGTTTTCATTCTCTTTTACAAAAAGCATTTGTTCTTCTAATACTTTGGAACTGTTATTTATGGAGGTCAAAAAGTTTCCAAAATACCAGTTTTTAGTCTCGTTTTCTAATATTCGGTCAATATCAATAACTCCTGACGAGGAGAGTAAGATCGAAAACAATATGGATGGAAACCAACAGAATGGACCTCACTTTTTATGGCTGGAAGGAGCATGATGTTGAATATGGTTGATGCAGTTGACCATACAGAGTGGGAATATAGTTAGTTCTTGTTATCTTCTTAAAGTATGTTATGACTAGAGAGTTGAACCGACTCCCCGGAATATGTTTTCGTAAAGAGTGAGAGCATTTGCTTAGATATCGTCATATAGTCCTACGTCTTGAATTTAAGAGTGTAGCTATTATTGTGGATGACTTACAAAACTCGGATGGAAAACATGTCACCGGCAACTTGCTGTCCATCTTTCCCTCTATTTTTGAAATTTAAAGCATTGTTATCCCTTACACCAACTCCTAGGTAGAAAAGTTAAAGCCACTGATGTTGTGATTCAACATACTTTGTACAGCTCTTGCTTGCATATGTAAGCACCTCCCGTTATGAAGGCTTTGAAGTTGATAGAGAGATGGCTTTGAAGGATGCGAAGGACCTCTATAAAGCTGGAGAGAAGAGATGGGGAACGGATGAGAAAACTTTTATCCGCATATTTAGCCAAAGAAGTAGGGCACAGCTAGCAGCTAGCAGCGCTGCTTATCGTGACATGTATGGAAGCTCCTTGAAAAAGGTTATTTTTCTTCACCATAACATCACTTTTATTTAAATTCTTGTTGTGATGATTAACAAAATTGAAAGTTTCCAGGCAGTGAAGCGTGAAACGTCTGGGAAGTTCAAGCATGGTCTTTTGACAATTTTAAAATGCTCAGAGAATCCTGCAGAGTACTTTGCTAAGGTAGATATAGTTTTTGCTTCCTATGCTGCATTCGGCTTTTAGTGATGATATATGATTAGCAACATAGAATAACAGGCAGTAGTTCAGTTTAAAAGGACTGAAATTGCCGTTGTTTGTTCAATGGTTCGGTTCTGTCATCGATACCGTTTCTGGTCCAACACCAAGATCACCTTTGATTTTGTCAATTAGGGTTTAAAACCTTGCGGGAATACTTCCTCTGGGAATTATAATGCTACTATTCACATGCTTGTTGCCATATTACATGTTTGGAAATCTTATTCCTTTTGTGAAACCATGTAGGTACTGCATAAGGCAATGAAAGGTCTGGGAACGGATGACACTACACTTATTAGGATACTCGTGACACGAACCAAGATCGATATGCAGTATGTAAAAGCCGAGTACCTGAGGAAATATAAAAAGACCTTGAACGATGCGGTTCGCTCAGAAACATCGGGTCACTACAGGACTTTTCTTCTTGCGCTTTTGGGACCAAACTGCTAAGAGTAAGGGATGTGAATACGGTTTAGTTAAATATAACATTGTAAGTTATGTTGTGTCTGTAAATAAGTACACAGACCAAAACACCATAGGTTTGAATGGTGTTCTCGTCAAGTTCCTCTCGTATCGGTTTGATGTATATTTCAAAAACTGGTAGAATTAGAGAGTGAGATTGCCTGTGTTGGATACATTGTTGGAATGCTTTTCCCGTCTCTGGCTTTTAATTAAGTGTAGAAGCATTATGTCCTTGTTAATAAACACAACATTTTACAAGATTTTTTGTTTACACTCGATCGCATGGACGTTTCGCTACGAGGTGCAATCATACAAGAGAGATTATAAAGAAAAAGCATGTGAAGTATGCTTAAATGGTTTCCATACCTTGCATTTGAACTGCAGCAGAAGCTATTAATATGTTAAAGATCAGCTGTTACATTAAAATCAGAGAAGAATGGTGGTACATTTGATGCTCCATGGTAGCCTTCATTTTAACTTCATTTCTTTGGCTGTAGTAATTTCCAATATATTGAGTTAGAAATGTTGTTATCATATAGTTCCATGTAGGAAAAAGGACAACATACAAAGGACATACACATTATTTTATGACATAAATTCCTAGAAAACAATATGCATGACAAATCTTGTTTGTAAGCAAGGCCAGGAGAATCAGGCCAAGCTTGACTTATACCTCAAGCTTCTTCCCTAAAATAGTTTTGGTATTTTGCTAAAGTTTAGAGCATCCAAGGTGTCATGGCAGCAATGTACCAGAATTTAACCTTTTGCTCGGTTGGCTTGCAAGTAGGATACCTGGCTATCCAAATGCTTTCCCCTTGGTTACCATCCCCAGACATATTCTTCAAAGAAAAACAACACTAAAGTTGTTCTACTCATAATGTGGTCCAAAACAGATAAAAATAATTATGTGGTACCGTCTACAAAAAGTAAAAAAACAGGCAGGCAACATGGAAGTTGGGAGATAATACCTCAAGCAGAGGGGACCGATTAAAGATCTGATTTGGCTTCTTGGTCTGTCTATTGAATCTTCCATCATAAATTTTATTTCCATTTGTCTTGGCTGGAGATTTGCTTCTGTGGTTCACTTCCCTGACTGGCCCATTTACTTCTTGAAGTGGCATGTCATGCTCGTTTTTCTTGGTAGATGATTCACTTCTATCAGTTGAAACTGACAAAGCTGGGCCAGACATATAGATTGCAGAAGAATCCTCATGAAAACTTGTGGATTGGGGCTGCAATCCTGATGAATCATAAATTACGGGGGAAAATATTAAGAATCATGAAACTAAGATTGGAATTTGGAGGAGCAACAAGGGAAGAATTTTGATTTTTCTTCTTCTTAAATTACTAGCAATAGCAGAAATTTTCAACAATAAAAAATATAGATCCGCTTGAATTTAGGAGTGTCAAATTTAAGCGTCCAGCATGCAAGGTAATAAGTACAAGAAAATCATACCAAGTGCTGCTGCTGCTTGAAACTTTTCTCTCATGATTCTAACAAATTTAAACAAGCCATTCGTTTTGTTCAGCTCGTTAATCAACTCTTGGATGCCATTCAAGGGTGGATTGCACTCCAACACTTAAGATCATGAGAAGAAATGAATAATAAAATGTTAGAATGACACCAATTCAGAATACAGCTAATACATAATGAGGATTTTACTTACAGGAGTAGGCATCATTTGCATGTCGAATAGTAAAAGAGTATTCTTGCTTTGGATTTTCTGTATTCACATCATTGAATGTGAACTTCACCCCTAGAAAAAGAAAACAACCAGGAAGTACTTAACAACAGAGGAATTAGAAGGATTTTAAGTGTCATGCAACAAAACTACCTTACTTACCAGGACCACTTTCAATCCGAAAACCTAGAACCCTGTTGTACCATGAAATAGCTTCATGAATTTCTCCATTTTCTTCTATTTCATGTTTCACCTTCTCTACAGTTTTTGACAAAGCTGTGGGCAACACCATACAGAGAGCAACAAAGGAACCACAACATAAGCAGTAGATTAGGAGAGCAATGACAATACAGAGTTATGGTAATAATTAAAAAATACAAGAAAAAGTTAAATGGAAACATGATAAATAGTAATACCCAGATAAATTTTAGGAATTAGCATGAAACTTTAACCAGACATATATTCCAATTAATTATAGTGCAAGAAGTACATCTAATTGTCATTTCTCTCAGCGGAGCAGGTTAGTTGGACCATCTCAAGAGCATTGTAATCCAAAATAATTATATAAGCAGAACTAATCAGAGGCAAATGAATAAAGAGTGAATTGTACAGATTCAAACTACCAACACTTGCGAAATAAATCAGATGCAAATGAATAAAGACAGTAAATTGTACAAGTACAGGTTTCAGTAGAAGGGGGGAAGGAAGCAAGCTCATCAAGGAATGGAGAATTGAAGACTTAGTAGTATGATTGTGATGCCAATATATCCATAGCAGTCTATATACCATGTGTGTTTGCGAAGACCACAATGCATGAAAAGCATTATCCATTTTTTGAAAGGAAAATTAGGCCTCGTTAATAACCCCTTCAAACTCGAAATCGAGGACCCAAGATCAGGAGAGGAAAAGAGTGCCCTGGCATTTTATTCACAATAAAAACGATTACAAATGTATTATCCATTTCATAGACCCAATAATATTCGCAAAGCTCTAGTCCCACATGACAGACCAAAACGAACAACAATGACAATGTGTGTGCATCATGAAAGTTCTGTCATTGGAATGTGAAAAAGCAAAACTATAACATGAATCCAATTGTGCAATATGTGAACCAAAATCATTAAACCATTGTACAAGAGTACACAATTACCTATGGATTCTTGAGATATAATCGATCCATACTCCTCTGTCTTAGCTCTTTGTACTTGGACGGTTCTTTTAAGTTTTTCTACTCTAGCTTTTATATCAGAAATTGAGTCCCTCATATCCATCTTCTTTGCCTCTTTACGGGTCTTTGCTATACAGAAACATGTTAAAAAACATTTATAAACCACTTAAAACTGCCATAACTTCATCTTTCCAATTTCCAATTCATAAAAATTAGGGTAATTTCAAATCCTAAAAAAGCAGAAAAAGAAAAGAAGCACCTGCTAAAACTTTGACAAGCTCATCCTCGGCTTCTCTCACATTAGCTTTCATCTTAGTGAGTTTAGCTGTAACATACCATAACAACAAAATACCAAAATTCACGATCTAAATCCTACTTCTGTACAAAAACTCACCATTTTCACTCCATTTATAGTATATATTAGAGAGAAAAACCCAAAAACTGAAAGAATCTCGGTTACTGACCATGATTTTGGGCAGTATCCAGCGCCAAGGCCTTTATGAAATTAAGAGAACCAGTAAACGATGCGGTGAAAGAATCTATGATCTGTTGTTGTTCCGGAATCTCTCGGTCGCAGATGGATCTCAAGTGCTCCATTTTCGCCTTCAGATGTTGCTCTGTTTCGTTCTCCATTTGCAAGAGAGCTTTGATTTGAATGAAAAAAAGGTAGTCTGATTTTAGATTTTAGCCCGCCATTTTTTTGGGTTTATGTTATTTGGGTGAATAAAAACTTCAAAAATTCCTTCATTAATATTTATTTAATTTTTTAATAAATATAATTAATTATTATCCTTAAAAAATTGTGTATTAATTATATCCTAAATTTTAAAGAATAAATCTTAAATCTTAAACTTAAATTCTACAATTAAGTTCAAAACTTGAACTCTAAACTTTAAATTTAAATTCGAAAATATAAATTTTAAATTATAAACTCTAAATCAAAATAATTTAAATGAGTATTAAATATATTAAATAATTTAAATTAATTAAATATAATTTTTTAAAATATAATTAATCATATTTTATTAGATTTTATTAAAAAAACAAAAGAAGTTTTAATTAAAATAACGATAAATATATAAATGATCACTAAATTTTTAAGATATACTTATTTTGATCACCGTATTTTAAAATATTTGATAAGATTACATAATTAAAAAAATCGCTCGGTCTTACTTTCATATCCATGAAATTTAAGTATGTTTTCCAGACATGCAATATTTTTTTTAATAATTTTATTTAGGAGGGAGGGAATGAAAATTTTACTTTTACTTACTATCTAAAGAAAGAAATGTAATTTTAAATATGTCAAGTAAAAGCTTTAATAAACAGGGTTTACCTAATAATTTGTCGAAGGAACAAAGTCTCATTGAATGAACATATGACAGGTCATGACACATCCAACCTTTTTCTTAAATATGATACTAAAACCCATCTAGGAGCACAAGCACATAATCATATCAGAATCTTCAATCAAATAGAAAGAGTTTAGGTAAAATATCTCATAGGTCCCTCGAAAAAGAGAATGATTTTAATCTCGACATTAAAATTTTTAAATAAATTTAATTGACGTAATAATAATTTAACCCTCAATATTTACACCATAATCATAATTATAGAAAACCAACACATAATTTACACATTTTATAAATAATATTGAAGGCTAAATTAGTTTGAATACTTTACAAATTAACTGTTATTAATCCTTTATATTAGATTAAATATTTTTTTTAAAATTTTTTTTAAATTTTTTTAAAGTTAAACGACTTTATCGAAAAATAAACCAAAATACCTAATCTGAATTGTGTACACCCTCCCATCTCAATAATGAGATTCAATCCCTTCTAATCTCAAACTGAATATCTTGTGCTAAAAGTATCTCGGATTAGTTGGCTAATTATTACAGGAATCGAATATATAATATACAGACATAAAAATATTAGGAACAGCTTCTGAGAAACGTTTGTCCAAGAATCTATTAAAGAGAGAAAAAAAAGAA
This sequence comes from Abelmoschus esculentus, assembly GCA_035048815.1. NCBI lineage: Eukaryota > Viridiplantae > Streptophyta > Magnoliopsida > Malvales > Malvaceae > Abelmoschus > Abelmoschus esculentus. The sequence continues at coordinate 6,943,916 of JAUCBN010000061.1, read as the reverse complement.
AAGAGTTGTGACATAGAATTCTTTATATACCAAGATAACCCTAACAAGTGCAGTGGACGGAACTTTGAAGAGTGTAAACCAACGATGGCACCCGTGGGATTACCTCCTGGTTTCAGGTTTCATCCTACAGATGAAGAGCTGGTGAATTACTACCTGAAAAGGAAGATCAATGGACAAGAAATCGAGCTCGACATCATACCCGAAATCGATCTATACAAATGCGAACCATGGGAGTTAGCAGGTAAGCACATCTTTGCATGTGTATATGATGACAACTGAAATGCTCTATTTGTCATCCTCTTCTGCTATTCCACACTCTAGCTCAATGCAGCTATGGTATATATGGTATGGTATGGTATCACATTATTTCGATTTCCCTGTGTCGAATTATATTATTAACTAAGATTGATAATGTGATAGAAAAATCGATATTGCCAAGTAGAGACCCGGAGTGGTACTTCTTTGGACCTCGAGACCGAAAATACCCGAATGGATTCAGGACAAACAGGGCGACAAGGGCCGGATATTGGAAATCTACCGGCAAGGACAGGAGAGTTGCTTGTCAAAACCGAGCCATCGGAATGAAGAAGACGCTGGTTTACTACAGAGGTCGTGCCCCTCAAGGAATCAGGACGGATTGGGTCATGCATGAATACCGTCTCGACGAGAAAGAGAGCGAGGACCACTGTGGAATTCAGGTAGTTTGTGCATGATCAAAGTTAAAAAAAAAAACATTACATCCTTCAAATCGTTAACAAATTAATCACGTATCAAAATTAATCAATCATCGAAAATTCTTCATTCTTTTTTTTTGTTACGTCTTTCAAACTAAATATATTTAACGCAGATACGTACTCGTATCTAAATTCGAACATCTCATAATGTTGCTATAATTTTCACTGAAAAAGAAAAAGTAAAAGAAAGGCGTAGCACATGATTTGAGATGTGATCATTATCAGATCAACCAATGAGAAATGGACTGATCAAATGTTTTTGCATGCATGTCTTGCATGGGAAGTTTGAGCGTCAGCACACACTTTTGCTTTATATATATATCGACGAAATTCGTTGCTTGCTAGGGTCTGTTATTACAAGGAAAAGTTTTGTCTTCACTTTGCCTTTGGAAACAAGACAAAAGTATTATCCTGTGTCAGACCAAACTAGGTTAGTATATTATTCTTCCCTGTGTCTTTAAAACTTTTCATGGTTCTAAAGTGTATGATTATAGAACACACATATATACTTTAACACCCCCATGGTGTCGGCAACTCCACCTACTTTATTCCAAAACATCCCTACAATCCAATGAATTTCACTTAATGTTGTTTTTGTTTAAAGATAATCGTATGAATCGATTGAATTACGTTCGATATTATACTTAACCGCAGGATACGTTCGCGTTGTGTCGCATTTTCAAGAAGAATGGGATTTGCTCGGAGACGGAAGATCAGGTTCGGTGTAGTAGTAGCATGTTGGTGACGGAGTGCTCTCAAGCTGCCATCAATGATTCCGAAACCATGTCTCCAGACCTTCCGTTGGTCTCGTCGTCTTCTTTCATCGAAGAGGACGATAAAGATGAGTCGTGGATGCAGTTCATCACTGATGATGCATGGCATTGTTCTAACACAGGTGCTATGGTCGGAGATGATGTTTCTCATGTCACATTAACAAATTAAAGGGTCTAAGGTTTGGTTTTATAAGTAAATAACACAAGCACATTGTGTAAGTTTATTACAATAAAATAGAAATATTACATAATATAATTGTACAATGTGATTATAAATCTCATTAGGAGATTTATTTTATGTCTAATTGGATTGGAAGTAGTCTTTTGTGAGGGTTTGGTTGTTGCTTCCAGGCAACTAATTATAGAGTTTTTGCTCACGTGGGGCAATCTCTATTGGGATAAATAACAAGTAATTGAAGGTTTGGTCTTTATTTGAATTCATGATTTAATGTATGCATTTAAATGGAGTGAATATGATCATGGTTAATTTTAGGTATTTTAATTATTCTCCATGTATATTATTAATGTTTAATGTTACTACTTTCTTTTTAGTTCATCGATTTTTTTTTCTATCAATATGGTTGAACAACATTAAAAATTATCGGCATGAGTCATATAACCTTAATGGTTGAAGGAACAGTTGTTGTTCTTAGAGGTCACGAGTTCGAGCACCAATAATACCAACATAGTAATTGATCGATTAATGACCAATGATCAAGAGTATACTCTATAACAGATACTATAATAATTATTACAGCTGATTAAAAAAACATTAAAAGTTATCACGTAATTAAATTAATTTATCTGTTTAGAAAATTTAGGGTATGATATATTTTTTTTAGAATTTAAAATTTAAAGTTTAAGATTTAAAATTTAAGAATTAGAACTTAGAATTTAAAATTTTAATGTTGGGACATGAAAAGGACAACGAAAAGAGCAGATAATATTTTCCGACAAATTGTATAACAAAATAGAAATTTATCTTTTTTATTCCTCTGTGTATGTCTTCACATTAAAAAAAAACTAGGTTTATGGTTAGGATTTAAAGAATTAAAGGTAGGGTCTATTTGTTATAGTTTTGGGTTTGGGATTTAAAATTTTAAAATTAAGGTTTAACATTTAATTTTTTTAATGTTAGACATAAAAGAAAATATAAGGGATAAATGATTTTTAGTTGTTTTGGTAGAGTTGTGTTGATACTATTCCGACAACAATGTGCAGATTTCGTTGCCAAATTTGGGAATAGCAACTGTGGTCTCCTCCACCGTTTTTTAGTAGCTTTCGGACATTGTCGGATCGACGCTGCGTTTACTAGCAAGTTGTTCAAAACATAATGTCGGACCGTCATATCTATACTCGTTGCTTCAAAGTTGAGACGTGGAAATGCCGATTTAAAAATTATTTTATTTTATGAATAGATTGATTCAAATAATAAATAATTTAATTTTTTAAACGAGTTCAAATTCAATAATTATTTCATGTATGCCAATAAAAATATTTTTTTCTACTAATAAATTTTTAAAATATCGTATATCGTTTCTAATTATAATAAACATTCACGTAAATAAATCATCATATCGCTAATGTTTATTAAATTTTAACATTTTTGTTTAAAACAATAATTATTGTCTTGTTGATACAATTATCGTAAATCTTGCGTTTGTTTCGCACTTATGTTAAATAATACATTCTAATATTTTTAGACTTAAAAAATTAATATTTCCGATTACATAGTTTAAAATCCGTTTGATAATTCAAAATGAAAATCACATGATCTAAAAATTTAGAGATAAAATGTATCTGTTAAAATGTAAAATTTAAGACATGAAAAATAAAAAATAGAGTATAAAATTTAATTTTTAAATTTTTTAATAAAAAAAATAAAGAGAATACATAAAGAGAATTTTTACTCTTATCAAACAATCTACATACCGAACACTTAATTTTAGTCAAAATATCATATATTTTAAAATTAAATCCGATAATTTTTCAATTTATCAAACAACACAAATACTTAGAAACACTGAATTACTGGTCTACGTTAATATAGTTAAACTAAGGTTAAGACTTAAGATGGACCACATCATTATGTCTACCAACGGAACACGAAGTCTGCAATTTAATAAACATGCCGGCGGCAGCGGGTAACAATCAAGCCATCCCCCGGCCCTAACAATAAAACATAACCCGCTTGACGTTTTCCTTAAGGGCGGGCAGAGGTCTGACGGCAGCACTAGCAGCAGGTGCTCTTGTGCTTCGTGCACCTCCACCCATACCTCCTCGCCCAGCCGTTGTCCCACTTATCATTGATCCGCTATCTGAAGTCTCTGGTTCCATGTAAAAACGAGCTCGAAATGCAGCAAGATGAGCATAATACGCAGGGGGAACTGCACGTTGAACACTTACTATGTTAAACACAATAGAAGAAGAAAAATGGGAACTCAAAGACGCATTTCAATGTTGCAGAAGATAAACAAGAAAACTAACCGATAGACACAGATCGCGTGCACCTTGCATATCTGCAATAGGTGAAAATAATAAGGTACTAGCTTGTATTAAATAAATTATAGATTGATCTAATTTTTATATACGAATTATACTTATATTAAATAAATTATAATTTCTCAATTATTTATACCTCAAGTTTTATATTTTAGAAACACTTTTACTCTATATACAAGTTACTCATAGAAACTGAATTCATTAAAGATCAAGGTAAGAACTTACGTATAGCAAAGGTTATTGGTAAGAGACTGCAAAGCATCAGCTGTAAACTTGTTCTCATCCCATAGCACATGATAATGAGCTGGACGGCTTGTTCCCTGTTTACCGTGGTTGATAAAATATTAGAAACACAAGCTACAGCCTAAAATCAACGAAAGCAATCGAAACAGGAACAAGACAAACATTTCAGCATAGAATGAAGAAGCAAATAGTATGACCTGAATCCCAGCATGGCTGCATAAGTAGAAGTCGAACTCTGTGGGGTGACAGATTTTGGAGTCCACCACTGTGCCTGCAAAATACATACAGCAAGAATACAATAAATCATGTTTCGATGGTAATATATTTGTCGATAATGACTGGGTGGTAATTACCAGGTAAAATATTCCCACTCTTGTCAAAGGAATTGCGATCGCGATGGTTGTTAGCAAACAACCTTGTATGATGTCGCTTTTGTACCACAACAAAGGTAACAGGAGGCTGATAATTTGGCTCCAAAGAAGCACATGCCTGAGGGCAACGAGTGAATGAGAAATTGAAAAGTGTGTGAATAAAGTGCAGAGATTTGATACTACAAACTCCGTCAAGAAAGCAGCCTCACCTTACGAATGGCATCGAGTTCAAACAACAATACTTGATAAAACTGACCTTCACTGACACCATCCCTGTACATAGAAATAGAAAATAAATTCCTGAAACTAGAAGGCGAGAATAAAACAGACAGCAGCTTGACTATGCCTGTAGAATATGATGCGCTGTGGCTTATGTCCAGTTGCTCTCCGGAAAGAAATTAGGAGCTCCCTGCAGTACCATTAAAACAAAAGTTTTAAGACAAGCTACAGTTGAAACCTACCAAAGGCAAAATGGAATTCGAACTAGAAGTAAATGGAGAAAATCATACTTAATCATTCCACCCGAAACAGTACCCCTTACTGGATCCTGCCATGTCTTGAATAAATCTTGAATGAGTTCCTGGCGATGAGCTTGAGCACAAACCAGACCAGCATACTTTGTGATTTCTGGCCAATCTTGGGAAGCAACAACCTGAATGTTTACTTAAATATTATATTAATGGCTAAAATTTCAAAGAAGCCAATTAAAGAGACTATGAAATGCATGCCCCAAAAGCAAGAAGGTATCTACTAAAGAACATACAGCAGCGATTGAAGGGCTTGAATCCTCCCCAGGATGAGGATGGGTAACATCGGCACCAAAAATTATAGTAGGGCGGTCACTGACAAGAGGTATTCGCCTTGATATCGCATCAACAAGAACTGTATTCCGTCCTCCAACCTTGACATTAATCTTTAATGCCAAATTAGCCAAATATTGTTTGCTCAGTTTAAATACATGTTTAGTCAAGCAGCATTGAGAAACAATTCCGAGCTCTGTCTCACAAATCCTTTTCAAATCACCTGCAAGGAAATAGAATATTTCAGATAATTGCACGACTTTTCTGTAAGAGAACGAATACAAATTCATACCATAAAGAGAGCCGTTATTATCCGGAAGAATAACAATAAGCAGGTCAAGCTCTTTGTTCTGGGGTTGGATTCTTGTCATGGCATCATGGTATCGTGTTTTCAAGACTTTCTCCACCTGCTCCGGACGAGCAGTGATTGGAGGAAGCACCGGTTCAGGAGTAAAATCCTGCAAATGACCCAAGTATCAATGTTGAAAGTTAACCGAAATCCGTTTCAAAACAAAACTGTTCAACAACAAAACTCAGATAAAAATGATGTTAATGTCATGCATTACCATGCCAGAGATATAACACATTTGTGCAAGTTCATAACAAAACCTTTGTGCCAAAGTATCTTGGATTTGCCGAGAAAAGTTTATGCAGATCCAGTTCTTTACTGTCCCGCCATTAACCATTTTCTGCAACAAAATAACCAGACATCAGAAAAAGCACCAAAAATATTTCAATTCAACATTCGAAGCAGAAGAGATGAACTTCATGCACCTGCCAGTTCTAGTATATCATTCATTCAAATGCATGTCAATAGGAGCAGAGCAATCATTTACGTGATGAAAAACAAAATCAAAGATTCAAAACGGTCATGGCAATAGTCTGTGGACTAACACTTCAATAAGGATAGAAGCAAAAAAAGAAACGTCAAAGCGACAAAACCAAACCTACAATCACATTTTATCAGCCCAAAATAGTAACTCCAATTTACAAGTTAAAAAATTAAAATGAACTAAAAATCATGTTAACATAGGGCTTCAGTTAGAACAACTTTGTTCTACAGTTCACAATAACTTGTCTTATTGATCTAGATAATCAAATTATTTATCGACTCCACACACGTGTTGATGAGAGTGAGACTAATTTGATTAAGATCAAGTACACTAAAAGAGCACAAATACAGGTATACAGAAATCCCACTGGACATTACACAAGGTATGCTCTAGTATTGGAAGAGTTTGACAGCAAGAGATACCTTATTCATCATATTCCATTGCCCAACTTGAGGAAGGCAATTCTTCTCTCTCCCCGTATCATGATATTTAAGCTACAAGAAAAACAGAATTTAAAAATCATGAAGAAATAAAAATTGCAGAAAATTGAATGACATTGAATAACTTACCCATGGTGGAGGTAAAATGCGTGCTTCAACTGAAGCAAGCTTCTCGCTAATTTTAATTCCAAATTCCTTTGCGTAAGGATCCTCATGATAGGCATTCTGATTTACAGTCTATAAAAAGAAATATAAGAAATTAGTCCAACAGTAACAAACCAGCAAATCAATGGAGAATCTCTTCTTGATTAAAAAACAAAGTGTCAGTAACACAAAAGATAAGGCAAAATGTCACACCTGTATAATGTCATTCTCTCTTTCCTGAGGACGCTGGCAGGTGACCCTCAGTAGAGCAGTGATCTGTCTCTCATTTAATCGCTTGGAGTACCTCTGACCTTCAACAATCTTGCATACCTACACGAATCACCACAAATTAGCAGGCAAATTGATATATCAATTGCATCTTCAATTGGAAGGGCTGGAGTTTACCTCCATAGGCAAATAATTTGCTCTTTGCTGGTTTCCAACTTGTAGACATGGCAATTGGGTGTGTTGAATGATGAAACCATAAGTTTCATAGAAGTACTCCACAACAGATTTCATTGTACCTCTTTCATCAACAGGAAAACTATAAAACAATAAGGTTTGTTAGAGAAAACTCATGGCACGTAAAAGTGTAGCAAGGAAATCTCACACAGATCATGTGCATTGAAATTGTTGGATTAAGTTAAAAAAAAAAAAAGATCATGAACATTTACTTTTAATATCATTTATGCAACTCCGGTTATCAAAAAGACATTCTATCCCAGAATAAAAGCAGTACTTACGTGAGCTCTCTAGTTGCTTGTGATGTTAAACCAGATATGCGATATTTTCTTCGCATGTTTCCACGATGCGTAACTTCCACCCTGACTCCTCTAAGAGCTTTTTTGATCTATTTATTTAAAAGCAAATACAATACAGAAACTAAAATCAACATTAAGAAATACAATCACACAAGTTAAGCCAAGGAAAAAAGCTTGAACACAAAATATATAAGGAGGAAAAGGTTGAGCCAAGATGGAATCATAATAGCTAAATGAATAGAATGCAAATAGAACTTTTGCCTAGCAGAACTTTTCACCAGCTGAGACAAAAGCAATGTGCTCATTTCCTAAAAATAGATGTCATCCATAAATTAACTGATTTTACCAATAAAAAGAATAAACTGCAAGGATGACAAACTGCTTGCTAACCATAATTTCTAATCAAACGGAAATTAAAGAAATCCTAACCTTCACACGATCAGCATCAGATAGTGGTCTAGAAGAAACATCCCGATTAAGCAATTGTGACACAAAATCAATAACTGGCAATGACTCAATGAACGCAGTTGAAGACATATCTGTCCAAGAGATTATTGTTGGCTGAGATGATATTCAATTAGCAGACAGATCAAATGCAGGAGTATCCTATCCACACATGTGAACCACCTAGGCATGTGAAATACACCAAAACAAGAAAAATGATAGCCACGTAAACAAAATACCAATATTCAATGAGAGCCCCATCTGTGTAGGACGAATGCTTTGGTAGAAACCACGCCAACTTTCTATTCCCTCACCCAAAGACTGCCTTCTCCCAAGTCCAGGGGAGTAAAATGAACGACCAACAGGACAATACCTGGAATCCATTACCTTTAGTCTCTCACTGTCTCATATATCGAATGTGGTAAATATATATAAAAGGAAATAACCAAATAGTGGTACCTAGAAGTGGGTAATTCACGAAGAACAATGTCAAGAACCTGAAGAGCTTCTTGAGGTGCATCAGCTTGCCTCCCTTGCAGAAAGAGTCCAAGATGGTGCAGATCAGCACGTGCAACCAGTTTGATCACAACTTTAAATTCACACTCTTTTCTACATTAGGAATATGATAAGTGATGGAATAGAGATGGAGATGGAAAAGGACAATAAAATTAACAAGGAAGATAGTAATTGTCACTTAGTAGGCATTAATGAACCTGTTTAAATCACTGACAAAGCAGAACCTAGCATTTCAAAGCTAGAAATGACTTAGGTGTGAAGAATACATAACTTTCATCAATTATTATTATTTTTTAATTTCTAGCGCACACACACACAAAAAAAAAGAAGTTACGCAACACATTGGAAACACGAAACACGAAACACGAAGGCAAGCAACAACCTTTGCATTCCTGACCCATCATCATCATCAAGAAGGGTGATCCTAAACTCCTTCGACACAAAAGGGAGAGGCCCAGCAGTATAAAGGCTCTTTCGGCCATCATAAGCAGGAAGATGCTTTCCAAGATATGATTCTTTGTACAATTTTACCAGCTGCTCCATTACAGCCCGGTTCACTCCACGTGATGCAACCTCTGGTGTTATAGCAACCTATTTCCATTGACAATAACAATTAAAAACCAAGAAATGGAGGCTAATAAAACATTAGATAAAACAATGATTTGAAGAACTCACATCATACTGATGCAAATCTTTATCAGGCAGTTCAGCAAAGAAATGATTAGCCTTGACTATACACTTTGTGCCAGAACTACCCTTTCCGGGCCGAAGAGGAAACCTCACTGATTTGCTCGAGGAAGGTATTGGCTGAATAGCTTGACAGACTTCTTGCGGAATGGAAAGTTCTTGCTGCTGCTGCTCTGTTGATGGTGCATGCTCAGGTGGTCTGGATGATGAACCTGCCTCAAACGAAGCAGGCCCATGGAAAGGTTGGGTTGCTTGGTGCAGCTCGGGAAAAGGTGGTCGGGATGGTCCACCATGGGAAGGCCCTCCTCCACGGCCACCACTGCCATAACTCCCACGTCCTCCTTTCTGGGGAGGCCCACCCCTTCCTCTACCTTGGTATTCATGGGGTCCTTCCGCATACTGCTGTTGTGACATACCACGACCCTGGCCACCAGCACCGTAGCCTCCCCGACCAGTTTGCTGAGACTTTGAACCCAAACCTCTTCCACCCGAGTACCCTCCCTCTCCACCACCTTCTTGTTGATGAGGGCGTTGTGTACCACGACCACTACCAGTATCATGGGACTGAGAGCTCTCACCTCCAGCAGAAGGAACATCAGTTCTCTTCTTCCTAACCATGTTGGTAACTACAGCAAGATAAAAATTTAAAAAAAAAAAAAAAGAAAGAAAAGGGAAACTAGCATCAGACAAAAGTAGAAAGCAAATAGAGGCTTTAAAAAGCTTTTTCTACCAAAACAATATAACTAAACTAAGACAATGAGTAATTCCCGTTTCCAGCCAGAGGAAAACAAGATACAGACATAAGTCAAAGCAATGAAAGAGAACTAGAAGCGCTACCATCAACAACCCCAATAAACTGTGAAACAGAGGAACAAAGAGCCTAGACATATAACAACAGTCGGATCAAAATTTAAGCGAGATCCGTGAAAACTAGGTGAGAACATAAGCAGATAACGACGATCTAAGAAGCTACGGGAAGAAATGCAAGGTAGATCTGCAGAAAATAAAAACAAGAACAAAAGCAGCTAAAGCTAAGCAAAAACAGCAGATCCATCAACTATAATATGAAAACCAGCTAAAAGGCGTGCAAATTCACCTGAAAACCACTCTCGGAAAACCGCTTACCGTCTAATAATGTTGGTAACAAGAGCAATGAATGTTGTTGCAGCTTTTTTTTTACTATAAAAAAGATAAAATAAAAAGGGAGGAAATAGCCTTAAGGTTACCTACCACTCACTCCACCGGCTCGGTAATCAATTAATATCCAGATAAGTCTACGGTGCAACATAATTAGTATACGATTGCGTACGGCAATGATTAAAAATGTTAATAAAATATGAAATATAAAATTAAAATACTATAATATTTTTAATAATATTTTAAATTGATGTCTCGTGACCGTATTATTATTTAAAAATAAAATTTCATATTTACAAGAAAAAAATAATACTCAAAGATAAGTTTTAATACTTAATTATCGATTAAAATATTATATTTTTATCTTTTTAATTTTTTATTTTATATCTCGTAAAATTTTCAGTTGGTGTTATATTATAATCGTACCGTATCATATCTTATATTAGATAAGCCCTTCAATATATTTCTTTGACAATAAAAAAGACTTATCATATTTTTACATGATTACTTTATTCGAGAATAATTTAGTACTATTTATGAAAAATATTTTTAAAAACATTTTTTATTTTTTATTTTTGAATTTAAATTTAAATATTTAGTGTTATTATCGGAAAGTGTTTTAAGAAAAAATAATTATTTTTGAATATTATATTATAAGTTATATATATATGATATTTTATTTTTTAATATTATATTACATAAAATATATCATCTTAAATTATCTTTAAAATATAAAATAATATATTTTATTAATGATATAATTTTTTTAATAATTATACATAATTTATGAAATATAACATATTGTAGAATATTTTATTTAAAAAACTAATATAAATATATAGTTTTGAATTAAAAAAATAGTTTATTGTTTATATAATTATGTCTTTATAAAAATCATAAATTTATAAATTATAAATAAAATTATAAAATCTTTTATTAAATTATAAAATTTTAATCCCAAAACATTTTTTAAAATCAATATTAAATAAAATCTTAAACACTTTTATTTGTTTGTTATTAAAATTTAAAAACTATTATTATATGTAACAAAAAGGTTATTCTAGGAACGGTTATACTAAGAATGAATTTGTGTAATACTAAAAATAATATATTTTTTTTAATTGTGAGAGGCTCGTTTAAAAATTTTAAATGTTGGATTTTTATAACGTTTTAAGTATTTTTTTATGATTTTTTATAAATTTTAAAATTTTGTAAAAAAAATAAAATATTATAAAAAATAATATATATATATATATATGTTTTGAAATTTATAAACATATATCTCCTTAAAAATTTCTTTAATCTAAGTGAAGGAAAAAGAGTATACCCGAAAACCAGTTAACAATCATTTAATTCATATCGGCGACTGAAGAAAAATTATATCCCCTTCTCCTACTGAGATTTATGCTTTATTAATACGTCAGTTATCATATTAGCCTCACGACGGATCTGAACAAAGCAAACCTTCCAATCTCGTGCCACCAATAATATAATATGATAAACAAGAGCATTATATCTCTCATTCTCTGATTGCTTATAGGGGTGAGTATTCGATCGAGTCGAGTTTAAAAAATTCGAGTCGAATCGAGTCAAGTTTTCGAGTTCCTATAAATATTTAATTGTAATTATTTATCATGTTATAATATGATTTGATTTCAATTTAAACGACTTTCTCTAATCATATAAGATATATATATATATTTTTCATATGTAACAATATTTCTTTATTTTTTTTATAAACCAATGTATATATATCATAAAAAATTGAGAGATTCATCTTAAACTTAAAAATTAATCCTTTAATTATTAAAAATTTCGAGTTATTCGAGTTATTCGAATTTCCATTTTACAACTCAAACTTTATTTGAATTTTTTTCGAGTCGAGTCTATGAAATTTCGAGTCGAGTCAAAACGAGTCGAGTATTTTCGTCTCGATTCGAGTTATTCGGTTTTTTTGAGTCGAGTCAAGTTTTGCTCACCCCTAATTGCTTACGTATCATTCGTAGCGCATCTCCATTATCAATCTCAACTTGAATACGATGAAGACCTTTCTATCAAATATGTCGAAGTTCAATCAAAATACCCCACAACTCTGCATCTACAACCGAACAATCCGTTTAGTCATAAAATTTTAAATTCATCATTTTTTAACCGACTCTTACATATACGTTAGACTCATTATAAAATAATATTTACCATAAATTTTTAATTTTTATTTTTTCATTTCGGTTACTAAACAATCTAAACTTAAAGAATAATCTCGCGATTATGAGAAATTATAAGATAAATTCGACTCACTATATTATTTATAATCCAGCTAATAATATTTATCAATCTCATTTTAACTTTCAAATAACTCATTTTCTATTGACATATAAAAAAGATATAAAAATTTACCTTAAAAAATAAATTAACTTTACTAGTTAAGACTACATATAGAGTTGAGTCAAATTTATCTGATAATTTTTTTATAATTATATTATATCATATTTTAAATTTCTAAAAATACATTTATTTCTAATGATAATTAATTATAATTTTACATTGTTAAAATCTTAGAAGTTGGTCAGTATCCCAACTCAGTCTTCCCAAGAGCCAAATCATTTCTCTTGTGTGTTTGTTACTTGTTATAGGTAAAATCGCTATTCAAGTCTGTTTATTAATGTATTATAATGTTCAATGGAATTTGGATTTATTCACTTTAGAAACGAACAGAAGATTCTCAGTCATAAATACGTGGAAAATGGATAGTTGTAGCATAATTAAATAATAATAGGAATTTATTGGTAGGATGACAAAATTTACTCGAATTCATCCTAACTCGACGTGATTAATCTTAACTTGAATTAATTTTCTTGATTTTATTGGGATTGGACGTAGGGGTGTAAACGAGCCGAGTCGAATTTGAGTAGTGCTAAGTTCCAGGGACGGAGCCAGAAAATTATCTAAGGGGTGTCATTTTTTAGATTTATATTTAAGGGGTGTCAATTATTTATAAATTGGTGTTATTTATTTATTTTTTAAAAAAAATATATATAAATCATATGAAAAGAGGTGGACCAAAAAATTTTGGGGTGTCATTTGACCACCCTTTACAGAGGGTGGCTCCGCCCATGCTAAGCTCGGCTCGGTAAGATTTTGAGTCGAGTTCGAATAATTTTAAACGAATCTGAAATATCTGAGCTCGACTTGGCTTATTTAGAACTTGAGTCGAGTTCGAGCTTTTTTCGAGCCTAATCGAGTCAAGTATTGATCGATCTTTAACCGTGTTAGACTCAAGTAACTTTTATCTCCTACGTCTCATTTAAAGCTTAATGGAGAAAAACTTTGATACACGAGTTGTACAAACTCAAACTTGTTAATTTTAGGCTTTAATATCTTAATTTAGGGTTTAAGACTTATATTTAAGGTTTTAGATGTTAGGGTTTTAAGTTTAGAAATTTAGATTTTAAATTATAAAAATATAAACATATTATATTTATGTTTTCGAGTAGTTATTGAGCTTTTCGAGTCGAGTATCATGTAGCTTGGCTCAGCTTATTAAGAACTCGAGCCATGTTTGAGCTCGAGTCGAGTTCAATCGATTCGAGTTTTGAACGAGTCGACCTCGAATAACTCGCGATCTGTCTTATCTCATTTACAATCTAATCGGGTGAATGAGTTTTAGCCTTTAATTTTTATTATACCTTTAAATTTTTTATCATTGTTTTTATATAATTCGGTGATTTTTTTTTCAAAAATATCATCAAAATATTTTTTATTGTCTTTGGTTTAATCTTGTCGAAAAATCTTTTAAATCTCAATTAAATTTCAATCAAAATTAAAAAATAATCGGTGACTATTTATTTATTATAATATAATTTTTAAAAGATTACCCTACTATATCGGTGACTATTTATTGGATTGCACAAATTTCAAGTTAAACGTTTTATTGTTGTTTTTGTTTTCTATTTAATCTTTACCACGTTTGTTGTTTGAAATTTAATTTTAATTTGTTTTTTTGGTATAAATCAATTTTGTTTCAGTGATTAAAGGAACGATTATTTTCTTAAAGTTATTGATTCATAAAATAGATATTACTGTAATATTATTATAATGATTGAGCGATTAATATCTAATAATTAAAAATATATTTTAAAATAGATATAACTATAATTATTATAACCGATTAAAACGAATCTTATTTGTTGTTTGAAATTATGATCCGAAGGTCCTATACCCCAGTGGTGGGACTAAGGAGTCCCTTCACCTTTCGTAGTGCTTCCCATCTTTTATAGCTTATTTGATGTTGTGATGTAAGGCCGGCCTCACTAGGCCTTAATTCCTAGTGGATTTAGAGAAGTTATTGCACATCTCTTTAAGATTAAGATAAGGAAAGTTGACTTTTTTATATAATCCATTTTATCAATTATTGATCTTACAATATCCTCATACTTTTTAACTATGACACGATTCATGATTATATATATCACGTATCATCGATTATTAATAATTTTGAAAGAATAAATTATAACGAAATGTCGTTCATTTATGAGTAAAATTATATTTGAATCACTTAATTATTAAAAATTATATTTAAATTATTTAATTAGATTAATTAATAATTTTAAATAAAATATTATAATATTAATAATAGTATATGAGTGATTTGAAAAAAAATAATTAAATTATTATATTTTTAAAAAAAAGGGTACTTAATTATAATTTTATCAATATTTAAATAACCCAAATATAATATTTAATAATTAAATTACTCAAATATGATATTATTAATAATTTCTTTTATAATTTATCCAAAATTTATTACCACACCAGTTTGATCTCGTGAACTACTTACTAAGACATTAACCAGTCTATGCCAAATCTTGCACTTCATAATAATTGCCTTGGGGACAGTAGTTTTAGATTAGACGTCAGCGTTGTATCTAATTCAAACAGCCGCTACCGGAGGTCGGCGTTGCTCGAAAAACTAGAAAGAGAACATGAACTGGTAGGAAGGTCAACAAATAGCATGTCGCCACGTTATACCTTTAACAGGCAAAAGAAACGTGGCAGGAAATTACCGGTAGAGTCCTGAACTACGTTGTAAATGATTGCACCTGAATAAAACTCAGACGCGGCATGGTGCTGAAGCTTGAGCTTGAAGTCGATCAGTTTGTAGAACTTCAACTGTTCGAGTTTCCCTTTCTACTCACTCTCATTTTCTCGCTTCCCAAACACTGAAAACCCTTTCTTTTCCTTCTTAGTTTGTTTACCCTCTTTTACAAAGGCAATTGGAGTTCGGAAAGCTATGGAAACCGAAGGTCCGACGACAAAGAACCAAACTCTCAACGATATCATGAAACGATCTTCTTCGTCAAGCTCCGAGATACTGTCTCCCCTCCACTCACCACACTCCCCTTTCCGATCCGAGCACGGAGACCTTGACCCGGTCGAGCCTCAAAAGACCCCTTCTCCTCATGTTTCTCGGGCGGCTTCCCCTAGTAAACCGTCCGTCAATAACTGCAAGGCACTCATCACCGTCGACAAGCCCACTCAGTTCAACCCCAATTCTCTCCCTTCTCTTTCGCTGCCTCTTCCACCGGCTACTCCACCGCAACAACCGCTGAATTTGACGGTGAATCGATCGGTGAGGGAGGACAAACCGGCGATGACGAGGAATAATACGAAAGCGAACAATGGAGCGGGGGGAGGACGAGGAGCAAGGGCAGTGGCGGCGGTGCTGAGGAGGTCGAAGGTCAAGGAGACTGTGAAGATGGCGGCTCTAGGGTTTCGATTAAGTGAAATCGTTTTGTGCTTGATATCTTTGTCTGTTATGGCTGCTGATAAAACTTCAGGCTGGAGCGGTGACTCTTTCGATCGCTATAAAGAATACAGGTTTTCCATTTTTATGTACTTATAAATTTGGGTTCAGTTTGTTCTGTTCTCATTTAATCATTTTGCTTAACAATTCTGCAGTTTTGAAGCTAAATCTGCATGAATTCATCCATTCTGTAACACTGAAAACGATGAACCAAGTAATCCAATATTGCATTTATTTAAATTACCATCATTATAATTATGTTAACTACTGTTAAACCATATACCATTAGCAAAATCCTTCATTTAAGTTTGTTGATTTAATGAATTGCATTACACTGTTTCTTTAAATGTGTATTTTTGCAGGTATTGTCTATCAGTAACTGTGATTGGATTTGTATATGCGGGGTTTCAAGTCTATGCTCTAGCTTACTATCTCGTGGCACAAAAACATGTCATCCGCATTTTGATTTCTCCATGGATCAGGCAAGTTTTTCATATGTACAGAATACTTGTTTGTTTGGATTAGTTCATTTAGATCCATTCTTTGTCGTTAATCGTCCCTGACATTCGGGATTTTGGAGATGTTTGTTGTCTGGTTAGTAAACAAGTAAATTTACTAGAACCCGCCTTTTGAGATCACAACAATTAGTCCTATGATTCCTGACAATTGAAACTCTATTTTGGTCTCTGTTTGCTTTGTTCTATGTATATCACTATCTTCTTCAGCCTTGGCCTCGTATGGTTATATGTCCAGGGTGATGCTAGAAGCATCTGAAATGGCTATATGCCTATATTAGGAAAATAACACATCCACATCTTCTGGGTTGAGTTCTAAGTAAATGGGTCGAAATATCAGTAATATATCGTATTAATTATACTCTATCCGGGGCCTTGCGTTTATAGAATAGTTGTTGTAAATTAGCCACTTCAGTTTCGTACTCGGTCGTTAATCACCCCTGGCATTTTGGTTTTCGGTGACATTTGTTGTCTTAATTAGTATACAAGTTAATTTACTAGAATTCCTCTTTCTTGATCACAACAGTTAGTCTTATCCTGTGATTGGTGGCAATTGGAACTCCATTTTCGTCTTTGTTTGCTTTGTTCTATCTATATCACTATCTTCGGCCTTGGCCTCGTACGGTTTTATGTCCAGGGCGATGCTAGAAATGTCATGAAGGGGCTGAAATAATAACCCATACTTTGTTTAGGGCCATGGCTCTGGCATGGTCGCCCTAGATTTGCCTCTTGCTATGTTTTCGTGTATCAGTTTTTCACCATAAGCAACTATGTTAATTCAATATCCCGTCTTTGTTATATATGTCAAGTTCATTTCACATTCTTTTACATCCAATATGATAGTAAAATCGTGCAATATGCGTGGATACATGTGTTATATAAGCTACATATGTGCAAAATGCTGAAAGAGACTTGCTTCTTTGGTTCTATCTTGCAGATACTATCCTATCTGTTGCTTTCAGCAGCATCTGCAGAGGCCACACGAGTTGATGAGTGGCAATCTAGTTGGGGCAAAGATGAATTCACGACGATGGCTACTGCCTCAGTTTCGATGGCCTTTCTGGCATTTGCATTCAGCTCGCTTTTATCTGGTTACGAACTCTGTACCCATGATTCTGCATGATCTCCGGCACAATCATACACGGTACCAAAATTTCGACACGATCAGATTAAATCCACCTGAGCTGCACATTCTGTTGTTATAAATGTTCAAAGAACATATTGGATCATGTTTTTTCTTAGGGGGTTTTCCCCTTGAAATGATAACAATGTAAATATCCAGTTTTGGATCTCTGTTCATGATAACAACTTTGTTTTAATAATCTAAAGAACAAACTTTATCGAATATTTCAATTTCATTCTTAAATTTTGATCTCAATTCTAAATTTATCTTTGAACTCTTAAATGTTTTAATTTCATCCATCCATAAGCATTTTAAGTTAATCACAGTCTGACCGTTTCAATTTTAACTGTGGAATGACATACTAATAACATAATTTTAATTAAACAACATAAAATATATTTTATTTATATTTATTTATTTATGTTTCAAAGGAATCTATTTAAAGAATCAAGGTTGATATACAAGAAACATCATATTATAAATGATAACTTCAAGGATTAATATTGATTACGACATTGTTAAATTCGTGAGATGCTTGTGTACAAGAAGACAAAGCTGGACATGTTTCCTAGTGGACAAATATATGTAAGAACTTGGCATTGGATCAGTTTATTTTTAGTGCAAAACTAGTTAGTTATAAAGAGACAAACTTCATAAGAAGGAATATATGCAAATTCAACTACGACTTAAGATCCTTTTCCTTATATTTGAACCAAAAACAACTGTCGGCACTCTAGGAATTGGAATTCCGTAGATCCTATTTCTTATTTCTTTTTAAAAAATTACAACTAAACGTTAAATTACAATCATAATCAATAATTAAATAATTTATGAATTAAACAATGAGATTAATTAAATAGAATGGTATCTAGCAGTTTCAATGGAATAGTCTCAAGCATGAGACTTGCTTAATCATGGTTGCATTTCTTTATTGCCAATATGATTTTTTGCATTAGTAGGATTGGAGTCGATCGAATTTAATTAATTACATTCTTAATTTTTTTATGTTATCAGTGATATATTAGTCATCGATTGTTGATGTCAATAATTTTTCTAGTTTATTTTTTTTGTCTTAAGTTGTATTTTTTATATATTTTATTGTATTTGTTTCGTCTATTTTTATAATATGATTTTTTATTTTTATTTTGTGACACAATATTTGATTTTTTTTTATGTTTTTTTATTGTGTTTTGATATATTTTTCTTTATTTGTAATAAAATCTATTTCTTGTTTAAAAAATTAATGACCTTACCCTAAACACCTTCATGGCTCCATTCCCTTACACGTTTATAACGTTTTCTGTTAGAGCCATCCCAGCACGCTTTTATTACGATTTCTTTTTGGTAATATACCAATTATTGCACTTCCAAATAGGATTTTAACAGACAAATAATTTATTACTCCACTATGACAAAAATTTCAATTTAAAATTTTAAGAATTTGAAGGGTAGAACTGAATTTGATACTATAAATTATAAAACTATATAAAATCAAATTAAAATTACAATACCAAGTTAATGCATGTAAAATTTCTTGGTCTTGAATTGAACCAGTAAATGAAAAAGATGTTATCTTTAGGTGATTTAAAATCAAGGATGAAAGCATAATTATTAAAAAATTGAATAATTTTATCCATAATATATATGTATATTATTAAAAAAATTAGGATTGGAAGCATATACTATTATTTTGTAATTAGACTGATAATTAAGAAAGATTAAGCAAATTTAACTGATTTGTCAAACTGTTTATTTTTATCTAAATTTATTAGAAATACCTCTTTCTTTCTTTTTTCTTTAAATAAAATTAAATATATATTTTTTAAATATCAAATATTTGAATTTAACACTTTAAATAAATCAAAATTGATTGAGAGAAAAAAAGTATTTGGTCCTTTTGAAATTCTACAACAGCAACAAGGCAAGCTGATGCAGCTGAATAGTTGAGCTCGTCGTCGACGTCGAGTGTCATAAAGTCTAAAACCACCAGTACGAGTACGACATTGGTAAGTGTCCGGTTACATATGTCTTTTAATGATGTTACCGACCAGTCCCACTTTTCCCATTGCCCGATATATATACTAAAAACAAACACCAGCAGACCACACCACTCTGCCACCTCCCAATCTCCTTCATTCACCTCCACACATTTCTACCAATTTTGTTTTCAAAGAATTCTCAACCTTTTTCTTTTGACACCCCACTTTCCATTTCTCCATTCCTTTCTCACAGTTTTCATGGCGTTGAATTTGGTTTCTCCTCCTGAAGTCAAGTCCATCTCTTTCCTGGGTTCAACTAAGTCCAACTCCTTCCTCAAGCTATTTCCAGGTTCTCTCCTCCACCATCTGTGTTTGGTTTCCTGGAAAATTTGTTTCTTTTTATCTAAGACCTTGAAAAGTGCTTCTCTTTTGGCTTATTGGGTTTAAATTACGATTTTAAATATTGCTGTTTTGTGAAATTTTAAGGGGGGTTTGTTTTGAACAAGAAAGATTATGGAACCACGTTTTGGAGGAGAGTTCAGTGTTCAGTGCAGGCTCCACAACCACCACCTGCATGGCCTGGACGAGCTTTTCCAGATCCAGGGAACAAGACTTGGGATGGCCCCAAACCAATCTCCATCGTTGGTTCAACTGGTTCTATTGGAACTCAGGTGAAAAAGTTTTAACCTTTTACACGCTGAAAGTAACTTTTTGGCCTTTTATTATTCAAGTATCCGGTTATGTTCCCAGGAAGCTTTTTGCTCCAGTTTTAGTCTTCCATGTTTTGTTTAGCACTTGATCAAGTTCTTTAGAATCATATAATTTGGTGTTTTGTAGACGCTGGACATAGTTGCTGAGAATCCAGATAAATTCAGAGTTGTGGGGCTTGCTGCTGGTTCAAATGTCGCCCTTCTTGCTGATCAGGTAAGCATTAGTCGATTCGAACTTGCATAAAAAACCACTTGGAGTTGTCAAACTCAAACTCGAGTAGCTTGATTCTTGGACCAACACAACTTTGGTGTCACAATCTCATGTAATGCGGTTTCGAGTTTCGACATATGCTTACAGGTGAAGACTTTCAAACCACAATTGGTTGCTGTTAGAAATGAGTCTTTGGTAAGTGAACTGAAAGAGGCTTTGGCTGATATGGAACAAAAGCCTGAGATTATTCCTGGGGAACAAGGTGTTATAGAGGTAGCCTATCATTTAATTCACCATTTCTTTTATTTAATTAGATACAACAATATTTTAGTATTTAGATGGTTTGGCTTTAACCTTTCCAGGTTGCTCGCCATCCAGATGCCGTTAGTGTAGTTACTGGGATAGTAGGCTGTGCAGGATTGAAGGTACGCACCGACGCCTGCAGATATATTTTTGCATTCTCCGTACATAACTTTCTTTGTAGCCACTAAACAAAGTAGTTTAACGATGTTATGAGCTACAGTTTACCGCCATCCAATCGAGTATGTGTTAGAAAGAGAAGCAAACAGTTTGTTGTTTATTAGTATATAGTTTTAGCTTTGCTAAAATCTCCATCATTTTTTGGCCTATTGTAGCCTACAGTTGCTGCCATAGAAGCAGGCAAAGATATTGCTTTGGCCAATAAAGAGACCTTGATCGCCGGTGGCCCCTTTGTGCTTCCTCTTGCTCACAAACATAAAGTAAAAATCCTTCCAGCTGATTCCGAACATTCTGCCATATTTCAGGTATGGAACTATAACATGCTGAATAACATTATATGCAAATTGCTCATAGCTAAGAGATTCTGTGTCATTTATGTTGTTTTTTCATCAATTTTTTGGTGTCTTAGCTCTTTTCTTGGTATAACTTTTGTTGCATCAACTTGTTTGACCTGTCATTTATCGTTCGTCTTAATTCTTGATAATTAAAGAACAAGCTCATAGAATCTTGTGTTTCTTACAGTGTATTCAGGGATTGCCGGAGGGTGCACTTCGGCGTATTATTTTGACTGCATCTGGTGGGGCTTTCAGGTGTATAATTGTAATCTAAGTTAGAATGATTAAGTTTGCAAGTTGAAAGTCTGATATAGCGAACCGTTTACTTGCATACATCTCCTACTTTCTTTCAGCTGAAAAGAATTTGAATTTGACATTATTAAAACTAGGCTTGAGTGTGCACATATATGAACTTCCATTTTGAGGATCGAGTGTTTTTTTATTACAGAACATGTGATATAACTCGCGTTAATGTCCCTAAGAAAGAGCTCATATTGAACACTTTGCTCATTTTGTATTCTCCTAGGGATTGGCCTGTTGATAAATTAAAAGAAGTTAAAGTAGCTGATGCTTTGAAGCATCCTAACTGGAATATGGGGAAAAAGATTACTGTGGACTCTGCTACCCTTTTCAATAAGGTTTAGTTTTATCTAACATCTCATTCAAAATTACAAGCATTGTACTCGTCTTTTAGTTGCACCCTGGTCTAAATTACTTGCCCCAACTGATTTCTCGATTCGACAGGGTCTCGAAGTCATTGAAGCTCATTATCTGTTCGGAGCCGAGTATGATAATATCGAGATAGTAATTCATCCACAATCTATCATACATTCAATGGTTGAAACACAGGTTTTACTCTTAACTTTGCCAATTGCCACAAATGTTACATGCTCACCTTTCAGTTTGTGGGGGAGCTGTTCCCTTAAATTGTGAATTCGATTTTCATTCCTCATCGTTATTTTTGCATTTTCTTATTTTGAAGGATTCATCGGTGCTAGCTCAGTTGGGTTGGCCGGATATGCGCTTGCCGATCCTCTACACTATGTCTTGGCCAGAAAGAATTTACTGCTCTGAAATAACTTGGCCTCGCCTTGATCTTTGCAAGTAATTAACTTGTCTCCTTCAAAACTTTACTTCACTACTAATCATTCAAAGTTCGATTGTTTTCATTTGATTTACGTTTTACGGTAACAGCAACAACAACAACAATAATGATAATAACCCGGAATTTAACTTTTAAAGTTTTGTTGGTTGAAAAAGTAAGTTTATTGAAAATGCATTGCCACCATACTCACAAGTTAAGTTGGTTGATGGATGATACAGGCTCGGTTCACTAACTTTTAAGGCTCCTGACAACGTGAAGTACCCGTCCATGAGTCTTGCCTATGCCGCCGGAAGGGCTGGAGGCACCATGACTGGAGTTCTTAGTGCAGCTAATGAGAAAGCTGTGGAACTGTTCATCGATGAAAAGTAAGTATTTTGTACCTTGTTAGCAAATGTGGCTTCCATATTACGGTTTCATTTCCGAGTTCCGGCTTGGTACTAACTTTTCCTGTGGATCTCAATGACTTGGAGCTAATAAATTGTTACCGGATTTCAGGATCAGCTATTTGGACATTTTCAAGGTGGTGGAGTTAACTTGTGAGAAGCACCAAGAAGAATTTGTGGCCACACCTTCCTTGGAGGAGATTATACATTATGACCTGTGGGCTCGAGACTATGCTGCCAGCGTGCAACGGTCATCCGGATTGAGCCCCGTTCCTGCATAAAATGATGGCTTGCTCATTGTTACAGGTGAGACCGAATCGACGATGGAGACGACTCGGAAGTTCTTGATTTATGCCGAAGGCCTTGCAGAGATTCGGGGAGAAGGGGTGGGGTAGAATTGTATTGTATTGCGAAACTACGGAACAAGTAGTTTGGTTTGCTCATTACTCTTTTATCGCTTCGTAAAATTTAACAAAAATAATAAATTTTGATGTAGATATCGAAAGATTTAATTTTTCTTTTTATTTCTGGGACTAATATTATTGTCTTATGTTTAAGTTTTTGATAAATATTGTCTTTATTTTTCTTTCTACGTTGGAATGCATTGTAACTTTAATTATTTTTAATAAATCCAATTACATTATTAAAAAAATAAATTACATATAAATAACCAAATTTCATACTAATATGAGAAAATAAGAAATAATTCTATTTACAAAAGAAAATAAGAAATATTTATTTTTCTTGGCTCCACCCTCCATATTTTGAAAATATTTTATCATTATAAATTTGTGGGAGATGGTTTTGTAGAAAAAGAAACTTATTTTAGATTATCTTTAAATTATCCGATAAAATTGAAGGGGAAACCCATAATAAAAAGAGTATTTTTTTCTATAATTATTTTTTTAAAAAAATTATTAAAATTTAACTTTAATTTTTACATCTTAAACTTTAAATCTTACAACATAAAAAATATATCGTATCCTAATTTCATAAAACTAACTCTAATCACATTTCAATCCTTATGGTGTTTTTTTAATACTTTATTTAATCATATATGACTTTTTAATATTATAACAACATTTTTTTAATAGTTATATTATAATTTAATTATTTAATAACTATTTGTTATTTTAAATTTTGAAAAGTTAGGTATCAAACATATTATTATTTCTATTAATAAAATATGTTTTTTGAATTTTAAAAAATTGAAATAAAAATTATTTTCTAAAAAGGAAAACTGAAAATAATAGTAGATTTTTAAAATTATTTAAATTTGTTTTCTGAACGTTGATTTTTTTTATTTAATTTTTAGGGTAAACTCTATAAGTAGTCACAAAATTTTTAAAACATTTATATTTTGATCCTCAAACTTTTACAAATTATAACACCATCATTGAACTTGTATTTTTTTATTATGATCACTACATTTGACTACAACTAAAAAATGATAATATATCACGTTAATTTTTTTTCTTTCAAATTTTCTTAATTTATTACAATTATTAATCTTCTATCATTTATATTATTATCATCTGACGTTACGAGAATACAACACACATCTTACACGATGTTTTCAGCATTGTTTCATCCTCGATCTAATGCGCATGCGCAACACCTACACCATTGACTGCGGCGGCATGTTTCCTTGTCAAGGGTGGATGGATTGGAAGATGATATCTCAGAGGATACCCAACTTCACTTCTCAAACGTTAAACTATCACCCAATGATCTAAAAGATCAAAGAGATTTAAGTAACGGTTCACAATTCATATAACCATTGATATATATCAATTGATCTAATTTTATTAGAAAATCGCATCATAATCAAATAATTAATAGATTCTTTATTTCTATCTGATTATATTTTTAAATTTTTTTGGATAAATTATGAATTGTATTATTCTAAAAAAAATTGTACCGTATAAACTATACCGTGCTCTTGAAAAATAATCCTAAGGAATTCCCTGAGCAACACAGAATACACTATTTACAGTATCCATTTATGTTCATGCTACTAACTTTAATACTCACTATATCTACTTTCAATTTTATGTGCCAATTTAAATGAATAACAAAGTTAGGGAAAAAAAAGGGGGAAATAGGTGAAAATGTTTGGGAGAATAGGCTAAAATGAACAATGTTTTTTGAACCTCTATAGGTGACGATATCCATGTACACCGTTATTTTAATTTAATCCAACGGTTAATATAGACCTCATCACTTGTAAGTGACAAGGTCCAAAAAAACACCGTGAATTTTTGTCTATTCTCCCCAAATATCACAAACTCATCTATTTCCTTAAATATAATCATAAACATCATTATTCCATAAATTCTTCGATTTTATGGCTAACCTAACCTCTCTTTTTTTACCATGTGATCTAAGTTTTTTTGCATCCTTCTACACCATCTTTGTTGACTTGAGTAAACCAGTAAATTTTGGTGCACATATTATAACTTCTCAAAACTTACCTATATATTATAAAAATATTTGAGTTATTCTTAAAGTATATAGTAAAAATATATATTTGGATTATTTAATTTAAAAATAAAATATTCAAAATTGATGTTAAAAAGTATTCTTAAATAAATAAGATAAAATATTTATTTTAAAAATTATTTATAAAAATATAAAAAATAGGGATATAACTAAAAGTCTAAAACTATATGTAACTTTGATCGTTACTCAAATGTCAAAATTTTAACTTTAAAAAATCATATTTCGAAATTAAAAAAAAATAATCCTGAAAAGTTATATATTTTACATTATATTCGAATACAAACATGTTGCTTTGGTATATATTTATATTTATAATTTGTTAAATGTCATTAATCATGATAATATTATATTCAAAAGGATTACTTTATACTAATCTTGATTAGTCTTCATGATTTCTTTTGTTTTATCCGGTTTGTTTTCAGACTAAAACCCAGCTTTACCAACCGATGAAAAGCAATGGGATCAAAGAGTCGATTATATTCTGATCCATAGTTGTGCCCCTCGAAAATTTAAAAGTTTTAAATAAGGATAAAAAAACAGGTTTTACGGATATGAGTAGGGGTGATAATGAGATTGACCAGCTTGCGAGTTATTCGGTTAAAGTTCGATCAAAGCTCAGTTCGAGTGAGCTTGACTCGGGCTCAGATTCGGCTCGAGACTATAACGAGCCGAGCCGATTCAAGCTCGTGAACAAACTTGGAATAATTATATTATATATAGACTACGTATACATTAAAAGTAATATCTTTAGCAAAAGAAAAACAATAAAATAAAATATAAAAAATTTATTAAAAATAAATTAACTAAAATAAATTAGGCATTTTTCCATTTTGAGTCGAGCCGAGCTTGACCAGGTTCGGGCTCGGCTCGGCTCGTTATCAACCCTAGATATGAGCGCAACAGTCTCTTTCGATCATTAAAATTTATTATTATTATTATTTATTTTCTAATAAAAGATTTTATTATTATATCGTAAATTATTTCATTTGAATAAAGGTAAAGAAATTTAGAAAAATTCTAAATTTTAACGATATACTAAATATCTATAAAAGTTTTTTTTTTTGTATCTTAAATTTTTTGTCTAATATTTTGATGAACCGATCATTATTATTTCCTTTTCTAGATGGATTATATTTGTGATATCTTCTATTACTTTTTAATAAAATTCAATTTCCCTTATAAAAAGAGATTTAAAAGTTTTAAAATAGTAAAATTATATTCCAATAAAATTTCAATTTAATCCGGATGGTTTGACCATTCCTCATCCTGACTGAGCACCACCAGGCTAAAAAATCCTTGAATTCAGATTTATTTTTGTCACCATCAGGCTAAAAAATCTTACTCACATCCTTGAGAACAAGACAAGTATTGGACAGTGTTTTTTTATTGCCGCGCATGTCTTAAATGATCCTCAAATCTCAGACTAGTGTATTATTTCAAAAAGTAAACCAAATCTTCTTTCACATTAGGAAATGCATCAGCTCAAGGTTTAAGACTTCAACAAACATCATCATGAGCAAGGATGGACCGAGAGAGTTGAAGAGGATGATCGTCCTTTGAAAATTTAAAATTCGTATAAATTTAGGAGGGATCCAAGACGAGAAAAAGAGACATTGGCTTATCATTGGGAGATCATTGTTTCCTGAACTCCAAGGAACTGTCAAGTACTGTAGGGTGGAGTGGAGGGTCACTTAACTTTATTCACCAGACAATAATTGGTGCTGTTGGGTCGTGATCCTGAAGCTCAAGATAGTTTTTGAAACTGGTTGGCCAAAGGGCTCGTGTTCTAGTTAAGCTAACAAGTGTGAGATTATAATATTCTTTCTTCTCTTGTGGGTGGGTGGGTGGGTCAGACATATAACATATTGGGTTTTTAGTGTTACGCCCCATATTTCTGATCATCCCGCGCCTCAGGTTGTCCCCACAGGTCCTAGATAATTTCCAAGATGAGTGTTGGCAAAGATCTAATAGGTGGGATATTACCTGTGTACTTAGATTGTACAATAACATGTTCATCAAGCAAATCAAATTGTTAATCATTTATTTCAGTTTTGGGAAGAGTCATACTCCAACAAAAATCTTATGTTTCTTTTTGGTACTCTATATATGTTTTAAAGTTAAAAAATTAAGTTCATTTAAGATCAATGTTTAGAGTTTAGAGTGTGTTTTTAGGTTTTAAGATTTAAGATATAAAATTTAGGGTTAAAGTTTAATATCCGTCTTTTTTTTTATTATTTTTGAGGCATAGATAGGAAACCCAGAAAGGGCAGCAGATTTTTATTCTCATACGCTATGGTGCAACGAATTGAAGTCCTCTACCCCTTTTGTTACCTATATATATCCAACACTAAAATATTGTATTTGAAGTTTAAGACCACCGTCACCTTGGTTATCGACACCGCCTTTGTCCGGCGGTTCCTCCTCCCTTAGTTTCTTTGTTTTTAATTACACGAAGTTGGTCTCTTTCGCTTGCCTTGTTTCAAAAATAGTGTCCAATTAACAACACTTACACTGGATTTTTGCAACCAATAAAATTATAATAGAAGAGCATGGACTTTTCAAGAACAATATACTTTTCTTGTGTAACAAGTAAGTGACATATTGATCCCAAGATCAAAAAATCCATGCAGTCACGTTGATTTTTGTCTCATCCTGTCCACTGTCTCTATCCCAAGCACAAGATGACAACTCCTGGCCAGTGTTTTATTAACGTGTTGCATGAATCATGATGCTGTTGGGCCCTCTCGAGCAAGTGTGAACCTCAAGCTTACTGATTCAAATTGGAATTTCCCAAAGGACTCGACTTAAAGCAAAGAGAGGAACCAAGTGTGATCCTCAAGCTACTGATTCAAATTAGAATTTCCCAAAGGATTCGAGGTAAAGCAAAGCTAGGAACCGAGTAACAAAAAATTCCTCACCTCTCGGTGTCCATTTTTAATAAAAATCGTATATCTTTTTTTAATATTTTTATTTAGGTTTTATCATTAAAAAGAATAAATTTAGGGTTTAAAGTTATAGCTGAGAGTATTTGGCGTAAGATGTATTTTTTAATATATAACATAAAATAAATATACTAAAAAATCAAAAAATGGCTATTAGAAATCAAGTGTATGGTTT
This sequence comes from Abelmoschus esculentus, assembly GCA_035048815.1. Lineage (NCBI taxonomy): Eukaryota > Viridiplantae > Streptophyta > Magnoliopsida > Malvales > Malvaceae > Abelmoschus > Abelmoschus esculentus. The sequence goes on along the minus strand of JAUCBN010000061.1, from coordinate 6,915,268 downwards.
AATTTATTAATATTGAGGCATATATAAGAATATTAGAAAAAGACCTAAAGGAAAGCTAGGAACCGAGCGTGAGACTATATAGCTTGGACCCCGCGAGTGGGAGTCCTCTTTCAATATATCCTTGCTCTTTTTCTTTATCGAAAAACTCCCAACAGGAGGACCAAGGTGACAACATCATGGTCCTAGTTTTCAAGCCGAGTGTTGGTAAAGATCCAATGAGTGGGACCTGTGCCCTTAGATCGTACAGCACTGTCGGCCCCATAGAATATATTTGTTTCAGCCCACCGACGCTTAGGGATGGAAAGGGATCGATCATGGCGATTTCCTCTCTTTATATGTACCCTTGAACTCGTGCTTTTTTATTTACAAGGGAGAGCATATTTGGTTTTCAAGTTTGCATGGATTCATCTGAGAATTGGCTTCAGGTATGCTTAATTCATGCAATTCAAAGCATAATGCAGCATGACATAATGCATATGAAACAATGTTATTACAGGAGTTTAATTTGCTTGTTTAATTTCCATGTTTAGGAGCCTGGAATGGATTGTTCGTCCCCGTATGTCGATATTCTCGCATGCTCGACGCCATTGATGGAAAGGAGGCTGAGACCTCAGCATGAACAAGCTCTCAAGTGCCCAAGGTGTGAGTCCACGCACACCAAGTTCTGTTATTACAACAACTACAGCCTCTCTCAGCCGAGGTACTTCTGCAAGGCTTGTAGGAGGTACTGGACCAAGGGCGGAACGCTACGGAACATCCCTGTCGGCGGAGGGTGTCGAAAGAACAAGAAAGTTGCTGCTAAAGCAGCCAATGATCATTCAGCCAACAACTCTAGATCATCTAATACTTCCCATAATCCAACTGATCTTCATCTTTCATTTCCTCAAATGCAGCTTTCTCTCCTTGATAACAACATGCTTGCTACTCACGGCAGTACTATTAGTACTAATAGTACTTTCTCCCCGTATGTGATGTCCATTGATGGCCCCAATGTTGATACTTTCATGGACACTTGGCAGAGGACAGCGTTTCCTTATGCCGCGAGTGAAGACCGGTATGCAGTCGACGTGAAACCGAACACCATGCTCTTGCCTCACAACGGCCAAGACACTTACGGATTCTTGAACAACTTGGGATCGTCATGGAATGGAATAATGGATGATTATGGAACCTCCACCACAAATCAATTATTGTGAAGCAATCTTTTATAGACTCTACCGCGTAGAATCGTCGATGGCAGCCTGGGACATTGTATAAATTGACGGGGGATTATGATCATCTGCATTATGTAGTGGACTAATGTTTTATTATTTTTCAATGATCGAGAGTTTACTCTTCATGTCATGCATGTATGCTAATTGTCACAATTGGCCTCTTATGGCCATGCTTTGTCACGACTCTTGAATTTTATAGTGCATCCTTTTATCTGATGTCAATCGCAGTATCACAGTATAAGAGTCATGTATTTGAAATCTTGCCTGGCAATATACACCCAAATACGAGTTTTGAATTTATTATTCGAATCAAAATCAATTCAATTATCGAAGGATATGTAAAACTCGACTCGACTTTGAATTGAAAACTTATAATGAGTGGTCTTCTTCATGTATTATCAGACGAATTGCTGATGATGTAAACAATCTGCAGACTGCTAGTAACTATAAAAGAAGTCAAAATAACTTTATTACTACTCTATGTTTGTAGTGTATGAACAAAGCTAACGAGACGTGATTAAATGCAGAAAAGATCACTTTTCAGCACCCATAATCGAAGAATCCGAGCAAGTCGCCTCCGTGGTACTCTTGGTTTCGCCTCCTGGTAATATTTCCGCTCTCTGCCAGTCCGACCCGTATGCAAGTGAGCCATGCTGACTGTAAGTTTTCCCAAACTAATTAGATAATCAGCAATGATACCATTCGAATCTTCGATATGACAACACGGAACTCCAAGCATAGCAAAATGAGTTTCAAGACTAAGAAAAATCCATGCAATGCTACAAAACTTAACATACCTCTGGTTTCTTTTCATTAGAGCAACCCTGTAAACTATAGACTCGTCTCTAGTACCCATCAGGCATCAGCATCAGCATCAGCTTGAGCAAGGAAAGAGCCCGCATTGCTTCCAACTGAGCTCCACTTAATATCGAAAATCCCAGCAGTATCCACGCGATGAAACAACTGGAGATTACCCTTTTTGGCATTAACGTCGAATAATGAAATACTGCCAGCTCGGGTTGGTTGCTCACCTTCTGGTAGGGTGTACGTTGAAGACGCCAGCACATGTTGGTAACCAAGGGGACAAAACTCAACGGCATCGGCATTGCCTTCTAAATAGCAATGAGCCACGTCCAGTACTTAGCTGAGCAAGCGAAAATTTTAGAATTTAGAATTTAAAATTAAAATTTAATATTCATTTTTTTAGAATTAGATTTAAAAAATAGAAGATTTGTATCCGACCAGGCAGGCGCCAAACGCGGATATGGAATGAAAACGTACAACGGAATGCCATGAATCAGTTATATAGAAACGACCTTAATACAGCAAAGAGAAACAAAATTCAGTTTATTTCTACCATTGTCTTTCGTCTTCATCTCTGTCTCCCCCAAACAACAATAAAGACAACAAACAAACAAACCCACCATTATGCATGCAAAGGAACCCGACATCCAACCTCGTACAGACAACCACTTCTGTCCTCCCTTCACCCCTCACCTTCAAATCCTCTCTCCTTTAACCCAAAGACCAAAGGGAGAGGGGTAAGCTGGAAGAAAAGATCAGAAAACAAAAAACTTTATGGATAATCTGATGTAATTTTCTGGTTCACATTGAAACCTGGAGAAACAAAAGAGAGGAGGGACATAACTCGATGCGATTACCAATCCCAGATCCTTGGAACATAACAATATGGGTGTTCTTCGTATCATGTTCATGTTTTTTTATCCATTGTTTATCCTTTGATGCCCGGATTATATGTGGAAGCAACAACCTTACCTCCAACACCTTCGCCCAGCAAGTTGATAAAGCCATGGAATCTTTGTCGGGGATGGTTGGTTCCCAGAACTGGGGAACTGTCTTGATGAAAGATCCACAGTTTAATGTGTTTGATTTTGCCCAATGCTACGAAGAAGTAACTCCGAAAGATTGTCGACAATGTTTCAGAACATCGAGGGAGAAACTCAAGCAATGCCTGCCTGCAAGATCTGCCCGGATCCATCTCGATCAATGCTTCCATCGATTCGACCAATATCAATTTTACAGCGAAGGGGTCGATCCGAACTACGATTACGTACAATGCGGCTTACCTAGGGGAGATTTCAACGACACATACATGTGCCAGGATTTTCAGAGCAAGTTGGATCATGTGATTATGGACGTGAAGAATGAGGCAATGGGGAAGAGCAAATTCGGGGCTGCGGAAGTGAAAGGAGGGGTGGTGACCGTTTACGCATTGGCACAGTGTTGGAAGACGATCGATAGTAATGCTTGCAATCAGTGCTTGAACGATGCAGGGATGCGGCTGAGGAACTGTAGCCCCGGAGCCGAAGGCAGGGCTTTGTATACAGGGTGTTATATGAGGTATTCAACCAATCGATTCTTCGACAATGGTTCGAAAGCAGAGGAAGAAAATGGTAAGAACCTAGGCTAGTGGCCTTTTAACTTTCATCTTCATCTATGGATTTTTTTTTTCCTGTCGGATTGTGAATCTTGTAATTCGGTTTTGTAGGGTTTATAGACTGGGTCACCTTTGGAATGGCTTTATCTGTGGTTTCATTCCTTGTTCTTTCTGTCATTGTTGCTTTAGCAAGCTACAAGAAATTGTCCACAATGAAACAAGGTACATATATACATACACATATAATAGGACATAAAACAACATGATTGAATCATGTTTCTGTTTATTTGTCTCAGCGGTAAATGGTCTGGAAGACGTTCAGGCCACCGGAAACAAGACGAGTCTAAATTTCAAGTACGAGATGCTTGAAAGGGCGACCGAGTGCTTCGATGAATCGAGGAAATTAGGCCAAGGAGGAGCAGGTTCGGTGTTCAAGGGCATTCTACCTAATGGTGAAGCTGTTGCTGTTAAGAGATTGTTCTTCAATACACGGCAGTGGGTGGATCAGTTCTTCAATGAAGTAACTTTGATCAGTGGCATTCAACACAAGAACCTTGTAAGGCTTTTGGGATGCAGCATCGAAGGCCCAGAGAGTCTTCTGATTTACGAATACGTACCAAATAAGAGCTTAGATCAAATCCTTTTCGGTAAACTCGAAATTTCTTAAGGTCATGTTAATGGCGATTCCTTTCATAGATTTCCTCTCATTTCTCAATCTGATGCAGCTAAGGACAGTACTAGAACTTTTCTAAGCTGGTCCGAGAGGTTCAACATTATATGTGGTATAGCTGAAGGGCTGGCATATCTTCATAGACTGAAAATCCTTCACAGAGACATAAAGTCCAGCAACATTCTCCTCGACGAGAAGCTCTGTCCCAAGATCGCTGATTTCGGACTTGCTCGATGCGTAGCTTCGGATAAAACTCATGTCAGTACTGCAATCGCAGGGACACTGTAAGATACAAAATCTTTTATGAAAACACATGATATTTTAAGTATTCAGCTATAGACCGTAACGTTAACAAATCCGTGCATTGCAGGGGATACATGGCACCGGAATACCTTGTACGAGGACAACTAACAGAGAAAGCAGATGTTTACGCTTTCGGGGTGTTAGTTCTCGAGATCTCAACTGGTCGGAAAAACAGTGTTTTCTCGGAGGGTTCGAGTTCCATTTTGTACAGGGTGAGATATCCATTACCCTTACATGTAACGTTAACCATACAACACATTGACTATGTTTTCCTATCAGGTTTGGAAGCAATACAAGGCAAACAATATCATACAAGCGATCGACTCCGGCCTAGAAGGCAAATTTGACAAGAAGGAAGCATCGACCGCGCTTCAAGTCGGGCTTCTGTGCACTCAAGCTTCTGTCGCAATACGACCGTCGATGTTGGAAGTAGTTCAGATGCTAACAACCTCAAATTCTGAGATTCCACGTCCCAAACAACCTCCATTCTTGAATGCTAGTGTGATAAGTCCTGAACAAACCCTGAGCGGTTCCTTTATGATGGGCTCTTCAGCTTTAGATGAGCCTAAAGGCTAAAACAGGTTCAGAGTCGTAGGGCAAGGAATTTGAGAATCTTTGTTTCCCCAGCTGCAAAGAATGCACTTGGAGAGGCCAGGCCATTGGCTTGGGTGGTTGTTTAGGGGTTGCATTTGGTAATATAATTTTTTTTTTGTAATATTTGAATCAAAATTATTGTAATTGTTTTAAATTTTAATTCGTTTATTTTTATGCATTAAATTCAATTATTATTATTGAAATTCGGAACAAATAGTATTTTTCGCTCCATATCTATTTTTTTCTAAATTTAATATACCAAATATTAAATATATTTTCAAAATTTAGTGCGAATAATGAATTTAGTTTAAGATCTCTAGATTCATTATTGCAAAAATAAAATGAATCATATGATAACCATTTGAGAGTTAATATTTGCATTTTTTAGAATTGCTATAGATAATCTACATGGAAAATATTTTATGTATTTGGTAGAAAATTTATTTTTACGAGTGTTTTTTAAAATTTACGGATTATGGTTTAGAGTTTGAATTTTAATGTTTATAGTTAAATTTTAAGGTTTAAAAATAAATTTTATGGCTTAAAGTTTGGAACTTATGGATTGAGATTAGAATTTAAATATTTTTTATTTTTTTATTTTAAATATATGATATTAAAATATTAATAAAACATATAAAAATTAATTTTACAACTTGAACTTTATTTAAAAAAATTTCAAGTCGAATCAAAATAAATTAAGTATTTTCTCCTTGAGTCGAATTATTCGGTTTTTTCGAGTCGAATCAAGTTTTGCTCACCCATACTTCTCTACGGTAGTTTCTTGCGCTTCAATCCAAACTCAAAAGTCGAAGAAAGCAAATGACGGTGGTGTCGGAACCGATATCCTCGGCGGAGCCACTGCTCCCCGCCACAAGGTCCCACCTTGGTAAGTACCTCCCAATGGACCTTCCACCGGTGCCGAAGAGGACGATCTCTGCACTAGGTTGAAATCCCTTCAAAGGCAGCTAGAGTTCATAGAGTCATAGACATCCAAAAAGAGTACGTGAAGGACGAGCAGAAGAATCTCAAGAGAGAGTTTTTGAGGGGCCAGGAGGACAGTCGGTGCCTTTGGTCATAGGCCAGTTCATGGAGATGGTCAATCAGAACAACGTAATCGTCGACTCCACCAGCGGCTCCAATTATTCTGTCCAGATCTTGAGTACCATCAATAGAGAGCTGTTAAAGCCCTCCGCTTTCGGTGTCTCTCCACCGACACTCCAACGCTCTTGTCGATGTATTGCCTCCCGAGGCTGGTTCCAGTATTTCTCTGCGTAGCCAGTCCGAGAGCCCGATGTTACTTACAATATCAGTTTCTGGTATATGAGACTTTGTTCTCTTCTATTCTCTTAGAATATTGGAGGATGCGACATTCAAAAGCAGGAAATCCGTAAGGCAGTCGACTAGTGGAGCTACCTTTGACTCATCATGAGCTTTACAAGGAGATTGAGATTGACCCTCCTCGTCGTCTTTTACTCTATGCCCCCCCTGGTATTGGGAAAACCATGCTTGCAATTTGCAAAGGCTGTCGCTAACCATACAACTGCAGCCTTCATTAGAGTTGTTGGATCTGAATTTGCTCAGAAGTATTTGGGTTAGGTAAGGCTGTATCCCTTGTTGCTGATCTTGTTGTCAGTTCTCTTCTGTTTGGTGGATAATAAAACTTGAGAATTGTTTCTGTTCAGGGCCCGCAGATGGCTCGTGATGTCTTCCCTCTTGCTAAAGAGAATGCTCCTGCTATTATCTTTATTGATGAGGTGGATGCCATTGCTACTGCTAGGTTTGAATTCCCAAACTGGAGCTGATAGAGAAGTTCAGCGAATCCTCATGGAGCTTCTGATTTCTGAATCAGGTATGTATGACTAGATGTGATTCAGCATAGTATAGTGTAATTCAAAATGTTTGAGAAAGTTGATACACCATTTGAATTTACTCAACTTTATTCTCCAAACTAGTATTTCTAGATAAACGGATTTGACAAGACCCGGGTCAACCCTTACTGATAGTCAACTTTTTGACAAAAATAATGGTGACAGTTGAGTACACTTTCGAAAAATTATAAGATAAGCTATCCTTATACGTTATTTGGATTCGAAACGAAAAATTATTATATAATTTCGACTCACCATGTTAGTTTCAGATGCAGACTAGTTTCCCTTTAAAATTGCTTAACAACAATGCCAATGCCAATTGTTCCTCGAAAACATTCTATAACTGATTTTACTAAATCTTATTAGCAGAACGATCAAAGACAATCATATTAACTGCACACATGGGGACAATGAGGAGAAAACTGTAAACATCAAACCTCAACGCAGTCCTTGTAATAACAAAGTTAGCAGGAATCACAAGTGTTGAAGATGGGAGTACAAGTAGAGTTCATAAATTAAGTAGGAAGATTAGAATACATCATCGATCATGCGGTATTACTTCAATTGGGAGAAAAGAAAAGAAAATTATGCACTAAAATAATGTATGGGAAACCAATTTCTAATGTCTGGGAAACATAGCACTTCAGTTTTCCAACACTTGCTATAAATTTATATTATCTACATGGGGGAAGGTGTTCTGCATCAGAAACAAATCCTAGGAACAAAGGCTTGCGAATTCTACGGTACATTTGATGGAGCAAAATGTGGGGGGTTGGAGTGTATGAACAACAAATGCCTCACTTACCACCCATCCTCCAAGAGCACACAGGTTAGATGACCTCTGGGGGTTAGCCAATCCCATCCTTGAATACCTGAATATTAAAATAAACATAAAATCCATACGCCTGATAATATGATTTTCCTCCCCTCTGCCACAATCAGTATGGAAATAGAAAAGAGCAGACAAATGAAGGGGCATTGCCAACAGAAGCTGAGAAGATACATAAATGACTTACATGCCTTATGAGTAACCAGATTGTGACATTTAAGGATTCCTGATTCCTACTACCATGAAGATTGCTTGTATCCATCCCACCCTCCTTCGGGTTCCTTCCTTTTCAAAATGCCACCTTGAACCTGATACATTCGTGCTTGCTCCTCTGCTAGGGCATGTGAACTCGCAACAGACAGTTGCCTTAATGCAGGATGTGTCATTTCATCTCTTCCTTCAATATTTGAAGGCCCAGCATTTAAGTCTAGACCTTGCCCTCCCCATTGCCTACCATTCTCAGCGCCACCATTACTACTACCATCAGGAAAGTTAATAACATAGGGCCTTGGGTAATGGGAAGGAACAGCACCAGCGGGTCGCAAAAATTGTGCATGGACTGGAGGGAAACAGAACCTACCAGCAGGAGACGAATCAACATAAGTCGTTGAACTGGGTGAAAAGCTAGTTGAAGGAAGAGGAATTGTTGTTCCAAAGGGGAAAACAGGATATTGGTAAGGAGTTGATGGGAATGGCACTGCTGATGAAGACGACAACACAGGTTCCCTATAGACATTGGAATTAAAAGGGGTGGCACCAAGAGGTGGGACCAACACCCTTTGTGTCCCACCAGTTGCAACAACTGGAAAAGGCTGCTCTCTATCCGGCAAGATTGATTGAATTGTGATAGATGGGTATATATTCTCTGTAGGAAACCATGACGAGAAATTAGTCATCTTGGTGGTGTTCATCTGCAGGTTCGAAACTAGTGGCTGATTTGAGGTATTGCTGCTTCTGGCATTATGGCTAAATAACGATGGTTCAGCACTTACTTCATCAACAGCAGGTCTATTGTTCAAATCGAAGTCCCTATGGTTAGTTACTTCACTATTAAGAATCCCAGCAAATGATTTTATAGGATGCATAGGGACATCCAGTCTACGACTACAGCCAGTAGACAAGTGATTACCCAAATCAGCAGGCTCTTCAACTCTATTCAAATCAAGATCAAGTCCACCAGAGGAACGAACAGATGGTGAACCCACCAACCCACAGGTTAAATCGCGAGTACTTATACGGTCTAGTGCAGAGTCTGTTCCATTAGCGAAAGATCGGGAAGCTAGATCCTGAAGGACTCTCTCGTCATGTACATTCAAATCAATATCCAATGGAGGACGATTTTGTTTCCCAGAAGTAGCATCAGTAATAGAAGTGTTACTTGTGACCAGTGGCATATCCAGAATCTTTCTGGGTTCAGCTGGCCGAAATGCACTTGTGGCTGCTGATCCCTTCCAACCAATTGCTGCTTTAGTCCGCAGTAGGTCATCTGGGGGAACAAATGGCCCTTTAGCAGCAGTGGCCACAGTAATTGAAGCAGGAAGGCTGCTCAACATAGAAGAAACAGGGAAAGACAATGGGCTAATTAGTTGGACAGGAGCTGAACATCCTGAAGCTGTCAAGCTATTAGGATCCCCAAATTTCCCCTCATCCTCATTAAAGCCTTCATTCAGGTCAAATTCTACTTTCGAATCTGTATCTGCACAGCCTGTATAGGGAGCATCTGTGGTGGTTGACATCCCTTCTTCTACATCATCTGGCTCTTCACCCGGCAAATTAGATTCCCTTGGTCTCATAGGTTGCTCGGTTTCCATTACTGTAGGTGATCCAGCAAGCAGTCCATTATCCTCACAATCTTTTAAATTCTTCTCATTCTCACCTTTCTGGGCATTAACAGCTGAACCAACAACAGATGCAATTAATTACAAATATTAATGACAAATGAATATTAAATGAAAAAAAAGTGATTAATATCATAATATGTACTTCATATTTAATTAAGAGATCAACAATAAGAGAAGCATTACTTTCCGATTCGACGGCATGACTAGGTGCATCAGTCTTGACAATCTTATCAGCCTTCACTTCAACATCTTCAAGAACCAAATCTTTACCAAAACCAGGAGGCAAGGCATCTTTCTCTATTTCTTTGGTGGGATGTTCAACAACTGGTAACTTCTGATTACTTCTTTCTGAACCTTCAGCGAAATTTTTCTTGTTAACTTTAACAGAAGGTGCAGCCGAAGGGACTGAAACTTCTTTCTCAACTTCTACAAATTGGCCAATGACCTTATCTTCATTTACCATAGAAGTACACCCTTTTAATTTAGTTCCCAAACTGCCATCATCATCCACTACGCCAGCTTTCTTATCCAGGTGCTCTTTGTAATCTCCGATATCAGTAGTCTTCTCCCCAATGCTTGCAGTGGACAAATAGGTGGTGCTTGCAATTTCCTTTAATTTACCATTTTCAAGTGATGAATCTGCAGTAATACTTGAAGAAGTTAAATGCTTGTTCAACTCTCCAGATTTTTCTTGAGAGGAACTGATCTTGCTGTTTGCATTCTTAGCCCTTGAATTATCACCAACCACCTGCTTTAGATGCACACCATCGGCACTCTCAACAGACTGATTATGATTTCGAACAACCTCATCACCAGAAGAAGGTTTTAGTTTTACATCGCCTGTGTATGAGTGCTCAACAAGGGGAGAATTTCTCTGTGGAGAATCAATCAGTGCTCCAGCAGCCACACTAGCAAGCAGATTCATTCCTGCATCGTCTCCAACCGGCATGCACACATTTGATGCAGAGTACTCGACACCATCAACTAGAGAATTCATGGGGCTGAAAGAAGCATCTGGCACTTTCCCTTGTTTATGTTCATTTCCTGAAGATGAAGCAGTTTTCGTAACTTCAGTAGTTTTTCTAGCATCTTCTCCAGTCCTACAGTTATCTTCATCAGGAACAGCTGCAGGTGAACCATCTCCCTCATTAGACCCCATCAGCATGTCTTTGAAGTCATTGCTCTGCCATGATTCAGAATTCACATCAGTAATAACATTTGTCTGACAAGTATCATTCTTCTCCCTCATGTTACGATTGGATTGTTCATTTGTTTCTGAGAGCACAGGAGAAGAAGCTCTGCTATTAGTGACTGAATGATCTTCAAGAGACCCTCCACTGGCACTTTGTACTGGACTTCTACCACGATTTGGGATCTTAACAATCAACTTACGACTATTAGACTCGGCTATAGGAGCTTCCACGGCCTTTTCACATGTTAAGCCAGACTGTACAACTTTTTCTGAAGCAAGGTTTTTGTGCAAAGAAGAATTTTTGCCTAAACTAGTTTCCCTTTGAACTCCCGTTGACCCTGGGAAACCATTATTGGATTTCCGATGCCGTGAAGAATTACCCGAGATCTTAGTCACTGATCCGGAACCAGCTGCTGAACTTCTAGAATCCTCCTTTACAGAAACTCCGCCGGTCTTTCCATAGTCACTAGAACAAGATTGACTTGAACCGCTGCTCTTCTGATCCCTCGCGGTTGTTTGAGGATCAGAGGAGCCAACAAAAGTAGCATTTCGTGCCTGCACATCTTTTAAGTTAGCACCAGCAGAAGCAGGTGCTGCTGCTGCCTTCATAGACCCCATTGACACAGAAGCACACCTGGTAGTAGTCTCTCCTTGAGCAAGCTTATTCGAACCAGTTTTTAAGGCAGAGGGTTGTGTTACTGAACTCTTCATAGCAACCTCGGATGATCCAGAATGTTTGCTTCCACAGTGAGAAACATCAGGAAGTCGGGGCCTTGAAGACCAAGGAACAGCTTGATTTGAGCCAGACTTGGCATCCATCTCAGCCTCAACTCTTTTTTTCCATGTGTCAACTAAACTCCTTGCTTTCTTCTGTATTTCGATATTCTTATGACTACGCAAATGATTCACTGACTTGCCAATGTTACACATCTGCAAAGCAGTAAGATTTACAGGTAGCTTATCAAGTGCACGGAGTAAGGTTAAAAGAAAATCATCAACTGATCTATCATCCTTGGGGCCACTACCATCACCAATCTTCCCTTTGTGGACTTCCTGGAGCCATTCATCAAAAACACGTAACCCTCTGAGTTGAATAAAATTACTAAGACAATCAACCTTGTCTGTAGCAGCTATTACACCAGCAAGCATCGACCGGCTTACCAAGTCAATTTTCTTCTCATTTCTCTCAGGCACCATGAGATGAATCAATTTCTCTACCCCTTCAGAATCTTCTAGTCCCCCCTTTTCAGTGATTTTTGCAATCTCAAACTTTAAATTAATTTCTCTTCTACTATGACCAGAATCCCCATCATCTATTTTACTAGTGCGCTCCCGCTTGACAAACTCAGAGCCTTGATCACCACGCTCCCTTTTCTTTCCCTTACCCTGAGAAGGAAATGATGAAGCACTGTTCTGTGTACCATCTAAACCAGGTTTTAACTGTGATGTTGATGTTGGACCATTCACTGGCTTTGGAGAACAGCCATCTGGCTGCACTGTAGCATGCATTTCTAAACGTGTTTTATATAATAACTGATCTACTTCTTCTTGTCGTTCCTGTAAAAGGAAAAGATGTGAATCATGAAAGTTCAAATTTAGAATAGATTATATAGCTGAAAGAGCATCTAGAACTCACATTAATATAATCTTGATCGGTTAACCACCATAAACACTTGTTTGTAATGTCATAAACTCTCCGGCACACAAATGAGCAAATCCCTGGTGGAAGTTCAACGTCTTTAGGAAGAAATGCAACTTTACACGGATGGAGTAATGACGCAGCAGGGGTCTCATCCTCATGAAAGGAATAAAAGATTTCGTTTGGCTCAGCTTCCAACAGGATGCCTTTGCCAAGTTTCACTTCAGCAGGCCGATAAAGCCAATTCACACCCAAGTTTAAATTATTTTCCTTGATAGCAATTAGACAACGAATAATTCCAATGAAAGGTGGAGAATCTAGAGATGGTTTGAAAAGAGCACAGTCACCAACACTGATCTTGCGTCCATCCTGTTAGGGGGAGACCAGGCATGCAAACATCATCAGTGCATATATATAAACAATTGGGGTGAAAAGAAGAAAAAGATGATGATGAAAGAGAAGAGGAAGAATAGCACCCTAGACTAAGAAACCTAACTGCAGTACAAATGGTAATAAAGTACAGAAAGAACCGAGGCAAAAGAGAAAACTCAGCCACCAGCTAGCAAATTGCCTAACCAAATGAATATGCTGATTATACCAGTAATCCAACACCATTCGGGAAGAAAGACATCTTAGAAGAATAAGGGCAGAAAATGATGCATATAACGTCAATTAGAGCATAATTGGTAAAACAACTATAATACCATATAAGCAAATTCCTCAAGACTTCATCACTATCCAGAACAAAGAAGACTTGCTATTTCAGATACTAAAAATGTGACTATAGCACACGCACCACTTTAAATACTTGGATATATTAAGGTGCTGCTTCAACAAGAATTATTATCTAACAACTAGGGACCCATTGAGAATGTCAAATATATTTCTCCAGATTAATTTTATATGGCTAGAGATAAGGTACAACTCTAATTATGCATCTACAATTTTAGCAGAGAAACATCAGGCAAAACAAAAATCATGTTCCTACAAGTATGTTAAAACATGATTATAAATAGGAAGACCCATGCATATGCTTTATAAAGTACAGTCAACGTTTTACATATGATAGAAGAGGAATATAACCATAACGCCAGTAATTACACCTTAATCATGAAGTACATAAAATTGGAAAATTTTCCTTACCGATTAGTTTAATTATAAAAGCACTTCTAAAATTGATTTTTTTTCAAAAATTATTAAAAACCATAATGCCAGTGATTACACATTAATCATTATTATTCCTGAAAGTTGGTGAATTGCCAAAAATAGGTTCATTTATATCAATCCATCTAGAATCCAGATAATTCTACCATCTCTGAAACATTTTTCCTGGAATTCCCTAGCATATTGGATGAAGAAAAAAGCCCAACAAAATACTAAAGAACCGTTGCTCCAGGTCCGCAATTAACATTTTCAGGAAGTGTAAACAAATGTTAATTCCATCAAAAGAGAGAGGAGAGATGCGTTACCCTATGTTAACCAACCTATAACGTAAAACAACTGCTTTCCACAGCTACAACACCATAAAACCACAAAATCAACCCAAAACATAAGAACTTAAACACCTCGGTAGAGATCAGTCCAAAATTCAAAAATTCTCCAAAACAATCTAGTCACTAGATCAGATTTTTCTCCAAACGAGCTGATATAAATATGATAAACCCCTCTTACCAGATCACCTGATAAAACAAAAACAAGCGAACAAGAAGGAAAACTGGGGAATAAAGATAATCCAATCAAATTAACACAGAGTTGCTTTAGAAAGTTATACCTTCGAAAAGGAATCACCAGTTGGGGAAGAAGAAAAACAGGAAGAAGCACCACCATCACCACTCAGAACCGCCGTTCCGCTCGTAGGGACTGTCCACATGTGCCGTACCTTTTTCCTCTCCTCACCTCCTTCCCGCCCATGCATAGCCTTGCATTTTCCCCATCGAGTACCATCAATCTACCCTCCTAATGCTTATATTTTTTCCCGTCTTGAATTCCAGCCCCACTTCCTTCACCAATTCCAAACCCTAGATCCACCCCAACCCCTACCTTCAACAATCAGCCAAAAATCTTCCCTTAACCAAACCCTAATTTCCCAAATCACAAATCCAAAAAAACAATTTCCCTTCCACCGTGAATCCCCCGGTTACCCAATCTAATTACACCTCAGATCCATCCACCGCGTTCGATTTCTTAAGCCGCCTTTCGATCTACAGAATAAAATAAAAAAAGAAAGCTTGGAATTAAAATTAAAAGGAAAGAACTGAAATGGTTTTTCTCAATTTCTAGAGAGAGATTTTCGAAGAGTGAGAAAAAGCGATAGAGTGGGGGACGGCAAAAGAAAAGGTGTACTTCGATACATTAGTAGGGCAGAGCGGGCAGTGAGTTCGGGTAGTTCTGGGGAGTCCTTAACAATTGCGAGATAAAGTCACGGGCTGTGACAGAAACTAGATAGATGACGTGTAAGGGATTCCAGAATGGGACTGGCGAGTAAGATATCTGAATTTAGAAGTGTTGACCGATAGGTTTGCTGCTAAAGGCAAAAAGGGTTATGGGATTTTCGACAAATACAACTTTTAATAATTTAATAACTTAATTATAATATTACTTATAATTGATTTAACTCCGTATAATTTTAAATTAATATATATTGGCATTTGAATATGATTTGGAATTTTAATTTGGTACTTAAATTTTTCTATCAAAGTAAACACCTGAAATTGAATTTTTTTTGTTTAAATTAGTAATTAAATTTAATTTTTATTCGATTTGGTACTTACTATTATCTTTAATTAAATATATGATTTTTAATTTATTAGTTCAAATTCATACTCAAATTTAATTTTTTTGTTTTGAATTTGATTATTTAGAATTTAAATAGGTTCGAGTCGAGCAGACTTAAAAAATCAAATAATTCTAAAATTTTATAAAATATAAATACTTTTATTTAAGATGTAATATTTAATTGTATAAAAAATAAGTCATAAGTACCGAATTGAACCAACAAGCTAAATTTCAGATTCGTGTTGGTTTAATTGGACCTGCGACGCGCTCACTCCTCTGTTGGTTCGGCCAACCATTTTTATTTCCAATTGGGCTTTTGGACCCGATTAATTTGGGCCAATATTATTTGAACTTTATTTCACATATAATTTTTATTTCATATTTTGCATTCTTTATAGAGGTGACCAAACTTTAAAAAAAATAACTCAATTCAAAATAAATAAATAAATAAATATTTTAAATTAATTTAATTAGATTCAAAAATTAAAATGGATTTTGAGTTATAAAATATTTTTTTTATTCAGCTGCGGTGGTTACAGTAATATCTGTTTCAGAGTATACTCTCAACCTTTAGACTTTGATCACTCAATCACTGCACTGGCATTACTGGTGGTCGAACCCGTGACCTTCAAAAATAACAATCTTTCCTTTAATCGATAAGGCTAGATGATTCGTGCTATAAAATAATTATCGAAAATAAAAAAACTGAGCCCTTTAAAAGTATCTCTCGTTAATAAAATTAATTTATATTTTTAATAATTAAAAAAATTATGTCATAATTACCTGACCGTTTATCATGGTTTACCTTTTTTCTTTTAAGACCTAAAAGCCATCAGATAAACCCACCGGTGGTCAAAGCGATGACGCGTGGGGAAAAGAGAAGCCCACAAAACCAAAATCACATTCAATTGGAGAGTATAAAAATAGACTAAAGAAATTATAAATTCATGGACTTAATTTAATATAATAAATTATTTAATTAGATTTAACACGAAAAACTAAACTCTGTTTGATTTTAATTGATCATTTTATAATTTAATTTGATTTTTAAAAAATTAAATAAATTTGAATAGCTTTATTTTTAGTAATTTAAAAAATTAATTTTTAAATTCAAATCGATCCTTTAATTCTTTCTTATATATATCATATATAAATTTATTTTAAAAATTTAACTCAAAAGAATATATAATTATAAAAAACGTTTAAATTAAAATTATAAGATTTTAAATATATACAATTACATTTAAAAAAAGGCACAAATTTATTCAAATTAAATTTCATAAATTTAACTTTAAAAAGTTTCAAATAAAATTTAAAATTAACTCTAAAATAAAACTATATTTTTTATAATATATAACTAAAATATTTTTTAAATTATAATAAATATTTAAAATTTTATTTTTGATTAAAATATGTGTTTAAAATATATTTTTAATAAAATATGTCTAAAACTTTATTTTTTATTAAAACATGTATCAAAATAAATGCTTTAGATAACTTTAAAATAAAACTTAAACATATATTTTAATAAAAATATACTTTTAATAAGTTATTAAAAGTATATTATACTATCTTACTTCCAACACTAATATTTATAATATATAATATTTTAAAAATTAATATTTAATGATTAAGAATATATTTAAAAATAAATTTTATTTAAAAAAAAAAACTCTTTTGATAATAAAAATCTCTACTTAACTCTATGCTCTAGCTTGTATCAGTATCACTGTCTCTGTATCAGTATATATCAGAGTCAAAAGCCAAATCTTAAACTCAAAACACCCACTGTTAAAAATTTGTTTATACGAATTGTCTCCTGCCTCCATTAATGGTGATTTTCACGTACAACGTAACACCGCCATTTACTTTTGATATTAATACACGGAAATGGGGAGGAATAGTGGTCGTGAATTTGACAGGACAAGGAACAAGTGGGGGATAATGCTCCCTCACTCTCTGCTTTAAAAAGATTTGGTAAGATCTTACATTAAGATGATGGATTGGATGGATCTTCACAATCTTTGCCTTTTCCTCTCTCTTTTTTAAAGACCGTTCTCTTTCTTCTTTATTGTCAAAACCTCCCTAACCCACCATCGTTGCTTCATTGGTTCCTAAATAATTCTACGGTCGTTATGGAGACTGCCGGTGAGGTTTTACGGTCTGGGTCTTCTCAGGAGTTGCATGTTCTTGCAGTGGATGATAGTTATGTGGATCGTAAGGTTATTGAAAAGTTGTTGAAGATTTCTTCATGTAAAGGTATATATACTAATACTGCTTGGTTTTTGATTTCCTCGTATTGTTTTTGGATCGAAATTTGATTTTGAGGATTGGGTTTGGTTTCTTTGTTTTGAGTGCAGTGACGGCTGTGGAGAGTGGGGCTAGAGCTTTACAGTTTCTTGGTTTGGATGGAGAAAAAGGGTCTCTGGGTTTCAATGTGAGTTGTTTTATCTGTTTGGTTGCTGAGAAAATATGATGGATGAAAATTTGGGGGGTTGATTATACGGTGTTTGTTAAAATGTCTGGTTTTGGTGTTTGATGGTTGTTGTTTTACAGGGTTTGAAGGTCAATCTTATAATGACTGATTACTCCATGCCTGGAATGACTGGATATGAACTCCTCAAGAAAATCAAGGTAATTTCTTTCTACCTTTATTACATGATTTGATCATCAATTTTGGTGAAACTCTATTGAATTTGGTTGTTGATTATGTTTCATTTGATCTTTTGGAACAGCGATCATCGGCCTTCAGAGAAATTCCGGTGGTGATCATGTCCTCTGAGAATATCCTCACTCGAATTGATAGGTATAATGATTGATCCTTGCTGATGATTTTCTCGGAAAATCCAATCTGTTTGGGAGCAATTCATATTCTTTTGGAAGAAAACTGGGAAAAATGATATGATCCATAGCATTTTTTAGCCTAATCTGCTGACTTGATTTCATTGGATGAAAATCGAAATGAAGGAATCTGCTGTTTACTGATAAGATTTATCATACATATCAGTCGTTATAGGATTAGCCAAATCTGATACGTTCTTGTAATGGGGACAAAACTGAAAAGATTCTATATTTTGTTTGGATTTGTGTGGGAAACAGACCAAACAAAATCTTGATAACAATGGAAGATCTCCTGTCTTGTTGTCTTGTGTACAAAATATATTCTGATTATCATTCTCTGGATCTCTTGGCTGTGACTCATTTTATTCATCTATTCTGCATGATCTTTGAACCATTCTTACTGATCCGATGGTGATTGTACCTAGGCGTTCCTCTTATTCGAGTATATAGGGTAAAAAATCCGGGACTAGTCGAGTTCAATTCAAAGATGATTGTGTTGTGGGGTGTTACTAGCATGCCAGAATGCCTTAAAAGAAGCTAAACCATGTGGTTTTAGCTCGGTTATTCTCGACGCGTCTGCGTATGCTTGATCTTGTTGTTTGTTTTCTAGTTTTCCTATCGAGTCGTTGTCGTGCAGTGTATAATCGTTTTCATCTGCAGCTGTTTGGAGGAAGGGGCGGAGGAGTTTCTAGTCAAGCCCGTAAAACTGTCGGACGTAAAACGGTTGATGAAAGACTGCATAATGAGAGGTGAAACAGATGGAAAAGAAGGGAGAAGCGTCGACAAAAGGAAGTTGGAAGACGATAACCATAGCTCGTCTCTACCATCATCGTTGTCAACACCATCCTCACCATCGACTACAACCTCGTTTGGTTGTGATGTAGCGACCTCGGAAGCGATATCGCCGTCTCCGCATTCATCAAAAAGGGCAAAATTGTAGTGACTAATTCCCCATCATCCTCTTTTTCTCCATGTAAATTTATGTTGTTGTCGTCTATGTATCCTCTTAGTTTCCCCTGATGTGGATCATTAGCTGAAAGATTTAACATGTTTGGATTACACTTGGAAAAGGCTTATTTGGAAGCTGACAAGAACTAAGTAGGACCTGCAAACAGGGGAATGAAAAGAGAGAGAAATGGTATTATTTTTTGTTTCATTAGAATATTTAATTCAAGTTAATATCTTTATCTATATATTAATATTATGTTAATCTTTATTATCTTATAAATTTATTGTAAGTAATTTACTGCTAATTAATTAATAGTTTTTAATTGTAGAGAAATCATTTTTATCTAATAAAAATTAATCACAAAGAAATATTTTGATTTAAAATAAAATATTAAAATTACTTTTTTATAAAAATAAAGACAAGATTATTCAGATAAATATTATTAATATATTATATATAATAAAGAAAAAGAATATTTTTATGGGATTTTAGCCACAACCCCACTCTTTGTCTCCTTACCCAAGCAAGACTGGGTATCACAAACCCTAACTAAAATTTAATCTCAACGATAAACATTAAAACCCTACATTATAAACATTAAATTTTTAAATAATAATTTAATGCCTACATTCAAAGCAGTTCTACTGTTACTATTCGTTATTTAATTTAATTGTCTTAAATATTATTTGGAAAATTTCAGATATTAACATTGATTATTTATTACCAAAATCTATATGATAACAGATTTAGATTTAGATATTCATTATCTGATTTTAAATTATTTTTGTGTTTAACCGGATTCGGATAATCAAATCAAATTATTTGTTGTACATATTAAAATTTTTATGGAATTTAAGTACCTAATATGTAATTTATTTAATTCAAATTTGAATAGTAAAATAATTTTTAAAGGGAATATTCTCCCAACTCTACCCCCATATATATTTTCCCTTCGCAAGGTGCTATTCATAATTTC
Source organism: Abelmoschus esculentus (assembly GCA_035048815.1). Classification (NCBI taxonomy): domain Eukaryota; kingdom Viridiplantae; phylum Streptophyta; class Magnoliopsida; order Malvales; family Malvaceae; genus Abelmoschus; species Abelmoschus esculentus. The sequence continues at coordinate 6,895,179 of JAUCBN010000061.1, read as the reverse complement.
CCTCCTTTTGGAATTTTTATAAGACAATAACACTAATGTCAACTAAGTCGTTGTAGTATAGTGGTGAGTATTCCCGTCTGTCACGTGGTGACCCGGGTTCGATCCCCGGCAACGGCGTTATTCATTTTTATTTTCCCTCCTTTCAAGAAGGATGAAGGAAATGGCCAAAACAAAAATGCACCCGCTTGGCGTCGCCCGGACTCGAACCGGAGACCTTCAGTGTGTTAGACTGACGTGATAACCAACTACACCACGACACCCTGATATTTCATTTGACTATAAAATTTATTTATACTTTACAGTAAAATACCTAATAGATCTGCAATCCCTAAACGTTAGTATTATAAATTTGAAAGGAGTTTCTTGTTAATAAGGATAGCCTCTGTCCTGTTGTTTGTTGTGTTAGAGGATGAAACATAAAGATCATGTGGAACTACATGCCAGAGTGATGGTAAAACTTACCAAGACAGATGATGCAGATAGAAAATTTTCATAGGAAGCCAATGACAGTCGGCCTTCACCATCATTTTATGTACTATGTCGACCTTTGATTATTATGGTCTTCAAAATCTCGACGTGCCTCAGAAAAATACTAAAGAAATGAGCCTTTAACCTTCCATAAATGGTAATGGGCGATGTAGGTCATAGGATTGGATTGACTATTGAGCACATTTACAGCACTAGACCTTTCAAAGAGAAAAGCTATGATCCTAACAAATCATCCAGGTCTGGCATACTACGATCAACAATTTTGCCCAAACATTAACACAATGATATGCCGACAAATCGGCAAGATTATAAGATGCCTAAACTTTATAAAGAACACCATTACCATGGTAGTAGTCATTCATTTTGAAAGTGATGAGTTTCTAAACCATTATATCCCACATACTAAAGATTATCAGTCATCTAATTTATTACTTAGAAAAGAAAACGAACATTGAGAAAACATAATATGGGCAACTTTATTTAGCAGTGAAGAATGGCTACAAAAGTTCAAAGTAGTGCAAGAGTAAAAGAAACCAGCCACATCTAACAATCTAAAGAGACAGAGTTCTATACAGTACACATTATTCTAATTAGCAACTCTTATGCAAAATTGATGGAAAGGTTAATTACAAACCTCCCAGCCACCCTTCGAGAAGAAAAAAAGACAAATAAAAGTATGATTATTAAATTTAAACAGATTCAAATTTTAGATTTCAAATTGATCAAGCCAACTGCAAGCAAAAAATATGCTCAAAAGTAAGAGCAATCAATAAAAGATGAATGTTGTCATTTGTCCATTATCCATATTCAACGGCATTTCTAAGATAAAATCTAAATCCAAATAAAACAGTGAAAACACACATTCCCGTGGTGCGGAAAGAAATTCAAGCAATGAATTTGATATAGAAGTAAACACCACAGGAATGCAATGAAGGGGAAAAAAAATATTGCAGAACTTTGAGTAATAGAACTGCCAACACAGAATACTTGTATTTACTAGATATTAAAAGCATAATCGAACGTAATACTTTACGTATTGAATTTCTATACCACCTTATCTATTCACATGCCAAGATGAGTACTCTACATCAACTCGTGCACCAAATAGATAAGAACCAAACTCATAGAAACATAGCTCAATTCCCGGGTGCCAAAAGAGATAATACCATTATACTCACATCTAAATCTACGGAACCCAGAGTCTACTACTAACAAAACACACAATGAAGTAGGACAAAGAAAAGAGTAATCCAACATACATAATTCACGAAAATCAGAGACTGCTTCTAAGACCTTGCAACCATGCTACAAGATCGAGCCAACATCCTAAATGTCAGACTGCCCCCTTGAACCCTACCTTCGGCCTCCACAGGATCATGCTTATACGGCTTCCTGCAACCAGGACAACGTCCATTGTCCTCAAGAATCCTCTTGTGGCAAAAAAGACAGAGCCGGAAGCCACACAAACATGGCAAAAAACTTGAGTCTGTTAAATCCAAATCCTCGTAGCATATGGGGCATGATGATGGAACTGAAAATGCACTGCTTCGCACCCATGTCACCCCTCCTTGACCAAAACCCCTGTCGGTAGCTGGAAAACTTAGTTGCTTTGACAAATTAGGAAGAGTATGTGGGCGAAAAGTATCATCAGCCCTCCATGCTCTGCTACCTCCTGCAGCCCTCTGCACCATTCTTGGACACTTAGGTTTGGAGGTCCTCAAATCAGTTCCTTCCCCATTTGAACCGAGCTGTGGATCAGGCTCATGACCAGGCCTCGATCCTAAACAAGGATTTTCTTTGTTATTCTCATTTGGATCTGCTTCCTGCTTGTCATCATTGGCAGTCAATGCATCAGCAACGGCTTCCCAATCATCCAAGCATCCATCTTCGACTTCTTCTTCCGTGAAGCTACCGGAACAACATCCACCACTACTTGTGCTGCTACTGCTGCTGCTATTGGTGAAGCTAGTCCCGGAATCCATTCCTCCCAGCAGGCTGTTGTTCATGTGGTCATTCAGAGGTGAAAACTCAGAATCGCTCTCATGTCGGGCAGATACATTTTCTCCCTCTCCGCTAGCCTCAACCGTTCTCCTCATCTCAAATTTCTCCAAGGAACGCTCCCTTCCACCAGGTTGAGTTTGCTTGGAATCGCCATCCTTGGCTTCCTCCTTGCAACAAACCTTGTTCTTCACCGCACCTGATCAAAATAAAAAATTGAAAACAATAATAATAAAAAAACAACCATAAAAAACTAATTCAAACAAAAAAGCACCATTCATTAACATACTTTGAGAAAGCCATTGCTCGCGGCGAGCATCGAGCTCGCACTGCTTCAATTTCGCAGACCTCTAGAAATCCACAAAGAAAACGTAAATAAATAAAAAAAATCAATAAAAATAAAAGGAAATTAGAAATTAAAAAACGAAAATAACAATAAAAATAGTATAAAGGAAGTCCGTACTCTCTTCTTCCTGGAAATATCTTTGCAGTTAGGGGTTGAAGGAGAAGAAGCGTTGCTGGTCGAATCAGATTCCATAGCTTCAATGAAAAAAACAAAACAAGGACAGATTTTTCTGAAAACAATTGGGTGATTAAAAAACCCTAATTTTTCTTTGTTTGTTAGTATCTTTTATTTTGTGCAAGTTTTTTTCTTGGCTTTAATTTTGAAAGAAAAAAAAGGAAATATATAAATAAATAATAACGGAAACTCCTTAGCTTCGCTCACCCTTCCGATTCAACTGAACCAGCGAAAAAAGACTCAAGCCTCTCATTTATATTTAGGTTAAACTACGATATTGGTCACTTATGTTTTAGTATTGTTCACTTTTAACAATCAATTTTAAAAAAGTTATTTTATGATCACTTAAATTATCCATTTGTTATATTCTGTACACTAAACCATTAACTCTTAGTATCTCAGCTGACGTAACACGTAAAAAATAGTTAATTTTTAATTAAATCTCTTTACTTTGACTTGAAATCAATTAAATCGTGAAAGGTATTTAACTTATAATTTGCCCAAAAAGTGTTAAAAAGCACTACAACAATATACCATATCCATACCAAGCTTTAAACCCGACATCGTTAATCCACTCCGTCAGGGATGAGCATTTGATGGAGTAAAATAGAGTTTAAAATTTTTGAATAAATTTTATTTAAATTTTTTAAATCGAGACTGTTTATTTTAGTTTATGTTTAAATTTAATCATAAATATTCATAATATTAGTGTATTAATTAGCTTTAATTTAAACAACTTTTTATAACTATATACGATGTATATATTTTTTTATATGTAATATAGATATATGAAAAAGAGTTTAAGAATTTGCCTCGAACCTGAAAATTAAATACATATATCAGATTCCGCGACGAATACATCGACCTGCTCGGCTGCTCCTCGTCTCCGTGGCACCGGTTTGGCATGTTTATTCCTTTGAGCGGGGTCGTGTTAAAGCAAGTAGAGTGGAAAAGTAATATCTGTGTTTTGAGTTAGATTTTGAGCCAAAACTCTGGCTTGACTCAGTTTTGAAATGAATCGGTTCGATCCAGTTCATAAATCTATGACCCTATTCGGTAAATAACGGTTTAGGTCAAAATTAGAGATTTAAACTAATGTAATTCGCTACCGGCTACCATTTATCCACATAACCATGAAATCAATTTCTGCATTCAGAGTTTCAACCACACATAAAATCCAAGCCTATTAACAACACAGCAACGAAAGGAAAAATCCATTCGAACAAGTGTGCAAGAGCAAAGAGCAATGATGAGAGACAATAGATTCAAACTCACTTCATCTCAGTGTTATTCTCAAGTTCCTTTCTCAGTTGCAGTGAAAAGTCATCTGTGACATCATCATCATCCCAATCGTCTTCCCACTGCTGCATCACTTCCTTCCCTTCTTCCTCGTTGATCCACTCTGCCACAAAGACAAAAATGTTCAGATATCAAATTTGTATTACCGGGGAATCAAAACATAGATTCATCAGCCAACGGTGACAAGCAACAATATTTAATGATCCAAGTGCCATTATCCAAAGGAAACAAGTGGTGTTTTGAAGAAACAGAACAACAATCATCATGTTCCTTGAGCCCTAGGGTGGGTAAAGTATACTACTCGTAATTAAAATATGAGCATCAGTTAGGACTTAGCAGCACGGCATTGAAATCAACATCATACAACAATGTGACTAGTGGCGTATAGAGATATAACACCAAGTAGCCAATTGTGGTTTGCTTGCATCAGATTTACGGTGTTTCAGAACACTACAGATTATCTGTGATCTGGTACCGGAACAAACTCTTGAAATCAGGAGACTTGTCATTCTCATTTGTAACTAGAGACAATAAATATAATTCTCTATCATTAGAGAAATTTAAAGTCAGGCTTGTAGAAGGATAATATGGCTATAAGGTGACGTCTCAAATCTTGTGAATTGGAAAGACTGTCATAGTCAAATAGATGACAGTAGTCAATATGTCACTTCAGTTGGGGCTCACTCAGAGAATTATTAGTCTAAAATGTGGCACACACTTAGACAAGCATTTACCCCAAAAACAAGTTGATGTCCATATAATCCATCCATTATATGCAAGAGAAAATGAACAGCTTGTGGATTGCAAAGAGGGTTCGATAATCAAGAATCAGTTTACTTTGCATAGGTTTTCAACAAGACTTTTATCCAAGATTTCAAACTAGGTTGTGTATAGTACGGTTATCCAAGTAAAAAAGTTAAGGAGTTTAACTGCATATACAACCACTTCTACCGGCCAATATTATCCCCATACAAGGAGATTTGTCCTAACCTATTTTTCAGTTTAAGCTAGTGATGGAAGTAAGAAAGACTATGTAGCTGGCATCTTGGGATTGCTCGCTGGCTGACTATGACGACTACTCTAGCTCGAAAGCAACTTAGTTGAGACTCTTATTGCAAAATATGCTTTCCCCCCTCTTAAGGGGGAAATGAGACGAGCTACAAGACCATCTTTAATCCTTGTTGTACTTTCGACTTTCGAGTAACCAATACAGAAGAAGATCCCAGGCAGCATATACTAGATGTATAACATACCAAAAGGAACAAACTCCAGGATACATGGAAGAGAAAGGGGATTTGAAGCCAATGTTGCAAACATTGACAATGTTAGATTCATTTGATCACATCTTTCAAATTACATTTGCGACATAAGCTATGATCCGTTCAACTCCATCAAGTATCGATCGCAGCAAAACTATCCCTAATTCCCTACCTTATTCTTAAATTTAAGGTACTGAGGAAAGTACTCGACCTAATTACAACCGGAACAATAAAAAAGTTTAACAAAACAAACCCGTTCATCATAAGTTCATACAATTAAACTTCAATAACTATAGAGCAAAACGAAAGATCAAGCTATTCGACATCAATTTTTCATAACTAATTGACATAGACCTAAAATTATAATTGAACAACTGCCTTCACGGAATTTTTTATACAAGAAAAATAGATAAAAAAGGGGGGAAAGAATCACCTTCATTGATTGCAAATTCTTCAAACTCATCGTCATCTTCGAACAAATCCAGCTTTACCTCATCCGTCGCCGGTTTTGGTTGTTCAGTTGCCATTTTCTTAGTTAAACTTGGAAAAAGAAAGTAATAAAACCCTAGTTTCTTAGCTCAAATATTTTAAAACTAGTTCACATATTATATCATTATAGTATTTGTTCCTATATATATAAGGTAAAATCATCTTTTACCCTCTTAATTTTATCAGTTTAGTTATTTAAATCTTTATATTGCGATATTTTACCTTTGAACTTTTACTTTTAATCAAATTGGTCCAAACATGACAAAACAAGAATGTTATTTTACATTTTTTTGCAATGTTCACCCGTCTATATTTTTCTTTTCAACAGTGTCATATTTTTTGAAAAAAAAATATATAGAAGAAAATCAATCAACTTTTTAATAAAGATAAATCAATAATTTTTTTATTTTGGAAACTTTTTATGACATGGTACAAAATATTAAATAATTAATATAAGTTTAAAGATATAATCATGTAAAATAATTAATTTAGATTAAATTTTATAAAAAAATAAAATATTTATTTATTATTTATAATATTAATATCTAACACTAATCTAATATCTAATCAAATTAAGTTAACCGTTAATAAAAAAATTATTAGACATGTTTTGCTCATTATGTCATTCATAGTCTCATTACTTTTTCACGATAGTTTTACCTACAACTCCTTTTATTATGTGTCTCGTTTGGACAGAGATAGTGAGATTCAGAAAACTGCTGAATTTTATTGGTATACTTATTTCCATAGGAATTTTATTTTTTTCTTTGTTTTAGTTGTAAGAATTTTTGGATTTTTTAATCCAGTTATTTTACTTCTTGATTACGTTGTAATTATAATTTTTTTATAGATTTAATAAAAATTCAGTAACATTTGTCAAAAAAAAATGATTACACTATCTCAGATTATCACGTCATTTATAATTTTTTATCTGATGAGACTCAATTATTTATGACGTGCTAATCTTAGACTATGTAATAATTTTTTATTTTAAATACATAAATCTTATAGGATAAGATTATAAATAATGTGATATCGTATAATAATTTATGTGAGTTGCAATAATAAATGTTTCATTGGTTAGTTTTGTTGCTTTCTGCGGCGCTCTATCCGCTGCCGTTTAAGTTGAAAGGTAGTTTATCTCCATCCCCATGAAAATCCGCGGAATTTGCTACGCCCTCCATACTTTTAAAAATCTCTCAAAACAAAAAGTCTCTTCTTCTCTTCCCTTTCATTCTCTCTTTCACCTTTCCATCTTCTGCGTCAACCCAGGATTCTGCAGGGAATTCAACTCCACCTTTCTCGTAAGTTCAAATCCTAAACACTTATTTATGTCAAGTATTTGATTCAAAAAAGATTCTACAAATAAGATCATCATCATCATTCTTGCTTCTGTTCTTGTTAATCTCATCGGTATTTGTGTTTTTTGTTGAAGATGAATAACGCTCTTCAAAAATACGCCTCCAAAAGGTTCGAAAACTTCCCTAAGAACTTCTATCTCAGGCAAGAAACCCCCTGGTGGAACCAAATCCTTGACCCTGGGAGCCCCATTGTAACCAAATGGAACTACATTATTCTTTTCACATGCCTTGTAGCATTGTTTTTGGACCCCCTTTACTTTTACCTTCCGGTTATAGGTGCCCCTGGCTGCATGCAGTTCGATCTCAGCCTACGTATCTTTGTCACATTCTTCCGTACCGTGGCTGACTTGTTCTTCTTCATGCACATCATCATCAAGTTCAGGACAGCTTTTGTGGCTCCCAATTCTAGGGTGTTTGGAAGGGGAGAGCTCGTAATGGATCGAAAGGCCATCGCCATTCGATACGTAAAGACCACTTTCTTCACTGATTTTGCCGCTGCCCTCCCTCTCCCACAGGTTAATTAGCCCACTTTTACAGTGTTTTGTTCTTGTTAGTCATGTGACATGTGTTGATTTCGTTATACTGCTTCTCAGATTGTGATATGGTTCATAATTCCTGCATCAAAAAGTGCAACGGCTGCTCATGCGAACCATACACTTTCTTTCATTGTTCTCCTTCAATACATTCCTCGATTCTTAATCATGTTTCCGATAAATCGACGGATCATTAAAAGTACCGGAGTTGTCGCCAAGACTGCTTGGTCAGGGGCAGTGTACAATCTCCTTCTGTATACACTAGCTAGCCATGTGAGCACCGGAGTTCCATCTCCCCTTCTCTTTTGAATCATCCCCAGCTGGATGATAAGCCTTTTCGGTCACCGGTATCTGTAGTTATGGTTTTAAATTGTCAGTGCAGGTCTTAGGAGCATCATGGTATGTCTTGTCCATACAACGACAGTATGACTGCTGGAGTATACAATGCACGAAAGAGATGAATGCCACGCATTCGCCGTCGTGCAGTTATTATTTCCTTGACTGCAATACCATCGGAAAGCCTGCACGAAACGCTTGGCTCAAGCAAACTAATGTGATCATCAATTGTGATGCCTTGAATGACAATGACAAAGATTTCCAGTTCGGAATGTTTGCCGATGCTTTTACGAACAATGTCGCATCATCGTCTTTCAAAGATAAATTCTTCTATTGCCTTTGGTGGGGCTTGAAAAGTTTGTGGTGAATATTTAATTCAAATTTAATTAGTTCTTGGTGTTGGTTTTCAGCTATTGAAACAATCATGTCATATATATGTACATGTATATATATGCAGTTCATATGGACAAAGTATTGAGACAAGTACTCTTGCTTCAGAAACTTTATTTTGCTGTATTATTTGCATCGCTGGTCTAGTGTTCTTCTCACATCTCATAGGCAACATGCAGGTGCATTACCCCATCTTTTTAGCTAGATTGATTGTGATTTCACTTCAAACAATGATAGTGAACTTTTGCTTTCCTTGAAGAGCTATCTTCAATCTACTACAGCGAGACTCGAGGAGTGGAGAATCCGACGAAGGGACACAGAAGAGTGGATGTCACACCGGCAATTGCCGCCAGATTTGCAAGACCGTGTCCGTCGGTTTGTTAACTATCAGTGGGTTACCACGAGAGGTGTCGATGAAGAAGCTATATTGAAGTCCTTACCGTTGGACCTCCGGCGTCAAATTCAACGGCATCTTTGTCTCGCTCTTGTTCGCCGTGTAAGTATCATTAATTCTTTTACGTACATGTATAGGAGAGGAGTAATTAAGTTGATGTTTGGTCTTGGTGCTCAGGTTCCATTTTTTGCTGAGATGGATGACCAACTCCTAGATGCCATATGTGAACGCCTAGTCTCATCCTTGAACACCAGCAACATGTTCCTTATCCGGGAAGGTGATCCGGTAAACGAGATGCTTTTCATCATCCGAGGCAAAGTCGAAAGCTCAACGACCAACGGTGGTCAGGCAGGGTTTTACAATTCCATAACACTAGGGCCTGCAGACTTTTGTGGTGAAGAGTTGTTGACATGGGCCTTGATTCCGAATTCCGACTCTGTCTTAAACCTTCCGTTGTCCACCCGAACAGTAAAGTCGATTACCGAAGTCGAGGCCTTTGCTCTCCGCGCCTGGGATCTCAGGTACGTGGCAAAGCAATTCAAGCGAATGCATAGCAAGAAACTGCAACACACTTTCAGATACTACTCCCACCAATGGAGGACATGGGGATCCTGCTTCATCCAAGCTGCTTGGAGGCGGTACAAGAGGAAAAAGATGGCCATTGAGCTAGCTAAACAAGAGAACTTGCTCTATGACATGGATGATAGCGAGGAGGGATTATTAACCCACGGCGAGGCTGGATCATCGGATTCCATCGACCACACCCAGCATCTTGATCTTGGTGCCACCGTACTGGCTTCCAAATTTGCTAAAGTCACAAGGGTAGGAACAAAGAAGTTGATGTCCCAGCTTGACCATGATGATTCCATGTTAAAAATGCCCAAAATGTTTAAGCCTGTGGAACCTGATTTCTCTGCCCTGTAAATCAAAAAAGGATTTCTTTTTGTAACATTTCACTTAATACTAATAAACAGTTAAAACTTTTGAGGTTGTATTGATTGGGGACACATGAAATTAATTAAAAATATAATATCAAAGAAATAAAAGAAAAAAAACAATTTCTTTTCAAAGTTAATAGGCAAAATTGAATTAAAGTTAAAATAAAATATTTAGTTAATTATAAAAAAGGGTTTCTCCATACCATAGTATGTTATACCTCCATCATGGGCACAAATACAAGTAATTCTAAATACAGAATTTGAAGAATGCCAATGTAGTTACTGTCACTTCTGTTTTAACGATTTTACAGCGTTTGTCTCGATGTCGATCATAAAATTAAAGCGGAAGTTGATCCGTGTTGATATCCTTGGAGTTCATGGACAATATACACAGACCATGTGGGAGGAAAAAGAAGGTGGCCAAAAATACGAGGACTCCGAGATCAGCTTCTTCACCAACAGCTGCCCGACGAGGATTAGTCCAGTATATTTGGCTTGCACACCAGAGACAGTACAGGCTTGCTATGATCATAATAAGTTTCATCGACTGGTATGATTGTTTTCCGGTAGACTTTGTTGACCGCACTCTGCGAATAGGATAACAGTATAATATTAGCTCCTCAGGGACCACACTCGAAGACGAAAAAAGGATGATCAAACAAACATATCGAATTTGAGAAATAAGCACCTGTTGATGTAAATGAAGCCAACGATTAAGCAAGTGCACAAGAATCCAACAACTGTGACAGCATCTGGGTTAACAGGTGCACTGTCTATCCACCAGCCGGTGCTCAATATCCAAGTATACACGGATGATTTACCGTTTTCCTGTATATTTATATTTGCATAAGGTCTACAAAATTATGCAAAATAAATGGTGAACAGAAAATAAAGATAAGCTACGTCACTTAGAATAAGGTGTGAGTGTCGAATGTGGATGTGTTTAACACGAATATGCTCAATTTTTTAAGTTTTTCCGTATATTTGGAGTATTCTTTGAGGATCATAATTCTCATGTCCGGAAATGTGTTTGACACGGTACTTCAACGAAAACAAAGAATCAGAGCAACATAGGAACTAAGACACTCAATGGCGGTGAAACCAAAGACATAAAACTTAAACCTTCCCAAGCATTAGATTGTTAACAATATGCGGAAACTTCCTAGTTGAAAAAGATCTAGTTTCTGTTTGGTCATAAGGGAAAACCATACCCTAATAACTAGTATTTTCTTCGCATATTTCATTTTCCAAAATTGCATTTCAGATAAGAAACCTGATACCAAAGAATTGAGAATGTTTTAACAAGGTAGGTTCATGTCACTCAGTCTAGTCATATAAAAAGTCCCTTAACATTATTTAAATAAGAATACTACTAACATGACCAAATCAGATGATCCCTATCGTGGTAAACCAGCAATGAATTAAACTTTTTTTGATCATATCATGTAGCACCATGTGATATAGGTGCAACAGCAAAGAATGAAACAAAGAAACTACACTAATTCATCTGAAAGACGCTAGCAGAAAAAAACGAATGAAATCGTGCTCACAAAAGCATTAATTGCTAAATAAATGATAAAGTAAAACAATCCTATCTAATTGTTTCAAGGTGGGACAACCATGAACACAAGTATTCTCCCCCTCTCATAGGATAACTCATGTTATAAGCCTTCTTACAAAATCTAACAAACATCAGCTCGAATGTCCATTTTCAGGAATCCACATTTAAGCACAAATCATGAATAAGCAACAAACAAGCAAAGCAACAAACTTTTAACTTCTCAATATATATATTGGACATGCTAGTTCATGGCAATCCTCAAACATTGAATTTCCTCAACATTTGCTAACAGTTTTGCTACAAATTGCCATAGAATAAATAAACCACCATGACATGAAGAAAAGGATCTCTAAGATTCACCTCGAACAAATGGTCAAGGAAAAAGTGTGATAAAGAACCAGCTGATATCAACAATAAGCATTGCATCCTCGAGAGTGGCACCTGAAAAACAAAATACACACATAACAATGTCTGGCATTACAAATCGTTTGATGAAACTGGATCGAATAGTTTTAGCTGAGTAACTTGTTCATAAACAAAGACAGACAACTCATTTGATATTCATAGCCATTGTCATCAATCTAACAGCATTAGAATTAGAACTCAATTGGCTTTAATTAAGCACACTTTACATATTAAAGCTCAAAACAGCTTAATTATGCACAAAAAAACAATTTCTCCAAATCAATAAACAAGAAAAACGTAACCTACCAAACCTCCAGCTCAACCAACAGATCAATTAACAAAAACCAAGATCAGAAAAATAACATCTTTCTACTTTCCCACAATAAAAGTAAATGAAATGAAGAAAAAAATAAGAATCCTTATTCAATTTAAAACAAACACAACTCACCCCGGAAACAGAATCAAGAAGATTCCTTTGAATCAAAACACTCGAGACCCAAGAGTAGAGAAGGCATAAAGGAAACCCCAGAATCAAGACATAATAAAAAGGGTGATGGATTGCATCAGCTAAAGAAGAGAGAACTGAAGAGTCTAGGAAGAGAACGGAGCTCAGCCACTCCGAGAAGGAGCCTATGTCGGGGCCGAAGAAGGCGTTGAGTGTATAGGTAAGGGTGTGGTGAGGGGAGAAACGTCCGCCGGTGAGGTGGGTAAGAGCTATGCCGGAGCTCATAGCATACATAAGGTGTGGACCAGGACCTGGCATTTCCTTCGGTGGTGGCGATTGCCGGCAACTGCGCTGCTCTGGGTGGAATTTGCTGGTCTTTGAACCTATTGGGTAACTCTTATAGTCTTATTTGCAGCGAAAAAATAAATATATATTTCTGGTAAACTACGTAAATAAAGAGTCTTCCTATTATAATGCAATCCTTTGTTAAGATTCTTGATTATCAAAAAATTATAAATTAATTTTTAATGTAAAAAATAATAAACTAATTTAACACTGTTAAAAATTATTGACATGGTTAATAAAAGTTAACTTTAATTTTTTTTAATTTAATCTAATTCTAAAAACAACTCTTACTATTTCTAAATTCTATCAATTTAATCCATTTTTCTTCTCCCACACGATCCTAAACAAAATACATCATCTTTCTAAAACAAAAATCAAATTTAATTACTAAGATGACTTAAAATCCTAAACAAAAACATTCTCTTTTATTTTAAGTCTTAATTTTTATCGTTCTCTTTCCCATATTACCCTTATAAATGATTATAAAATGACTACAATACCCTAACTTTCCAGCTGTCAGACTCTGATTGACCCTCCAAAGTATCCTCAATGGAGCAGATATAAACTCCCAAAACCCTAACATATTGTTTCTCGTAGTTTCTCTCCCGTCCTTGTCGATACGGAGATAATAATTTTAGGGTTTTAGAGGGCAAGAGAAAACAGAGAGAAAGAGGTCAAAAGATAGGGAAGAGGCCAGTTTTTTAGCGTTAGATTTTTTTGGACTACGAAAACAGAAATGGTGGCTGATAAAGGGAAGAAGATGAAAGTTGCGGAGAAAGGAGAAGAAGAGAACTCTGAACAAATCGATGGAGAACTCGTCCTTTCCATTGAGAAGCTTCAAGAGATTCAAGACGAGCTTGAAAAGGTCCATTACTTTTATTCGCATTTAACTTTCATTTTATATATCCTTGTTTGTATATGCTCTGAATTTTGCTTGTATAGGGTTTGTATGAAAAATAATCAGGAAAATTCGCTATCTAATTGATTTCATCTCTTTGTTTTCGCTAATTATTTAAAGTATCTTAAGTTTTATTGTCGAAATGTTGATGTAATTTCAATTGTGGATCGAGTAAATAAATGTTCAAGATACTATTCATGTGATTGTTGAGGGGATATTTTAGGTTATTGTATTGCAGTGAAGGTGAATGTATTTCTTTTGTTCCTTTTGCTGTGTGTTGTAGATCAACGAGGAGGCGAGTGAGAAAGTCTTGGAAGTGGAGCAGAAGTACAATGTGGTGCGTAAGCCGGTCTATGATAAGCGAAGTGAAATAATCAAGTCGATTCCCGATTTCTGGTTAACAGCAGTGAGTGTTTATACTCTTTCCTATTAATTTATGAGACTTTTTTCTTACAGAAGAAGGTTTTAAAGCTAACACACATTCTTGACGTGCAGTTCTTGAGTCATCCTGTTCTTGGTGAACTTCTGACTGAAGAGGATCAGAAGGTTTAATTGTCATTTGACTCATTTCTTTCCAAAACCAAAATCAGTCCTGCCCTTCTTTTATTTTGCAAAATTAATTTTTTCTATTTTCTTTTTCTGGATGTTTGCCTGATTTCTTTATATTCTTTCAATTATTTTTTACTTCGTAGATATTTAAGCATATTAACTCACTTGAAGTGGAGGATTTCAAAGATCTGAAATCTGGATACTGTATTACATTTGTAAGTTCATTTATGTTCTTCCTTTTTTTACCTTTTTGGTAGGTGATTAAAATTGCTCGCACTTTCTTTTTCTTGCATTCAATTGCTTACACAAACAACATTAGTTCATGCTTTAATTGACTTTGATTGTAATTTTTCAGAACTTCAACCCCAATCCATATTTTGAAGATACAAAGCTTACGAAGACCTTTACATTCCTTGATGAGGGAACCAAAATTACTGCCACCCAGATCAAGTGGAAAGAGGGAATGGTGAGAGCTTCTCTGCATATGATGTCCATCCATCTTCTTATATTCTGTATTTACTTGGATATGATATATAAAATTACTTTCTTTGAACATCAAGGGCTTGCCCAATGGAGTTAACCATGAGAAGAAAGGAAACAAGCGGCAGTTTGCTGAAGAAAGGTTTGTTTATCTTACTTGTCAATGAATTCTCTCTGTATCTTAGAACTTCAGTATAAACTTCAAGTTGTGAAATGTAGTCTTGCATTTTAGCCTAGCATTCTATAAGAATCTCATTTTCTTCGAATCATTGTCCCTGTTTTATTCTCATAAGTTTCATTCTAACACTAGCATGCTAGTCGTTTGCTGTGTTATAAAGTTTGCATCCATCTATGCTAATCTTTTATTTGATTCTTAGATTCTCTCTTAGCCAAGTTACAATTCAGACTATAATGTGCTAATTTACCTACACATACAATTGCAGCTTCTTTACTTGGTTTGCTGATGCTCAGCAGAAAGATGACATGGATGAAATTCATGATGAGGTAAACTCTATATGCACATACCATTTATCTGTATTTAATTATGAATTTATGTTTGTCTAAGTTCTTCCCTTGATAACCGTTACAGGTAGCAGAGATTATCAAGGAGGATTTATGGCCCAATCCTCTCACTTATTTCAACAATGTAACTTCTTTTTCGTCCGGCTTCTTCCACTGATTTTGTTACACATATGTTTAAATTATGTTTTGCTTCTTTTGCTTATTGTTAGCTTTAACTTCCTGATGCAGGAAGCTGATGAAGAGGATTTTGATGGTGATGAAGAGGTAGTTTTTTTTAATAAAAAAATAATCATTTGTTGCATCATTTTCAACCCTGATGCCCCCTCCTTTAGATTGCATTGCTCTGCTGTTTTATTGGTTTTGTTTTAACATTCTTTGTTTATTTTTCATCAAATATTAAGTAGCTTGTTCTATTTTTGTGATATATATGTTAGGGAGAAGTATATTTAATAGATAGTATTTTGAAGTTAAAATGTGAGCTTATCAGTTGAACGTAGAATTGGTGTTTTTGACAACAGAATATGAACATAGATTACAATGAGTTACATTTATGTGAGGCGTACTTGTTCAGACCTTGATATATGAATTTGCTTTTACCTGCTGTTGGACTTTTATTTGTCTCATGGGGTTTCGGTACTCATAGTACACAACTGGTTCTACATACAATTTAGTTTTATGTAGGAAACTATGAGTTTTTACTTTATAAACTAGAGTGAAAGGGATTCTCTACAATGTAGTGGATGCTGTAAGATGCAGTTTTCTTTTGGTATGATGGGTTTGCTGATTATATCGAGTAATGTAGAAGTCACCAATTTGTTTTGCATGAATATATTTAACATGCTACATTTACCATATTAATCCTGAATAAGCTGGTTGAATCGGGTTACTGGGAGGACTCTACAAACATGTATTCTTTGTTTTGGCCTTGTGATACTCTGAGGTGTGTTGTAGACTTATTTTGAGCAAAAGTCATCTCCTACCCACCAAACATTGGGATGGATTCCCAATTCAGCATTGTGTAGAGAATTTAGTTGTGAAATGAATAATCTTTGACCAAAGTTAAGATTCCGGTTTCAGGATAAAGATATTTAGTCTGGAATACCCATCAATGAAGTACTTGATATTGTGGTATGAAGGAAAATTTTGAAATTAGGTTGAAATAGCAATGGAAGAAATTGGGTGATTTGAGAACATTTTATCTATATTCGAGTGAATATTTGCCTCTAGGTCCTTGTTACTCTGAATCTTTATATTTCTTGATGTATCAGTGCCGGACATTGACACATCCCTAGATATGCTTTCGGGTAACATGATCTTACAAAGATAGCTTATGAAAAAATGAGCATACCTATATATGTTAGTTACACATATATAGGTTACCATTCAGGTATAAACTATAAAGCTGTACTGGAAATCATATCTGCTTTTGATTTGAAAAATGAATGTTTCATTTATTTACGCTCATGCCGATGCATTACGTGTCATGTCTAAATCACTTTTTTGCACATTCATAAGTTAGATCGACATGTAATTTTATTGTTTCGACCATCTCAAGAGGTTTTGCATCATTACCATTGATCCTACTCATTGCTGAAGGTATAGGAATTTTGTATGTATTCTTGTTAATTATTCTTCTCCGTTGATAGGGAAAAGACGACGACGATGATGATGAGGAGGAGGAGGAGGAGGAGGACGATGACGATGACGAAGATGGTGATGATTAAAGAAAATGAATGCTGGCCTTAGTTCTGTTTAGGTATTGGCCTTGCTTTAGTAAGAACTTGTGAAAAGCTGTCTCGTAGTGTTTGCTAAGTAAGGTTTTGAGGAGGATGACCATATTTAAGATAGCTATCGCTTTGCCCATCTCTCTTTTACCCTTTATATCTATTTTTTATGTTCTGTTTCGAATCGACAATGGAATGATAGGGATATATATTGCACTTTTTTATTGTTTTAGATTATATATGCTTAATTTAATATCGTATTTCGAGTTATATTTATAGAGATTTTACATATTTAGTCCTAAATAAATAGAAAAATATTTAATTCTTTGTTTAGTGTAAAAAGCTTTATGTTGGTAAATATTTATTGGAAAAGGTAAAAGTTCACAAATGTTTTGTTGAATTTTTGGTATTAAACTTTAAAAATTTATAACATGGTTATTGAATCATTTAATTATTACAAAATAATTGGTTACTATAAATTATCTTATATTTTCTGTATTAATATTTTTAATTGAATAAATATGTATTGTATTTTTATGTCGTGATTTAAACCTCATATAATAGGTATCTTTTGAATTTTTTATATTAAAAGTTTTAAGAGATACATTAATGTTATTGGAAATCGATGCAAATAAAAAAAAAAAGCACCATTGTTAGTTTAAAATTATTAAGGGATAAAATTGTTATTTTAAGTCTTTATAATGTTTTCATATATGTTTTTAAAAATATTATAAAAATATTTTTAATATATTATTATTTAAATTATATTATGAATAAAATAAAGAACAATAACAAGGAGGAAAAAAATATTAATTTATGTATAATTTTTTTATCAAATTATCTATTTCTATATATAATAGATATAAAAAGTACTTAATAACTCTAATTAATGAATAATATAATAGTCAAGATATTTAAATTACACTAAATAGAACCATACTAAATAACAAAATAGTTGTGCATCATAAACTTAAAAAAATAATAATATTTTTTTTAAAAAAAATATATATATATATATATATAACATTCACAATTCTTAAATATAAATATATAAATATTCAAAAATTCAATCATAATATTCACAATATTTTAAATGGAAAATTTCAAACATAAAAGTCAAAACGCGAAAAATCAACTAATATGAAATCTAAACTAAAAAACAATAAGTTGAAACATTAATAATTAGAAGATGTTTTATTACCTTTAAGAGTTATAAAAAAAAATACATAATACATTAAATTTTAATTAATAAAAATAACGTTTCAAATGATAAAATAAATCAAATCTTTTTTATAAAATTTTATCATATTAAATATCTATATAGATAAATATATTTAATCGGTTAATTAAATTATTTATTTTTATTTTTTTAAATAATAATGATGGATAAATTATATCAGTCATTAAAATTTTTATAAAGGATAAAAGAGAAAAGAAAGAAAAAAAATGAAAGAATAATATATATACATTAGTTTTTTTAAGATAATTAACTATAATAATTTTAATAAAAATAATATAAAAATTTGACCCTAATAAAAATTTTAAAAATTAATTAGAATAATAAAAATATTTTAAAAATTTGTTAATTATTGATATACTTTATTTATAATAAAGAATAAACACGAACATAAACAAAGAAAAAATTACATGAATACGAGAGTGAGACGGGTCCCATCTGATTATCTCCTTTTTCTTTTGACTTGTGGTTTGGGTTCCACCTGAGCCCACCATTGTCTTGTGGAAAAATTATTTTGCGACTTTTGCCACCGATTCACTCTATTATTTATGATTTTTTTTTATAAAAAAAAAACAGTTATATAATTTTTATATTATTTTTAATTATAATTCTTCACTATTTCATATTATATAAATAAAAAATAAATGATTATTTGAAAATTAATAATATAAAAAGATCAATTAATTAAATTTTAATAAATAAAAATTACTATAAAATAATTTCTCCTCTTCGCGGTTTCAATTGAAATTGAATGAAACAACATCCCACGTGGAGTCTCTGAACCAAAGGGCTATGTGACGGTCCAACCACAATTAACGAACCAACCCCACACTTCAAATAGTTAAAAAATAAAAAATAAAAAAAATACCCTAATATTTTACTAAATAATCATTTAAATTTTTAATATTTTTTAATAATTTAAATTTTAACTTCTATTTTAAGTTAAAATATTTTTTATAGATAAAAATTATTAAAAAAATTAATGATAAACAATTTAAAATAATTTGATAGAACGATAAGTCAGTAAAAATTATTTTATATTTTGTATAATTTTGTATAATTATTTTTAAGTGATGTAATATTTTTTAAGTCAACACATTCGTGTATATGATACTATTATGACAATATACATTATGATATATGTTTTTTAGGTCATTCTAAGTTATTTATTATTATTTATTTAATATTTTTATTCGTAAAGGGATTGTTTTTATTTAAAATAAAATATTTAAAAATTAAATTACTCTAAAAATAGAAGATTAAATAATTATTTAATTAAACGCTGATGATATTTTTTAACTTTAAACCTTTTAAAAATATATATATATATTTTTAATTAAAATTGTTTGATTTAACAAAATAAAAAACCTGTTTATTAAGGTTTTAGAAGACTATAATTTTTCCGTCCAGTTAAGTTCGTGAGCTAATAAAATAAATTGGTTAAACCTTTTGACCTACATTAACTATTTAATTTAACAAATTCTTAAATAAAAATTATTGTAACGTGTAGTGTCATTTCGTTGTCACTTATTATTTTTAGTTTTTAAATTTTATTTAATTTTTTAAAGTGTTAAAAGATTTATAAAAATTATAAAAATATATTATTTATAAAATCAGAAAAATTATAGCATATCATATGACGATAACATCTAAAAAATTTATTAAAATTTAACGATTAAAATTGACTAAAAAAACTTAATTGATTAAATTTATTGATTTAGGAATTTAATTAAATATAAAAAATTTGAGGACTTTTAAGTGTTTAATATTTTTATTTATAAGAAAAAAAAATTCTAGGTAGTATAGACACTATAAGTTAAAAAAATCAATTAGTTTTTAATAATGATTTAATTATACTATTTAAGATTTTATTTAGTAAGAACTAATTGTATTTCACGTCCTTAAATTATATCTTTTATTTTAAATTGATTTTTAAATTTTTAAATATTTAAATTTCATCCTCAAACTATGACCATCATTCTAAATTAATTTTCCATACTTTTAAAAATTCTAATTTTATAGAGTTATTATTTTAACGTAAAAATATATTATTAAAGATGTAATAAAAGAAGAGACGATTTATATTCGTTTATAATATGTGATACAATATAGTTAACTCTTTTAATAATAAAAACATAGAATTAGGTTAAGGTAAATGATTTGTACCTAAGGTACGAGTTTTCTAACTTAAGTGATTAACGGTAAAGTGATTAAGCGATTAACATTAAATGATTAAAATTAATTTTTAAAATAGATACTACTATAATCATTATCCGCTAATCCTTGTATTTCTTTAAGATCAATCACTTATTGAATAAGGACAAGAACGTGGACAAATCCATTTCTTTTTGTGAAAAATGCTGCTTTTTAAAGCTCACCCATATAATTCTCACTTGTTATCTTTGTTGCTTAAAAGCTTCACCTTATCCTATCTTTCTTTTCTCTCTCTCAATGGAATCCCAGGGCCCAAACATCCCCAAAAAGACATGATTTTCCATGAAAGAAATCAAAATCAAAGGACGCTTTGATTTGATTCCATCTGAAGATCAAAACTACAACTCAAAAGATTAATCTAAAGGCTTCCCAGTTCTCAGTATTGATCGACACAAGACAGCTGACTGCTGTAATTTTCATGCTATCATGGAAGGAGGAGGAGGCAGCGGAGATGATCAACACCGTCACCGTCAACACCGTCCTGATTTTCCATTCCAGTTACTAGAGACTAAGGAAGAAGATGATCACCCTTGTTCCTCCTCTTCCTCCCAGCCCAACACAAGTGGTTCTGTGTCAAGTCTCCAAATCTCGTTGGAACCTACCAAGAAACCAACCACTAAACGTGCCTCCACCAAAGACCGACACACCAAGGTGGACGGTCGAGGTCGGAGGATACGCATGCCGGCTCTTTGTGCAGCTAGGGTTTTCCAACTTACTCGTGAACTTGGCCACAAAACTGACGGCGAAACAATCGAGTGGCTACTCCAACAAGCTGAACCAGCCGTGATTGCTGCCACCGGAACCGGCACTATCCCTGCGAATTTCACTTCCCTCAATATATCCCTCCGTAGCTCGAGCCGGTCAACCATGTTGGTTCCTTCTCAGCTTCGGACCTCGGGTTTTAACTCCAACTTGTCTATGCAACAACGTAGAAGTTTGTTCCCCGGGATCGGACTCGAAAGCGGTAACTCGACCTTGTTTGAAATATCAGAAACTGAAGAAGGAAGGAGACGAAGACAGGAGCAAGATTTGCCTTCACCACCACAACAAATGGCTAATTACTTGTTGCAGTCAAGCACGGGGGCGATTCCGGCAAGCCAGGCTCAGATTCCGGCTAACTTTTGGATGGTAACTAATTCTAATAATCAAGCTATGGGTGGTGGTGGTGATCCGATATGGACATTCCCATCGGTTAATAACAGTGGTTTGTATAGGAGCAGTGTGTCTAGTGGGTTGCATTTCATGAATTTTCCGGCTCCGATGACCTTATTGCCAGGCCAACAATGGGGTTCCAGCACTGTTACTAATGGTGAAAGTAGTAGCATAAGTATGTTAACCGGATTGAATCCTTATAACTGGCAAGTCTCCGGCAGCGGCGTATCGGAATCACGAGCCAGCGGATCCCATTCACACCACGGCGGAGAAGGCGACGACAGAGGTGGCGGTGATGAACAACATGATAACAACAACAACAACAACTAGTCATCTGTCACAGAGACCATCATGATCACCATGCATCATCATGGTGTTAGTGTTAGTTTGATGTGTAACACTAACACACGTGAGGTTTGATTGTTTTTCTTTACAGAAGAATAAAAGGGTTTGTTTTAATTATTGGGTTCTTTCTTCTAGGGTTTGATATATAGATAGAGCGGAGACCGTGACAAAGAAGAAGACACACTATGTATCAGATTCAGACATTATATTTATCTCCTCATTGCATGAATTCTTAGGCAATTCATCACTTGTTTATGCCTTCATTGCCTTGTGTTAGTGTTAGAGAGGGAAACATGATCTAACAGATAAAATTGAAGCTTTGGGACATGTTTTTGATGATACCAGAGTGTAAGAATGATGTCTCTCAAAGGGTTTAATTTACTTTTACTGCATGGACGATTAAGGGTGCTAGGTAAAAAGCAATGATAGTGGGGGAATGGCAGAGTTTGAGTTTCAGGTGGTGGGTCTGAGTTGTTGTTCATTACCCAAACCAATGTTCAGTGTCACTGACAAACACAGGTGGATCATTCTTCCTTTTCTCTCTCTTTCCATTCTTTTTAAATAATAAAGAAAAGAAAAGAAAGAAGAAAGAGGGTTTGGCTCACAGTTGCTGTTGCTGGTACTGGTAGGCAGCAGCATACAGATTACAGTGGTGAAGGAAAGGATAAAAGGTTTCCAATGCTAGGAGGAAAACTCCGGTAGTATGAACAACAAGCATTTATATCAATAGACATGGTATGTCTTAACTTAATAATATAATTCCTCTTTCCCATTTTTCCGTCTCTTCATTAAAAAAATAATAATTTAAGATTAAGGTTTATGATTAGGGTTTAAGGAATTAAGGATATGAATGATTTTTAAAATTTAGGGTTTATGATTTAGAATTTAGAGTTATTTTTTAAGATAATGAATTAAAACTTAAAATTTAATTTTTTAATATTGAGAAATAAAAAATATCTAAAAAAGTTGTGTTCCTCAACTTAATCAATGTTTTAGGTTGAGTTTTGAGAATGCAACAAGGTTTGATATTTGATAAAAAGGGTTTTATTATTTGAGAAAATATTTCATGCATCGGTGACGAAAACGAAATATTGTTAGAAGTCCCTTAATTTTAAGGTTTAAGGGCTTGATTTATAATTTATGATTTAGAGGTTTAAATGTATAGGTTTTAGAGTTTATGATTTATGGTTAAAATTTAAGTTTTAGAGATTCGATTTAATTTAGGGTAATATAGTTAAGGATTTAGGTTTGAACTTATAAACTTTTAATTTTAACCCTAAACCTTAAATTATAACTATATCCTCTAAATTCAAAACTTGTCCACTAAAACAACTAGACACTAAACCCTGAACGAATTTTCTAAACTTTAAAGTTAAGATGCTCGTAAAAAAAGTTTCCGCAAATTATTGTGCAAGAAATAGTTACCATTATTGTCCAAACCACTTTAAAATTCAGGTTAGAATTAGATAAAATGTCATAAAATATCGTGTTAGATTGAATTTGAACATAGGTGTTAAATTTTTGCGTCGGGTTGCATCGGGTGTGGATAGACAAAAAACTCAATCCAACCCGACAAATGACCATCTCTACGTGTAATTTAAAAAAATCAATTCTATTTTTTTACAGATTTAAATATAAAAATAATAACATTTAATTTATATTTAAATAAAAATAATTGAAAGTTTTATGAATGAAATATAAAGTCAATTTTTCAAATAGATTAACATATACTAATAATTAAAAAATATATAATGATTAATGAACTCCATTTCTAATAAAATTATATTATATAGTCCTATATTTTCTTTTATAAGAGTAATTAAATTATTATTTTTTAAACATACGAACCATTTCCTTTAGGAACAAAAAATTCTTTATTTTATTATGGTATTTCACTTATGTCTCAGAAATAAAAAAATTAAACACTAAAATATAAATTTAAATATTAAATATTAATATTTTAATGTTAAATTTTATATTTTAAAATTTAATTTTAAACTCTAAATCTAATTTTTAATATTAAAATATAAATAAAAAATTCTAAAAAATAAGATATTTTTGTTCTTTTAGCAACAACATTAGTCCCGGCCCTGATTGACGTAACGCACAGGCTACGCCCAATTCCCGTTAGGCCCATAACATTCATTTCCCATAAAGGAGAGGAAAATAAAAACAAACTTTTTGAAAGAATCTGCAGTTTACTAATAAATAGTATTAAACTATTTTATATGTTATTTTAATTTATTTTTTAAAAATTATAAAATAATTATTAAATTTATTATAAAATGAATGAGAAACTTATATAAATATTTTATTTGTTTTTTATTTAAATTTTTTTAAATATTATACATTGAATAGTAATTTTAAAGATGATAACAAAAGAATTCGATTTAAATAGTGAAATTATTAAATCGAATAAAAAATTAAAGTCAATATCAAAATATACCGACTTTAAATTATGTTTTAATAATTTTCAAAGTGTTTTTTTTATAAATCATTGTTCAATATCGGTACCTCTTAATACTGACTTTAATATTTAATTTGATTTAATTTATTTTATTATTTAAAGTTAAACTCTTTTAAAATTATTTTTAAAATTATTATTCAAAATATAATATCTTATAAAATAAAATAATTAATCTTATATTTTAAGAAATCATATTTTCAGAATCACCTAAAATGAATATTGGATTATTTTATAATAAAAATTATATTGAGATAATTTAGTTATAATTTTGGAAATTTAGCCAAATGAAAAGGAACAAGCGCACACTTCTTATCCGTCTGTCGCTGGTAATTGGCGTAGCCGTAGGGCGGGCAAGGATTCGGGAACTGTAAGCCGCTAAACTATTCTTCGGGAACAAGCGCACGCTTCTATTTTTTGGTACGCGGCCATTGTAACTTTGGGGTTTGTTGAAATTGGCTTCTCCTGTGGCAGTGGGGAATGAGAGGTGCCTTTAGTCTACTTGAGTCATGCCAGATACCTTGCACCAGATTTCTTTCAAGAACTTCCCAGTTCTCAAGAGGTTAATAAGTTTCCTTTTTGTTTTTTCTTTTTAATGGTAAATTACAGTCTTATGTTCACATCTTTGCTCTCCAGATTTAGGCTGCTACCCGATGCAGAGGCCAATAAAGCACAACGCCTTGTGCTTCTGTAGAAACATGCAGACTTTCACTCGTGAGCTTGTCAAAGCAAGCTATGTATCCACCCCCCAAACTAAACCAACTGAACCCAAGGTTAGTTTTTGTCCCATTAAGCTACTAAATGCTTGTGCTGTATTGTTGCGAAGTTTTTGGGCGAGATACTGTGTTGAATGTTCTTGTATCTTCTAGTTTAAACTTTAAAGACTATGTAATGATGTATCTTCATGGATGTTATTGGAAATTCTTTAGGACGAGACATTAGTCTGTCTTCTGATCATCGAATATGTCACTAAAGGCCAAGTTTCATCGTCTAAGTGACAGTTTGTTCAATGATTTTGTCATCTCTATGACCAATTCGTATCCTACAAATAGACTTATGTTTGAAATGACATGGTTCATGTATTTATTCTGAGATGATGCATTGGGTCTTGTCTTAATGATATATGATTGTTCTCATGACTATGAATCAAATGCATTAACAATATGATTATTCATCGTGGTGAAAAAATGGAATTTTTGATGGCTTTATATTTGATTCTTAGGATCAATCATCAGGAAAAGTAGAAAGTATTGGCGCATTTCAGAAGCTGCCAATGGTGATGCCAGCTGTTGATATTTTGCACTCTGCATTGAGGAAGGCGAAGAGGGTCTTGCCTACGAAAGGTGATTGAATACTATGTTACTTGGATATAGGTGTGAGTCCCTGATTCGGGCACATGGCCGGCATTGGTATGGTCAGATTTTCTATTTTTTTTCCATGTATTCGGAGGAATCTTGGAGGATATACCCCTATATCTATGTGCTGGACATGAGTACTTCAAGACAAATGAAGAACCAAAGAAACATAGATTTGAATAAATTCATTTGCTCATGTTATATTTAGTTGCAACCTGTCACACTGTTGATCTAGCATGACGTTTGGTTTCCTACCTAGGCATTGCCAACATAGCAAAGAGAGAAAGAAATAGAGGTGCAAAGCAACTTGATGCACTGATGAAAGTATGATCTTATTCCAGTGTGTTATTGTTATGATAAAGGAAAGCTTGTACCTTGTACTAATGAATATATTGCTTGAATTTAACAGTTTCTTATTTACTTTATCTTCAGGAATTGGCAATTCCATTGAGAGGGTACGTAGAAAATTTCCCCAAAAGAATCTATTTGCATCCTTATGAACGATCTCTTATTGAGTTGACATTTGGGGCTGGACATTATGAACAGGTACTCAATTGCCCATGACTCTTTTTATATGTTCATCTATATTCTATGAGCAAAATAAGTGGCTTTTAGAAACAAAAGCTCTAGCTTTAATGCTGTTCCAGTGGAATACCATCTAAAACTAAACAAAATGGTACCCCAGTGAGTTTTATTACTGTATGTGGAAGGTTTATTTACATTTGCCCATTTTTCATTGCCATATATAAAGTGTTAGCCTTGTATGTTTTGTGCTATTATATATATATATATATATATATATATATATATAAGGTTCAGTCACCTTTCCATTCTTTCACTGCCATATTAAAACATAATTATTATTTCACAGGTTTTGAAAAAGGTTGATGCTCTTAGGAAGAAAGTGGTATCTGTTGGAAAGGAACATGCTTCTCTATGTGCCCAGGTTGTCTTCCCTTGAAACTATTTTTAATGATCAATTTTGAGGATAGATGATAGGGAGTCTTTTTCTTCTCTCTGTGTGTGTTAGGGGTGGGGGACTCCCTTGTATTTGATGTACAGTTCCATTGAAATACAAATTTAAACTGTTCTTTTTCTTGTGTCTGGGTGTTGTTTGTTTATTGAGATTTTCAATTTTCCCGAGTGTTTCTTTGGAAATTATTTGAGTTTTTTTCTTTTCTGTCTCACATTGCTTTAACTTGGTTAGTGTTGGGGCATGTATGCATTGCATTTTCATTATATTTTCAGTGTCTTTACTCATAGTCCTTAACCCCCCGTTCTGTATGAGCCATGAGGTATCCATTTATGCCTTTTAAGAAAATGAAAAGGCAGAGTAACACTGTTTCTTTCATATCTAATTGAAGGACCATGTAAAATTTGCATATGGGTTATAGACATATATGTAAATCAGAGTAGAAAAATATACTCTGTCGTATGTTTATTAAGATGAAAAAGAAGTCATTATATAGGCTTCCTTGTTACAAGAGATTTAGAAAATAAAGAAGACTAAATAGAATAGATCTTTTATCAATTAAGAGATTAACTAACTAAATAAATAAAACTCCTAAAAGAACTCCCTAAAAGAAATCCTAGAATATAGGATCGATAAATCCTAATTAATAGGATTCTTATCCTAAAAGATATCCAACACTCCCCCTCAAACTGGTGTATATATGTTGTATATATCCAGTTTGAATGAAAGTTCATCAAAAGTTACTCTAGGAAGGGATTTGGTGAAGATATCAGCTAGCTGCCTTTTTGTAGGAACATACTTCAAGTTGGCTACTCCTTGGTTAACTTTTTCATAAATAAAGTGTCTGTCTATCTCAATATGCTTCGTTCTATCATGTTGGACCGGGTTTTTGGCTATGCTAATAGCAGACTGACTATCACTAAATAACTCGAACCCTTTCTCATCATCTAGTTCCAGTTCAGACAACACTCTTTTAATCCACATTCCTTCACAAATCCCAAGAGCCATTGCTCTGTATTCAGACTCAGCACTACTCCTAGAAACCACTGATTGTTTCTTGCTCCTCCATGTGACTAGATTACCCCAAACATAGGTACAATAGCCACTCACTGACCTCCTATGAGTTCACCTGCCCAGCTAGCATCCGTGTATACTTTTATATTCCTTTCTTGATTTTTCCTGAAGATCAATCCAGCCCCTGGTGTAAACTTCAAGAATCTCAGAATCCTGTAAACAGTCTCCATATGTTCCTCTCTAGGATCACTCATATATTGGCTTACAATGCCAACTGAGTATGCAATATCTGGTCTAGTGAGTGAGAGATAGATCAATTTACCAACTAACCTTTGATAAGTTTCTTTGTTAGTTGGATTTCTTGCTTCTTTGTTGAACTTCAAATTAGGTTCCATAGGTGTTTCGATAGGTTTGCTTCCAAGCATTCCTGTCTCAGTAAGTAGATCTAAAACATATTTGCGCTGATTAATCAACAATCCCTCCTTGGATCTTGCCACCTCCATCCCCAAGAAATACCTCATGGTGCCAAGATCCTTTGTTTCGAATTCTCTTGCTAAGTCTAGCTTTAGTCTCTTTATTTCTTTTTCATTACTATCAGTGATAATAATATCATCTACATAAACAATTAGAAGGGTGATCTTACCATCTGGTGAAATTTTCTTGAAGAGAGTATGGTCTGCTTGGCTTTGTTTAAACTCACTCTCAATAACAGCTTTAGCAAACGACCAAACCAGGCTCTAGGGGACTGTTTTAAACCATATGGGGATTTCTTTAGTTTACAAACAGTATCCCTAGTTACCTTTCCTTCTAACCCTGGTGGAATCTCCATGTAAACATCTTCCTCGAGACTTCCATTTAGGAAAGCATTCTTTATATCTAGCTGATGTAATCTCCAGTCCAAGTTGACAGCTATTGATAGTATCACCCTGATAGTATTGAGTTTTGCAATTGGAGCAAAGGTTTCTTGGTAATCAATGCCATATGTTTGTGAAAAACCTTTAGCTACCAGCCTTGCTTTGTACCTCTCTATGCTGCCATCAGAGTGATATTTGATGGTGAATATCCATCTACATCCTACAACCTTTTTTCCAATAGGTAACTCTGTCAAATCCCATGTCTCATTCTTCTGCAAAGCCTTTAATTCTTCTTCCACAGCCTTTTTCCATTCTGGAAATTGAAAGGCTTCTGCCACATTTCTAGGAATTTTTTCATGATTTACACTCACAGTGAATGCCCTGAAATTAGAATGTAATTTCCCATATGCAACATATTTATTTATGGGATGGGCAGTACATTTCCTTACCCCTTTCCTAATAGCAATAGGAAAATCATCCAAATTCACATCAGCACTCTGTTGAGGTCCTTCATTTCCTTCTCTTTCGGTACCAGTAACTTCTGTCTCAATACCAGGAATCGAATCTGGTGGTTGAGCAATGCTAGGCTGACCTCTTTCTTTTGCATCTGTTTTCCTTCTCCTTGAGTAAGTCTTAAGTTGAGGTGTTATGAGGTTACTGTCATCTACAGAAGTATCTTCTATGGAAGAAGGGATTTTATGTGAACTCGGCTGTGGAGATAGGAAGGATGGTGACTCAGGGATTTTATGTGGACTTGATTATGGAGATAGAAAGGATGATGACTCAGTTGGATTTGTTTCTACTGATTTTTCTGCCTTGCTAGTATCATTTGGACTTTGAACAGTAGGTAATTGGACAGTGGATGGCAGACTCCTGCTGGAAGGTAACATTAGACTTGGTTGGGAGGATAATATAGGTTCTTGAACTGACTGATATTGCTGAAATTCCTGAGGATTCTCCCCCTGAATTTCAACACTAGAGAAATAAGGAGAATCTTCGAAGAAGGTTACATCAGAGGACACATGTTCTTTTGGTGGATGGGGAGTAGCACTTGTACCCTTTTTGGCTCGAAGAATAGCCTATAAAAACACATTTGATAGCCCTAGGATCCAGTTTTCCTCTATTAGTATCCTGAACATGGACAAAAGTAGTACACCCAAAGACTTTAAGAGGAAGGTTCGAGTGTAAAGGTTTAAAGTGAGGATAGAGTTTAAAGAGAACCTCTGTGGGAACTTTAAATCCTAAAGGTTTACTGGGCATCCTATTTATAAGGTAGGTGGTTGTAAGAATAGCTTCCCCCCATAGGTATTTAGGAACTCTAGCTGTAAACATAATGGACCTAGTGACTTCAAGAATATATCTGTTTTTGCGTTCTGCTATCCCATTCTGTTGAGGGGTATTGACACAAGAAGTAAGGTGAACAGTACCTTTCTCCTTAAAGAAAGAACTAAGAGATTTGCTTAGATATTCACTTCCATTATCACTCCTTAGAATTTTTATTTTTGTATCAAATTGAGTGATAATGGTCTGATAAAAGTTTCGAAATATGGACTCAACCTCAGATTTTTCTTTCATTAAAAATACCCATGTTGTCCTAGAATAGTCATCTATGAAAGATACAAACCACTTATGTCCAGAAATGTTTTTCACAGAGCAAGGACCCCAGATATCACTATAGATAGTTGAAAAGGGTGTTGTTGGTGCAAATATAGTTGGGCTATAAGATTGACGAGTATGTTTAGCAAACTGACACATTTCGCATGAAAAAAGAGCAGGATTCTTATTAATAAACAATTTGGGAAACATTCTTGCTAAGTAGAAAAAACTAGGATGGCCTAGTCTGTAGTGCCATAACAAAATATCACTGCTAGTACTAGCAGGAACTAAAACTTGTTTCCTAAGTTGGCTGGATAAAGCAAGATTATGAGGTGGAGAACTCTCACAGATATATAAACCTTTAGTAAGTCTAGCATTGCCAATCACCTTCTTCGAAACCTGTTCCTGAAACATACAACCACCAATACCAAACATAACATCACAATGTGAATCACAAATTAACTTGCTGATCGATACCAAATTACAAGCAAGCTTAAGAACATAAAGAACATTATGCAGCACCAAATTATTATTTAATTTAACCAAACCATTCCCTTTTACACTAGTAAGAGAGCCATCTGCAATTCGAATTGATGCAGGTAGGTTGTTCTCACCAAAATCCTCCAGTAAATCAACATTTCCTGCCATATGGTCTGTCGCCCCTGAATCTACAATCCACTGAACTGATTTAGGAGAGGAACCAGTACCTGTAGTAGTGTTAGCCTCAGGTACAGGTTTTGCTGTCAGATTACTTATGAGTTGCTGCAGCTCTTCAATTTGTTTCTTGCTGAAACTATTGGAAGATTCTTCCTGAGATGAAAGATTGGCTTCCTTAGGAGGTTTAGACTTATTTGTCTTCCAGTCAGAAGGTTTGCCATGTAGCTTCCAACAATTCTTTATCACATGCCCCACTTTCCTACAATGTTCACACCAAGGTCTACTTCTCCTTTGTTGGTTTTTGGAGTTCGAACTTGTCACCAAGGCTGAAACTTCTGATTGTGGAGTTGATGGTGTCATTACAAGCCTTCTACTTTCTTCCCTTCTAATATCTGAGAAAACCTCACAAACCAAAGGAAGTGGTTTAGAGGATAAAATCCTTCCCCTTGCCCCATCAAATTCAACATTCAATCCAGACAAAAACTAAAATACTCTCCTTTGATTCTTCTGAATGTTATAGAAATTCCTATCTTCCTGGCACCTGCAGTCAATATTCTCATAAAGATCAACTTGATGCCAGCACTTATTCAGAGCACCATAGTACTGTATAACCGACATCTCTCCTTGTCGAAGATTCTTAATCTGATTTTCCACTCCAAATAGTTCTGAAGTGTTATCAGCGCTAGAGTAGGTGTCCCTTGCTGCAGTCCAAATCTCTGTTGCAGTCTTATAAAGCATAAAGTCTTCTCCTATTGCTGGAATCATCGAATTTATTAACCATGACATAATCATGGTATTCTCACTCCTCCACGAACTATAACTTGGATATGTTGCATCTGGAATGGTCATTGACTCCGAGAGATACTCTTCTTTTCTTCTGCCAGTAATATAGAGCCTGACAGATTGTGACCAGGCAAGGTAGTTATGGCCATTTAACTTATAGGTGGTGATTGGGGATAGAGACGAATCAGAAATTGAAAGTTCTGATGGAGATGAAGTATTTGGGGAACTAATTTCAGATGAAGATGGATTTGGATGAACCATCTTTCAAGAAAAAGATAGATGAAGGAGGAATAGAACAAGAAAGCCGAGACAAAGAAGTCTGACTCGGAATTTGAGGATCGTTCTAACCTGATACCATGTAAATCAGAGTAGAAAAATATACCCTGTCGTATGTTTATTAAGATGAAAAGGAAGTCATTATATAGGCTTCCTTGTTACAAGAGATTTAGAAAATAAAGAAGACTAAATAGAATAGATCTCTTATCAATTAAGAGATTAACTAACTAAATAAATAAAACTCCCTAAAAGAAATCCTAGAATATAGGATCGATAAATCCTAATTAATAGGATTCTTATCCTAAAAGATATCCAACAATATACCTTGCAACTGAATTAAAATACACTTCAACCGAGTTTAATACTTTCCATGAGTCATTTTAACTCTAAAGAAGGAAGTCAATACCAATACTGTTTTATGAACATGCTGTTAATTGGAAATGTGGTAAGCATATGAACCCATGTATGGAGCTTTTGACCTCTAATGTTGGTATATTGGATTATAGTCTTGCCTCCCTCTCTCTCCCCTCTACATATATGTATATGGTTTATGGTACAACTTGTATGTGTAAATTATCCATCGGTTTGCTCCTTGTAGTCTTTATCAAAGAGGGAAGCAGAGGAACGATTGAATGAGGTAAGGAATTATCCTTTTGCATATAGATCTTTTATCAATGTTCAGGAGTACTATTATTTTTGTATATTTTCTCTTACTGTAGGGTTTGGAGAAACTTCAAGAAATCTTCAAACGTGAAGGACAGGCTGTTGATAACTTATTGTATATTGCAAAGGTATATCTGTAAATCTTTTAAATTATGTAATTTAACAAAAGTAAGAATTAACTTTAAAGTATAGAACTAAAAATATTTGAACAATGTCTATTTTGGTGTGAAGTAAGAACTAAAAATGTCTCTTAGCATAAGCAAGAACTAAAAACTAAACAATCTATGTTGCTTAGGCTCTTCATTTTTGTTAAGAACACATAATACACATCTGATAACCAAATTGAAATTGGATATGAGGTGTTCACCCTACCAAATATGATGACATGTTATGGAAAGCAAGTATAGGGATGAATATGCATATATGACATTTATAATGAGTGTGAGCCATGGATCTTAATCTCAGTCGGACATCTAATAACAGTATAATTTGAAGTTTATTGACATTTAACCTTGAACTTTTTTGTTGTGTTTTTCACAATATTGAATTTTCTTGGAATGTAGATTTGGCACGTTTTATTACATGTTTTTGAGTTGCCTTTATGTTCTTGTCTGTATATATGTATTATTTTGTAGCTGTAAAATCATCTGAGGTGTAAACAACACATGCATCCTCCTAGAAAATTAATTTCTTTACATTTAAGATTGTTTTTTGGGGTGTTTCTATTATTTTAATTTTGCATTTAAGTATGTACCATCTTACTTTTCTACTAAGGTAATTAGGGAAGAACTTCTTCGAAAAAGAATGATTGAGAATTGAATTTGTTCGTATAATGCGGATCAAATCTTTAAACATATATAATCTTGATTTTTTCTTAGTTTAATTGATGGTTCATGGAAGCCATTGCTGCCAGCTGACATTCTTTTTTGGCCTTGTAGGAGTAATAGTACTTTATGTTTCTAGTTTGGTTTGCTATTTGTCTAAGGTCGTATCCTCTCAGTGTTTTGTTCTATTTGTCAAGGGAAATACGTCACATTTTTTTATTCTATTTGATTAATGCGCTTGCGCTGTATTGAAGTAGAAACATTTTATGCTATTTCAATATATTCTTGATGACTTTTAAGCTTGAACAACCTTAATTGTAGCCTTGAAAGCTCATTTTATGGCAAGTGGAATATGTAAAATGGTTTATCTTCAAATTATTCGGTTTCCAGACTTTACGGGCCATGCCAGTTGTGGATCTAGAAATGCCTACTTTATGTCTTGTTGGAGCACCAAATGTGGGGAAATCATCATTGGTCCGTCTACTCTCAACAGGAAAGCCTGAGGTTTGTACAACTACTTTATGTTTTGTACTATTATTGCTTAGTTTTGTATTTTTGGGGCATAAACCTATAAATTTGCTATTTTTTTTTAAATTTTAAGTTGAATGTGCTACTGGTTGTGAAATTTCTGAACTTGCTTTGGGGATTTCAGAAAGATATGAGAAGTGAGCAAAGAAGCTTTGTACAAGTTGAGACGTTAGTGTTTGGTCTCTTTACATTTGAAATAGGCTGTATACCAAGCATAGTCTGGTTTTGCCTGGTTGAAATAATGAAATAAATCAAGGAGGATTACTGTATGGGATTTATATAAAATCATTACACCATCTTAGGTGTCATTGTATACTTTTTCCCCTTTTGTGATCTTTTTTGTCCATATTAGGTATGCAACTATCCTTTTACAACAAGAGGAATTCTCATGGGTCATATTACTATAGACTACCAGCATTTTCAGGTGAGTCTTTTTATACGATTTTGTGTGCTATAAGCTTGTACCTTTTGTGAATTATGATCCCCTTGAAATCCTGTTCCAGGTGACCGACACCCCAGGCTTGTTGAAGAGATGTGATGGTAATGAATCTTAAAACTGGTTAGGTTCTTTTTTTTCTAATTTGTTGATTTTATGCATTTTGAGGAATTATCTTGACCGGCATCTTTCCATCTCTGTTGCATTCTTGTTATCACTGTGCACAAGCAAACTAGACAGGCAGTTACAAGTGTGCATGCAAATGGTTTTGAAGGGGCTGGTTTGATTGTTAAAATTTGACCACATTTTTACTAGGCTTCAAAATGCTTATATACGACTTAAATTGTTAAATTCACATTGAGTTGATTAGACAACTGAGTAAATAATTCAGAAACATTTACCAAATCTAAGGTCCAAAAGGATGAGACAGAAAGGAGCGTGATTATGTTTGTGGGGAGCCAAACAGGTTATATTGTAACTATTTTTTTGGTAGTGACTGCGGCATTCTTCAAAATTCTTCTACTCTTTGCTAAGCAATTAAGGCTATTTGCTTATAGAATCCGAAGTGATTAGTAAGACACCAAACACTTCTGTTAGATGCTAGTGGACAGGTAAACAGGTTGCTCCTGTCTTTTAAGCTAAGTAAACATTCTCATCAACACGATGTCTGCAGTTCTTTTATGTCTGAAGTGATTTTTAACTGTCTTCTTTGCGGACTTCCCTACCCCATTGCAGAAGACAGGAACAATTTGGAAATGTTAACACTTGCTGTGCTCTCACATTTGCCAACAGCAATTCTTTATGTTCATGATTTATCAGGAGAGTGTGGTATGTCACCATCTGATCAGGTATGATGTGGTCTCTTTTGGTAGAAAAGAAGTTATGCCAATGTATATAATCTGCGATTTAAAATGTTCGCACTGGATTCCATGTGCATATATCAAGATTTATGTTTGCTCGAGGGAAAATGAAGTCCTCCTAAGTTTGTATTTTGGACCTCTTCTACATTATGGTTATATTTTTACACTATGGTACGCAGTTCATGATATACAAAGAGATCAGTAAAAGGTTTGGCGATCATCTATGGCTTGATGTTATCTCAAAATGTGATCTGTTGAAAGAATCTCCTGTAGTCTTCATCACAGAAGATGGGGAAGCTGATCATCTTGAATTGGCCAAGTATCGTATAATAGGCCCTGATGGTGCAATCCGTGTATCAGTAAAAAATGAAGAGGGAGTGGATGAGGTTACTTCCTTAAACCTTCTTTACTAGTCATGTTTGCATAAAATGGAGCATTGCTTGTTATATCCTACAATTTTATTTTGCCATTACAAATCATGAAGCAAATGTTTTGAGCTAAGTTGATAAAAAAAAAGGATGAGATCTTGTCCTAGGAAGTAGTTTACAGACACTAAAGAATATGTAACCAATTCATCGACTCTAAAGATCTTCAATGTTCTTGCATAGTATTGTAAGCCAAATTGTTAGATTTAAGCATCAAGTGTCTGTAAATATTTTTATGGTTATTTAAATTGTCACTGATTTATGGTCAATTTGCTTTGTGATGTTTCTCCACTGCAGCTGACGAAGAAGGTGCACGAGCTGTTGATGGCTCAGATGGTAAGGATCGGAAAGAAAAATATCAAAGATAATGTAGAAGTTGCTTAGATAAAGAGTCATCACATCTCCTCTCCACCAATGTGTTGCATGCTAATAATGGTTGGTTATTAGCATGATGAGTACAATTTACAAGTTCTGCAATCTGATTCTGATAGCAAATGGTTGATTATTACGTGATCGAGAATACGATACACATGTTGGAAGGTCAAATTGATGTTGCAACTCTTTTGGTTCAATGATTAGACTAACAGAAATATTTGATACGATATTGATACTTTGAGGACTATAGTTTGTGGACTTACTGTGTATTTTAACCCACCCTCCTCCCCCCCAAAAAACTCAATGCAAACACGCCCGGCTGTTTGTGTCTTCAACCTGGAGCAGTCTCTACTCTCTATCATGCAGCTGTCCTTATTGTTTGCCCTCTGGGGTTCGTAATCTGGCAGTGCCGTCCGTCCCTCTCAGACCAACCCTTGCCATGGATAACAACAATAATATTTCCATGACATGGTGTATGAGTTGTTATGACAGGCCACAAAAATCTCTTTTTCATCATGATCTTATCAAGTTGCAGGTTTTTTTATGCCATTGAACCAGATATGAGACCAGCGTGGTCGCAGCAATCCAAAACCTTTAAAAACCGGATGGAGAGCTTATTACATTGTGTATGTAATATGTTCATACAATATTGTCATCTTACTTTTAAATATAAAACCTTGTATTTTCCTTCTGTAATATGAAGTAATTCTTTGTCCATTTAAACCTTGTTTTGTCTTAAAACTTTCATATTCACGTTGTTTGTGATCATAATATCCGAGTTTATGATCAGATTTTATAATTCTGATTTGAACACTAAATGAAATCAAGTTTCATAGCAAGAAGCAACATGAATTGAATTGAAGATTGACGACAAAAGATGGAGGGGGATATTGAATTGAACTGCAAGCATGCACGCACATGAAGATATTGCAGTTAAAGAAAGAAAACATGGCAACAATGCAAGAATGCAAGAAACATTCTTGTCTTGTCCTTAATTATCTCCTTCATAAATAGAAATGTCCCGCCTTGCTTGCCGTACATTTCGCTTTCACTTTTAAATTTTCATGCAGAAAGATGGATCCTCCATTTCTGTTGTCTCCTTACACTTAGCACTCTTTCCCTTCCATTTCTCAATTGCTTTTCATTTTTCATTTTTTTGGAATTAATTCACCTCCGTTTTTCCAAATCACCCATTTCATCGTCTCTGCGACTGCTGAGGACCAATATATATATTTTATTTGTAATAATGGATGAACATGGCATCCATGATGATGACAAGGACAGAGATGCTCTGGCCGGTCTCAGCTCTGCCCCGCTTCCCCAACGCAAGATCCATTCCTACAGCCAGCAGATACGAGCCAACCCCGCACACAAACGTCATCGCCAAGTCCGTAAGCACAGCCTGGACGACATCCCGAAGCCGACATACCAGTTATACAACGAGGAGTCATCGGACGACGAGTTTTTCTCTCACGCCACTTCCAATAACGCTCCCAATGCCTCTGGTGAAGAGTATATCATCACTAGTCACTCTCAAAGGGAAAGGCTTGACAAGACCCTCTCCTTGGAAGGTGGTACTGGTAATCCCCTGGATGAGTCCCACAGTACTTTCCAGCCTCTGCCTGAGTTCGTCGGCTCTGGAGGTGGAACCGGTATTTTTAAGGTCCCTATGCGCGCCACCGTCCACCCCAGGCGCCCACCTTGCTTGGAGCTCAGGCCCCATCCTCTCAGGGAGACTCAAGTAGGAAAGTTCTTGAGGAACATTGCTTGCACCAACACACAACTTTGGGCAGGCCAAGAGACTGGGGTTCGATTTTGGAGGTTTGAGGATGCTTATCAACCGGGTCTCGGTTCTAAAGTGAGGAGGGGTGATGAGGATGCTGCGCCTTTTCAAGAGTCTGCCAACACTCCCCCCGCCATCTGTTTGCTGGTAGATGGTGGAAACAGATTGGTTTGGAGTGGCCATAAGGATGGAAAAATCAGGTCGTGGAAGATGGATCTTCCTGCTGATGATACTACTCCTTTCAAGGAAGGCTTGTCATGGCAGGCACATCGCGGTTCTGTTCTTTCCATCGTCATGAGCTCCTATGGTATCTATATCATAGTATTAATTAACGAATTAAGCTTCATCCTCTATTTTACAAAAATAACTTCAAGCGTAATATATTACTGCAGGTGATTTATGGTCGGGTGGCGAGGGCGGTGTTATTAAGATTTGGCCATGGGAATCCATTGAAAAATCTCTGTCTCTTAAACCAGAGGAGAAACACATGGCTGCATTATTGGTAGAAAGGGCATTCATTGATCTCAGGAGCCAAGCTACAGTTAATGGTAACTGTAACATTTCTACCTCCGATATTAAGTGCTTAGTTTCCGACCGTGTAAGAGCCAAAGTTTGGTGTGCTCAGCCCTTTTCCTTCTCCCTATGGTACGTTTGGTCTATGATATGTATTATAAAGTATAACATGCTAATCAATTTTCATGGTTTCTACTCTATTGATGAGTTATTTGATCTGCAGGGATGCTCACACAAAGGATCTTCTCAAAGTATTTAACACCGATGGTCAGATTGAAAATCGTGTTGACATGTCGTCTCAAGATCAACAAGGCCCCACAGAAGATGAGATGAAGGTGAAATTTGTTTCCGCTACAAAAAAGGAGAAATCTGGGGGCTTTTTACAACGTTCCCGCAATGCTATAATGGGAGCTGCGGACGCTGTCCGTAGAGTAGCAACGAGAGGAGCCGGGGCATTTGCAGAAGACAATAAGAGGATCGAAGCATTAGTACTAGCTCCGGATGGGAACATATGGAGTGGATGTACAAGTGGCCTACTCGTGCAGTGGGATGGAAATGGAATGAGGTTGCAAGACGTTAGCCACCACCCTTGTTCAGTACAATGCTTTTGTGTTTTCAGAACACGGATTTATATAGGTTATGTTAGTGGGATGGTCCAAGTGATTGATCTTGAGGGGAACCTGGTTGCAGGATGGATGGCTCACAATGGTCCTGTCATAAAATTAGCAGCCGGCAACGATTACATCTTCAGCTTGGCTACTCATGGCGGTATACGAGGATGGAACATCTCATCTCCGGGACCAATCGATGGCATATTACGACAAGAACTAGCAGAAAAAGAACAAATCTACTCAAGACAAGGCAATATAAGGATACTTATTGGATCGTGGAATGTTGGTCAAGGAAGAGCCTCTCAGGAGTCACTGATGTCATGGTTGGGTTCTGTTGTATCAGATGTTGGCATTGTTGTTGTTGGCTTACAAGAAGTGGAAATGGGTGCAGGTTTCCTTGCAATGTCTGCAGCTAAAGAAACCGTAAGATTTATATAATATCATATAACATGATATCATGTCATCCGTAATATTCTTATTCCAAAAAAAAACTCTCTTTGTTAACCTCTTGTATCTAAATGTAGGTAGGACTTGAAGGGAGTTCTATTGGTCACTGGTGGCTTGACACAATTGGAAAAGCTTTAGATGAAAACACGACATTCGAACGTATGGGTTCTAGACAACTTGCAGGATTACTGATTTCTCTTTGGTAAGTTGTTATTACCTCAACATAGCATATCAAATTTAATTTAATGAAACTAGTTTTATCTGCTATATTATAGGGTAAGGAAGAATCTTAGAACACATGTAGGGGACACTGATGCTGCGGCAGTTCCGTGTGGCTTCGGTCGAGCTATTGGCAACAAGGTTTTCCACTTTGATAACCTTGATTATCATGGTTTATAACATAGGGAATAATGTTTCTGCACCTGCAGAGTATATGGATGATTTAAAGTGGGTAATGGTGGTGCAGGGAGGTGTAGGTTTGAGGATCAGAGTGTATGATCGGTTAATATGCTTTGTTAACTGTCATCTTGCTGCACATTTGGAGGCAGTAAACCGGCGAAATGCTGACTTTGATCATATCTTTCGTAATATGGCCTTCATTCGATCTTCATCGAATCAACTCAATAACGCAACTGGTACGGTGCGATTATTGTTTTTCTGTTGCTCTCTTGTGTTCTCCACATTTATTTTAGAAGCTTTATTCTTCTGGCTTGCCATTCTTGCTCTGTGTTGCAGCTGGAGCCTCCTCCACTTCTGTTCAAACGGCTCGGGGCAATAATGTATACCCTCGCTCTACTTGATTTCGATATATATCTTAGTTTACATTGTCTACATAATTGGTTGTTTCAAGATCATAAATACTATGGCATTTCCACAGCCTGCAGGTGTTAACACTGAAGAAACAAAGCTTGATTTAGCTGAGGCAGATATGGTTGTCTTTTTCGGCGATTTTAACTACCGCCTCTTTGGTATATCTTATGATGAAGCTAGGGACTTTGTTTCTCAAAGATGCTTTGATTGGCTCAGAGAAAAGGATCAGCTGAGGGCAGAGATGAAAGCCGGTAAGGTTTTCCAAGGAATGCGTGAGGCCATCATCAGATTCCCTCCGACCTACAAGTTCAAAAGGCATCGTCCAGGCTTGGCAGGTACAACAAAAGAACTCAATGACTCGGTTTCGTTTCGTTTGTCTTGGCTTATTTAATCACTTTTTTATACCTTTTAAGGTTATGATTCCGGAGAAAAGAAACGTATCCCAGCATGGTGTGACCGAGTGATATATCGTGATAGTAGGACGGGACCGACGGGCGAGTGTAGTTTAGAGTGTCCTATAGTTTCCTCCATTTTACTGTAAGTTTATTCCCAAAGTGTCATGTTGTGCTGCTGCTGCTGCTTTTGGCTATCTGTAGTTTATGTTCTGAATCCGAAATCATTTCTGATGAGCAACTGCAACTGCAACGAATGTCTAATGATTAGGTACGAGGCTTGCATGGACGTTACCGAGAGCGATCACAAACCTGTACGTTGCAAGTTTCACAGTACAATTGCGCATGTAGATAGATCAGTAAGGAGACAATCATTTGGGGAAGTGATGCAGTCGAATAAGAAAATTAAGGCTATTCTCGACGAATTACGTTATGTACCGGAAACGGTCGTTAGCACCAACAGCGTAGTCCTTCAAAACCAGGACACATCGATCCTTCGAATCACCAACAAATCCGACAAGGATAAAGTTATATATAAAATCATATGTGATGGTCAGTCTACCCCGAAGGATGAGGAGGATGTAGCTGAATACCATTCAAGAGGCGCCTTCGGCTTCCCGCGCTGGCTTGAGGTATTTGCAACTAATGCCATACATTTTTCAAGTTGTAAGAAAGCAGAGTGTACTTTGTTATCTTACATAGACTTGTTCTGTTGTTTTTGACATAGATCACACCAGCTGCTGGCATAGTCAAACCAGACTCATCCGTGGAAATCTCGGTCCATCACGAAGAATT
The DNA here is from genome assembly GCA_035048815.1 of Abelmoschus esculentus. Classification (NCBI taxonomy): domain Eukaryota; kingdom Viridiplantae; phylum Streptophyta; class Magnoliopsida; order Malvales; family Malvaceae; genus Abelmoschus; species Abelmoschus esculentus. The sequence goes on along the minus strand of JAUCBN010000061.1, from coordinate 6,853,862 downwards.
CCATACCCTAGAAGATCTCGTCGACGGCATCCCACAGAACTGGTGGTGTGAAGACACTCGGGACAAGGAAGTGGTATTGAAAGTGGTTATATACGGGAGTTGTTCAAGGGAAACAAAAAGCCATCAGATCCGAGTGCGTCATTGTTTCTCGGCAAAGACGGTCCGCATCGAGACGAAATCGAGCAACAACCATAAGAAAAGCCAAGGAGGAGGTAGTCTTAGGAAGCACAACAACAGCTCGGAGACAAAGGACGATTCGAGACACGGACACGGACATGGACACGGACATGGACATGGGCATGTACATGTCTGTGTACATGGACATTAATACTTGAAGGTACTAGGAGTGTCTGTAGGAACATATATATTTAGGGCAGATATAGATGCAAGGCAACAACTTGAGGGAGCCTCACTAATTTCATTGATGTAGCAAATCCATATTCTTTTCATGTATTTAACAGACTAGTAGAAAATCAATCTTTGTTTTTCAAGATTGAAGGCAGCAGCACAGTGTAATGTTTCTGGACGATTTGTTCATTTATTTCATTAACAAGCAGAAGAAAATTGTTTAATTACGCATGGAAATGAAGTAGAAATCAACTAGTGTTATATCTAGTAAGTCATTCTATAATTTAAATTTGATAGTTAATCGATTATCAATGAATATAATTATATATAAATTGAGAATAAATTGAATAAGTTAATAGAAATCATATTTAAAATTTTTTAAAGTTTTAAATTAAAGATTACTACGACATAATAATACTTATAAATAAATTTAATTAGTAAAAATGTTAATAATAAAATAATAGTAATATAAAAAAATAGTACATATGGTAATAACATCAATGAAAGTGATAATAATAAAAATAATCGTAACAAATATAATAATAAAATGTAAATATGTTATACAATAATTATAATTATTATAATAAAAAGCAGATTAACTATAGAAAAATAATAGAATTGTTTTATAATAATAAAATAAAAAACTAATAAAATAAAATAAATAATAAATAAATATGAAAATAAAAATAAAAATAAACACACTGGAATTAATATGTGAACAATGTTTCTAAAATTTCTTTTGAAATTCCCGACCCACTCTCAACTCTCTTCATAGATCCCGCCGCCAAACAAGCCTGTCGCCGGACCCGGACCCGCCGTTAACTTCCTCTTATTTTATCCCTGACCCAACCCTTCTCTTTCCTTCAAGTTTCCGACAGACCAGAAAGTTAAATAAGATAATTTTTCAGACTCGAAACTTAACATGAACTTTGATTTGTACTTGAGTCATTAGATTTTGATTTATCTGCTACTGCATCGCTCTGTTTCAACTTTTTTGTTTTCGTTCCCACTAAGTGTTATTCTGTCTCTGATTACTTTGTTGAAAGGGATATATTTTGAAAGGCTATCGATTTAGCAGATATAGCGCCCTGTTATCGCCGGTATCTTCAACACACTGCTATACGCGGCCGCAATTGAGGTCTTTAGCGGCGGCGGACCACACGGTTATCCCGAAATAGCTGCGGCGACATTTTTATTCCACCGCTGTTTGAAACGCTGGCAGGCAGTGGCAGTTAGGTAGAGGAGTTGCTGCCGGAAACAAACCACCGAAATGAGAAAGAGAAGATATTCTGAAAAGCGAAATACGTCCGACCACCTCGTTCCGATCGCCTCCCCTACTCCTCTTGCTAATCTATCCCTCAAATCTGTAAGTTTTTTCTCTCTTTCTTTCTGTAATTGCACCAATTTTCATTCTAACAAAAATTGAATGTCGGGTTGCAGGTGTTGCTGTATGATTGGTGGTTGTGCACGGCGGATCCCGGAGGTTTAGCCATTGGAGGGTTTGAATGCAGAGGGTACCCTCTCCAACTCGCCCTTCAACTTTCTTTAGATGAACAGTTTTTTTTTTGTATTGTGGTTTTAATAATCGTGGTAACATTGGGGTAATGGATGAAAACAGGAGACAAGGTCAAAGAGTGTTGTGCTCAGCAGCCATCACCAAAAGACATGATGCCACCACTCTTGAAACTGCTGATGGCGTCACGGTTGCTATCAGCGGTTTCATCAATGCCTCTCGTACACTTGAAAATGGCTTTTCACCTAAGGTTGGGTTTCTCATTGCTTTGCTATTCATGCTCATCCTGTTATTCTCCATGAATATCATTTTATCTCCCTTATGGCAAGAATTGGAGCTCAATTTTCTTGATCTTAATCCATTTCAGGTTTGCAGTCATTTCCTTTTTGGGTTTCCATATGATTGGGAGGAATATGCTTCACATTCAGAATGTTGTTCTTCTAATGAAGAATCTGTTTGCCTTGGCAGATGCAAATTCTTTCCCGACACCTTCTTTAGGCAAGCTCCCTGTCCCTGCTGCTAGGGTACGTGATCTTCTGGTGCTTTCTGCTGGAGATTATCGAAAGTCGGTTTCTGATCACATGCTGCGGAAGTTGAGCCCCCATGATTCTGCTGCTGATGGTGAAAATTCGAATTGCCAAAAGAACAATAAGTTTATCGAGAAGGATATAGATGATGATAATGATAACATGTCACATTCAAGGAGTAAAACACCAGTGAAATCCGAGAATGAGGATCAGTCAAGGATTGGTGTAGGCAGCACTACTCAAACTATAGGTGTTAAAACCAGAAGCATGACAAGGTTGAAGGAGAAGGGAGCAGGACTTTGTTCATCAGTGTCTGACGAGAAAGCATTGCAAAGAAAATCGACCGCAAAATAAACATGAATTAGCAATGTACCTATCATGTAAGAAAGAAGCCACAGGTACGACACAAAACCAAGTATCTGATATTCACTTGCTGCATAAAATCATTGTATTGACTGCTCATTCGTTTATAGATATTCTTTTACGAATTTTTTTCAGCACCGCCATCGGAGTTTAGGGTATGTGCTCATTTTTAATCCTTTGAAGAAAACAGCTTTTGCTGCTTCTAACTCGTAATTAATTCAATTTCAATCTCGGTTTCCCCATGACTTGAATTCAATGATTTAAGAGCTGCTTTAATCTGCAACGTCCTTTGCCTTCCTCTGCAAGTTACAAAACCTATGGCCATTTTCAGTCTTCGAATTCGATCCTCCCATGACTTGATCCAAAAGGTTTCAGTACCCGACCAGACTAAAATATTCATCTTTGCTGTTAGGCTACCTCACTCTAGGTATTCTCTGCTCAGACATATTTTAGAGGTCGGCTGCCGATGTCGGAGTGTTTTACTAGGGGACTTAGACCGGATGCTGTCGTGGCTAAGATCAGTCACACCTCTGCTAGTAGATTGATTCAAAATAAATAAATAAATAAATAAAGATTATATCATAGGTCAGGTTCACCACGTCAGTCATGGTCTCTAACCAATAAAAATCACTCATTCTACCACTAATCAGTTATGTTATTAATGTAATTTCCAAAAATTATATTTTTAAAATGACATGAAAAGATGAGTGAAGATTCATTGATTGAAAAAATTGAGTTGGAAGATAGTGGTAAAGTAGGTGGTTATAATTAGACGGGACCATAACAGACGTAGTGAATCGGACCCATGATATAATTTCTCTATAAAATAACACTTGAGTTCCTTCTTCATCATCATCAATTTCATCATTGTTATCATCTATATTAAGATCATCTCCCCAATAGCTTTTCCTAGCAAATTGTAACTTAATATATAAGGACGGAATCATGATCAGAGATCAAGGATAAAACTTAGAAATTCTTATGCCTTGAGGGGACAAGATCCCTTCCCGAATCCAATGTAAGTCCGTCTTTGACTACATGTGAAATAATTTTATCTCGAATATTTGATTTTCAAAATGAAGCATATCACATAACATTTCATACATATAATATCGATCGGTGTGACATATCATTGAAATCATGAAGGGGAGTTCAAACTGAAACAAGAAACATATAAAATTCCGATCAAATTAGGACCAAGAAAACAGTTTGGCTTAATGTCTACGACGGTGTGGACAATTTATAATTAATTATTTTTAAAAAGTACTGATGTAGTCCCTACCTAAATCCTAATCAGCGGGTTGTGTCGTTAATTAATCAATTAACGATTTTCGTCCAACGAAATATTAAGGCCCAAAACGTTTTAAAATAAATAATACAGAGCAACGTGATAAAAAAACTAAAATGTTAGGTATTACGCATAAATTAATTCATGTAGTATATATCAATTGTAAATTTAATCTATGTACTATAATTTAGCCATCTTTAATCTTTATATTTTATAATTTTTTAATCTAAAACTAAATAATAGTCTTTAATATTTGTCGCATCGAATATTTTATTAGTTTCATGTGTAAGTTTTATTTTTTTTAATTTAAATATTTTTAATTTTTATAATTTAATTATATTTGCTAGAATCAAAAATATTGTATTATTAGTTTCGGTATGATGCGTAAGTTTTATGTTTGTAATGAGTTATATTTTGATACAGTCATTATAACTTTTTATATATATTTTTTAGAATTTAAAATTTTAACATCACACTTAAAATTTTAAATCCTAAATTCTAATGTTAAATTTTAAATTATAAATCATATAATCTAAATTTATAATTCTTAAATTTGATAAGTACAATGACAGATATAAATAGAAGTGGGTAAAGACAATCGCCTCACCTCTGAATTTTTTTTAAATTTTTGTCTTTTTATTTAAATTAAAAAATAATTTATTTATGAATTTATTTTTTTAAAATATTTATATTTTATTCTATAATTTAAATCTTGACCTTCGTCCTCGGATAAACGTGTATAAACTTTAGTTAGGTGTTTGAAGTTTTTTAATTATATTTTGTTACTGCTTATTAGTTTCTAGAACCAAATAATATCGGTATTGGAGAATCGAAAAATTAAAATTTGAAAATACGGTAACAAATTATAATATAGGATTAGATATACAATTATGTATAGAACAGGGACTAGTCACAGAATTTAACCAGAAATAAATTCCCCCTCCAACCTTCTAAGACCTAAAGGATATTTGTCCAAAGCAATGAAGCATCCATCCAAAACGAAAATGGAGGCTTCTCCTCCCTTCCGACAATTTTCAACGTTGGTTGTGTAAATTTAGCATCCGAAAACATCATCATAAAAAACCTAACCCCATCTCTTGCCCCACTGCTGCTGCTGCGAACATCATCATAAAAAAACATGTATTCTCCGTCACAGGACGTTGTTCTTGCACGCAGCACTCTTCTGACGCGCGCAGAGCTCCTGAAGCGGCGGTTGCAGCACTTGAAGCAGCTTTCACGGTGCTATCGAGACCACTACTGGGCTCTCATGGAAAACCTCAAGATCCAGTACAGAAACTATTATTTGAAATTTGGTGTCAGCCCTTTCAAGCTAAACTCTATTCAAGACCAAGCTGATGATGCTTCAGTCATTGAAACTCCCCCTGCAGATAATACTGTTCATGTTAATAAGACTATTAATACTAATATTTGTTTGAATTTTAAGAATAATCAACATTGTTCATTTGTTGGATGTAAGCTCAAAGCCATGGCTTTGACTAGATTTTGCCATCTTCATATCCTCTCCGATACCAAGCAGAAGCTTTATAAGGCTTGCACATATGTCATCAAAAGGTATGCTTTTTCCCCCTTTATTCTTCACTTAATGGATATGCATCTGTGTATGTGAATTAGAATGAGAAAGAGCATTTGATTGGTTAACCAAGGAAGGAAATTGAGAAATTCTTCTTGAAATTGATAATGGATAGTGAAGATTGATTTTTTTTTTTTTAATTCTGGGCTTGTATTTGTTGTGTAGTGCTCATGCCGGACTTATAACATGTGGGAAACCAATACTCAGATCAGCCATTCCTTCTCTGTGTACGGTCCACTTCCAGAAGATTCAGAAAATTGTTAACAGGGCATTGAAGAAGATGAATATTAACGTTTCCTCTTCGAGTAAGCTTGCTCCTGTTTTTCATGTCATAGTGGCTGAATATGTACATCAAATACAAGCCAAAAGAAGAGCTGCTGCTTCGAGGGGAATCGTGAGTAAAGCTGCCATCAAGGAAGAATGTCCTAGCTGAACCGTTCTCAACTGCTGTAAGTGTCACCAATGCTAAAGAAATCAAAGGTGAGACTGACTGACTCGTACTCGTACTTGATGGTTCGATACCCATCCTAGAGGTTTCTCGGTTTTTACCATGTCAAGATGTAACTTTGGAGTTGAGAGGATCATTTTGTGGAAATTTGATTTGAACTGGGATCTTAAGCTAAAAGCTGTCTAGTAACTCTTTTTGGAGAAATATAAATAAATTACATCAGAAAGTTAGCTGAGTAGCAAACCGAGCCAAGAGTGATGGACATAGCTCGTCTCAATACATGCATACATATTGACATTTATCAATTTTCTGTGATGCATTTGGAAAAACATGTCTTAGTATCTTATGTGGATTTTTTTGTCAATTTTCACAATATGTTTGTTTCGTTGTCTTTATGGTTGATCGTGTGATCTTGTTATCCCTTGATCCAGGTATCATAACTTGATGCCCGACAATACAGTCCAAGTCAAATTGCAATTGTCGATGATGACATTAGTGATACAAGAATCATAGGCATCTTATGGAGTAGCTGAGCTGCTGCCTGTGAATGGCAGTAACGATCAATGTGCAGGCATGCCTTCTCACTCAGCTTGATGTGTTTGCCAGAAATGGTGCCTCAATTGGAACTTCAGGTTCATCCTTGATCGTGTACACTTATACGTAACCTTGGAAAGACTTATTAAAACCTTTTGGCAGGTTGTATGTATGACTTGTATATCTTTCCACGAATTCATAGTGTTTTAACATAAGATACTCATAGTACCAGGCCTAGGCTAATCAATCCAGAATTCAGCTTCCAGATTATGTGCAGTTATTTGGTTCCTCTGTTTTTAAGTTTTGAACACCTTTCTCTCGAGCATGGGTGAGAAACCACTGATTGCCATGTCTTGTAACTGTTTTGGTCAAAATTTTGGTTTCCCCCTGTCGTCCTTGGTGTTCATCCCTCTCCGTCGACCCTACTGCGACAGTATTAAGAACGAAAATTCTAACGATGAATCCTAAAAAAAATGAAAACACAAAATTTGAAGTTATACTAATGATGGCGTGTATATAATTTCTTTTAATTTCGAACATAAATATAAGATTTAAAAATCTGATACCAAATGATACGAAATCGCACGATACAAACATGAAAATCGTTTTAGACAATCAATTAATTACTTAAAATATACAAATCGTTTTAGACAATCAATTAATTACTTAAAATATACAAATGGATCAATTCAAAGAGGAATGAGGCATTGGCCTTGAAGTGCAATTTGACCAAAATTCTTCTAATTACACAGAACGGAATTGAAACCCCTATGGACAAAAGTAAAGTGACAATTAAAAATAATAAATTAGTATAAAAATAAGATTTTAATTAAGGATTCAATCTCTTCTTTCCTTAATGATAGGCCAAAACATCCTATTAATAGGCAAATAAATGGAAATCTTTCAAAATAAAAATACTCCTAAAGCTAATTGACTAACACTAATAAAACAAGATAAATAATTTAAATATCCCATAAATAAAAGAATTATAATTCTATACACCGAATGAAAACTTAATTTTCACAAGTAGGCTAATTTAGAGATTTAATGTTTTAGTTTAAGGTTTAAATGTTCACGGTTTAGATGATAAGGTATATAATTTAAAGTTTAAAATTAATAACACGACATTAAAACAAAGATTAGGAGTAACAATAAGCATGAAATACCCAGCCTCATACATTTCCATGCAGATGCACAGAACAAGTTACAAAGGAAGCAGCAGTAACTTGACTGGATAGGGGCAACAGCAATGCTTATGAGCTAGATAATTAACTCACCAGAAATGGGATATATATATATATATATATATATATATATATATATATACACATCTTAGCATAGGTAGGGAGTAGTGTATCTTGTTCTCCAAGAGCTCAGGAGTGAAGCAAAGTAAGAAGGTGGAGTGATCATGATGGGGAAGAGGGGCACATGAACAACTAACTCACTACTGAATCTTAACTAAATCCATGGCTACCTAGCTAGCTAGGAAACTAAATCAGTGCCTGCGTGGCGGTGCCACGGTGGAGTTAGTAATGCACGTGCCCTGCTTCTCCATCTTGCTCGACACACACCTTTGTCTTCTCATCAGGCATAAGCTCGACAGACAGATAGAGAGAAAGAGGGGGCTGAAGTACATTAATGGAGCATCTGAGTCTGCAAATTTTGGTATCCCTTGCTCCCACATTTATAATCCCAAAACAAGTGGAAAATGAAGTGTGTGTTTTCATGGTGCGGTTCTATGGAGATTGGAATGGTGCTTAGTTGTGCGCGGGACCCCTGCACTTTGCACCTATGAAATATAAATACAAGAATAGACTGAAAAAAAAAGGTAAGTTTGTCACAGCTAGATATTTCAGAGAGCAATTAAGGTATTCTATTTATATATATAAATTATCACTATTAAGTTCATTAGTCGACTAATCTAGAAAATAATAAAATTCGAGTTTTGATTTTACTTAAAATATCTAACGATTTATCTTATTAAATTAACCAGCGATTAATAAGAAATTTTAACTCCAACATGAACAGTTTTGAGAAATGGCATGCAAGCATATTACTAATACAAAGTTGTGGGTTTGATTTGCAAAGTTAAAGAGTAAAACGTACTCCTGGTGAACGCATGTGCTGTGCAATTAACACAGCCAATGAAATTAATAATTTCTGGTTAGGTTAGGTTAGGTTATAATTAAAAGTTTTAAAGCAATGTTGGTGATGATGGGATTGTGGGGCAGAGCTGAGCTGAGGAATGTAAGGGCTGAGGTTTTGAAAATTCATTATGGCACCAGTCCCACCTGAATTTAAAGTTGATGAATAAATATATGGGAAAATATTTTATAAAATATTTGTTTTTCGTTGTATAGATTTAATTAGGGGTGATAACGAGCTGAGCCCGGACCTGTCCAGATTTAGCTCAGAAATAATGTTATTGGGTACGGTCCGGGTTTGAGGCTCAACGAGATTGAAATTTTAGGTTTCGGCTTGGCTCGAAAATAATATTGTTGGGCTCGGCTCAGGCTCGGCTCGAAAATAATATTATTGGGCTCGGCTCGGTTTGACTCAAAATGAAAAAAAATGACTAATTTATTTTAGTTAATTTATTTTAGTAGATTTCTCATATTTTTTTTCTTTTTCTAAAAAGATTGCTTTTATTGTATATGTAGCATATATATATATATATAATATAATTATTCCGAGCTTTTTTATGAGCTTTTCGAGTCGAGCTTGAATCGGCTCAGTTCATTAAGGTCTCGAGTCGAACCCGAGTTCGAGTTGAGCTCACTCGAACCGAGCTTTGACCGAACCGAACCCGAAAAGCTCGCGAGCTGGTTAGACTCATTATCACCTCTAGAGTTAATGTTTAAAATTTAAAATTTAGATTTTAATGTTTAAGATTAAATTTTAAAAGGTTTTTAGAATTAAAATTTTAAATTTTAATATTTAAAATAAAATTAAATATGCACATTAAATATATTTTTTTTTTCTCTCCGACATGTGTATTGAATAATTTTTTTATATATTATAAAATATAGGTAATTTTAAAATGATATTTCTCTTCTTCCCTATTTAGTATATTATATTCTAACATGATGACAGCGTCCACTAACACTAAGAATTAATTCATAAACTGTAATTAACGACAGAATTACTTACATGGAACTGAAGAAGATAAGCATTAAACAACAACTGAGCATGCTCGAAAATTTAATTTAAGAGATTGGCCTGGATATGGAATGGAACTCCACTGATAGAGATATGAGTAGGAAGCACAAGTATAAACAAAAGTAATCTCCATTTCTTCATCAGTGTATCTGTATAGGATATATATGTAGTATAATATTTTTAAAAGACATATTTGATAAGATATGTAACAGTATAATATTTTTAAAAGACATATTTGATAAGATATGTAACGCTATTATTTATATATTTTAATCTCTCTTTTTCTTTCTGATATAAAATTAATGATCTTACCTATACAAAAGAGTCTCCATTTGGAATATTATGTGTATACTTGACATCACTATACAAAAGAAATAAATGATTATTGTACCAAGAACACAAAAAGGAATAATCATATTAAAAGAAATAATAAAATTATAACCATAAGATATAGTAGGATGGTTTTTTACCTCACATACTTTAATCGGTATGAGTTTAATTTTTACCAATAAAAATATAATATATTTTACGATCAGATGTTTATTTTTTAATGAGAACACCTGTAACAAGAAAATTAGTCGTTGGTATAACAATAAATATTTTAATTAAAAAAAATACAATTATAGTATCATGTAGTGGAGTTAGTGAGTTTTTTTCCCTTGAATATGTATGAAAAGTTGCTGTGTAATGGACCTATGAGTTGCAAGCACAAAACTAAGACCTACTTTTCCAGCTGAACAACTTAATTTATTGTATATGTAAATGTGATCACGGACGAAAATAATAAGGGGTGGAGGGAAGTAATCGTACCTTATTTTCAAAGAATTTTTTTAAAATTTTTTTAAAAGTTATTTTTTATTATAAATTTATCCTCTTATTTTTAAATATTTATATTTTATTTTTTTAATCTCAAATCTCGATAATCTGATTTTGCAGAAACTGCATTGAGCTCAGTCTCAACGCACCTTTCTTAAGACATAAAGTGGGAATACACGACTTCCAACAGTTTATTCGGCAGGGTTAATGAAAAGGGTTGGACATACAAAAGGAAAGTAGAGATCACTTAATTTTATGGGTAAAATGGATAGTAGACCACTTAATTATTTGATAATAAATATATCATTTTTTATAAAAAATATTAATTAGTCATTTAATTATAATTTTATAATAAAATAATTTATTTTATTGTTAAAATTAAAATAAACATCTTGATATAATAATAATTTCATTCCACAACTTATATAAATTTTATTAATTTATTAATTTTTTATCATTAAATTATTATTTTTGATAAAACCGTCAGTAATATTACATTTTTTTCTTATTTTGCTCATCATTAAAGTTACTTTTTCTGTTTTAGTCACAAACATATTACTTCTTTCCTGTTTTTTTGATTATCAAACTATTAGTTTTCTGTGAATATTTTTAATGATATATGATCAAAATAGAAAAAAAAACATAATATTAATGATAATTTTATCAGAAAATAGTTTGATGATCAAAACAGGAAATTGAAAATAATTTAACGATCAATAATGTTATTTATCCATAATATTTTTATTAGTTAAGTGATTGTGTCTATTGGGAGAAATTATATCATTGGCCCGACCTACCACGTCAGCCGTGGTCCCATCCAATAATAACCATCCATTTCACCACTAATTGCCAACTCATTTTTTTCCAACCAATGAATCTTCACTCATAATTTACATGTCATTTTAAAAATATAATTTCTGGAAATTATATTAATTACATGGTTGATTAGTGGCGGAATGGGTGATTTTCATTGGCTAGGGACCACAATTGACGTGGTAGGCCAAGCCTATGATATAATCTCTCGTATGTAATGTTAAGATTGTAATAGATTTGTTCTATTAATTTGTTAATTGTCCATTACTAAATAGTCAATGTATGTTGAATTACCATATTTGTCGATTATTGAACTAATGGACAATACTATAAAATGAGACAAGTAATCGAAGAATGTAAAATCGAAAAATTTAAATATGAAGATTTAAATTTATTTAATTTTTTAATTATGATCAAATTTATAGAATGTATAAAATTTAGGACTAAAATTATAATTATTATTATTATACCAAGTGTATTCGTCATAAAATTTTAATTAAATAATTATTTTAAACAAAAATAATTTATTTGTTATCACTATGTATTTTCCCCTCCTTTTCTATATATATATTCGCCTTCCAACTGTGCGTCATGTGACTGTTGTTGGAGTACGCAGCAAGTGCTTGACCTTGGAAGCCACTACCCTGTTGTCTGTACTCACTCAAGTCCTTGTCTCAACCCTATCCTCCTTAGTTAATTAATTATTTAATCCATGTTTACATATTAAAATGATACTTAGTTAGAATGGAGAATCGATTTTAGATTATCTGCTGTTGCTGTTGTGTGTCGTTTATGTGCATGCGCGAGTATAATTTAAGCTCCTCATGGAACTCTTACTAGTCAGGCATCAGCATTGAGGGAAAGTAATGTTAATTACTTGAGAGGAGGAAATAGGAAACAGGGGATAGAAGGACTACGGGCGTCAGCCTCTCATCACCATAGCGCAAGTGTAGTTTGTGGATTTAGGGGATAGTAAGGGTTCGTGGGCGAGGTCTAGCTTGAAAACGAGCCAGGCCTGATTTGGGTCTTCAAAGTTTGAGCATGAGTCCGTCTATATTTAAAGGGACCCTTAGTTCTTTGTCATAATCCATTATTCAAATTAATTAGGCTTGACTTAAAAATAATATTATTAAATTTAATTTAGATTTAAAGTTCGTCGAATTCAGTTTGAATAAAAATATATAATTTTTTTTAGATGAATGTGTTTTATGTATTCCAACCAAAAAAAATTACAAAAACCTATATCAACCACACTCTAGGTAGAGGGGTCTATAAAAATGTTTTTGTGTATCCTGTACACAATCATATAATTTATGCTTAACACAATCCTTTACAAGTTGTATCACTTCAGTATAGCATCGAAAAACCTTACAAAAATGTCTATTATTCCTCTCCTTCCAAAACATATAAATGCACCCATTCCAAACTAATTTGAAAATCAAAGCCGGGAGAGTCTTCCCTTTGAACCGAGATAAAGCCCGAGCCAACTCTTGTTCCCAAGGAAAACAAACACGAGGAACTTGACAGGCATATAAGATGCTTTCCCAAACCTGTTTAGAGTAAGGGCAATGAAAAAATAGATGATTTCGAGTCTTACCATCGGTGTCACAAAGCAAACAACGTCCATCATTCGCAATACCAAACCGAGTCAATCTAGTTTTGGTGGATAATTTGTCTAAAATATCCATCTAAATACAAAAGGAATGACGAGATATATTGCCAGGATGCCAAACCAATCTATCCTAACACACTCGATCCTTCTTCTCCCTTACTTCTTGCCATATTTTTTTAATCGAGGAAAAGAAATCTCCGAGAAACTCTCGCAAAGAATCAACACGTCCTCGCATATGAAGTAAGTTTTGTCCTATCCAACTGCAATTTTGTGGGAACATAAGCTGCCAAAAGTTTTTTATCTTTAATAATATACTCATGTATCCAAGCCACCCAGATTGAGCCTTCTTTTAACAATACCTTACGAATAAGAAAAATGAAACAAGCTATATTCCAAGTTGTAATATCTTTCAATCCAAGACCACCTCCAAATTTAGGATAACAAGTATTAGACCAATTCACCCGAGCTCCCTTGATGGCTTTATCCTCCCCTTTTCAATAAAATATTGCACATAGCTGATTGATTCTTTTAACCACAACAACAGGGAGAATCAGATGCCTGGTCCAATACTCTTAAATGCTAAACAAAACTGATTGAATCAATCAACAACGATCAGCATAGGAGAGATGTCGAGCCTACCAATTTTAAAGTCTTAAAGAAATTTTCTCCAACAATGGAGCTCAATCATGAATCGTAAGCCTCCTGACAATAAGAAGAATACCAAGATATCTAACTAGTAACTTCCCAACTTTCATACCACTAAGATCATGTATATCCTCAAGAACGCCATTATCTACCCCAGAAGCAAAGATTTCAAATTTGACTGAATTTAATTGTTATCTTGAAAAGGAGTAAAAATATTTTATTACCTCCCAAACCCCCGAGATAGAGTCTAAAGTGCCCTTTGTAAAAATCAATAAATCATCAACAAACATTAGGTTAGTCAAACGAAGCTTATGACATTTTGGGTGAAAACTAAAAATTTCAAATTCAGCAGCCTTGTCAACAAAATATATGAAAGAGAAAAATGTTCAATGTCAAAATATATGATTTTATTATATTTGTTTTATAAAAGATAAAATCTTGTTAAAAGCTTCATTTCATTGTCAAGTAAGAGAAAATTTTTTCAAAAATTAAATTTATCCAAGTAAAAAAAATATTCTTATAATATAAATACTTAATAAAAAATATGAAATCAAACAACAACCAACTAAAAAAATATTTAATTTAATTTAATTTATTTTGGTGAATTTTCTCACATTTATTTTATATATAAATTAATAATTCTAATAAATTTATTCATTTTCTTAAACAAAATTAATTCAAAATATTTACTGATATTAATTAAATATTATTTTATCAAATTTATCAATTACCTAAAAATATATTATTATTATTATTATTAAAAATATAATGAATTATGACTAATGTTATTTAATTATAGGTAAGATTATATATAGATCATTTAATTATTAAAAATTATACTTAATCATTTAATTATAAGTAAAATTACATTTAAATAACCTAAAGTTACATTAATAAAAATATTTATCAATTACCTAAAGTACCCTTTAGCCAACTAAATATAATTATTTATAATTGTTATTAAAATATATTTTTTAATAATTAAATAATAAAATATAATTTTATTTAAAATTGATTGGCCTACATTTTATTTTACCCAAAAATATAGCATCTACAGCATCGTGCGGGCATACACATTAGTTTCCGTCCTTCGATTCCAATCGCCCAGACAAACCACCGCGCCGCAACGCCACATAATATTTCTTATGAGAAAAATCAATTTGAAAAAAATAAAATAAAAACTGAAACGAAAGCCTCTTCACTTTCTTTTTTATAATAGAAAGAGCAGTTTAGGATTTGTCTGTTCTTCCCGGCGAAGGAGACGCGAAGAAATGCCGTTGACGAGGTACCAGATTAGGAACGAGTTCAGCTTGGCCGATCCGGAGCTCTATAGATCTGCCGACAAGGATGATCCTGAGGCTTTACTTGAAAGTGTTGCCATGTCTGGTCTTGTTGGTGTTTTGCGCCAGCTCGGTGACCTCGCAGAGTCAGTATCTCTCTCTTATGATTATTAGATTGGTTGAATTTCATTGGTTTGTTAGTTTGCTTACAGCTTATTTCTCTGTTTCCTTGCTTTAAGTTCGAGATTATAGAATTAGGAATAACCAGAGTCTGTTGGATAATGTTCTCAAGTGTACAGAATTTTAATTTTAATTCTAATTCATGCCATTGGAATCTAGACACTTGGATTTTCTTACCTAGTGTGTTATCAATATCGCCACTCAAACCGTAAGTTTAAGTTTTTAACGTTCTGTGGTTTAGGTTGTGGCAATCACTGATTTAGCACTTTTGATTCTAACCTCAATTGAAACTATTCTGTGTCAATTTCTGTTTCTCCCCTTAAAGGTATTAAATTTGAAACAATGCATGTCAGAAATTTCTCTATGGACTTTGATTCATGATTCGAGTGTGATTGTTTACTATAGATATCTATTAGAGTTGGAGCACTCTGTTGGCAATTTTGACGTGTTGCTTTTGCTTTCTACCTTCTGTCTGGTTTTTAAATTGTTTTCCTCGGTGATTGAAAAAAGGTTTGCTGCTGAGATATTCCACGTCTTGCATGAAGATGTAATGGCGACTGCTGCAAGAGGCCATGGTCTAATGGTCCGAGTTAAACAACTTGAGGCAGAGTTCCCTGCCATTGAGAAGTCTTTTTTATCGCAAACCAAACATTCATTATTCTTTACCAATTCAGGTTAGGTTCAAATTTTTACCAACACATTTTGTTGTTTAGGATTTGACAATTGATGACTCTTACCCTTGGTTCCGGATTATTTATTCTCATAATGGGGCACTTTCACATTTCATATATTGTATATCTTTTGTACTTGATTGCAATATTGAGAAATAGATCTATTTCTTTTTAAATAACTGTAGTAGATTCCAAGGGTTAAGTGCCTGGTGCCTGCAATATGGGTATTACATTTCCCGATGTTCTACCAGCACCTAGAGGGGAAAAAGTTTATTTACCTAACCAAAAGATGCATCTTTTAATGTCTTTGTCATGGAATCAGTATGCATGGATTCATTTACATTGACATGCAATAAAGGAATGGATAGGAAATGTGATCATGGCATACAATGAGTCAGCTTAAGTGATGGAGCTAAGCGGTTCTATTTAGTTATGATTTTGAAACATGATATTTGAGTTTACCTGCACAAAGACATATCTGCTAAACTGGACAAGATACATCATCGTTTCTCAGGTGTTGACTGGCATCCTAATCTGCACACTAAACATAATCTGATCACACATGGAGACTTACCTCGCTGTGTGCTGGATTCTTATGAGGAATGTAGGGGGCCACCACGGTTGTTCCTTTTGGACAAGTAAGATGAATTTACTGGTCTTAAATTCAGTAATTTTTCTTTTCTTATTGATAGTTAACATTCTAGTAACTTTTAACTTGTTCCAGATTTGATGTTGCGGGTGCTGGGGCATGCCTAAAGCGTTACACTGATCCGTCATTTTTTAAAGCTGAATCGGCTTTCCCTGAAATTGCACCATTAGAACTTCAGAGAGAAAAGAAAGCGCGTAAGGTGAAGATACTAACATAAAATAATTAAAAGACCATGAAAAAGATCTGCTTAGATTTTTTTTTTTTTTTTTTTTTTTGGGGGGGGGGGGCAAGATATTTTAACAATTTGCAGTTTTGTCTCATCTATAGCAGAAATTAGGAGATGTGTCCTAAGAATGACCCTAACTGTTTACCTCTTAACAAATAAACCTGAACTTGGTCTTTAGAATGACCCTCAGACCTATCAATAGTGTTATTGACCAACTTATTTAATTTCACTGGGGAAAAGTGTTCCGTTATGATTGAATGACTCTTTTTCGTCATCATTTCATGAGAGTCATCCATTAGCTTGAGTGAGCAGATCATAGTAAAAGGCTGGTGATTAGCTCCACTGTCAAACTTAAAATATCTGGTTGAGGTGTGCTTTCATGTTAGCAGCACGCTTTTATATCTTAGGTCCTGCTCCTTTGAGGTGCCATTTTTGCATTTAGGGTGATATACACCAGTTACATCGGTACTAATTAAGCTGCTTCTCGCTTGCATGGAGCAGGTTAAGGGATGGCACTGAATGGTACCTTTTTGGTGCATTATCGTTTCAGTAATCAGCACAGAGTTGTTTTTAGCTTGTTACGGTATATGGTATTTTTGCCTGTGTCCTTATTGTCTAATATTTTTCTGGCAGAAGAAAGGACCACGCTGGAAGAATGGAGAGACTCCAGAATTTCAGAAAACATCACATGCCAAGTGAGACCTTCAATTCTTCATCCATGCCTTCCAACTTTCTTGTATTTATTTAATTGCTCATATTAAAGTTTTAATATGGTATCTTGGTAACTGAGTTACTTTCTAATAGCGCAGATTGCACCAACTGTTTTTGGAGGAGCGTATTGAGAATGCTTACAATGACCCTGCCCGTCTTGTAAAACTGAAAAGACGGCAATTAAATGAATCTCCACTTGACTCGAAATCTGGGAAAAGTTACATGGAAAAATTCCTGGAGACTCCTCCAACACAAAATAAATCTGTTTACATGATCTCTGATACTCCTCCTCTGAGGTTGGCAGTGGATAATTCTAATGAGTTGGGACCTGAAACACTTGATATTAGTACAGTGGGTCCTGTAAAAGTCTCTTCACAAGGAAAGGAAACCTTAAGTTCTTCATCTACTGTACATGAAATTGTCCTGAAACCATCCATTGAAGAGTTGAATGAGGACGCCATTGATAGAGAGATTATGAAGGTGCCTGAACCAACAGTTGATTGCAGAGATGGAATCCCCCATTCCCTTCATAAAGTAACAACTGAAGAGGACATAATAATAGATGGAGAAAGCATAGATGAATGCAATATATATGGGGACCATTCCGATGGCATGAGCAGTGAGGCTGACAATTGCATTGATGCAATTACTACCTTGGAGTCTGAAATGGATACAGACAATGAGTATAGACCCAAGGATGGTATTGACTTTGTGGATATTGGGAGGTATCAACTGCGTTCCCATGAAAACGAGGAAAAGCTTGGGGTCCAGGGCCATTTATCAGATTCTCAATCGGATAGGATATCCTCTCTGTCTGATGATAGAAACTGCTCAATCGAGAAAGGAAGATCTAGTTTGACTAACTCTGATACTATAGACAAACTGGCTAAAGATATTCCATCAGATGGTGAAGTAGCAGCAGAAATGTTCCCTTCGAGTAGAAACTGTGTTGCTGAGATTGGCAAGGCACCTCCCATCCAGCTTCCTACATGTTTGGAGATGCAATGTCCCAGTTCTGATCTGGTTTTGTTGCCGAAAGATACTTCATTTGGTGAACATTGCCTTTCTGATGATGGAGAAGCATCTTATAGTTCATGTCTGGAAGATTTGAACTCTACACATATTTTGTTGGATGAAGTAAGTTCAGTGGCAATTCCTTCGCTGGAACAAAAGCATGAAGAAGTACCCTCCGATGATAAAACTAATTCTAAATTGTCAGACACTGATGGTGGGAAATATTTGGATGATTCTTCAGAAGTCCTTTTTACTGATTCTTCTGAGAAACAGGTTACTTTGATCACTCTTTTTTCCGAAAATCATCCTGTTTATGAGTTGGGCTGTGGAGACACAAATGTCTCTTCTGATGCTTTGCCTCATTTATTGAACGTTTTACAGGTTGCTGCTGAAAAGGGAGGTGACAAGGATCATTTAGATGAAGTTCTTAAAACAGGTTTTGCTGGGGAAATTTGTCCTGAAAATTCAGTCAATCAAACAATTGGTTCACCAAACTGCATTATTTCATCAACAGAGGAGCAACGCCTTTGTTCAACCTTGGCTGAAGGAGAAAGAAGCTCTGGTATTATACTATCACCTGAACATTTGGATGCTGTGAAGCCTATCAACTTAGTTTCCGAGTTCCATGATGCTACTGTAGAAGTGGATCCCAACTTGGAGCGTATAACTCCTGTGGTGGATCCTTCTCAGATTTGTGGCTTTAGTGAACAGCATTTTTCAGACATATTACACAATGATTCAAAAGTTGAAGCTGACCTAACAGAGATAGAACATTCATATTCTGAACAGAAACAAAATGTTGATGAGCTTTTTGGTGCTACAGAGGGAGAAGAAAGTAGGAAATTTACGAGCAGTGCAAATATGGTGGAAGAAGATGTCATCCCTTGTGATCTTCCATATGATTGCGCTGATAATTTGAACCCCAAGGATCATGTGAATTTTGTTGATCTGGCAACTGAAAATGTTCATGCTGAAAGTATCGCAATATCAGCTGATGCTTGTGTTTCTCCCAACATTGGTGAAAATGTTGATAATACCAAATATCACTCTTCTAATTTGATTTGCTCTCCGTCTGGAAAACTAATGAATTTAGAAGAGTCTCTTGCTGGTGATGGAGATATATTTCATGAAGGATTGGAATCCGACGAGGTTGTTTCTCAAGAATGTCTTACAGAGTTAGAGACACAAGAAGAAACAAATCAATTGGTAGGTACTCCCGCAGATATAGATTCCACTACATGCAAGTCAGTCTCTTTTAAAAATTCCAATTTAGAAGATGATGTCCAATTTTCGTCTCTGGCTGAACCAACCAAAGGTAATTTGAATTTTGTTGAATTAACCACTGGACCAGCTTCTTCAGAATTCAGTCATAAGGAGCCAGAATTGAAATATTCAAGTCATCTGATGGAAAGTTGGGAAGACATGGTTTCCTCACCTACCCATTACCAATCAGAAAAAGGAAATTCTCTTCCACTGTCATTAGACTCCCATACTAATCAACATGATATGGAAAAGCTGCACATAGTTGAAGACGGTTCAAGACAAATACAATCTTCGAATCCCATAGATCAGGAAAAATGCCTGCCTTTTGAACATTCCAAAGAAGGCTCTTCAAGCCAACCTTCATTAGATTTTTCAGAACAATCAGGTAGGTTGGATAAACTAGAAAGTCATCCTTCTGATCTTATTCATCCTGCCTTTTGCCTGCACCCTGAGGCAGCTAAAGCTATCGAGGAGGAAATGCCACCGTTGCCACCTCTTCCTCCAATGCAGTGGAGGATAGGGAGAGTTCAACATGTTTCAACAACTCCTCAAAGAGAATTGGTAGAACGTGGTCAGGGGTCATTGCCAATGATACCACAGTTTGGAAATGGTGAGAAAGCTCAATTTAGTTTACCAGCGTCAGAGCAGGGGTTTGAACTACCCAGAAACCCATTTTTACCCCCTGTGGATGGTGAAGAGAGGTCCGGCAACACATTTGATCAATTGGCAGCTGATTCCAAGCCACCCAGTACTTTATCTATGCATCCAGTAACTATGTCTAGCAACAGTAATAACCAATACGGTGGTTTCTATTTAGATAGAACACACTCAAACCCATTTTTAACATTACCCGCAACATCTAATGAAAACCTTGAATATGGTTCCCTGGCTATGGAGGGTCATAGGGTAGAATCTGATTACTCATTGCTGATGCAATCTACTGATGCAACTTGTACACATATTCCTCTCTCTTTGCATGAGAAAACAGCAAACTGTCCAGACCACTTTGTACTGGGTACAAATTTAGAAGGTAGGACATTTCCAGAACATGGGAATCCTCCTGATGTATCTGTGCCCCTGCCAACTAAGAAAGAGGAGCAGATTTCTGGCAAGATTGCAGAGGATCTTCCCACCAAAGTAGAGGAGCAGTTTCCAACCAAGGTAGACAAGCAGCCTCAGCATGGTTTGACTTCTGAGGGAGAAAAGGTGCAGACATCAAATGCCATTGTTCAGCATGGCTTGGCAACTCCAGAGGGAGAAACTTCACAGATAAATACAACTATAGAGAACGATTTGTTAACTTCAGAGGGAGAGGCAGCATGGCCCTCAAATAAGCTTGCTTTAGTACAAGTTGTTGAAGAAGGAAACTCAAATGGCAATCCACCTGTTAAACTTCCTCAACCTCGCAATCCTCTCATTGATGCTGTCGTTGCTCATGACAAAAGCAAAGTGTGTACTCTTATTTTTCATTTTTTTAAAAAAAAAAATCTCTTCCAGTTTGACTGTTTCTTGTGATGTAACAATTTAATTTTTCTGCAGTTGAGAAAGGTAACCGAGCAGAGTCGACCTCCAATCATTCCCAAGGTAGATGAAAGAGATTCATTGCTGGAACAGATACGAACAAAGGTTAGATCCAATAAACATGACAATTTTTTGTTCCCTTTTTTAAAAGATAGATGAGTTTAATGGTGGGATCTGCATTGGCTTTCTACAGTCCTTCAATTTGAAGCCTGCAGCTGTGACCAGACCCCGTGTTCAGGGTCCTAAAACCAACATGAGAGTTGCAGCAATCTTGGAGAAAGCAAATGCAATTCGCCAGGTTTGTATTTGTCCTGATCTGTCTTCCGTCTGTCATGTTGCAGCCATGTTAGAAGCGTTCAATCTTATTTTTCTTTTAAATCATCTCTCTTAAACTAGGCATTTGCCGGAAGTGATGAAGACGATGATGAAGATGGTTGGAGTGATTCTTGAAAGGACTTACATAGTTGCATGATTAAACACTCTTCGCATTTACTCGGTTAAAATGTCAGATGCAATCGTAAATTCTCCATCATCACGAATTGGAAATATGTTTGGTATGGTAAGGAGAGTCACCTGGTATATTCTTTGCCTCAAAATTGTCATTCTGTTGGTGTATTGTATTTTCCCCCCTCTCGTGTATTTCCCTTACACAATACCTTATATTACACTATAAAATGCTTATACAAGGAAGAGTTTGACATCCATGGCTGAGCCTGTTGAGTATTGGCTGCGCCCATTCAACTTCTGTTTCTTTTTGTTATCTGAATGAACATGTTGAAGAAAGGTGTAAATTGTATTCGACTAGGAAATTGAAAATTTGTAGTTTAGGGCAATTATTGGGTCCCTCACTCAGTTCTACTGTATGAGAATATCTAATTTTTTTCAGTTATCTGAGTTTGGATTTTCAAATTTATCTAAAAATATGAATCTAGTTTTATTGTAAATTTCTGGATGATTTATGTATAGCTTCTGTTAGAAGTAAATATATTTTCTAATTTTCAACAGAAGATTGTATTCAACGAAGGGTGTTGACTGGTTTCGGAAGATTCAATTTGCAGAACTTTTAACCTACAAATTTTGTTTCCTAAGAAATGACATGTGCAGATCCCAGTAATAAAAGCAAGAAAGGTAGATAAAAGGGATGAGGATTCTGATTCTGTGTTGGCTCATGTTCATACTTTTTAGGATCTGTATATCGATGATCGAATCGAATTAATCATAATCAAATTAATTAAATTTTTTGAAATTTTAACGGTTAACTAAATTGAATTAGTCATAAAACTTTAAATAAATTACACAATAAATCACTAAATTATGTTAAAATGATCATTTTAGTTATTAAATTTTTATTTTATACTAATTTAATAAAAGTTTAATAACTATTTTATAATATGTCAAAAGAATTAACGATCATTTTATAATTTTTAAAAATTTAATTACAAGAATAAATATATATAATATATAATAATTTTAGTTAATTCGGTTAATTTAAGTAATTAACCAATTTCAAACCAAAATAATCTATCATTGAATTTTTCAAAAAAAAATCATAGACTGATCTTAATAATACATATTCTTATTGATTAATTCGGTTAAAACTGAATAATACACAATCTTAATATTTTTTTATTTGGATAGTCACCTCCAAGTGTTTGATCCAAGACTCTGCTTTTGTAGTAATGTTTTTTTTAATATATATTTGAATATTTTAAAATTCTGCTGTAAGAGAATTAAAAATAGGACCAAGTCAACATGAAGTGTAAATTTTGAGTACTGAATATATTATTTAACCAATTTAAGTAACCACCACGTCATTAACGGAATTCACTGAAAAAGAGAAAATCTTTACCAGTTTTTATTGAACTTTTGGCGCAGGAGCAGTTTAGGGTTTCTTTGTTTTTTGGCGGAGAAGAGAAGAAATGCCGTTGACGAGGTACCAGATTAGGAACGAGTTCAGCTTGGCCGATCCGGAGCTCTATAGATCTGCCGACAAAGATGATCCTGAGGCTTTACTTGAAGGTGTTGCCATGTCTGGACTTGTTGGTGTTTTGCGCCAACTCGGTGACCTCGCTGAGTCAGTCTCTCTCTCTCGCATTCTTATCAGATTGGTTGAATTTCATTGGTTTGTTAGTTTGCTTATTTCTCTGTTTCCTTGCTTTAAGCTCGAGATTATAGAAAGTAGAAACAAAACAAACAGAATCCGTTAGATAATGTTCAAAGTGTACAAAATCTTAATTTTAGTTCCTGTCATTTGAATCCGCGACACACTTGAAATTTTCTTACCTAGTGTGTTATCAATTTCTCCTTTCAAACGGTAAGTTTTTAGGATTTATCGTTCTCCGGTTTAGGCTACTTGTGGCGAACACCAATTTAGCAGTTTTGATTCTGAACCTCAATTGAAACTAATCTGTGTCGATTTCAGGGTTATTTCCTTAAATGCATTAAATTTGAAAAAAATGCAAGTCAGAAATTTCTGTGGACTTGGATTTACGTTTACTATATAGATTTCTACTGGAGTTGTAGCACTCTGGTGACAATTTTGATGCGTTGTTTTTGCTTTCTACCATCTGTCTGTTTTTTTATTCGTTTTTCCTTGGTGATTGACATTAGATTTGCTGCTGAGATATTCCATGACTTGCATGAAGAGGTAATGGCAACTGCTGCGAGAGGACATGATCAAATGGCCCGAGTTAAACAACTTGAGGCAGAGTTTCCTTCCATTGAGAAGCCATTTTTATCACAACCCGATCATTCATTATTCTTTACCAATGCAGGTTAGGTTCAAATTTGCACCAACACATTTTTATGTTTAGGATTTGACTCTTACCGTTGGTTCTGGATCATTTCTTCTCATAATGGGGCACTTTGGCACATGTTCTGGTTTCATATGTTGTATGTCTTTTGTACTTGATTGCAAGATTGGGAAATATATGTATTCCTTTTGAAACAACTATAGTAGATTCCAGGAGGCGAGTGCCTGACGCCTGCAATATGAGTATTACATTTCCCCATGAGATGCATCTTTCAATGACTTAGTCCTGGTGAAAATTCTCATGGAATCAGTATACCTGGATGCATTTACATTGGAATGCAATAAGGGAATGGATAGCAAATGCAATCATGGCATACAATGAGTCAGCTTTAAGTGGTGGATCTAAATGGTTCTATTTATTTATGGTTTTGAAACAGAATATGGGAGTTTACCTGCACCAAGACATTATCTGCTAAACTGGTCAAGAAATGTATTATCCTTTCAGGTGTTGACTGGCATCCTAATCTGCGCACTGAACATAATCTAATCACTCATGGAGACTTACCTCGCTGTGTGTTGGATTCTTATGAGGAATGTAGGGGGCCACCACGGTTGTTCCTTTTGGACAAGTAAGATGACTTTACCGGTCTTACATTTGTGACTTTGTTGCAAGTCATTTTCTTACAGATAGAGAATAGTCTAATAACTTTTAACTTGTTCCAGATTTGATGTTGCGGGTGCTGGGGCATGTTTAAAGCGTTACACTGATCCATTATTTTTTAAAGCTGAATCGGCTTTCCCTGAAATTGCACCATTAGAAGTTCAGAGAGAAAAGAAAGTGCGTAAAGTGAAGGTACTAACATAAAATAAATAAAAGACCACAGAAAAGATCTGCTTAGATTTGTTTCTGGGCAAGTTATTTTAGCGATTTGCAGATTTGTCTCATCTATAGAAGAAATTGGGAGACAGGTCTCTAGAATGGCCATAATTTTCTACCACTTAACAAATAAACTTGAACTTGATCTTTAGAATGGCCCTAAGACCTATCAATAGTCTTATGGGACCTATTTATTTAACTTCACTCGAAAAAGTGTTCCATTGTTGTTGAATTACTCTTCTTCACCATCATTACATGACGGGCATCTCTGAGTTTGACTGAGGAGATCATAGCAAGGTTGGTGATTAGCTCCACTGTCAAACTTAAAATATCTTGTTTGAGGTGTGCTCTCGTATGAGCAGCACGCTTTATATTTTAGTCCCGCTCTTTTGAGGGGCTATTTTAGCATTGGGGTGATTTACACCTGTTATATCGAAGTACTAATTAAGGTTCTTCTCACCTGCATGAAGCATTGTATTTCCTTCCATGTATCATAAAACAAAATTATTAGCTAAGGGCTGGCACTGAATGGTAACTTTCTGTCGCATCATGGTTTTAGTAATCAGCAGGGTTTTTTATGGCTAGCTGTGGTATATGGTATTTTTGCATGTGTCATTATCTAATATTTTATTTCTGGCAGAAGAAAGGATCACGCTGGAAGAATGGGGCGACTCCAGAATTTCCACAAACATCACATGCCAAGAGAGTCCTTCAATTCTTCATCTGTGTCTTTCATCTTTCTTCTAGTTGTTTAACTGCACATGTTAAAGTTTTACTATGGTATCTTGGTATCTTGGTAATTGAATTGCTTTCTAAACGTGTAGATTGCATCAACTGTTTTTAGAGGAGCATATTGCCAATGCTTACAATGACCCTGCCCGTCTTGTAAAACTGAAAAGAAGGCAATTAAATGAATCTCAGCTTGACTCAAAATCTGGGAAAACTTACGTGGAGAAATTCCTGGAGACTCCTCCAGCACAAAACAAAACTGTTTATGAGATATCTGGTACTCTGCCTCCGAGGCTGACAGTGGAAAATTCTAGTGAGTCGGGGACTGAAACACTTGATATTAGTACAATGAGTGCTGTAAAAATCTCTTCAAAAGGAAAGGAAACCTTAAGTTCTTCGCCTACCATTCATAAAATTGTCCCAAAACATGAAGAGTTGAATGAAGAAGCCATTGATAGAGAGATTATGAAGGTGCCTGAACCAACAGTTGATTGCAGAGATGGAATCCCTCATTCCCTTGATACAGTAACAACTGAAGAGGAGATAATATTAGATGGAGAAGGCATAGAACAATGCAATATATATGGGGAACATTCCGATAGCATGAGCAGTGAGGCTGACAATTTCATTGATGCAATTTCTACCATGGAGTCTGAAATGGATACAGACAATGAGTATAGACCTAAGAATGGTATTGACTTCGTGGATATTGGGAAGTATCAAACAGGTTCTCATGCAAACAAGGAAAAGTTTGGGGTCCAAATCCATTCATCAGATTCTCAATCGGATAGGATATCCTCTCTGTCTGATGATAGAAGCTTCTCTATTGAGAAAGGAATATCTAGTTTTTCCAACTCT
Source organism: Abelmoschus esculentus (assembly GCA_035048815.1). NCBI lineage: Eukaryota > Viridiplantae > Streptophyta > Magnoliopsida > Malvales > Malvaceae > Abelmoschus > Abelmoschus esculentus. The sequence continues at coordinate 6,827,474 of JAUCBN010000061.1, read as the reverse complement.
GTTACTATAGACAATCTGGCTAAAGATACGCCATCAGATGGTGATGTAGCTGAAGAAGTGTTCACTTCAAATAGAAACTGTGGTACTGAGATTGTTGAGGCGCCTCCCATCCAGCTTCCTACATGTTTGGAGATACAATGTCCCAGTTCTGATCAGGTTTTGTTACCAAAAGATATTTCATTTGGTGTACATTGCCTTCCCAATATTGGAGAGGCATCTTATAGTTCATGTCTGGAAGATGTGAACTCTACACGTATTTTGTTGGATGAAGCAAGTTCACAGGCAAATCCTTCTCTGGAACAACAGCATGAGGAAGTATCCTCTGATGGTAAAACTAGTTCTAGTTTGTCGGACAGTGATGGTGAAGAATATATGGATGATTCATCAGAAGTCATTTTCGCTGATTCTTCCGAGAAACAGGTTAATTTGGTCACTCTCTCTGCTGAAAGTCGTCTTGTAGATGAGTTGAGCTGTGGAAACACAAATGTCTTTTCTGATGCTTTGCTACATTTATTGAATGTTTTACAGGTTGCTCGAGAAAAGGGAAGTGACAATGATCAATTAAGTGAAGTTCTTAAAATAGATTTTGCTGGGGAAATTTGTGCTGAAAATTCAGTCAACCAAACAATTGGTCCGCCACACTACATTATTTCATTAAAAGAGGAGCAGAACCTTTGTTCAAACTTGGGAGAAGGAGAAAGAAGCTCCAGTATTATACTATCACCTGAACATTTGGATGCTGTGAAGCCTATCAACTTCGTTTCTGAGGTCAGTGATGCTCCTGTAGAAGTGGATCTCAACTTGGAGTGTATAAGTCCTGCGGTGGATACTTCTCATATTTATGGCATTAATGAACAGCAATTTTCAGACCTTTTACACAATGATCCAAAAGTTGAGTCTGACCTAACAGAGATAGAAGCTTCATATTCTAAGCAGAAACAAATTGTTGATGAACATTTTAATGCTACAGAGGGAGAAGAAACTACGGTATTTACTTGCAGTGGGAATGTGGTGGAAGAAGATGCTATCCCTTGTGATCTTCCATATGATTGCGCTGATAATTTGAACCTCAACGATCATGGAGATTTAGAAGTTCTGGCAACTGAAAATGTTCATGCTGGAAGTATTGCAGTATCAACTGAAAATGTTCATGAAGGATTAGAATCCAATGAGATTGTTTCTCTAGAATGTCTTACAGAGCTAGAGAGGCAAGAAGAAACAAATCAAGTGGTAGGTCCTCCAGCAGATATAGATTCCACTTCATGCAAGTCGGCCTCTTATAACAATTCCAATTTAGAAGATGAAGTTCACTATTCATCTCTGGTTGATCCTTCCGAAGATAATTTGAGTTTCGTCGACTTAACTACTGCACCAGCTTCTTCAGAATTCGATTATAAAAAGTCAGAATTGAAATATTCAAGCCATCTAATAGAAAGTAGGGAAGACGTGGTGCCTTCACCTACCCATTACCAATCAGAAAAAGAAAGTTCTTTAGTACTTCCATTAGACATCCATTTTAATCAACATGATGCGGAAAAGCTGCATATAATTGAAGATGGTTCAAGACAGATACAATCTCTGGATCCCACAGATCAAGAAAAATGCTTGCGAACTTCTTTTGAGCATTCCAAAGAAGGCTCTTCAAGCCAACCTTCATTAGATTTTTCAGAACAATCATGTAGGCAGGATAAACAAGAAAGTTCTTCTGATCTTATTCATCCTGCCTTTTGCCTGCACCCTGAAGCAACTAAAGCTATCGAGGAGGAAATGCCACCATTGCCACCTCTTCCTCCAATGCAGTGGAGGATAGGGAGAGTTCAACACGTTTCTACAGCTCCTCAAAGAGAATTGGTTGAACATGGCCAATTGGCAACTGATTTCATGCAGCCTAGTCCTTTCTCTATGCATCTGGCAACCATGGCTAGCAACAGCAATAGCCAATACAATGGTTTCTGTATTGATAGAACACACTCAGACACATTTGTAACATTAACCACAGCATCTCACGAAAACCTTGAATATTGTACCCTTGAAATGGAGGAAGATAGGACAGAATCCAGTTACTCATTGCCAATGTCACCTACTGATGCCACTGGTAGATATATTCCTGTATCATTTCAGGAGGAAACAGCAAACTGTCCAAACCAGTTTGTACTAGATGCCAATTTAGAAGGGGTGACATGTCGGGACCCTAAACAAAATTTTGATCAAGAATATGGGAATCGTTCTGACGTATCTGTGCCTCTACCAACTAAGAGAGTGGAGCAGGTTCCAGCCAAGGTAGCAGATGATCTTCCTGCCAAAGTAGAGGAGAAGTCTCCAACCAACATAGACAATCAGCCTAAGAATGGTTTGACAGCTTCTGAGGGAGAAAAGGTGCAGACACCAAATGCCATTGTTCAGCATGGCTTGGCAACTCCAGCGGGAGAAACTTCACAGATAAATGCAACTCTAGAGCACGATTTGTTAACTTCAGAAGGAGAGGCAGCATGGCCCTCGAATACTCTTGCTTTAGTACAAGTTGCTGAAGAAGGAAACTCAAGTGAGGATCCACCTGGTAAACTTCCACGTCCCCGCAATCCTGTCATCGATGCTGTTGCTGCTCATGGAAAAAGCAAGGTGACTATGTCCTTGCTTTTCAATTTTCATTTTTCCCCTCTTCCACTTGACCATTTCATGTGATGTGACAGTTTAAATTTTCTGCAGTTGAGAAACGCAACCGAGCAGAATCGACCTCCAATCATTCCTAAGGTAGATGAAAGAGATTCATTCCTGGAACAGATACGAACAAAGGTTAGATCCAGTAAACACAGACATTCTTTTCTTTAAAAGAAATACTGAGGTGCAAGGGCTGATTTATTTTTCCTTCTACAGTCCTTCAACTTGAAGCCTGCAGCAGTGACCAGACCCCGTGTTCAGGGTCCTAAAACCAACATGAGAGTTGCAGCAATCTTGGAGAAAGCAAATGCAATTCGCCAGGTTTGTATTTGTCCTGATCATTCGCCCATCTGTTATGTTGCAGCCATGTTAGAAGCATTCAATTTTATTTTTCTTTCAAATCATCTCTCTTAAATTAGGCATTGACTGGAAGTGATGAAGACGATGATGAAGATAGTTGGAGTGATTCTTAACAGTTGTATATTATATTTGACTAAATGTACAGGTTTTGTTTCCTTTGGCTAAATGTATATTTTGGTACCTGAACTTGGTTTCAAAGTTCAATTTAGTACTTACATTTATTTTTCTCCATTTAGGTGCCTAATTTTTTATTTTTTGGTTTCGGTTGCTATATGAACTTGTTTCTTTTTTAGTTCAATTTGATAGAGAAAATACGCCAATATTATATTCACGTTACTTTTTCGTAAGTCAAATATCAAATCTTTAGAGTAGGTTATTAAAAGTTCTTGATTAATACTACTACTTCTTTTGGTTAAATATTTTGAGCAAAACTTTTTTCCCTTACAAGAATTATTTAAAAAATCAAATTTAAATAATTTTTTATACATTATAATTAATTTATTATATGAATTTTATATGAATTTTATCACGTTTTATATTTATACCATGTGCATATAATTTTTCTTGACATTATGACCGTGTGTTTTAGTTATTTTATTATGTCTTTCAACTTCTCCGTATAATTTATATAAAATTGCAATTTTATTTTAAATCCATTTATTTACAAGTTAGGGTATATTATTGCACCCATCATATAAATATTATTATAAAACATTATTTTCACTTTTTATAAAACAAGCCTTGTATAGCGTAAATAAAAGTATTTAAATTCCGATTTTAAAGATAAATATCATATTATTTTCTAAGTCACTTATTACTAAATTATAAGATCTTAATAATAAATAATATATTTTTATATATCTCTTTGAAAATAAAACTATTTAAACTCAAGTTTTAAAATAAATATCATTCTATGCATGTGTATTTATATTATGTTACTACACGTACCGGTAATGATATATTCGATGTGTATTGCTATCATTTTTATATTCTAATATTTTTCATTTCTCTTTCGGTGTAAAAGATGTGATATATATGCTTGATATAATTAGATTTTTCACGTGTTTAGAAAATTCTTAGAGATTATATTCCTTCCCGGTGTCAAACAAGTGTTGGACACAGATAAAAATTCGAACAATTACATAAATAATTTAGTCTCATTTGGCAATCCGCAGGAGTGCTATAAATCCTAGTTTATTTGATATCTAACAGAATGAAGGCCGTGACATCTTCCCTTATGGATCCGCGCATTTAAGCTTTGATCCTCGGGTCCCTTCCTGCACCATTCTGGGGTCTGATTTCCCTGGAAAATGACCTGTAAATTCCTTCGGGTTTTTGGAAGGTGGTGGTGCGGGGAGGGGGTGTCAACATGGGTGCTTGTTGTTCTACGCATATCAAGTACAAAGGTAAACACCGTCCTGGGGACGAAGACGATTCGCCGGAGAAAGTAGGGAAGATTCACGATGGGGATGTTATAGGTACCGGACATAATGGAGCCATTGTCAGATTCCAGGGCTCCTCTCCCTTCATATCGATGTACAGCCGCAAGGGAAAGAACGGGATCAATCAGGACGCCATGACCGTTTGGGAGGTCACTTTTCTACGCACCCTTTTTTCTTTCTATTGATTTACGATTCAATTTCGTCGTCGATTAGTTGACCGAATTGTAAATCTTTTTTATTTTATTTCATGGAACGGATTGATCCATGGTTGATAATTTGAGAATTTCTATGTGCATTATATCGTGTGTTATGCATGTCCGGTTTGGCATTGTATCTTATTGCAGTTGGTATACTCGTAATGATCTCAACCTATTAAGTCTCTCCGCTCATCAAGACATTCGGAGATGACCCTTTCGAAACTATCCATTTACTCATGTCCAATAGACACCCGCCAAGGGTGGCTTCCGGAGTCGAATACACCAAAGACCTCCGGAACAAGTTTGTTCCAAAGTTATATCGACTCTCATCAATTATATCCTAACATAATTAGACTTAACATCGTCGTCGGACCTCCCCAATGTACACACACGAGGGAAGCTTTCCCACATATAAAGGCCAACCAAATAAGTAGATCGTTTCTCTAGGCTATGTTTAGCAATAGCAATAGTATAAGCACAATCCTTCTGATTCTGTTAATCACCTACTTGCACATATATCATTTCTTTGGCTATGTTGTTCATCACCAAATTTGTTTTCAAAATTGATACAGAACTTCATGGGGGAGAAGGATGTGTTCTTCTGTGGTGTATTCGATGGTCATGGTCCATCGGGTCACAAGGTTGCACGCAATGTAGGCCACAGCTTGCCATCCAAGCTTTCATCAATCATCGAATCGTTACAATTTGATTGTTGCAAACAAAATGATGCACTTGTTAGCGACGGACAAAGTTGTGGTGAAAATGATAGAGGTGGAGTTAGCAACGGCAGTGCCAAGGATAGATTTTCCTCTTGGGAGGCAAGTTTAATTGAAGCTTTCAAAGAAGTGGATGAAGATCTTAGCTCGGGGCTTTCGGTTGATAGCTACTGCAGTGGTACGACAGCCGTAACTATCGTTAAGCAGGTACACACACCATGAATTGCAGCTCAAATGGAAGAGCTTGTTAGTAGATGGCTGGTTGAAGTAGTATTCCTGATTTTTTTTTTTTTTGTATTATCTTACAACATTTTCAGGATGAACACTTGATAATTTCGAACTTGGGTGACTCTCGAGCAATTCTTTGCACTAGAGACAGCAAAAATCGACTCTTTCCGGTTCAACTCACAGTCGATTTAAAACCAAGTATACCAAGTTTGTATTTCCATTTCAATTCACTCCCTATTTCTTTGTTTATGTGTTCCCTATGGTGTTTCACATTGCTTTTATTATTTGCTGTGGTGTTACTCAGATGAAGTTGAAAGAATCGAAAACTGCAGAGGCCAGATTTTTGCAATGGATGATGAACCTCATGTGTTGAGAGTATGGAATCCTGACGATGACTGCCCCGGTCTCGCCATGACAAGGGCTTTCGGTGATTTCTGCTTGAAGAACTATGGTGTTAGCTCAGTTCCTGTAGTTTCTTACAGAAGGCTTACGAGCAGAGACGAATTCGTAGTGTTGGCAACCGATGGGGTAAGGACATAAATTCCGACATGTTAGTATTGTATTGTTTGATACATCTTTAGGTATAAACAACATAAGATTCCATGACCAGTAGAGAATTAATGGTTGAAAAAAACAAAGTAAAGGATCCCAGTTCGAATCAAGATTTTCTTTTCCTTTTCTTACTGTCACCGAACTCGGAGACCAATATCAACTCAAGACTTATTACGAGTCTTTTGTCACTCCACTCGTAATTCAGTCCACAATTACGTTTTTTGTTAACGAATGAGATGTTGCAAACTTATATTATCATTGCAGGTGTGGGATGTACTAACAAACAAGGAGGTGATAACAATAGTTGATTCAGTAAAACAACAATCCATGGCAGCAAAAGTTTTGGTTGATTATGCTGTTCAAGCATGGAGGAGTAGGTGTCCCGGTTCCGAAATCGACGATTGCGCAGTCGTGTGCTTGTTCCTCAAGAAATAACCATTGTCATCAACATCCTTCCATGACTATGACAATGGAAACATTGAATTTATTATATTGATTTGATTCCATTGAATTTATTATATTGATTTGATTCATATCGGCCAAACATGTACAAGATTTGAAGGAATCACAAGGTAAGGTTATTTTGTAATTCACCATGAACGATGTTATTTTTTTTAATTTGAAAAATAGTTCATGGGAGAAAATTATTGTGGACGACATTGATTGGTGAGGTGGGAGTCATGACATTTGGTCCAATTTGTACATTTTTTTGTATTTGGGACTAAAATGTACATAATGGGAGTGAGATGGCCGAAAATCGAAGAAATAGTTCATGTAATTACATTACATTCTAAAAAATTTTGTTTTTGATATTTGTCCATGTAATGATTTCATGGGGACCTAATTGAAAGAAAATTATACTGAAGAACCAAATTGAAATGAAATTAATTTTATAGGTAACCACTTTAGATTTAACTTTAACAAAAAAAATACCCAGCATTTACTATTTTATACCAAGTCATATGACAAGAACAACCATACTAATATGATATTTGCAGATTAGTCCCTCTCAGGTACACCAGAAAGAAATATAAAATCACAGGGTTCACAGCCATTAAGGACAAGTAAATAGAAGAAAAATTAAAATTCCCACCACCTTAATCCAGGCTTGATTTGCGGACAATATAACGATAAGCTGCAACCTTTTTCCTCCTGGATGCGGTATTGTCCACTGAAAGCACCATTTTCCCCCCTTCTCTAGCCGTGTAGGAGTTGTGGATTGCCTCCTCCGTCGGACCCATCTTCCTTGCCTTCTCCACCGCAACGGAGTAGCCGCCTTCGGCGTTCGGCACGAACTCCGCGCTGTATTCCAAGTCCCACCCTCCTACTACAAGATCCCATGTTATGGTTGCACCACCCTGGAAAACATCATCATCCATAACCATCATCTCTTTCTCCAGAATCACAAATTTTGCATAAAAGAACACCAGTTTACCTCTATTCCTTCGATTTGAATGTTCACTTTCTCCCCTCCTTTGACGACGAACTCAGAGGCAGGTTTCGGAGGACCGTTCTGAGAATCGTTCGGTCGACTCAGTCCTCCATACTGTACTGGAACATCCTCTGGCCTTATGAACCTAACAAACGAACAAATAAACAAATTATAGGAAACTCAGAACATGAAAGGAAGACAATAAAGCCGAGGGGACTCACTTGTAGAGCGTTTCGGCTGTAAATCCTTCTCTGGAGATGACGAACTTGCTCTTAGTGCGCTGAGTTAGAAATGGACTGAACATGGAATACAACATGCTGAAGTACCATGGGACATTGATGAAAATCTAAGACAACAAAGGCAAGATGTGATGTTAGAAAATAAAAGGCTAACCGACTGTTTATATACAGACATTTAAGAGTTTATGAAGTACCTTTCGAGCAACCATTTCTGGGTAATTGTCTTGAAACAGAGAGAGGATCTGGTTAGAAGCAACCCGGAGTTCTCTTTTGGGCATGTCCTTGAGATCGGTGACTTGAATAATGGAGTTGATTCCACCAGGCTTGAAGTGCAGCAGATTGATTCCTTTTTCCATAACTTGAACTCTCCATCTTAAAAAGTTGTTCACTTTCTCTTCGTCCCCAAACAGTTTTTTGCACATCTCCTTGTCTTTGAAAACTCCGTAAGCGTTGTAACAGACGGGGTGGCCTTCTCTGTCGTATCCGTGCATGTAAGCTACGATTCCCTCCAGCTCCTTGAACCCCAAGTCCTCGTCGGTGATGCTGTCGGCGTTGAACTCTTTTCTCCAGGCGAGGCATTTCTCCAGCATGTGGAACGCGTCCGACACCTTGAAGTCCCTGGCTCGTAAGAACTTGAGGAGAATGACGTCTGCTTTTTCGTCGCCGGAGAGAAGAGGGATGCCCCACATCGAGCATTCGGCATCGGGGCCGATGAAAGCCATGAGCTTGTCCTTGAGGTCTTGCAGGGCTTTTTTGTCGGAAGGCTTGAGGTGGGAGACGAAGTAGGTATCTTCCTTGAAGGAAGGAGAACGGAGGGTGGCGGCCTCCATTAATGTGGTGACGAAGTTTTTCTTGTAAGTCTTTGGAGAGGACTGGGGTGGAATGGTGAAGGGAGAAGGCGGTTTCTCCATTGAAATGAGTTGCTGTGAAGGAATCTCTGTGGAAAAATTAAATGCAGAGGGAATTGTTTGATGTGTGTGAAAATAGTACTCTAAGGAAGAAGGGCCAGAGGAGGAGCAGAGGAAGAAGAAGAGTTATTTAGGGATTGTGTTTGTTTCCTGGGAAAATAAAAAGTGACTGCTGCACTACACACCATATCGAGTAGGAGGTTTATAATAATATGCTAAAAGAAGCAGACAAAAACGATTCGATTAGTGGGTAAAAAACAATGATCTTCTTTTACAAATATGTTTAACTTAAATACAATTTAATACTAATAATTCATTTAAAGCTCATTATTTAATATTTTGATTAATCAAATTAATTAAAAACAACTTTAATTTAATATATTATTGATTGATTGATTATTCAACTTTGAATTTAAGTGACCCGGTCTAGTCATAAATTAAGGAGTAATTATCCTTAGTGTGTGTTTTGGTGGAGAAATTATATTATGAGCCAGTTTCACCACGTCATCCATGGGATCGATCAATAAAAACTAGCCACCTCATTATTTTTTAATTTTTCAAGTGAAAAAAATATAACATGGAAAGATGAGTAGTTTTTATTGATCGATCCTATGAATACGTGATGGGACTGAACCATGATATAATTTTTTGTTTTGGTGGGACCTCTTTGGTTTTTGAGGTTGGATTTCGGACACCAATCCAACAACAGTTTGTTTCGTTCACACTCAAAGACAGTTCCTGTTCCTCTCTTCGCTGTCTTTTCCTGGCAAAATCAGAACAGACTATGACTGTACTTGTGTAGAAATCGGATCACGGAGTGGGAAAAAACTAAACTCAAAGATAATGTTGGTTAAGATTTTGGTTATATATGAAGTCAAATCAAATCGTCTAATCAAGAATATAAAATTTAAATTGAATTATTTGAATTTTTATTTAAATGTAATTATAAATATTTATAATATTAATTAATTTTTATTTAAAAATATTTTTATAATTAAATACTATATATTTCTCTATATCTTTCATATATAATATATATTAGATATAATTGAGAAATTTGGTTCAAATATAAAAACTAATTCATTAATTATTAAAATGATTAATTATTTAAATAATTATTTATTTATTGTGTCCAGACAAATTTCGTCCACAATGCTACTCATACGTCTAAACATGTTTTCTTAGTTTTGTATTGGTAATCAGGCATTATTAGCACTGACGTTTTTTTTTTTTCGTAATTAATTATTGAATGCGTTGTCATGAAGTTTAAATGTTTTGTACCTATTACACCACATGTATAATTAATTTTGAAATATATAAAAATAATTTACACAATACATATTAATAAACACACAAAAATACATTATCATAAATTCATAAAACATGCGGATACATAAGCATGCATGACAATAAAGACATAACCTGGCAAACTTAATAGGTCCTTGTTCAAACAAAAGCAATTAACTGCCTCACATTACATTACATTTTCGAATCGTACATTTTCCACAGGCTTTCAAAGATTCAAATTGGGTCTTGCCTCGAGGTCCATTCCTCCTGATATAACCCCTATACTCTTCGAATGTCATTGGACGGTACAATGCCGGTCGGTTTTCGCCTATCAGACCCACGACCGGTTGAATGAGCAGATCACTCTTGGGGTTGTAAAAGAGAGCTAGGGAGACTCGATCTTTTTTCGAGTTTACAATCACTCGATGCTCCGCACTCTTATAAATACCATTGCTAAGTACCTGAACAACCATCATGAAAGCAATCAATATTAAATTTTATTTTATTTTTACATAAACATATAACATTGACATTGTACCTGGATCTGATCTCCCACGTTGACAACGAAAGCATTGGGAGCAGGCTTCACCGTAATCCACTGACCGTTGTTGCGAACTTGGAGTCCGGTTACGTCATGATCGGGTAGGAGAACGGTGATGCCACCCGGGTCTGAGTGTGGGGAAAGACTTAATGTAAATTCAGGCTGAGGGCACTTAGGATAGAAATTGGCCCTTAAAGAAGGGCCAACTTCATCTCCACCAAAAGCATTTTGTAAGTAGTTTTCATTTAGAGCAAGGTTTATGGACATCGCCTTAAGTAGCCTTTCACAAAGCTTTGAAACTTCAGCACAGTATTCTATGACCAATTCCCTGAATCAACATTTGAGTCTAATCATATATATTACCATACATAATATTATCTAAATGTAAATTATCATATATAAACATGTTTTAAAGGCGGTCATACCGGCATGATATCGGCTGTGCAGGCCACTTACTTTCTGTCCTTGAAGCAACCGACAAAAAATTCAGAAAAAATAATCACTCCAATCGAGTATAGCTTCTTTTTCTACACCCAAACGACTACCGTACCCCTCGTACGTGTCCGGGGAGTTGGCGTATATTTGTTTAGACTCGAGGGGTAAATCGAAGAACTCACACCACACATCACTGGTGTATTTCAAAAGTTGATGTGAAACCCCATGGTTCACAACCTGAAAAAAAAAAAAAAAAAAAAAAAAAAAACACTCCTCGCACGCTCTAGCAATGTGTATCAAGGTCTCATCGTGGAGTGTTTGATCTTTTCCGAACAGATTTTGAAGATCAATGACATGAACGTCTATATGTTCGTCGGCTTTAGAGCTAGGTTTCAGCACAGGCCTATCACTTCTAGGCTTAATATATTGTTCTGGAATGGTACGAATACCATTAACAGACAAAGATTGAACTCGAACTATTGTTTCAGGCCAACTCACGGGAGTATTCATATTAAAATATATATTGTTTGCAGACCTTAGGAATTAGGGTGGTGAAAAGAGAAGAGAGTAGGGGTTCCTATAAGGATTTAAAGAGAAGTATAAGGATTCAAAGAGAAGACAATGAGGGTGAAAAGAGAAGAGAATTTGGTGCTTATATAAGGAATCAAAGAGAAGCCTCACTGAAAAGAGAAGAGAGTATTACGCACATGATTTTTGTTCTTACATTTGTGTCGACAATCTTAGTTTAAGTGGGAAAAAAATTATCTTAAAAATTAATAGTTTAAGTGGAAAAAAATTATCTTAAAAATTTTAAATTCAAATAAATAGGAAAGGTTAGGGTTTAATTTGGTAATTAGAGTTAGTGTTGGGTTGAGTTTAGTATTTGATTCTGGGTGTGGGTTTTTAATTGGGCTTGGAAATAGGTTATTACACATCTAAATCTGACCCCATATTCATATTCGAAAAAATACTTTTGCAAATAAAAAAGGATCATGTTCTAACCCTTCATTATCTGAACCACTCCATAATCCGTGAACCACTCCTAGTCATTATCTGAACGAGCATATTATTAAGGTGTAAACCACGTTGTTAAAATAATTGGGAATAAATGTAATCAGAGTAATAAATAATTGATTAATATAAACACGTGAATAATTGTAGTAAGAGTAATAAATAATTAGTTACTATAAACATGGGAATAATTGTAATTAGGGTAATAAATAAGTGGATACTATAAATATCAGATGAATAATGATTTCGGCAATAATCTTAGGCTAAAATAATGACACCCAAACAATAAGTAATGACTCTAATAATAACCCATTTCTAAATATGCACAACACAAATAATAAACCCACTCAGCACACTAAAACCATACTCAACAATAACCCATTACCTAAACACATCTAAACAATAACACTAAAATACAAAACTTCATTAGTTTGTGCAGACAGCCGACACATACCTTATTTTTTCTCAAATTATAACTAAAAGAAAAATATTTTTTTGCTCTGATACTTTGGGTAATATGTTTTTTTATATAAAATATTGTACATTTTTTTATTTTTTTTCATGACATCAGAACAATCATTATTTTGATTTTTTTTAAAAAAAAACATATTATCTATTATTTTTTGCTAACATTTAAGATGGGGAAAATGATACTCAAAGCTCAGGCAAGCTAAATTTGACAACTCAACTAATCATTTTCTTCTACCAAAACGGCCGATGACGATTTTAATTTTTTCAAAATCATTTTTAAATCGAAAAAACCACGTGAAAGACATTAAATTTAAAAAACGACACATTTCAAAAGGACCCAAAGGATTTTAGGATGGTAAGTATACAGATTTTTGTTCTCACATTTGTGTCCAGCAATCTTAGTTTAAGTGGGAAAAAATTATCTTAAAAATTAATAGTTTATCAAATTAATAGTTTAAGTGGAAAAAAAGTTATCTTAAAATTTTTTAATTCAAATAAATAGGGAATGTTAGAGTTTAGTTTGGCAATTAGAGTTAGTGTTGGGTTGAGTTTAGTATTTGATTTTGAGTGTGGGTTTTTAATTTGGCTTGGAAATAAGTTATTACACATCTAAATCTGACCCTATATTCATATTCGAAAAAATATTTTTGCAAATAAAAAAGGGATCATGTTCTAACCCTTCAGTATCTGAACCACTCCATAATCCGTGAACCACTTCTAGTCATTATCTGAACGAGCATATTATTAGGGTGTGGACCACGTTGTTAAAATAATTAGAAATAAATGTAATTAGAGTAAAAAATAATTGATTAATATAAACATGGAATAATTGTAATTAAGATAATAAATATAATTAGAGTAAAAAATAATTTTATTTATATTATATATATATACTATTTCATAATTATTTTCTCGACTATAACATAAATACATAAATTAATTAGTAAAGAATGAATACGCAAGGCCAACCCTTATGGTGGGCAGGAGGGTCACCAGCTCAAAGTTCACATGAATTCAAATTACTCGATTTAAAAAAAATTAGGTAAAATTTAAAGCATAAATAATATTTATCAATTAAGTTAATTTAAATTTTGTAGTCAATTAGATTTATCTAACATTTATCATAACTTTAGACGCTTTTAATTTATAATTTTATCTAATTTTTAAATAAAATAATTAAATCTTAAAAGTGAAATAACATTGGCTTTGAATAGAAAATTAATAAACATATAGTAATAATCATAATAAATTAGTAAAAAACTATGACGAATGGTAAGCAACATATGAACCAAAAATAATAAATAAAGAAGGAGATAGTACATAAACATGATTATGAAATACATATCAAAAGAGAGAGATACGAAGATATAGAGTATAAAAACAACTAAATATGGTAAAATAAGAAAAGTAAAAACAAACTTAAATACATATTAACAGTGGAAAAAAAACATAAATATTATGTGATATTGATAAAGAATAAATAAAAGGAAATGAAATGATAATAAGCAAATAAACAATTAAAATAAAAGGAAATAATTTAACAATCAAATAAAAAAACAATAGTAAATAACATTAAAAAAAAACTCAAAACACAATAATTTGAAAAAGGAAAGTAAGAAAGTAAACGGTTAAGAAAAAAAAATAAAAAACAATTAAATGAAAGACAAAATATAAAAGGATATATTTAAATTTATACGAAATTAAAGAAATTATATAAAAACCAAAGATAAAAGGATAAAAATATTGTTTGGGTGTTGACTGTTGACCGACTAAAATAAAAAATAGAGCATGAAATTAAAAAGTAAGTTAAAGTTCAAAGGACCTAAGTTGTAAATGGAAGGATGGGAGACCCTTCTAGTGTAATGAATAAAAGACGGAGGGGTCAAAAGTGGAATAGAACATTATTTAAAAATGTTTGCTCTATTTAAATACATATCCAGTCACAAGAAAAAAAAATTTCATTTTAAAATTTCGTTTCCATTAAAAAAACTCTCAGCTTTGCATACCCAAACTCAGAAAAGTTCAAAATTTTCTTAAAAACATCATTTCCCCAAAAAATATGAACCCAACAAACAAGAAACGGTTCCAAAAAAACAAACACAAAAGCGAGACCTCTTTTTTTTTGCTTCCCACCGTTGTGTATTATACCACATGTATAATTAATATTGAAATATATAAGAGTAATTTACACAATACATATTAATAACCATACACGAACACATTATCATAGATTCATAAAGAGAATTGGGTGCTTATATAAGGAATCAAAGAGAAGCCTCACTAAAAAGAGAAAAGAGTATTACGCATGTGATTTTTGTTCTTACATTTGTGTCCGGCAATCTTAGTTTAAGTGGGAAAAAAATTATCTTAAAAATTAATAGTTTATCAAATTAATAGTTTAAGTGGAAAAAAAGTTATCTTAAAATTTTTTAATTCAAATAAATAGGGAAGGTTAGGGTTTAGTTTGGTAATTAGAGTTAGTGTTGGGTTGAGTTTAGTATTTGATTCTGAGTGTGGGTTTTTAATTTGGCTTGGAAATAGGTTATTACACATCTAAATCTGATCCCATATTCATATTTGAAAAAATACTTTTGCAAATAAAAAAGGATCATGTTCTAACCCTTCATTATCTGAACCACTCCATAATCCGTTAATCACTCCTAGTCATTATCTGAACGAGCATATTATTAAGGTATGAACCAAGTTGTTAAAATAATTGAGAATAAATGTAATTAGAGTAATAAATAATTGATTAATATAAACATGGAAATAATTGTAATTAAGGTAATAAATAATTAGATATTATAAATATGAGAATAATTATAATTAGGGTAATAAATAAGTGGATACTATAAGTATCAGATGAATAATAGTTTCGGCAATAATCTTAGGCTAAAATAATGACACCCAAACAATAAGTAATGATTCTAATAATAACCCATTTCTAAATATGCACAACACAAATAATAAACCCACTCAGCCCACTAAAACCATACCAAACAATAACTCATTATGTAAACACATATAAACAATAACACTAAAATACAAAACTTTATTAGATCGTGCAGACAGCCGGTACATACCTTACTTTTTCTCAAATTATAACTCAAAAAATGTTTTTTTGCTCTGATACTATGGGTAATATGTTTTTTTATATAAGATATTGTATATTTTTTTATTCTTTTCATGCCATCAGAGTAATCATTATTCTAATTTTTTTTAGAAAAAAACATATTATTTATTATTTTTTGCTAACATCTAAGATAGAGAAAAATGATACTCAAAGCTTAGGCAAGCTAAATTTGACAACTCAACTAATCATTTTCTTCTACCAAAACGGCCGATGACGATTTTAATTTTTTTAAAGTCATTTTTAAATCGAAAAAACCACGTGAAAGACATTAAATTTAAAAAACGACACATTTCAAAAGGACCTAAAAAACTCAAAGCTTAGTCATTTTTTAGGTAGTGGTGTTACACTGTTTACGAGATAATTAAACAAAAAATCATATTTTTCTCAAATTATAACTAAAAGAAAAAATATTTTTTTGTTTTGATACTTTGGGTAATATGCTTTTTTATATAAAAGAGTGTACATTTTCTTATTCTTTTTATAATATCAGAGCAATCATTATTCTAATTTCTTTTATAAAAATATATTATCCTTTATTTTTTGCTAATATATATGATAGGGAAAATTGATACTCAAAGCTCAAGCAAGCTAAATTTGACAACTCAACTAATTATTTTTGCTCTGATACCATGAGTAATATGTTTTTTATGTAAAAAGTATACATTTTTTAATTAGATATGCGTATTTTTTTAAAGTACCTAAACTCAAAGGTAACATGCTTTATTTTCTAATTAGATTTTTGTTAACGTGCTTTTTTTATTATTATTATTATTATTATTATTATATATATATATTTATATTTATGTTGATGGTTTATTTCTTATGTTTAAATTATGGTGTTGTTTTGTATGTATTTTTTATTTAAAACATTGGTTTGAGTTTAAAATTTTTTTATATGATCTTTTTATGATTTTTAAGTTATTAATTTTTTTTATTTCTACGACTACATGAAAATAGATAATTGTGTTTAGTTTATATTCATGGTTATAAACTCTTATTATGATTTTAATTTTTTTATTTAATTATAATAATTGATTTATAGACCAATAAATCTGGATCAAATTTAGTAATAGTCTGATATAAAAATAATTCTTCTAATTCAAATTTTTTATTTATAACGTTAAAATTTTAATATTTTAATTTTGTTTAGAAAATTTAACGTCTTACATCCTTAAATAAATTAATTATTTGTTTACAATCCAAAGAATGATGTAACTTTAAGTTTAGGGTATTTGTTTGGAATAGAGTAACGTTAACTGATGGAAACAAAGGGTAAAACCTAATTACTTGTAACTAATATTGTATTTATTTTATAGATTAGATGATTTTTACCGATTATTTAAAAAATAAATTATTATATTTAAATATTTTCATATTTTTAATATATTTTATTTTGATTTAATTGGACTTGATATAATAAAAAAATATAATATCACTTCAACTTAAATTTATTATTTAATAAAAAATATATTAAATTTGATATAATTCAAAAAAATAATAAAAAATAATAAATATATATAAATATATTAAATTAGGTTGATCAGATATTTTAAATCTTAAACTCAATCATAAAACTTTTAAATATATAGTACTTAATATATTTTCTTTCGAATAAGTTAAATCGAGTCGAAGATAAATATTATTGTTATCCCTGGTCCTGGATACTATATACATACCACCTAATTATTATCCTAAAGGCCAAAGGGAACAACTTTTCAGATTGTACATGCTTTTGCCATGCCCAAATATAGCATTTTTCTTTTTAATGCAGCTGTTATTAGGGTGTATTCGATTCGGTTTTTTTATCAAAATATGAATCGAACCACAGTTTACGGGTTTTTAAAAAGAAAACTGAAACTGGATGGTATAAAAACCGAAAACCGAATTTTGCGGTTCGGTTCGGTTAAAACCCGCGGTTTTAACGGGTTTTTTTATTTCAAAAAAAAGTAAGCAAAACAAATAAAATATTTATTAGATCTTTCAATATCAATTTATAACACGAAACTTGAAAACACATGTCTCGAGTCCTTGAGAAATCTAAAATTTTAAATAAAAAGTGAAAAAAATAATAATATTACAAAATAAACAATATATCTGAAAAATATTTAGTTAATTAATATATACTCAATGATTTTATATCACCAACCTAAACATATATATCTAGCCTAATATATTGTTTGATTAAAGACAAACTCAAATATTTTATATCATAAAATAATCGTAAATAATAAATATTATAAAAATATATTCGAATTTAAAACACGATATCTAATCAATTTAATATTATAAAATCATATCTAAATATTTCAAGAGACGAATTTAAAAATAAATCCAACAAGAGACTATCTTTAAAACATATTTGTATGGGGTCATAGTGTTTTTTCTTTAATTCGGGTTGATATAGAATAAACGGGTTTCCATATGGAAAACCCGAAACCGAACCGCATAGCACGGTTCGAATCGGTTTTTCGTTTTTATCTGTTTCGTTGCTTACCCCTAGCTGCTATAGGTATGAAAATACATACAGGATAGATAATTGTACGTATATATCGTATGATCGTAGATGGTTGTGGATACATATCATATCATATCATATCATATCATATGCACATAGTTTAAAAGAATAAAATTGTATTTATAATTGTTTATTTAATTTTATCCGTATAACATTTTTGAACATGTTTGTTATATATTTTTTATGACGGTAAAATCACATTACTAATCTTTAAACTTCTTAAGTTTCACAGATTGAACATAAAAGTTAATCATATGCTCGATATAAGTCATAACTTTACTAATATTTAAAATATAAATAATAAAAAATAAAAATTAAATAAATAAATTTATCTCGGATATAAATTAAAAGAATACAAGTTTATTCTCTATAATTTTTTATTATGAGTTATAGTTACTGACAATATTAAATCTCAATTGAAAACTAGTGTCAGAATAATGATTATAAAATCAAACTAAAAACTGAAAGAATTTTTGGAGGATGCCATGATAAAATCAAGAACTAAATGTCATGTCATAATTATGAATTTATTAGTTATAGAGTACGAATTATCTAATCTTATTAATTAAAAAGAATGATTATTGTTATTAAAAATTATATATTCAAACACTAATAATATTAATATAATGATTAAACGATTAATACCACCCTACCTTACTAACAAGTCATTGGTTTTGTGTGTGCACAAGTCAAAACTGAATTCATACACTGCTATAATTGTATGTGTCTTTTCTGTTGGACCGGAACATATTATTAGTGTCCTAGTCGGACTCATGGGTCCGGTCATCTGGTGTAGTCACTAGGCAGGGCAGGGCATGCCTTGCCTACTCTTCAAGGAAGCTTTTAAGTTGTTAATCATGATTTGTTTGATGTTTAAATATGTAATTAATTATACAAGTTGTTCCCTAGAGTAGAAACTACTTAATCCATTGTTTATTTTTTGTTGTTCAGCATCTGGGTTCATGTGATCCCTACTCCTAGGGCTAGGGAATTCATCTCAAGGCCACAGGCACAGGCTTCAGTAGGTACAAACACATATGGACTGTGTACTCAAGTAGGTAGTGCAGATAATTATTTTTTACATTTTAAAAAAATGATATATACCAAAAAAATCTATACTAAAATTTTTATAACTTTTATATCAATTTCAGTTTTGTTTCATTTTAATTCATCTCATCCTAAAATTTCTCATATGTATATTATTTGAATGGCGTATTTGATTGATTTATAATTGACGTGTTGTGTTATTCGAAACACATTTTTAAGAATATGTTTTTAATTATAAATATTTAAAAAATTGTAACGATAAATATCAAAAAATTTGAACCTTAAATATCGAGTATAAAAAATAAACCTAACAAATATTGAACAATTTACTCCGAATGGCAATTATTGAAAGAAAAAAAGTTAACAACATCCTAAAAATAAATATTAAAAATAATTAATTTTAAGAGTAAACCTAAAACATCACGAGGATTTAAGTCTCTAATAATAAATATTACTTCAAAAATAAATCTTAAATCATAAGTATCGAAGAAATATAATTAGAGCTCTAATAATAAATACTCTATTAAAAAATAAATTTTAAAAGTAAATTCCTTACACCAAATATTGAGAGTAAACTGAACCTCCAATAACAAATACTAAAATAAAAATTAAATTTCACTAAAATCTCCATTATAACACTAAGGTATATTAATATTTAGATTAAATATATTTTTAATTAAAGATGATAGACTTCATTAATACATGTTTAATTTCCCCCACCTCTTTTAGACCATGACAGGCCTACACATTATGGGGTTGGACTCCCATTGATCTGCTACCAACTAGCTTGGACCCTTCACTAGTCTCGTCTACACTATATTGGTTGAAAGCCTGCAACTTTTCCAGAGTGCCATTTTGGAAGCCTAATGGTGGAATTATCCTCGGGGATGTGAACCATGTGCTACTGCCATCACGGTTGGGAGCTGCGGGGTGCCCTTCCATGGAGGGTATACTGAAATTTAGTGTTGACGTATCCTCAAGGGGGTACACCTGGTCCGACAGATTGTGGATGAAATCTTCGAGATTCTGAAGGTCATGGTTTAGTGTTGCTTTCTTGACCTTTGAGAATGATGGAATTGGACTCTAATGGTGCAAAATGAAGATCGATATAGTTTGTGTTGTGCATGTTAATTAGATCAAAATATAATGAGATGTATTTGGTTATAATTGAATTCGTTTGACGGCGATCGTAACAGAAGTGTTAAATATAAAGAAATAGTCATTTTTATAATTTTTTAAGATATTGATATGGTTTGTTAAAGATCGTTTTAATGATACGTATTTATTTATAATATTTTTTTTGTTTTTACTGAAAATATCAAGCGTTTCATCTCCAACTGATTAAATTTTTGGTATCACAGTCTGTTAATAATTTATTTTATCAAGATATAACATAGTTTGCACACAATATTTTATTATTAAATTTAAAAAAATCAAAATATAAAAAAAACATCGTTTAAAGATGATATCGTCCTTTAAATATAATAAAAAAGTATAATATTTAATTTTTTTAATATCTTTTATATTCCAAATTTTATTTTTTATTTATTTTTTTCTTCTAAATTTTCCCTAGAAATTTGAGAATAAAAGATCTTTCTCCAATATTCTAGTCTTTTTCAATTATTCTCAACTCCAAGGTTTAAAAAGGGATGGGAACTTCGCATTTGGTTTGTTACAGAAAACAAACCATAGCACAGTAGAAGAACAGCCATTTTATCGTTTTCATTTTCGCGCTTCGTGTGACTCTGAGTGAGTCAGTGAGCGAGCCAGCGAGTGACACACCTTCTCGAGGAAGTCTCTCTTTTCTCTTCAAAGTGCAAATCAAACCAAATTCCAACCACTGTACGATTCTCTCTTTGATTTCCTTAAGCGTTTCTCCCAATGTAACAACTCTTTTGGATTTATCGGTTTGATTATCACCACGAAATCGATCTTATTTTTGCTTTTTCTCTATGGGTTCTGTCTTAGTTACCATTTTCCCGTTCTTCTGCATTTACTGGATTACGCTTATGTTCATTATGTTTTGAATATTGTTATGTTTGTTACTCTTTACTCGATTTCTCTGAATTCCGTCACTCCCGTGTGTTAAATACACGGCTAGGGTTTTGTTAATCGCTCAGATTGAATAATGTATCCCCTTGATTGCTTTATTAACGCTGTCATCTGTTTACTGCACTTTTAGATTGTCAATAATAAAATGATCGTCTTCCATTGCTTAATGAGCTTGCAGATGTCTAAATTTCAGGAATTTTACTGTTTCTTTTTCCATTGTATTGATTAAAAATTGTGTCTTGAACTCATTACGGGCTTTTGTGTTTTCTTATGAAGTCAATAATACATCTTAATATACCAACAATTAATGCGCTAGCGGGATGAGCTGTTAGGTCCTTGAGCAATGCCCGTGATTTGAGTTCTTACGTTGTAATTAGTTTGGGAGGGTGGTCCCATATTGGGCCTTTACAAAACTTGATTTGGATTAGTCGGCCAATGAGTTTCAAGAAACACATTTGATGATTTTTCATTATGGTGAATAAGAATTGTTTCTTGAATTCACCGTTGTTTCATTTAGATTTTTGTGTTTCTTATACTGCCAATAATACGTCAGAATGAAAATGGATTGTTTATACTCCCCCACTCGGTAAAGTGACTAAAAATTGTTTCTTAATTCATTTGGCCGTTTACTTGAGGTGATTTGTTTCTTACAATGTCTTATCCCTGAACTCAACATTTATAAAACATGGTTATATTGTGAATGTTGCTTACTGTTTTGCACTGGTCACAGTCGGATTAGGATAGATCAAGTTTATATTTTTCATATGTTTGATATGAACAATTGATATTCCTTGATAAAAAGGATGTCTTTTCTAATTCATATATGGATCACAGAATGGTGGCGGGAAGTAAACAACAAACTTTCATAGCTAATGGAAATGCACCATTTACCCCAAATGCAGCCAACTCGTTTGTGGTATCGAGAAATTTGAGGAAGAATCAGCTTGGTGGTGTCATATTTGGGTGCAAGAATGCCACCTACAAAGAGTGTCTATTCAAACAACTCTTTGGTATGCCATTTCAATTCAGATGCTTTTTTCCAGCACTTGTTTTTCAGTTACCATTTCCTTTTCCCTTACCAGTCTTATTGAATGAGTTCCTTTTTCAGTTGGAAAGTTCATTCAGATTATTAATTTTTACAATGTTCTTTTTCTTTTTGTTTTCTTAAAGAACTTCTGTGCCATTGGTAATTGTTGGTTTTGTTCTATTAGGATTACCTGCTCCACACTTCTTGTACGTGAAGAACGTCGATCCAGGATTGCCATTATTTCTGTTCAACTATAGTGATCGTAAACTACATGGAATCTTTGAGGCGGCTAGCCATGGTCAGATGAACATTAACCCCTATGGGTGGACTACTGATGGTTCTGTGAAAACACAATATCCTGCACAAGTACATTTCTATAGAGTGCCTTCATGTTTGATTTATTGTTTTACTTTATTTTATATATTGCTGATTTTTTTCCTGAAATAAGGTTCAGATTCGTGTTCGACAGCAGTGCCGACCCTTGCTTGAAGATCAATTTAAACCTATTATTGCAGACAACTACTACAGTCGCAATCATTTCTGGTTTGAGCTAGACCATGTTCAAACAAGTAAATTGATGTCCTTATTGGCATCTCTAACAGTTTCTCCAAGCACTTATCTGCCTCACAATACAGCCAAGTGGACAAATATTTTCCAGTCCCTTCATCTGGTACAAAGATGGAAAATGAAGGGTTAAGGCCACGTGCTCCTGCGGTTGAGAATGCTAATCACACAAGTGGAAATCAGGATATAAATGTTTTCTTTGATGAAAAAGAAGTAGCAGATGATAGATGTAAGCTCACAGCTTCTGAGGTTGAGCATTTTAGTCAGTCAAGTGGAAAATCAGATACCACTGACTTCTTTCCTTTTGATCCACTGGAAACTAATATAGATGCAAAGACAACAACACAAGACGAGAAAGACCTTATATTGATTAAACTGCAAGAATTGGCTCAAAAACGTAAAGACCAAGATGTTTCTTTGATGGATAATGTTGAAGATTCCACGGTTATGAAAGAGGTACACATTGAAGATAGGACTTCCACGAGCGAGCAAATGGATTTGGGGCAGAAGGAAAATGGTGCATGTTCATCATCTTGTTGTCAATCCAGTATAGCTCAGGTGACTTGGAAGCTCTATTATTCAAATATGTTTATAGAGTGTTTCAAAATATATATATATATATATATATGTTTATAGAGAAGTGGGAAGGGTTTGATTTGTTTTTTTTTACTTCCATTGGAGAAAAAAATAAAGGAAGGAAAAGTTCTGATCTCATCTATATATCTTTCTTTTTTCTAGTTGATTCAAGGGGTGGAAGAGCTGAGGACATTTAAAGCAGAACAATGTGAGAAGATGATTCAAATGGAGAAAAAACTGGTGCTAATTTCTCTAGATCCTCCTTTCTCTCTTTCCTTATCTCAAAATTAATGCTACAGTACTAAACAACTGACAGCAACCTTTTTCATTAAAAATCCTTCTTATTACTCTGGCTCTGGGCTTTTTATATTCTGGCACTAATTTTACTGCTATTGTAGGTGTTTATTTATTACATTTTTGCGTAATACTGATCGAAACTCTGTTGTTCCATTTCTTCCAATTAATATTGTGGTGAAATTAATCCAAAATTATGACTGTTCCTTTCTCCTGTACCTTTTTTTTAATCAGTTCACCTGTATCCTTGTGTTTTTGTTTTTTTATCCTTCTAAATTACATTTGCTTTGTATCTGTAATAGTAAAAGGAAAATGTGTTTGTAGGGCTTGTTTATCTAAATCCAATCTGTGCAATTGATAATACCTATAATCTTGATTTTCAGGTTGAAGCGGAAATGGAAATTCAACGGTTAAAAGCACGTTGCCTGATGTTGGAATCTTTGTCCAATCATTCAGTGGAGCATATTAATGTAAAGGAAATCGACTCCTCTGAGGGGCCTCAACTGGATCCTACTAAGTCTATATTTTTGGTGGGAGGATACAATGGTGTATTGTGGTCATCAGCACTGGATTCGTATTTCCCATCTCATGATGTGATAAAATCAGTTCAACCAATGAGTTCTGTGCGTTCATATACTTCAGTTGTACAGCTGAACGGCGAGTTCTATGTCTTTGGTGGTGGTGATGGTTTTTCATGGTATGATACAGGTATTAGCTAGTCCTAGAGCCCTGTTTGTTCTTTTAAGAAATTTTATTTAAGTCTCATGTTTCTTTTATGTTTCTGTCTAGTTGAATCATACAACCCATCAAGTAATAAGTGGACCCCTGGCCCTTCCTTAAAGCAGCCTAAGGGAAGCTTAGCTGGAGCTGCATTGGATGGAAAGATATTTGCCATTGGTGGTGGTAATGGGATTCAATGCTTTTCAGATGTAGAAATGCTCGACTTAAATATTGGACGATGGATCAATACACGCTCAATGCTACAAAAGGTGAATGCAATGGTTGATTTCCCTTTTGCTTATTGTGAAAAATCTGCTTTTCACATTTTCCTGGCTTAGAGAAAACTGATAATCTGGTTCTGCTATTGAGAGAGGTATCAGATAGTTATTTTAAGGATATCTTTCCAGTAGGTGATAATAACTGAAAGTGTATAAAACTAACTACAAAATTCCAATTTCAGGAGAAGGATTCTATTCTTATCTTCAATTTAAATTAGTAAATATGGCTAGCAATTAGTTTAAAACTCAAGTAAATTAAAGACCTGAGGAGTCATCTTTCTTCGAGTTTTTGCCTCTATTTGGATTTTATGCTCCTTATGTCTCTATCTGTTCATTGTATACTATACAGCTTTCATGCTTTGAGCACTGTTGAAATTTGAATTATGTGACTCATTTGCAGCGATTTGCTCTTGCTGCTGTGGAACTTAATGGTGCAATTTATGCTACGGGTGGATATGATGGGAGTGATTACCTGAAGTAAGTTATGATTCCATTTTCCTGTTAGGTTTCTGCATTTGCTGCTATTATATTTAGACATGCACCCATGCTTCACACCCTAGCCACGCTAATTGGCAGTTGACTGAAATTCCAGCTGTCAGGACTGCGGAAAGATTTGATCCCAGAGAGCATTCATGGACCAAAATTGCAGGCATGAGCACAAAGAGGGGCTGCCATTCACTGGTCGTTTTTAATGAAAAACTGTAAGCTGTTTTTTCAGTTATTTATTGAAATTATATTATTAGATACATTTGTGAGTTTTAGATCTGCTGTAGTTGATGGTTCATGTTGTGTATGTGCAACCCAATGCTTCTGGAGATTACATGTCCAGGGCTATGCTTTTTGTGCCTTGAAAGTAAGATTTTCCCTTTCCTTGAAGAGCACTTGTGGTGTTAACTAATCTACTTCTTGATTCACGTACTGTACATGATATTCCTCTATCTGAAAAAAGCAGAAGTGAAAACAATGTATTTAACAAGTCTGTTCCTTCGATAGATATGCTATTGTTGGTTTTGATGGTACCAAAATGGTTCCAAGTGTTGAAATATTCGACCCACGCACGGGATCATGGATGAGTGGGGAACCAATGAACCACGCGAGAGGATATGCAGCTGCTGCTGTTTTTGAAGAATCGATATACATTATCGGAGGCCTGAGAGCTGGTGAAGACATTGTAGATTCGGTATGTCTCAGGGATTCATTTTCATCCTATATGTGAACCGATTACTTACTCTCCACCGGTTATTCGCAGGTGGAATGTTTTGAAGCGGGTGGAGGTTGGCAAGTGAAAAGCAGCCTGTCTGTTGGCAAAAGGTGCTTTCTGTCAGCTATTGTTTTGAAGTCCTAAGCATGTCTGGTCTCTGGGGGATTAGCTTTAGGTACCTCGTCGTTTCTCTGTGTGAAGATTGACCAACATTCATGTCAACTAAATTTTGTGGATGAAATGGAAAGGTATATTTTGTTAAACATCTCATTATAATCTCTTGTATTTGTATTTGTATATGCAGACTGCAGTTGTTTGGTGAAGAGCGAGCTCACACCCCGAAAGGCCTGGCATGGGAATAGTCTAATTATGAGAAACAATGAATCACTTTAGCTAATCTTAATATTAAAAGAATGAATTGCTTAAACTAATTTCATAAACCTGAGTCAAAAAAAATTCAAGTAAAATTCGATTTATAAAATAGAAATTTGAATAACTTAAAAAAAATAGTAATTAAAGGAATTATTTCTAAGATTGAGACAAATTTTTTTTATGATATATATATTGATATATAAAAATACAAAGAAATATTATTATAAATGAAGAAATATATATATACACACATATTACATGATTAAAAAAAATTGTTTAAATTGGAATTAAATCTTACCGTAACATGCGAAATAATTACAATTAAGTATTTATAGGAATTCATAAATTTGACTTCATTCAAAATTTTTAAACTCGAATTCAATAAAAAAAATTCAAATAAAGTTTGAATTGTAAAATATGATTTGCCAACTCAAATAACTCGAAATTTTTTAACTCGACCAAATTTTCACCCCTAAAAATGACTAGTCTATCAAACATTAAGATATTTTCAACTTTATAACCCCCCGCTCTTAATTTTTATTTTCTTATATAAAATTTTAAATTAACTAATTTATATTTATATTTATTTTTAAATTTTTATATATTTTATTATGTAACTTTAAATTTTACTTTCGTTTATCATTGTCCAGGCCCGACTTGTAAAGCAGAGAAATTATATCATGGGCTTAACTTACTACGTCAATTATAGTCTCATCCAATGATAATCATCCGCTTCCTCATTATCTCTTAATTCATTTTTTTCAACTAGTGAATCTTTACACATTTTTTCTATGTCATTTTAAAAATGTAATTTTTAAAAATTATAATAATGACATAATTAATTAATGATAAAATAAGTAATTTTCATTGGTTAAAGACTATAACAACTGGGCTATAATAATCTCTCCGCTAAGCGTGGTAATAATAAAGTATTAAAACGTACGTCCTTGTCTCCTATTCTATGTTATTGTTAGGTTCTCAATCCCTTCAATCTTTCCTCGTCTAACCTCAAATCCACACCCTAAATCTAATATCCCCACCCTCATAAACTAAACCAAAACACCAGCATTTCCTCCACCGCCATGTCCTCCTCCGCTTCCCCCGTCCTACCTGTCTCCACCGTCGATTCCCAACCTCCCGTTGTTGCTGTCTCCGCATTCCGTGCCATCTTTACCCACATTAACGATTACCTCCGCAATGGCCTCTCCCAGCGACGTCCCTGGACTGAGCTCGCCGATAGTTCCGCCTTCTCCAAGCCCGAGTCTTTCTCCGAAGCCACCCTTCGTATCCGAAAGAATTACTCCTACTTCCGTGTCAATTATCTCATCGCCGTTGGTCTCATTCTCGCCTTCTCGCTTCTTTCTAATCCTTTTTCCCTTCTCCTCCTCCTAGTCCTTCTCTTCTCCTGGATTTTCCTCTACCTCTTCCGTCCCGTCGACCAGCCTCTCGTCATCTTCGGCCGCACGTACTCGGATCGCGAGACACTCGGAATCCTCATCATCTTTAGTGTCTTCGTTATCTTCCTCACCTCCGTTGGATCTCTTATCATCTCCGCTATTATGATTGGTTTGGGACTCGTCTGCGCTCACGGTGCATTCAGGACCCCTGAAGATCACTTCTTGGACGAGCAAGAACCCGCCGCCCCCGGTTTGTTGTCCTTCCTCGGTGGTGCTGCCTCCAATGCCGCCGCCGCCGCCCCCGCCGCTCCCGGCTTTGCCACTCGCCTCTGAACCTTAAGATGATCGATCATTTTGAATCTCGTTCGCGAGGGTAATACAATATCGCTTCATTCTTGTTTTTCTGTTTTAGACAATAACTTTACCCATTTTTGTTTCTTTTCCCCTCCATTTCCTGACTAGCTTTTTGTATTAGAATTGGTGAAATGTAATTCCATTTCATTTGCACTTGCACAGCTAATACACAGAAATCGTTTTTTTTTTCTTTGTCCATCTTGTATCTGTTTATAATTCAACTACAACTTTCCCAGAATTCTTTGTATCCTATCTGTTTGTAGAGCATGATTGTATACAGAATGCTTAATCTGTGAATGTACCTTGGTATCGTATCGTTGTTTATTTATAGCATCTGTCAACCTGAAACATATGGAAAAGGGTACATTGTACCAGTACTAGTGCAGAAGAATATAGATTATGGGAACCGGATGCAACCAAGTTGACAGATGGGTGCTCAGATTCTTACTTAAGATCAGTTGCTGATTTACTTTGTTAAAGGACTGGATCTATGGAAGGAACTAGGTATCTCTAGCCACGAACGAATTAAATAAAATGATAGCATAAGTAATATTCCTTTTGAAACTTCAAATGGTTATTTCAACAAGGTTTTATTTATAGGTTAAAATAAAATATTTCTTAAAAATTTTATATTTTACTTTAAATTCATCCCATTACCTTCAATCTTGACGGTTGAATAAAAAATAGTTATTATGATTTCGAGCAAACTGCTAGGGTGAAATTAATAGACATGCTGCTCTTAGGAAACAGTGTTAGAACATCTCAGTTCGAGTCCGAGTGCTAACATCGTATCTTATAAAAAAGATAGGATAATTAATTTTTTATTTCCATTCCATAAAACCAAAAAACTCTCGTATTCTCGAAAAAAATAAAATTTCATGATAGTTTATATCTTATTATATAAAACTCTAGGTTTATCACTGTACTACATATAATAATCATAATTATATAAACTTTCGAGGCTTAGCCTCACCTATACAATTCCACTATAAATCGAAGAACATAAAATAAAATATTGTATAAATTTATTTTACACCATTTGTATAGCAAAACAAACTTTAATATCAATAATTTTAATTTTCTTTTGTTAATATTTTTAAAAATAAACTTAATAAATATTTTAATAAAAAATAAATAATATTTATTTAAAAAGGTACAAATTTAAATTATTTCATCTAAATATATATATATATGCGTATTATAAAAATTTATAAATAAATATTATCTTATAATTGAGACTATTTCTTAAAATAAAAATATATTAAACCCTAATGAAGGTGGTGGTCCCCACTCCCAACCATGAAATATAGCCGTTTAGCTAGGGACGTTGTTTTCTTTCTGTTGAAAACGAAGAAGCAAATAATAGATGTTTATCTTAGAGTTAACTTCCCCATCCCAACGGTTTCATATATAAAACTAGCCGTTACTACATTTGTTGATCACATCGGAAGAAGAAGAAGACCCAGTCCAATCCATTTCCACTCCAAACACAAGAATTATTAAAGCGAATCCCCCCTTGTTCTTTCCCTCTCAGTTCTCTTCCTTCCCCCTCTGTTTCTTCTACAATCTATCTATTCTGCAAGGGATAAGACAAAGTTTTCATGGAAAATACACCCTTTCTCTTGGTCTACTTGTTTCTGTTTCTGCTACCCTTTTCATCCCATCGCCTTGTTTCAGCCTCAACCCAGCACCGCTGGGACGGTGTCAATGTAACCCAAGCGGACTATCACGCTCTACGGGAGATCGAACAAGAGCTAGTCGACTCCAAAGGATTCCTCCGAACCTGGAACGATACTGGCTATGGAGCTTGTTCGGGTACTTGGACAGGAATCAACTGTGTTAAGGGACAGGTCGTTGCTATCCAGCTTCCATGGAGGGGACTAGGTGGTCGAATTTCAGAAAAAATAGGTCAGCTTCGAGCTCTTAAAAAGCTTAGTCTCCACGACAATGTTCTCGGCGGTCCTCTCCCTCGGTCTCTCGGGTTTCTGCCGTATCTCCGTGGGGTCTATCTCTTCAACAACCGGCTTTCGGGATCTGTCCCACTTTCAATTGGTAATTGTCACTCTCTTCAAACTCTTGATCTTAGCAACAACTCACTCACCGGTCATATTCCTCCTAGTCTTGTTAACTCGACTAGGTTGTTTAGACTTAATTTGAGCTTCAATTCTTTGTCGGGTTCCATCCCTGTTGATCTCACTCGGTTACCTTCACTCACCATTCTTGCTTTGCAACATAACAATCTTTCTGGTTCTGTCCCTGATACTTGGGTTGGAGCAGGAAACAGTTCTTACCAACTTCAGGTCTTGTCCCTTGATCATAATTTCCTCACTGGAACTGTTCCAGTTTCTTTGAGCAAGTTGAATTTATTACAACAGGTTTCTTTGAGCCATAACCAGATTTCAGGGGCCATTCCGGGTGAAATTGGGACACTTTCAAACCTCCAGTTACTAGATTTATCAAAGAATTCTATCAATGGGAGCTTTCCTTTTAGCTTTTCCAACCTATCCTCTCTTGTTTCTTTGAACCTTGGAAATAATAGATTAAGGGGTATGATCCCATCAACTATTGGCAACATATCTGGTCTCAACCAATTGGATTTATCCGGGAATAAGTTTTCCGGTGAAATACCGGATTCGCTTGCCGGCCTAACCAATCTTAGTGATTTCAATGTTTCTTATAACAATCTATCCGGTGCCGTCCCGTCTCTCCTTGCCAAAAAATTCAATTCAAGCTCTTTTGTGGGTAATCTTCAACTATGTGGCTATAGCACATCAACCATATGTCCTTCTCCTTCCCCTTTAACTATATCGCCGGCACCGGCAGAGGCACCGAAGCATCCTCGTCATCATAGAAAACTTAGTATCAAGGACATCATCCTCATAGCAGTTGGTGGACTTCTAGCAATTTTGTTGATATTATGCGTGATCTTGCTCTGCTGCTTATTGAAGAAAAGGGATAGTTTGAAGCAAAAGAGTGGGAAAATGGGAGATGCCATAGGAAAAACTGAGAAGGGGGCTCCTAAGGCCGGAACTGAAGTCGAAGCAGGCGGCGAAATGGGTGGGAAATTAGTCCATTTTGACGGTCCATTTGTGTTTACAGCTGATGATCTATTGTGTGCCACTGCTGAGATTATGGGGAAGAGCACTTACGGAACGGCATATAAGGCAACTTTAGAAGATGGGAATCAAGTTTCTGTGAAGAGATTGAGGGAGAAGACTACAAAGGGACTGCGGGAGTTTGAGGCCGAGGCTGCTGCACTTGGAAAAATCCGCCATCCGAACCTCCTTGCTCTCAGGGCTTATTACTTGGGATCCAAGGGAGAGAAGCTTCTTGTATTTGATTACATGCCAAAAGGAAGTCTTGCATCTTTCCTCCATGGTAAGTATATTCAATT
Source organism: Abelmoschus esculentus (assembly GCA_035048815.1). NCBI lineage: Eukaryota > Viridiplantae > Streptophyta > Magnoliopsida > Malvales > Malvaceae > Abelmoschus > Abelmoschus esculentus. The sequence goes on along the minus strand of JAUCBN010000061.1, from coordinate 6,796,073 downwards.
CAACTAACCTTAAGAAATAATATATTCGCTACACATGTCTTTTGCCATGACTAACAATGTCGAATTTCTCTGGCAGCTCGAGGGCCAGAAATTGTCATCGATTGGCCAACTAGGATGAAAGTAGCAATTGGGGCTACAAGAGGATTGGACTACTTACATACACACGAGAACATGATTCATGGAAACCTCACATCGAGCAACATACTACTCGACGAGCAAAACAACGCCCACATTGCAGATTTCGGACTCTCTCGGCTGATGACCGCTGCTGCCAGCACAAATGTGATTGCCACTGCAGGAACACTCGGCTACAGAGCACCCGAGCTCTCGAAGCTAAAGAATGCCAGCACAAAGACCGATGTGTACAGCCTCGGAGTGATCATCCTGGAGCTTCTTACAGGAAAATCCCCTGGTGAGCCGATGAACGGCATGGACTTGCCACAGTGGGTGGCATCGATCGTGAAAGAGGAATGGACTAATGAAGTCTTTGATTTGGAGCTGATGAGAGATACACCAACCATAAATGATGAGTTGCTTAACACATTGAAGCTAGCTCTTCATTGTGTTGATCCCTCACCTGCAGCACGGCCAGAAGCTCAACAGGTTCTGCAGCAATTGCAAGAGATTAAGCCCGAGGTGGCCGCTGCCGCTGCCGGTCAATAGAATTTCTTTATTCATTTACAACATGTTTAGGATCCAGATATAATATAAAGGTTGAAATTGATTACAGAGAAAGGTGTTGCTTAATCAAACATAAAATTCTTTTATTCTTAATTACTATTTGTTGTTTGTTATGTCTGGTTTATGTAAATGTAAAAAGAAAATCTTTGTTGTTCGATGTCTGTTTTTTTCTTTTCACTGACAACGACGTATGTTTGCCGAGACAACTGACAAGACGACAGCCTACGGCCTACCTTCAGGAAATGGAAGCTTCATCTATTAACACCCACCGGATCAAACAGAAGTTACAGACTTGTAATAATACTGTATAAATTAATACAACAAAAGTAGCCGCCGCAATGAAGAATGCTAAGCAAACCCAACTCTTCCACGCCAAGATAACGATTGAGGATGGGAACTCGACTACGTTTGCTGGGGTTTAGCCATGACTTACTTTACCGTCTTTTCCTCCATACAGAACATGGCACGTCCCCTTTTTATCCATTTTGGGAACAACATAAAGACAAATATAAACCCAAATGTTTCCCGACGCTGCTTACAGGTGTGTTTTTTTCCTTCGTTCCCAAGAAATCTTAGGCTAACCCTTACCAAAAATAAATTACAACGTGTTCTGCTCCTATTTCTTTTCTTCATTGAATTACAAGTACTGGGTACATATACTTTTGGTTTTCTCTTTTTGTTCACTTATTCTTGAATCAGGGTATGAGTTTGCTGATGAAAATAAAGCGTAGTTGTTCTGATGTTAATAATAGTTTTAGAGCTAGAAGGAAAAAGAGTCGACGGGCAAGAAGGAATGGACGTGAATCAGTGGAGGAAATCGTTGAGGGGTGGAGACAGTACAACCATGGAAGTGAAGAAGATGGCCTCCAAAGGATTTCCAAGGTTCCTGCAAAAGGTTCTAAAAAAGGGTGTATGAGAGGGAAAGGAGGGCCTGACAACTCCGGGTGCAAGTATAGAGGTGTAAGGCAAAGGATATGGGGGAAGTGGGTGGCGGAAATACGACAACCCATCAACGCTGGTGTTCGTCTAGCCAGTAAAGGGAACAACAGGCTTTGGCTCGGAACGTTCTCGACTGCCATTGATGCAGCTCTTGCTTATGATGCAGCAGCCAAGGCTATGTATGGTCCTTATGCTCGCCTCAATTTCCCCGACGAGCATTCCAAGGACTCGGTAGATAAGTCCTGCAACAGCAACAAAGTGTCTGCTTCATCCACCATTGAGATATGTTCAATCTGGTCTACTTCAACATCAGATTTGTTCGATGAAGGAGCTAAGAAGGAATCAAGTTCTACTTATGAGTCCCCTTCAGTAGAACCTGTTGAAGAATCAAAGTTATTCCTACAGGGTGTTTCGACCAAGAAACACGATTGTTCTCCAGTTACCATGGAGGAGGAAGCTGAATATATAGCAGAAACAGAGGACTTCAAATTCACAACAGCAGCCAGAGCCAGCAGAACAGGTTGCAGTTCAGGTAAAGAGAGTGGGATTGAAGTTGATCCAGCAGAATCAACACCAAATGCCTTCAATCCTAGACATAATTACCTGGATAATGAAGACCAAGATGCCGGCATTTCGATTTCCGAGTTGGAGCGTTGCAAGGATGTTAAAGTTGAGATGCCAGTAAGTAATAGTATTGAATCCAATACTGGTTATAATTGTATCTTTGGTGAAGATGATAACTTGAAGACTGATCCTACAGGTTCAGATATTTATTGTAAGCCTTCAAATGTAATGAAAACAGAAGTGAAACTTGAACCTGGGGGATTTAATGATTTTCATAACTATAACAGTTTGGATAATCTTTACGCTGAGCCCCCAGATTTGAGCTGCCAACCACAACTTAATACTCCACCATCTCTTGGTTTAGATTGCAGCATGGAGTTTTTGATGCCCGAAGCTGATTTGGACTTCCTAGAAGCCATGAAATTCACTGATCTATGGTTTACTGAGAGTGGATTTTAGGAGTTTTATGTGTTGCCTTTCATAAGCATCGTTATTGTAAAAATTATCCTAAAAATAATAATCTCTTTTAGGAGTTTTATGTCTAATTTTAATAAGAATAATCTCTCTGTTTTTTCTCTCTTAAATAAAAATTATTTTTATTAAAACTTTCAATATTAAAGTGAAAATATTTACATAAAAATATATATTTTTATTATTTTTATTTTATAAAGCTTTTACAAAAATAATTAAATATAATTTTTTAATGTTATAATGTAATATTGTATATTTGTGATTTATTATAATTATATATAAAATACAGAAAAAAAAAACACAAAATTTATAATTATCACCACATTCACTACTAAATCAAATATACTAATAAATATTATATTTATATATTTTATTATTCAATTTACTTTATTTTCAAAATTAAAATTATTCTTTAAATTTTAAAATTTAAAACAAAAATGTGTATTGTGGTTTAAAATTAAAATATACATATATTTACTATATAAATAAAAATAATATTTTTCAGAAAAATAATATTAGAAATTGTTTCTAATTTTTTTTTATTATCTTTTAATGATAAGTGTAATTCATATATTTTATTATGAAACAATTTAGGTTAGATAAAGAATTATTTTAACATATCAAAACAAAAAGTATTGTTAGAGAAATAAAAAAAATAAATTATTTATTTAAATACAAAATATTATTTTAAGTTATTTTAATCTAAGAATATAATATTATTTTATATAAAAAATCATAAATTAAACGTCGATATATAATTTTAGAAAAAATATTTTTTAATAATGATTTTTTCACGAATTAAATGCTTTTAATATACATGCATGTATGTGATGAGTGGTGCCGAATTCTTCTCTCCACCCATATCATAGAAAAATTATTAGATGAATTATATTTATCACGATATTTATAGTTTAATTAACCTAATTCGTTTATCTTAAAATAACTACAAATTTCGTTAGTTAAAACCATAAATAACGTAATAAACATATTTTATCTAGTAATTTTTTCCGTAACTTTATCTCCCGCAACTAAACTACTTAATTGTCAAGTGCTTCATAATTATTTTATATTATAATTCCACACATTCATTTCTTTTCCCCTTTTCTTTTTCTTATAATTTGATTACTTGTTGAGAAATGTAACCTCTGATTTCATCTCCTGTCATGGGTGATGCTGGATGCAGAAGCAAGAGAGAGGAATCGGGTGGCGTGAACGCAGTCAAAAGCAGACAACAGTAAACACGAAGATAATGAGCATCCCTCAACTCTCCCACTTGCACAACAACTTGCCATTCAAACCAAACATAGAACATCAACTTGCAAATTTTTTTATTACAAAATCAAATAAACAATGCGCAACTTGTTGAATTATCAAACTCAAGTTGTGTCAGAAGAAAGAGAAAGCGAAGCAAGCAGATGTTGGATTGGATTCCATTCACGTTTTTAGTTATGACTATTTTAATGCAACATCATGTATTACCTCAACCGGAAATTTATAGGTTGTTTAGAGTATATAAAACCCTTTACAGCTGCAGCTATGGGGGGATTCGAATTGACTGGGTTTTTTTTTACATCTTTTACCAGCTTTTTTAACATCTGGCATGAAAAAGTAAACCCCAGAAAACATATGTTCTAGTTTTACAAGTTGAAACCCCATAAAAAGTTGATCTTTTTCTTTGTTTTGTCGAAACTTGATGATTTCTTAAGCTAATTAGTTGTTTTTATAATAATACTCTCCCCAAGTTGCTCCATGACTCCATTCATCACTTTCAATATTAAATTTCTATCTTTATTCTGGGTAATTTTATATACCAACTGGCAACTGGAGAAAACAATTGGCAGCAATGGCGACAAAAGAAAACAGTGGAGGCTTATATATATATAGATTAACAATGAAGTGTGGGCGTATTTCACAGGTTAAACAACAGAGATAAGAAAAAGAGGAAAAGGACAAAAGAAGTTGATACACATACACAGGTGAAACGATAAACATGAGCTGTGACAGTTGATGAGATGTTCCATCGGCAACCCTAACATCGGAGACTCACAAAATCGACGGCGTATTACCATGGAGTTTTCCACCCTTTTTTTTAAAACTGAGAACATGTAGAGCGAGATGAAGAGAAATGAATCTATTCTGATGAAGGGTTGTGAATCTACTCACGAAGATGATTTGTTTTCCGGTGATTTGCTATTTGCGCCTGACTAGATTCTCGGCGATCTGAGCCAATGACTGCAGGTTGCACCGAACAATGGTGTCGACGAACACACAGGTGTCGTCTTTAGTGTTCCCTGGCGGTACGTCTACTACATACGATTCCACTACCACGGTTCCGTTACCCGTTGTCGAAGGGTGGAGGGTGGTCACCGATTTGTAGTTAGCCAGCCTGTGATCTCCACCCACGACGCTGAAGCTGAGAACGTGACGCTCGTCGTCGAGGATTTCGAGGCGCTCCGTGCTCCTTGCCGCGGGGAGTCCAGAGATGACGTTGACTTCACGAAGGGTACCGACTTCACCGTCCCCGACGATAACGTGACAGCTCTTGACAAAGTGCTTGTAAGCCTGGGGATTATCGAAGCGGCGTACAACAGACCAGACGGTGGAGACAGGGGCGGCGATCTGCTGTACGACAGCGGAACAGCACTGGTTTGGACCAACAAGGTGCGTGTGGTGGCGAGTAACAGTGTCGGGGACAGGCATAGTGCAGGCTAAAGGATACCGCTTTTGGAAAAGTATGAAGGAATTATCATCGGATGAAGGTATTGCTGGGGCGGTGGAGTTACCGTTGATCCTGTGGAGCAAGAGGGATGATTTCGGAGGATTCGCCGGCATTCTTGTTCTGCTCTTTCACTGTTTAAAGGTGACCAAAGAACAAAGAAGAAATAACAAACAAAGAGACTGTGTACATGAAACTGAGAAATGGAGGAGGTGTTGAGTTAGCCGCTTTCCAACCGTGGAGAGGCTGTTTTCACGGCGGAGATGAGAGGAGGAAGTGGGCTATGAGATTTTATTTTTCAAGAGGGTTTGATTTCATACATAAATAAAGTTGATGTGGAGAACGAGATATAAACTAAGCCTACTTGTTTCCTCTCTATTTACCAACTTCTCCTTATGTTTGAATGCCTTGAGATTACTAAACTACCCCTGTATTTTTCTTTTTATTTTCATTAATTATTAGAATTATAATAGGTCAAATAAGTAGCTTTTAATTTTCTTCGGTCAAATTTGATTGGTCTTTGTTTACGGGTCAATTTTTTTTTAATTAATTCCATTTTAGTCCTTCAATTTTAATTTAGTTATTTTCTGTTATATACTTTTTAAATTTTCAATTGTTATCTAAACCGCAGTGATAAAATTAATTATTTTATATATGATATAAAATTTATAGATAAATATTTTTAGATGTATCATTATTTTTATTAATATAGAGATCTATACTAAGATCCCCCGCCGAATTACACCAAATTGACTTGGACTTATGATAACACATGTCATAAATTAGTAGGTGACTAAAACTGCAATTAACCCATTTCCCCCACCCCTGTAGACAAATGATGTCCAAGCCAGGATAAAGAAGGGGAACCTGTCTCAAGCTTCCTCGGCCATAACATGGCACCGTGCAACTTGACAAGTGGTCCAAAGCCATTCATGCACCTTGGATACATCATGTATCTAACATATACATACATATAAAACAAATTGTAATAAAATAAAATAAAATAAAAAATTACATATTTATTTTATCATCCCGATTTCTTAAAATATCAACCAATTAATTTACGTTATATATCTTATTTTAGTGAGTAAATTTTTTAATAATATAATTATATATAATACTTTAAATTTAATACTTTTAAAATAATATTAAACTAAACTTTATCAGATTCTAAATTTGAGTGAAAATATTTTGCAACAAAAATATATTTATAAAAAAAATCTAATAATTAATTTTATGTAGAATGATAATAAAGTTTATGTATAAAATCTTTATATCTTATATTTTGATTTTTAAATCATATACATTATCAAAAGTTTGACAAGACAAGCAACTGCCGTCCTTATATATGATATATAATGGAGTATATCACATTTTAGATTTTTTTTTTTTCATTTAAAAGAGAAATTGGTGGCTTTGAAAATTAGAAAGCAGTCCTAAAGAAGAACAAGTTGGGTTGGCTTTAGCACATGATCCTGGGGGGAGTGCAGGTAGGAGTCACGTGGGAGCCTGGGGTCAAATTTGCTGTTTGGGAACCATGATTGGTTGCTTTGTACCTTCTTTGGACCCGGGTTGAACCGAGATGTGATTATGTTATTAAAAATTTTAAAATTATATATAATTTAAAAATATTTTATTTTTATATATTTTTTATTAAAATTTATTTTTATAATGTAAAATTTTATAAATTTACTTTTTAAAATTCTATAAATTTATATTAATATAAAATATCATGTCCGACTCTTAATTGAACTCATCCATGACCTCTTCCCTTGCCCACTTGCTCTTCTTTTTTTCAAATTGTTCTTCTTTATCTCTGCTTGTATATCATGTCCAACTCATCACCATCATATAGCTCATAGCCTAGCATGAGCTACGAGCTACGTACATGGTGCCGTACTTAGGTCTAGACCTACGAATTCAGTCTTTTCCTACACCATATTTTTATTTTATTTTTTTATAATTTATATATTTTTCAAGAAAATAATAATAGCATTTTAGAAATTGCAAAACATGTTTTTAATATTTTTTAATAAATTTTAAATAGATTTATCGAATTTTCAAATAATCTTTTAACTTTATAATGTTTATATTTTTAATAATTTTCAAAATTAAGAATGTAAAAAATCAATAAATGGCATGCGATAACCACATGCTAAATAATGAAAAAATGTTAGAATTAACGATGGATATTTATTAAAAGAATGAGATGATGAACTCAATAATTCATCTTATGAAAAAGAGGATAATTATCTTATAAGGTATTTAAATTTAAATAATTTTTCTAAAAAATATATGTACTATAAAAAAAATATAAAAATATTAACAAATGAATTGATGAAATATAAAAACTTAAGTAAAAAATAATAATTTTTATTTTCAAAAACTAAAACTTCTTTTAAGAAAAGATAATACTTTTGACACTTAACCTTATTCTGAAATATTAAAAATTGGTGGGACTAACTTATTAGATTCCATGTCAAACTTATAAAAGTAAATAGTAAGTTACATAATGTAATTTTTTTAAAAATTTTACACGTTTTTTACATCGTTAGATGACTGAAATAGATATTCAGATTAATTTTTTATTTTTTTCCTCAAATGATAATATTCACATAACTAACTATTAATTTTAGTTATTTATTTCAATTATCCAACGATCTAAAAAATGTGTAAAACTTAGAGAATTTTATACTGTGTAACTTAATCTTATCCTTTTATATATATATATATATATATATATATAATTTTAACCCTAATCTTAACTTAAAGGGGATTGGACTATAAAGGAAAGAATAGAGTATTTTTAGTGGGTTTAGAACTCATTACATAAAAAAAATACAAGGGAACAAAGCGTACAGTTTGACCGACTTATATAACATAGTCGTTCAAACATTAATAAATTAAATTTTAAACCAACAATATTTTTTTAAATTAAATTTTCGAACCTAAATATTTATATAAATTCCAAAAATAAGCAAGCCTAACAACTCAATGTACAATTAAAGCACAACTCAAATATTAATAGTTATTTTAGTATAAACTTCATATGTATGTGTTTCGATAAATTGATTATTGACTCTATACATTGCACACAACTATTGCTAGCTAACATCACAAAGATTCACATAAAATTATCAGACTAATTAAAAACATATTAAATTAATACACAATAATAATTGTAAAAAAAATTAAATTAATACCATAGTGGACATAAAATTTTATTAGACAATAGCTATATGCATGGTTCATAACATAATTCTAAAAAATAAAGTTTTATTTTTAATTTTTAGATCTGTTATTAATCGAGCTCTGCATTATATTTTAGGGTTTAATAGATTACACTTTAGTATTATAATATCATATATAATTGTAAGTATTAATATTATATTCAAGTTAGGTTCATGTAAAATATTAATACTATATATAATTAGCTATTTGACTTGTGCTAGGTTCATGTATAGTATTTAAATTACTAATAATAGTCTAACCTTATCTTATTTCTATATTATTGATTTTATATTTCAATTAAACTTGGACATAATAGTAATTGACTAATCAAAATTCATTCTAGTTTGTTAATATTATTATTAATATATATATATATATATTGCTTTGGCATAAAGATAATTTTTACCCTTGACGTTTATAATTTTTGTCATTTTGGCCCATATTCCATTTTTAGGATAAATTTACCCCCTGACCTATGTCTTTTTAACAAATAACTCATTTTTTAACTACCATGATAACTGAACCGTTAAAAATTTAATAATGATGACATGTCATATATATAATAATATATTTTAAATGATATAAAATCTAACATATTAAATATATACATATATATAATATAATTTTATTCTAGTATAAAATATAAAATAATTAAAATTTAAATAAATTATTAAAAATTAATTAAATCCAAAACAAAAATTTACTAAATATTCTCAACCCTAACTAAACTAAAATATCTTTATAAAACCCTAAAACTCTGATTTAGATTAAAACTAAAATACCTAAATTCTAAACTAAATAATAAAAATCAATTGATTATTATCAAAATCTTTTATCTTTGATTCAACGGTAATAAATTATACAAAACTCTTTCTTTTTCAGATTATATTCATACCTTTTTAGATAAAATTTTGATTTTACTATAGTTAAAGGTTGAGAATGTTTAGTAGCCTTTTGTTTTAGATTTAATTAATTTTTAATGAGCTATTAGGTCCCTAAGAACTATTAGGTCCTTATGAAGAATTATGTTATAGACTGGTTTCATGTTTTCACTAAATGCTGCAAAACTGTATGTTGATGAATAGCCTCGTGTTCTGCATGTCTATCTTTTCCCATTAGCATTCTTCAGGCTAACATCATCTTTCATCTCTTTTGATCAGTCCTTATCCACCAGTATTGAAGGAGGAGCGAAATGGTTGGTCAATAAAATCAAAGGTTTGTCATTCTCTTGCAGAATCAGTTTTCTATTTTCTTTTTGTTTGTGTTTTATGCGTTATAGATTGCGAGTTCTATGCTATTCCGAAGGAAAAACTGTGTATGCAGTTCATTGCCTATGCTATTCAAAGGTAATGTACATAAAGCTGTTAGAAAAATGTGCTCACTATTACCCTGAAGGAATCGGTTTTTGGAATACCAAGTGGACACACATTGTGATAATACTTGATGTAGAGAATACCAATAGAAAACAGACGCTGGGAAAAAATAGTTCCGATCTTTCAGACATTCCCATGAAGCCTTTCTTCTGTCTTTGGGTGGCTTTTTACAGGAAAAATGCAAAAGCCGTTGCCGGAGCTGTTAAAAGAGTATAACCTGCCAATAGGAATCTTCCCTCGTGATGCCACAAACTATGAATTCAATGAAGAGACTGGTAAGCTCACTGTTTTTATTCCAGCAATATGTGAAGTGGGATATAAGGACTCGTCCGTTCTGCGCTTCTTCACCACTGTGACAGGGTATCTGGAGAAAGGAAAACTGGCTGATATAGAGGGAATGAAGACAAAAGTGTTTGTGTGGGTTAAAGTAACCAGCATCACATGTGAAGGATCAAAGCTCTATGTTACGGCCGGGATGAAGAAAAGCAGGAGTAGGGTGGCGTACGAGGTTTCGAGGGATGGAGTAAGTGTAGATAAGTTTTGAAGTGGTCAGAATGTCTGGGTGACCATATCACTCCTCTCTCATAGCTTATGATCCTTCACACCTTTAATAAGTTTTAGTATTCAACTGCAAAAACTGGCTGTCTTTCTGTTTGTTGGGTAAGGGTTTATTATATTGGCAATGCCGTGAACCTTGTGTATTAAGATGATATATATGGTATGGAAGGTGCTTTAGAGTATCTGCTGGCACTCCGTTTTTAATAGCCTGTGGTGTTATGAAAACACAAAGTCTAATACTTGTTTAACAACAAACCATACGCAAAACCAGTATAACAATATCTCCCATCATCGACGTATCGAGTGACACTTCCATCATCTCTTTGTGGCCTCATACGCGGTGAATGGAGTGTTCATAATGACAGTAGTTCTATACGAAGAGTAGAAGGCTTCGACCCCTTCTTCACGACCCTTCGCACACAATTGGCTACACCTTTGTAGGGATACTCTTCAGCTGCAGTCTCTGCTTCACCAAACACCGCATTGCTCGTCATGGTGGCTACCACACCGGAAGCTGCTTGAGCCATAGAGTTATTAGGGTCACCACAGGACAAAACTTGCTTAGATAGCTCGTAAACAGGGAAGTAAACTGCATGTGCGGGTCCTGCGCCAAGCCCCATTGCGTCTATTCCACGGTAAAGTCCGGAAGGGCCTTCGAGCTTTAAGATGGAACCGAGGGCTTGACGAACGCCAAAAGGTAGAACCGGACACGAAGCACCAAAAGCTTGCATGTGTGTCGAGAGGGAACATAGCCATGTGCTCGACAGTGCCGGCAATGGAGCCAGCGATCATGAATTGCCAAAAGTAGAGGCCATCGTGGGTTGGCGACGAGGAAAATGAGATTAATTATTGTAATCAAAAAAATAAGTACATCATTTCCTGTATACTTTAAAAAGAGAAAAAATTATCTATTTAAAATTTTCATCTATTTTATGTTCATCATTCATATGATAATGAGTAAATTTTCCAATCATTTAATTTTTCTAGGGTTTTAAAATTTCCTCTAGCCTAAGCATCGCAACATTTTAATTTTCATGTATTCCTAATTATAAGGATTAATTTGATAAAGTTATAAGTATTAAGACAAAATGTTATTTTTATCATTTTATAATTCACTTCATCATTTTAAAGATGTATATAATCAATGGATTATGTTTGAATTTTATTTTAAGGTTTAAAGTTAGATGTTTAGATTTAAAAATTTAAGATTTAAGTGTTGTAACGAGAATTTAGGGTTTGTAAGTTAAAACTCAAATCACTAATATTTCATTTTAAAATCATAACTCTAAACCTTAAATTTCAACTGTTATTAAATTTTAAAAGTTAAAAAAAAAATCTAAATCTTAAAAATAATATTTTTGTTAAAACTTTTTTTTTTTATTTTTATCTTGTATATATGAATTATTACCGGGAAGATTCGAGCAACTGAGGGAAGACAAGTAAACTATGTCATTCGTATGGAATGACGCAAAGGATAACAACGTGAGAAGAATCTACAGGCTAAACATTTCCACAGAAGATTATTCCATTGGATAGACCACGAGCTCGACACACGCCTGCTTACGTGTTCCAACCATCCCCCTCAGCCTAATCTCATATCCGACGGTCTAAAACGATCCCCATACATTCCAGAACTCTTGCAAGTTGCTAACCACCTGTTCTTCTATATATCCCCTCCCTCCCTGGCCTGCAATGGCGAATCACACACCATCTTCCTACATTCCATAGAGTACTCCATTACAGTGAAAAAGCTATGCTTTTGAGATTGGTTTCATCGTTTTATGTCCAAACCAAGCATGGGGATAATCTAATTTGTTCCATTGGGGGTTCTTCTTCCCCTGCTTTTCCTTCATCCTCCGCGCTGTGTTTTCCCTGGAGGAAACATGGAAGGGATTTGGGTGTTTATGCATCCATAGGAAGCGGAAATTCTTCACTCACGGGGGTTGTGTTCCAGCCCTTGGAAGAGGTGAAGAAGGAGGAACTCCATATTCCCGTCGCTCCGGACTTTTCACTTGCTCGACAGAAATACGCCGGAGACTGCGAAGCCGCCATCAATGAGCAAATCAAGTGAGTTGTACTTGTTGCTTTTACCCTTTTTCATCCATCTTTGTTTTGTTAGGGATATGAACAAGAGACTAATACAAGATTTTATGGTGGGTGTGAAATGTTAAGAAGTTATATTGAAAAGATAGATATAAAATTATAAAGTTTTAGAAGTAAAAATTTAAATCATTAATAAAAAATATAAGATAATACATAAATTATATATAAATTTAATTTATAGATACGATCGTCATCTTGATTAGTGGTTATGTGTAAATTTATTTCTAATGAGATAATACTCTTGTTTTAGTTGCAATCCACCGATCACCATCTTTTTTGTGTGACAGTGTGGAATACAATGTCTCTTATGTATACCACTCAATGTATGCATACTTCGACAGAGACAACGTTGCTCTCAAAGGCTTAGCCAAGTAAGAAGGAATATAGAACTGAAAATTTCTTTATTTCTGTGTAACTGAAAGAGATAATGAATAGAACTGATATTCTTTGAATCAGATTTTTCAAGGAATCCAGTGAATAAGAAAGGGAGCATGCGGAGAAGCTTATGGAATATCAGGTTTTCTTTAATGTCTATGTTAATTATATGATCCAAACACGAAATTAGTCACTAATTAAGTAGTCATTTCACCTCTTGGATTAGAACATACGAGGAGGAAGAGTGAAGCTACACTCGATTCTGACACCACCATCAGAGTTTGAACATTATGAGAAGGGAGATGCACTATATGGTCAGTCACTGTTCTTTTTCACAAATCAAAACCATGGTTATGGATTCATGGTCCACAATATCTCATTATTTCTGCTATTTCTTCTGGCTTCAGCTATGGAATTAGCATTGTCGTTGGAGAAGCTGACAAACGACAAGCTTTTGAGCCTGCACAATAATGTAATACGATACCACTTGTTTCCAAAACTTATAGATATACCATAAGCCTAAACGAGATGTTTGTGAGTCTTCAACTGATGTATTGTTCTGACTTCATTGATGAATAACAGGTAGCAGAGCAAAACAATGACGCTCAGATGGCGGATTTCATCGAAACCGAATTTTTAACCGAGCAGGTGAGCTCAACCCGAAAATTTTTCATTCCTACCATCCAAAAAAAAAGTCCTTTCAAACGATCCCATTTTCTAACTGTATAAAGTTTATAGGTTGAAGCCATCAAGAAGATTTCAGAATATGTTTCACAATTGCGGCGGGTCGGGAAAGGACATGGTAAGCATTTGAAAGCTTGATGATGGATGAATGTTTGATCTGCTTGTAATACCCGAGTGAAATTTGGCTTGCAGGTGTGTGGCACTTTGACCAAATGCTTCTCCAGGAAGGGGCGTGATGCAGCATAATCTACATCTAAATGCTGCATCTTTTTGTTGTATTAGTACTTCAGAGCTCTATTCTATAACTGAGCGAATAACCAGTTTGTTGTAAGATATATTATTATATTTATATGCAACTCTTTAACTTTTGCTATGTAAGAGAGATCACTAGCATTATCCAAACAGAACAAAAGATTGCAAAGTGTTAACAAAATTGTACTCTACCAAAAACAGACAATCTATCAACTCCAGAATAAACTACAGCAGCAAAACATATCTGGATACCTTATGTTAATGTCTAAGCAGCATTTTGGGCTGCAAGCCTCTTCCTAGCTTCCTCAATGATGGATAACTTAATACCCTTGCCCTTAGGAAGGGATACCCATGGCTTTGTTCCTTTTCCAATGGTGAAGACGTTACCAAGACGAGTTGCAAACTCGTGCCCGGCAGCATCTTGAACATGGATGGTTTCAAAGCTACCCTTGTGCTTCTCCCTGTTTTTAATCACTCCAACTCGGCCTCTGTTCCTTCCTCCAGTCACCATGACAACATTTCCAACATCAAACTTGATGAAATCAACAATTTTGTTGCTCTCAAGGTCCAACTTGATGGTGTCATTAGCCTTGATCAGAGGATCTGGGTAGCGGATAGTACGGCCATCATATGTATTGAGGTATGGGATACCTTTCTGGCCAAATTGGACAGATCGAACCTTGCAAAGCTTAAACTGCAGAAGAAAAAAGAAAAATATTGTTATCTTGACCACTATATTTTGAAAGATACAAGAATCAGAAAATATATTTCAAACATTTGACTGCTATATTTCAAACCTTGGTTTCATCACCAGTGATGGCATGAAGACGGAAACGTCCTTTGGTGTCATAAAGGAGACGGAAGTCCTCATTAGTTTTAGGGATGGACACAACATCTGGAAGTAGGTGATCAAGCATGTTAAAATACAATTATAACTGGAAGGTAGAGAGAAATGCACCAAACCCTTACAGTGGCAAACTTAAAGCTTAAACTATGAACAAACCCAGAGACTATCAATGAGACTAGTGAGAACACAGATAATGGATGTAAGGAACCTAAAGCAAATTAGAAAACAAGGGAATCAAACCAAATATATTTCATTCAATGGACGAGACACATACCCATGAAACCAGCAGGATAGGTCTTATCAGTCCGAACCTTCCCATCTACCATAACATGCCTCTGCATGAGAATAGCAATAACTTCTCTATATGTGAGAGCATACTTCAATCTGTTTCGCAGAATGAGAATCAGTGGCAAGCATTCCCTGGATTTGTGTGGTCCAGATGATGGCTTTGGAGCCTGCATGATAGGAAGATAATAAAAACAAAATTAAAATTGAATAGATGATTCGACGAAAGGAAACTGTAGAAATAACAAAGTGCAGTAGAATGGTATGGAAGTAAAAGGATCAAGACAAAAACATACAAAAGCACCACCAAGCTTGTCAAGCATCCAATGCTTAGGGGCATTGAGCCTCTTCAAGTGCTTCTTCAACCCTCTAGCCTGCTCACCCAAGGAAATTAAAATGTGTTAATGAAGCTCAAGTATTCTACTCTTCCACGCAGAGGATTTATAACTACGGTACTTCTAAATCAACAGCAGCAAGACATCACAATCACATATTACACGATTAAACTAAAATAACCAGACTTAACCAATCCAGTAATCTAATAATTGCAACACAGCAAAACATGAAGTGAAAATCGATCTATGATTCCAATACAATAATTACATCGCCTACTTTCACAAAAGTTATCACTTCAGAGAGGAATTGGATCTTCAGCTTACCAGATCCGATTATGAATAAGAGAAATCACAGAAAGAAAATGAAACAAGCTTTTTCATATTCAAAGCAGGACTACTTCAATAGTTCAGAACTAAAAAAAAAAAAAAAAAAAAAAAAAAAAAAAAAAAAAAAAGCCGAAAGAGAATCAAACGGAAAACATCAGAGAGTGAACATATAAAATTATCAGAAAGCTAAAGATCAGGGAAGGAAGAAACTAACCATGTTGACGAGATGCTGCTGTCTTAGCTCAAAGACTGGTTTTGATGGTAGACCGCTCTTTGAAGAAGATGATATGAGGCGCTAGCAGAAAACCCTAACGTCTTAATGCTTCACAAAATTTTATATTGACGAGGATTGGACCTTGCTCGTAATCTGGCCCTTTTCGAATTACATTGGGTGCTTTAAAAATTATCTTTTGGGCCCAAAAATACATTGGAGTCTTGGATTTGACAAGGCCCAAAATGCATTATTTTTTTTCGTGCGTGCTTGTAATTTGATAATAAAATATTTGGAGTCTTAATTGTTTATTTAAATATTAATAAAATATATAGTAATGATTTAAGTTTGTTTGTGAATAATTTATTTTCAAAGTGTCAAATAATAATCTTTATTAATATTTTGAAATAATAATATCAATAAGTGTGAAATATAACGATAAAATATATTATAAATTTATAATTTTATTAAAAATAGATTTAAATGTTGGAGACAACATAAATTCTAATCCTAAAATCATAAATAAACAAGATAAAATAAAAATCTTATTAATATTAATTCGTGTTGATGTTGATTTAATATAAAATAATGTACGAATTGTTGTTCCTAGAAGTTATGGATTTGAGTATTTGGTATTATTAGCACAGTGATAGAGTGATCAATTTTCAATAATTAAAAGTATATTTTAAAACATATACTACTATAAGTCTATAATCATTGTACTTAATTCAAAAAATGGAGTAAATTACGTGTAACACACTTTACATTTATATTTAGAACAAAAATACCCTTCCCTTTTCGTATCATAACATTAAAATATTAAATTTTATGTCATAATCTTCTTATATTCTAAATCTTAAATTATAAACTCTAAGAATACTTTAAATTTCGTAAATTTTAGTCTTAAACTAACCTTAAAACTTAATCTTAAATCTTAAATCTATTTTTTAATGTGAGAATATAAATAGGAACACCAAAATTGATAAGATTTTTATTCTTACATTTAAAGATGATTAATATTTAGGGTTAGAGTTTAGTTTTAGTATTTAAGAGCTTAGGATAAATATATTTTTTAAGGTTTAAAGTTTATAATTTAAGATTTAAAAATTAAAATTAAAATTTATTTTTTTAATATCAGAATATAACTAAACTATTAAATTACTTATTCGATTGAACTCAAATCTTTTAAAAAAAACAATATTCTCTTCTTCGTACTACTACTTCTTCGCTTTGTAAGGCTCTAAAACTACTAAATTATTTGATGCAATCCCATTCATTGCTAAATTATTGATTTTTTTTATATATTTTTCTTCTGAAATAACATCTTTTAGCAAATTGTCACATCATTCTAATCCCTTTCCACGTAAAAATAAGCTCTATTTTCAACCCTAATAATTATTATTAGGACATCACAATATTTCTTGGTACTCCAAAAAATTCAAACTCCGCCTTCTTAGAGCTTACGGCAATTGCCCTATTATCACCCACGCACTGTTAAGGCGTTAACATCAACTTTGAGCCAATCGAAGTTTCCCTAACATTTCCGTTCGACATCGACTTTGAAATCCTAAAGTGTTCCCATTTGGGACTATTTGATTCTATTCACATAACTTGATTCTTTATAATCTTAATATCATACAAACCTATGGTAACTGCAACAATGAAAACATTTAACATGGCTTATCTTCTCTTCTGGTTCATCTTCTTCCCCGTTGTTGCTCAACCTCAGCCCACAAGTTTCATATTCAATGGCTTTAATACAAGTGAATCAAAGCTCACCCTTGATGGAGCTTGTACTATTAGTAGGACTGGCGCCCTGAAGCTTACGAACAAATCAAGTTATACTATTGGCCATGCGTTCTATTCAGAACCAATACAAATGATGGACAATAGCTCTTCATCTTCTTTCAGCACAACTTTCGTGTTAGTCATCGTTCCTTCGAGTGTTGGTCGAGGAGGTCATGGCCTTGCTTTCACGTTATCCCCTTCCAAGCAGTTCCCGGGAGCCGCGGCGAAGCATTACATGGGAATATTTAACCCGCAGAACGATGGACTACCCTCCAACAATATTTTTGCGGTGGAATTTGATACTGTCAATGGATACAATAACGCTGCGGACAGTGATGGAAATCATGTCGGGATTAACATCAATGGAATGTATTCGAATGTGTCGAGACCGGCGTATTATTTTATCGATAACACGGACCGGACGGAGGATATGGTGTTGGAGAGCGGCCATCCAGTCCAGGCTTGGATTGAATATGATGGGAAATTCGTGAATGTTACAATCTGTCCCTTGAACCTAAGCAAACCCTCTAAGCCTCTCATTTCCTATGCCGTGGACTTAACACCTTTTGTTCAAGAAACCATGTACGTTGGCTTTTCTGCATCTACCGGTGAGAAGTCAAGCTCCCATTTCATCTTAGGGTGGAGCTTCTCGACGAACGGAACGGCGCAGGCACTCAATGTTTCCGAGCTTCCCATGGTGCCGTCGAAAGAAAAAGTTGTATCTTCTCCTGATCGTCGAGTCATCGGTCTTATTGCTGCTTTATCGACCGTGACTTTTTTATTGTTGGGAATGTTGTTCTATTTTACGTTGTACAAACGGAATGTCTGGTTCGAGAATCTCGAAGATTGGGAATTAGACTGTCCTCACCGGTTCCAATACAAGGATCTTTATGCAGCTACGAAGGGTTTCAAGCAGAGTGAGATTATCGGAGTTGGAGGATTCGCTGCAGTCTACAAAGGTGTGTTGCCGACGACCGGAGCCGAAGTCGCCGTTAAAAAGATAACTCAAACTCAAAGTTCAATCAAAGGTGTAAGAGAATTCGTAGCCGAGATCGAGAGCTTAGGAAGATTAAGGCACAAGAACTTGGTTTATCTTCAAGGATGGTGTAAGCGAAAGAATGATCTTCTTTTAATCTATGATTACATTCCCAATGGAAGCCTCCATTCCCTCCTCTTCAATCAGAAACAAGGCTTTGTATTAAGCTGGGAACACAGATTCAACATCATTAAAGGCATTGCTGCCGGACTACTGTACCTGCATGAAGAATGGGAGCTGGTGGTAGTTCATAGAGACGTGAAATCTAGCAATGTTCTAATAGACGCCGACATGAATGCCCGGCTGGGGGACTTTGGTCTGGCGAGATTGTACGATCATGGCACGGATTGGCACACCACAAACGTTGTCGGAACTATCGGGTATATCGCACCTGAATTGGCTCGCAACGGCAAGGCTTCTACAAGCTCAGACGTTTTTGCATATGGAGTTTTGCTTCTCGAAATTGTTTCCGGTAGAAAGCCAGTTGATTCGAGAAACTTCTTTTTGGTGGATTGGGTGTTAGAGTGCCACCAAATGGGTTGTGTTCTCGATGCAATCGACCCTAAGTTGAATTCCAGTTATGTGATCGAAGAGGTGAAGCTGGTGTTGCTGTTGGGTCTTCTTTGTTGTCACCCGAAGCCTGGAATTCGGCCTAGCATGAGGAAAATTGTGCGTTACCTCACTGGAGATGAACATCTTCCTTCGATTGATGACTGGGAATCTTTTGATTCTGGAGATGGAATGTACCCGATGTTCTTGGAAACAATTTCTTCTCATAGCATCACGAAATCTTATCCATCGTCTTCCACCGGTGGCATCTTAGATACGCGAACCAGACTTATTTCAACACATTAATCTTTAATTTTAATTTAATTATACATATTTAATAATTTGTATTTGTGGTGTGTATATACATACATGTATGTAAAATAATGCTTATGTTGAAGTATAATTTTGATATTTATCCTTAAATCTTATGGCAAAGTAAAATAATTACGATGTTATATTAATAGGCTAAAACTTAGGTGAGGTAATAAGGGTTATTGTTATCCAATAGTTGAAGATTCGATTATTGTTTTAAACGAAGTCAAATTTTAATCTCTCAACATATTTCACCACTCATTATTAGGACCATTGGTTTAAATTGCAATTGTGATCATATTTCCGGTCATGTTATGTTTATGACGGTTACGAAGATACGTATATTATTATAGTTATTATAGTTATTAATCATAAACTTTTCAAAGAATATATAATAATGATCATATATTACATTTTTCAAACGAAATCAAAATTGTTATATAAATATCGTTATTACATTATTTAAATCTCTGATGGGACTTTCTCCATGCACTTGTAAAGAAACCGAGTTGTTGTATTTGACAAGTAACAACTTTTCTCTTGCAAGAGTAAATGAGAGAACGTTGCTTTCTCTTTTTTTTCGATTTGTCAAAGTTTGGGGACCAAAGGGTTGTGAAAGAGTCGAATTGAAACAGCCTAGTCTACGAGCTAGGAAAATGATTAGTATCATAAATGCCGGGAAATTAAAAAAAAACAATTATACTCTAAATTTTTGTACTCAATTAGATTTCTCTACCGATAAATTTAATTAATTAACTCTTTCGATCAATTTTGGTCATCATTTTACCGATTTTTTTTAAAAAAATTATTATCACGTAACTCGCTATATGTAATTCTATCATGTGACATTAATAATTTTTTAAAAAACTATTTTTCATTATTTTTATAATTTTTATAGATTTTTAAAAAATTATATAAAATAAAATAAAAGTAAAAGTTTCAATTGATAACACTCTAATTCGATACGTTAATCAAAAGAGTGAATCGATAAAACTTTGACTTATCAAAAACTTCATTTAATGGCTTGAAATCGCCTTTACCTTGAAGCATCCGGCCATTCAATGACCCTTGTGTGCATACATCACTTGACCTACGGGACAGGACGAACACTGACAGGCCCATAGCCATTTATCTAAATCACATACGTTATCCAAGTACCTTTTTAATTGAATTATTAACGAGGTGTAGTTAGGGATGATAACGGGCCGGATCTGGATTGGATTTAGTTGGATTCAGATTTAAATCTATTTTTATATTATAGATTCAGATTTGCTCCAGATCTGTGTGTTTAAAAAATTGAGACTCGGATCTAGATCTAATGGATCTTACGAATCCAGGTTTAAAATGGGTCCAAAACGGATATATTAAAAAATGACTATTCGACGTATTTTTTAACGTAATAAAACTATAATTAATTAATTTTGCACAATAACTTCGATGAAGAAAAGATTAATTTCAATTAACCAGCATCATAATAAAAAAAATGATAAACTAAAATCTTAAAAAAAACTCAACAATTACACAAATATCTTTTGAATAACACAAATATTAAGAAATGTAGATCATAAAATATTTTATTATCGTAAACTGAGTATTGTACTTCTAATTCTTAGAGTGCTAGTCTTCATCACTACTTAAATTATAAACATCCTAAAACAAACAAGAAACAACAAAACAAAGAGAAAAAATTATTTTATGAAAATAATATTTGTGAAATTTAAATATTAATATTAAGGTTAAGTAATATAATAACTTTCTTATATAGGATGTCAATGATATTCACTATTTCTGCATCATCACCACAATCTTTATTAATAGTAGAATAAGCATGTATTCCTTCAAAAAGTCGTTTTGTCACAAATAAATAAATAAAAATTATATTAGAGAATAATATGAAATATAAAATCTAATATTGTATATTTTAAAATCAAAGATAGGTTTTTAATAAATAGGTAAACGGATTCGAATCTAGGTTTGGGTCTTAATGTCTCAGATCCAGATTCGTACTTTAATCAGAAGATCCAGATCCGACCCAGATCCATCGGGTCTAAAATTTTAGGATCCAGACCCTATAAAACGGATCTAGATCTACGGATTCGGATCGGATCCAAGATTTATTGTCATCCCTAGCAGTAGCTTAATTAAGGTATTACTTGAGTTATGCAACTTGTAGTTTGATTCGATTAAAATTTGATTAAGTTTAATATAAATTAATATAAATTTAATTTGAGATTTTAATAAATTGAATAAAACTCAACTCGATTCAATAATTTACGAGTAGTTAGTTAATCTATTTTATTATTTTTATGTTTTTTGTGATTACCTCAAAAAATATATATTGAGAAGTTTGAAGGAATGCTACTTCGAAGCTTTAAAAAAGTTTAGCGACTTTTTAAGTAATTTATACATAAAATCTTTGAAGTTTAAATTTTTAAAATTTTAAGTATTTACTGAGTTTAACGAACAATAGATCGAATAAAATATGATTAAGTTTATCGTATATCAAGTTAAATTAAACACAAATCAAATATTACTCAACTCATTCGATAAACACCTTAAATCAACACAACATTTTTACATAAAAATATCTCCCAATACAACCAAATCCCTGGCTGGCGGCTACTCAAGTCGAAACTCAAAACCAGACCGGGGAAGGAGGAAAATAGTATAACATTTAAATTGACTACTACACTAACGAAAAGACCAAATTAATACAATATTGATACTTAAGAACTAGATTAGAATATTTTTGAAGTTTAGAAATCATTTTGAAATCTAAGATAATTTGGGGGGTGTATTGGTTCATTAACCCATCAATATTCTCCGCCGTCAGTTCTTCAGCTCCCGCATGTGATTCATCCCTGGTTGCCTTGCCTACAAAAATTCAAACTCCCAATTGATTACAGTTACGGTGGTCGATTCATACACTGCTGTGAAGGGTCTTGGCCTGAACACCTGAACTTTTACTCGACTCGATTTGGTCGGATGAAGAACAATCTTGCAGATAAGCCTTACTGCGGAAACCTTTCATATAGAGGAAGAATAGCAGAAAGGCAAGGAAGATGGCAAAAAGTAGTAGGAAAATCAGCAACATCATCTCACCATGCAAAGCAAAGTTCCTGTCACGAGAGACAAGAACGTGATCATCGTCTTGTTGAGGATGATAGGAAGCCATGGGAGATGATAATAGATAAGGAGTAGACATAGTAAAAAATGGGGAGTGTAATCACCGGTGGAGCACCGTAGTCTAGATTTAGGTAAAGCGCCTTGGAGCCTGGAGGGTTATAAAGAAGACAAGAGGCGTGCCTCTTTATTTTGGTTATACTAGTATAATTATTTTAAAATAATCCATTTAAGGTTTAAAGTTTATAGTTTAAGGTTACGAATTATGGTTAAGATTTAAAGAATTAAGGGTAAGATATATATTTTTAGGGTATAAGATTTAGAGTATAGGATATAAAAAATAAGGTGAAGGTTTAGAATTGAATTTTAAATGATTTTTTAAGATAAGGTATCAAAGGTGACAAGATTTTTACTCAAAGATTTAGAAGCCTTGACGATTTTATTAAACGAGTGATTTGAATTAATAATTATTTGTTGATTTATTGATTTATGTGCGGAGTAGGCTGACTTTCAAATAGATAAGAAATATAACATGACTTAAAATCTATGAAATAAGACCAATTTAGAATTTTATGTTAAGGAAGAACTTATAAAATTTTAGACGACGGAAAAAAAAATTTTATTAGGAAAAAATCAGTGAAATCAATGAACTTCACTGCTACACAATTTTTTTTGTAGCTAGAAGGGAATCTTTACATTATTTTGAAAACAAAAACAATGAGAGAAGGGAGTATTTGTATAGAATTAACTATACATGTATACATAACATAGAAATATTAAGAGATAACAGGCGTACAGTATAGATGCTGTATAAATTTGCAAAGATACATACGGTACGTATCCCCTATTTAAAGCAATGGTATAGAGAGGTTAATAAAGCCAAAAGTCTAGCAAAATGCAGGATCGACAAATGGACATTGGAAAAGAAATGATGAAAATGAAACGAAGAAAACGAACAAATTGTTGATGGGGACTTGAGGGGAAGAAAGACAACCTCTTATGAGCATGGAGGAATAGAGGGTCGGAGGGATAAACAATGTTTTTCAGTCAATTTAGTCAAATAATTGATTGCAGATTACAAGGACATGTGATTTGTAGAATAATTTACATTAAAGATCATTTAACTGACAGGGAAAAAATGATCTAGGATTAAATTTGCTAAAAAACGTACCACAAGGACTTGTTACAGAATTTTACTATTTCCTAGACGTGATAATGCATGTTATTTTTAACGTGCTGAAATCACCTCGGAAATATCCATAGACCAGAGCTTGACAGTGAAATTGGCACTGTCTCTGTTATGTCTTGTAGCAGACAACATCATCGGCACTGAGTGGTTGGTAGAATTAAACAACAAAGGAATCTTGTCCCAGTACCGCAAGGCCTTTCCAAGAAACAGGTCCACCTTCTCGGACAAAATGGGGAGTGGGGTTATGCTTATCTCTTTTATTTGTTATTTTCGAACGTAGGAAAAATCGTATGTCTTTTTTTTCATATTTATGTTTTAACACTTGAATTTGAGGTTCTTGTAACATAGAAGAATTCGAATAGTTTTGAATTTTTTTATAAAAATATGTATATTTTTATTTCAAATATAATAATTAACTGGAAACAAACATGAGTATCAATTTGAACAAAATAAGTTAAATACATGCACTTAAATTAAAATATTTTAAACACGGGCCATTACGTCCTTCTTAAAATATTATTTTTGATGTGAGATTAATGATCTTTGTTTCTTTTTTAAGCATCACATTCTCTCTCACTCAATCTCGTGACAAAGATGTCACAAGTTTTTTCTCTCGTGATTGGTCTTGTCACGGTTGTTCATCATGTCTATTCTTCTTATACAACTCAACCTAAAATCGGACAATTAAAATGCCGCTCTAATATCACTTGTTCCAAGACTATTACCTTGTTCCTAAAAAACATGTCTAATAAGATGTGCAGCTACTGTTCATATAACCAAGAACTCTTTTCTTCTTTCAGATATGAGATTAATGTTCTCTATCTTTCTTCAGACACTCTTTACCTCTTTTTTTGAACGTGACAATATTATTAACCGAAGAACAACCAACTAAAACATCCTTCTCCTCGCGCAAGATCTTGGCCACCAGCTCTGTGTACAACCCAAACTCCAAGTATGAAGGAGAGTATCATGAGAAACCCACAACTCAACTAACATCACTAAACAACATCCGAGGCAACGAGAAAAAACAAAATTCCAAAACACTCCTGCAATAGCCATATTATCCGACACACACATTGCCCCATCAGAATTAGCTTTAATCCACCCCAAAGCGGGTCGTTGCCATCTTGAAAGGGGTTGGGCCCGGACCACACTGACCGGGGACGCGAAACGGCGAAAGTACAGCCACAAACTCAGTCGAGTGACGTTCTCCACAGATGCTAATATCCTTCTTCTAAAGATAATTAGGATAAAAAATGCCACTGCATCTATGCTTCCACAATAACTAGCAAAAACAGAGAATCTTACATCCCAATTATCATTCACATGTGCAAAGTTTCCCAACGCATGGATGTTCGAATTCATCCAAACCTCAAACGGTAAGGAGAGAAAGTCTGTGCTCTTGGCTAGATAACAAGATTGCAGAATATGATCGACACTCTTCAAACCATTATGACAAAGAGTATTGAAATATGATCGACACTCTTCATTTATATCTATTCATCATAAAGGGTTCGCGAAGAGTTACATCTAACAATCACAGCTCAGGTAATAGAACAATCCATTAACAGAGGCACATATAAAAATCATAAGAGAGTGATACGTGTTATATGTCACAGATAAATTTTATACGCATAAAGAATCGAGCAGACATGAACTAACATAATGTTTCCAATCCTGCTTCAGATTTGTTAAAGATGACACAGTTGAGGTACAGTCAAACTTCTCAGTCCGGGGTTGAATGTCTCCCATTTTGTTGTCTACGACAGAGCTTTGCAATGTTGCTAAGAAAATCTGGAATTTATTGTCTTCAATTTGTCCAGTGTCTCATGGAAATTTTGGACACGAAGCACCTGATCAAGAGAGCAATGAGTACATACAACAGCATGCAGCAGAATATACATTAATCATAGGCTACATACAGAATCTGCAATTTTGTAAAACTTGAAACATGGTCCCTAAAAATGTTATACATTCCCTAGCCTACTCACTGCATAAAACCATTTCCTTTTTCAGCTCTGTTAGAATAGTACATGAAATGATGAAGAGTATGCCTATATGCTTATGCCTACAGGATTATTGCGCAAAATAATCATTTGAGCCTTTGAGGAGTAGAATCCATCATGAATTTACAGGTGCTTGGTCATAATTGGAAATGTTCCAGCATCACCAACAAGAGCACTTCCAAGGAAAACTAAGAGTATTCTTCATGCAATAGGTGGTGACAACAAGGCCTCGCACAGCATTCCGAAATGAGAAGATGCAGGAACCGGTGACGGAGTTTCTCCATTTATGATTTCATTGAAATATCAAACTATAATGGTCCTAGCCTCGAGTAGTCATCGAGTGGCATTAAATACAAACATTTAGAGCTTAACACACCAAATAACCAATAACCATGCAAGGAAGAGAAGGAATCAGGTGGCAACAAATTCGCATGATCTGATTATTCATCTCAAATAGCTCAAAGCTCTAAATGTCCATAACATTTTCAAAATATTTTCCAACAATTAATATATTCATACGGGCTATGTGCAAGAAACAACATACCCTACTAGTTAAGAGGATATAATCACACTTTGAAACACACCCATAATCAGTTTAAGCTTAAACTGTTTTAGCCATTGGTTAAGCTATATTATATCAAGATTGTCCACAAACCAAATATAGTGAAACTCAATGCCTACAATACGAACCTCGGCTTTCCTCTGTGACTTAGCTTCTCCTTCGGCCTCAATCCCATCCAATTTCAGCAGCTCTCTCATGAGTAACTCCGCCGATACATCGAATTCCTCATCGGAAACCTTTGTCCCACTGTTCACAGCCACTTCTAATGCAGCCACCTAACCAAATAAACCAAACATAGAATGATGGGGAAAAAAATCTAATACCAGTCCCAGAGGAGCACAGAATTAGAATTCCCTGTCCATGCTTATAAACAGTTAAATACAATAGAAACAAACTCACTCTTTCGGAAAGCTTGTCAACTGTTTTCCTGACACCAGCAACTGCTACAAAAGCCCTCGAAGTTTCTTCACTCTCCCTCACAGATTCAACCGTATTTTCTTTGCTGGCTTTCGTATCTCCAGCTCTGCCAAAAACCCTTTGTTTATCAGGTTGTAAACCAGTTTTTCCAGCAATTTCATCCTTCAATTCGCCTGCAATCACCCAATAAAGTCAGCAGCACATCAATTTCACGCAGCACAGGTAATTAAAGCTCGTGAATTTCCCAGAAAGAAGAAACAAAGGGTGATAACGAGATTCCAGCTACGAACATGACAATTGAAGCTAAAAAAACTAAAAAAAATGAATTCTAATGGTGATACCAGAAGCAGTCTTGGTAGTGGAAGCTCCGGCACCCATATGGAAGGAACAAAACAAACCCTAAATGCTCTTTGTTCTTTATGCACAACAATTGCTCCAATTAACGCCCACAGGAAGATTAACCCGCGCATGCATGAAGCCAATAATTACACAAGAAAGCGTAGGTTTGAGGCAGTCTAAGAAATAAGAAGGTACAAGGAAATTACTCTCTGCATATAATATATAGAATATTCGCGCACCAATAATAGAGGATTAGATCGCCAACTCATGTAAGAAAAGGACTGATTTATAAAAAAATAAAATTAAATGTGTAAAGTTTAAAAAATTAAAATGAACATGTACTTATTTTGAAGTACTGGTTTTTGAAAGTAACGATCTTTATTGTTCTTAAATTTCATGGATAATTTTTATCATTTGTGAGCAGGTGTTCGACGAAATCCCTGAACGAAAATTATCATTTTTGCCATATGGTGTAATTGAGCATGAGTTTGTGACTGGTGTACAGTGAGCTTCCGAAATTACATGTTCATTTCTCTTCTATATGTACAAATACATGAAAAAGGGCCTAAGGAGAAAAGTGAGAAGAGGTGGAAGAAGGAGAAGATACAGATGAGGAATCATGACAGGTACAACTTAGCTCATGAATAGCTTTCTTCCTTGTCATGTCAAGTTTCGAGCAAAACACACAATATCTCCCGTGATATTCTTCGATCGTTTCCTCGCTCTCTTTATCTTCTTCATCATTACCTTTAGTGTTGTCTTCTTCAAGATTTTCATCTGTATCAACCTTCCAATCATCCGGGCGCATGTAAGTCCAACCCACCTTTGGAAGCATTACTCTGAGGAATTTATCAATGTTATCATCGACCAATTTACTTGCTGTCTTCCAAAATATCAGGGGTGCAACAAATAGAGCTGTTCCTACACCAAACCCCACTCCAATGAATATGAATTGCCAATCAAATTCATTTGTTTTTTGTGCTGTATGGGGTACTGGTGAAAGTTCATTCGAACAGTCTGCAGTTAGAGGAAGCCCACACAATCCTGGATTGTTCGCAAATGAAGCTTCTGAAAACGATTGAATCTGGGTGCCTGTTGGGATCCGTCCCACTAACTTATTGTTGGAAACATTAAAAACTGAAAGAAAATTGAGTTTTACTATCTGGATAGGGATCTCTCCATGTAAGTTGTTTCTTGAGAGGTCCAAAGACTCCAGCTGAGATAGGTTTCCCAAAAATGGTGGCATCAACCCTGTGAGAGCATTATGTGAAAAGTTAAGGACATAAAGTGCTCTGAAAGTTCCAATCACTTCTGGTATCGGCCCTTCGAAGTTGTTGCACGAAATGTCAATGGAGGTAAACACAGTTAGGATCTTCAGCAACTCCAGCTCTAAACCTTTCATGGTAACTGTTATTGCATCCTCATAATAAAATTGACCGAACTTTAGAACCTTAAAATGGAGATGGTTAAGATCTGACAGAGTTTCATCTTCAGGGGCTTGCATGGCTTTCCAGGTTGACAAGCATGTTTCATGCAGTGTACCACTGAAACTGTTTGAAGATATGTCCACAATCTGTAGCATATGCCAGGGGGACTTCTCTGAACAATGCATCTTCCCATTAAATTTATTGGCTCGTAAAACAAGGACGCGCAATTTGGTTATATTCTTCAAATGGCATGGGAATGTATCATTGACCTGATTGTTTCCAAGGTCTAGAACCTCCAGCATTTTGCAGTTGACCAAGGATTTTGGAACCTTTCCTTGCAGTAAGTTCCGATTGAGATCTAGAGTTTGTAAGCTGCAGTTTACTGGAAATGTGTCAGAAATGATGCCTCTAAGATAGTTTCCCCTTAGATTCAGTACAACAGACCAACTCATCCGAAACAGGCATTCAGGAATTGGACCGCTCAGGGAATTATTAGACAAATCAAGTACTTGAAGATAGAAACTGTTGCATATCGACCTTGGGATACCTCCATGTAAGTTATTATCTGAGAGGGAAAAGAAATAAGCAAACCGGAGGAAGTCACCAATATCATGTGGCAAACTAGAACTAAAATTGTTTCTCGAGTAATCCAGATAGGTGGCATGTGGTGGAAGATGGTATATTTGCCCTTGCAGCTGGTTGCCATGAAGGTCGACAACACTTAGTGAAGGTGTAATATTCTTCTGCAAAGGTCCTTCAAATTTTGTAAGGAAATTCAGAGAAAGATTTAAGTGAGCAAGGCTTTTAAATTCCCAAACCCAATTGGGTATTTCCCCCGAAATCTGGTTTTCCGAAAGGTCTAAATAGTTTATCCTGAGTTGAGTTTTCAAGAAACCAGGGAATTGTTTCAAGTTGCAAGAAGCTAACTTCAATGTGGTAATGTTGGGAAAGGAAAACAAGGAAGAATCAATAGAAGTTGCATCAATGAACAAGTTGTTATATGACAGATCAAGATTGGAAAGATTTCTCAACTTTTGAATGTCAGTCCATTGTATGAACCCACTGAGATTGTTTGAAGACATTGTCAGGATCTTAAGACCTTGAAGCTCAAAAACAGACATTGGAAATTGTCCTTGTAACTTGTTCCTACTTAGATCAAGGGTATCAAGCAGAAAAGTAGTCTTACCATTCAGGTCACCAAAGCTTCCATTGAATTGGTTTTGGGAAAGAAAAATCTTCTGCAGTGATGGAATACCAAAAAAAGTAGATGGAATGGTTCCACTTAAGGTGTTGTTTTGTAAGTCAATCCTTACTAGATTAGAAAGAACTGACCAGTTTGTGGAATGAATTGAGCCGCTTAACTGATTAGAAGCAAGGTTTAGCACTGTAAGATTTCTTGACGATAAGAATGATGGCATTGGACCAGAAAAATTGTTGGCAGAAAAATCCAAATAGACAAGTCGTGTAAGTTTACTCACTGTTTTCGGTATTGTTCCACTGAAATTGCAACTTACAAGTTCTATTCTTGTCAATTGCCCAAGGTTACCAATAGATTCTGGTAGTTGCCCCCCAAACTTTGTGCCACTGAGTGCCAATGTCTGAAGAGAAGCATTCGGATGAAACTCTTGAAGGGAACCTTCGAGTAACTTGTTATCTGACACATCAAGAATCTGCAGTGTAGGTATCCGGAGAATTTCTTCAGGGAGTGTTCCACTCAAACCAGAGCGACTAAGACGCAGGGATGTCAAATTTGAGAATTTTGCAAAGAATTGTGGAACAGGAGAAGACAAATTGTTGTTGTCAAGCCGAATTACCGAGAGGGATTGAAGATTGGAAAGTGAAGAATCCATAGGTCCCGACAGATAACAGCTGGACATGCTCAACACTTGCAGATCGGTCAGTGATGATACGGCCCTGCACCACTCATTTCCCCTTGCTGAAATATCCACCCCATCAAGATGAAGGACTTTTAGTTTTGTGAGATTTCGGACAAGCATCTCTAAATTCGGGTTCTCAAGTTTCACTGATATCCCCAAAAGTGAACTCCCAGATAAATCAAGACTAACCAACTTTGTCATGCTCGAAATCTCAGCCGGAATTTGCCCCGTGAAGCCAGCATTTGACAAATTAAGGTAACTCAAATTCCCCAACTTGTCAAACGCAGAAGGAAAAGCAGACTTGAATCTGTTGTAAGCCAAATCAAGTCGCTGAAGATGTTCTAAACGGAAAAGACTACTCGAATCGTTCATTACACCCGCAATCGACTGATGGCTCAAGTCAAGACCGATAACCAGACCAGCATCACCACATGCTACACCATCCCAGGAACAGCAATCCGTAGTTTCATCCCAAGTCGCTAGCTTTTCTGATGAAGTAGAACTAGAATTGAAACTGCTTTTCAACTGGAGCAACAACTGTCTCTGATCGCTCCGACATTGGCCCGAAACCAAAACTACATGGATGCTAAAGAAAGCTGCTACAAGAAATGAAATAAAGAAACCCCCCGAAAACGGTGAACTTGGAATCCTCATTTGTAACAGTTCGAAGGAATATCCATACAACTAACACGAAGAAGATATGAGTGGCAAATGTTGTAGGAAAGCATGAAGTTTTATCAATTCCTGCTTGAGTTGTAAACAATCAAAAGACACCCTTTTTTGAAAAATGGAAGCTGAGAAGAGGTCAAAGGTAAAGGCGTGTAGTGTGAGACCATGAGGGTAGTGGTTGTTGATAGAAAATGTGTTAGCTTGCTGGTTTTGTCGGGTATGTTAGAGTCTGACTTTTCTGGTGAACGGCAGCGTCTTGTTTTTGAAGTTTCTTTGGAAAAATCCAAAGGAAAGAGCAAGGCTTGATTGGCGGGTCGATTCTTCCCTTCATCGGTTACTTCAAGTCATTTATGATACGAAGGCAATGTTTGGACTTTCAATACCTGGACTGAAATAATGAAACAAAACTAATGTATTTTTTATTTATAGATAAATTACTTAAATTTATTTTATTTAAGTGATTAAATTACGTAAATAATTTATCCAAGGATAAACTTCAATATTTCGTTGGGTTAGACTTAATATATACTATAAGTTTAATATATATTATATTTAGTGTTTACGATTAATTTAGTTAATTGATTGATTTTAAATTAAGATATTTATTTTTTAAAAATAATAATAGCTGGTAATTGACCTAGTATTTATTTAATTGATTAATTAATTAAACTAAATTTTTTTTGAGTCAATTAATTAGTTTTTAATCGATCAATAAACACCTTTATCTATACAGATATAATTTGTTGATGTGATAAAATAAAATATTTTGTTTTTTTAATAAGATCATATGTTTGTATTTTAATGTTATAAATATAATAAATTGGATTAGAAATGTTGCATTCACAATAAACTTTTAAAATATTTTATGGAATTAGTTGATTAATATTTTTTATAAACTAATCTTAAATTTAACCCTAATCACACTCAGAGAAAATGAAAGAAAGATTCTAAGAGAACTAAGATAAATATTTTTAACAGATTTAAAACTCATAATTAAAAATATTTTAAAAATAAATAATTTAATTATCCGACAAAATATATTGGCATCGAACGAGTAGTAGCCCATTGGGCCACCTCATGAACAACAACATTGCCGGTTCTACGAAATTAATAGAAGATAGAATGTATAGCAAGACAGAAAGGTTCAATACAGGGAGACTAAATATTTTAATTATTTTAATTAATATTTTTTAAAACATTTTAATCTTTAAAATTATATTTTGAGATGCAATGTTTTTTAACATAAAAATTGTTAGTTAAATATCATTAAACTTATTGAAATGAAGTGAGCCATTGCACCTTGAGATAGTATTATCATCTAATAAAGATGATATTAAATAGAATAACAATTCAGTTAAAAAATAATTATTAATTCTTATTAATATATGAAAAAAATATAAAATTTACCTTAAAAATATTTCATTGCTGGGATCATAATAAATATAGCCAACAAAATTCATCGAATATTTTTTTCTCTCTCACGACAACCACGTCCTTAGTGTTATAATAATGGTAAGTTATATATATACTAATTGACCTTAGTAACTAATTGAGTTGTTCCAAGTACGATATATAGGGCGAAAATCATTTACCTCTTTCATATGCCTCATTCTATGTCTCCGCTTTAAATTATAAGTTTAGGATATAATACTTAGGGTTTAAGGTTAGGGGTTGTGGTTAGGATTTAGGGAATCAAAGGTAGGGTATATTTTTTAAGTGTAGAGTTTAGGGTTTAAAATATCAGGTTTAGGGGTTAAGGTTAGGGATTGTGGTTAAGGTTTAGGAAATCAAGGGTAGGGTATATTTTTTAGGGCGTAGAGTTTAAGGTTTAGGATATAAAAAATAAGGGTTAAGGTTTAAAATTTAATTTTTTAGAAAATTTTCAAAGGATGCATAGAATAAAGCATGAAAAAAAGGTAAAAGATTTTTATCCCAATATATATGGGTGCAAATCGTTTACCTCCTAATCATGCCTCTATTAGCATGGGCGGAGCCACCCTTGCCAATGGGTGGTCAAATGACACCCCAAAATTTTTGGATCGATAACATCAATTTATAAACAATTGACACCAATATATAATTTTTTAAAAAAAATAATAAATAATATCAATTTATAAACAATTGACACCCCTTAAATATAACTAAAAAAATGGTACCTCTAAAATAATTTTCTAGCTTCACCCTTGTCTATTAGTGCGTCCACTTTAAGTTAGTAGGTTTAGAGTTTAGGATTTAAAGTTAGGGGTTGTGGTTAAAGTTTAGGAAATTAGGGGTAGGATGTAGGATTTAAAATTTAAAAAATAATTTAGAGTTTAAAATTCAATTTTTAAAATTTTTAAGTAAAAGACATTGAAGGAGACACAATAAAAAAATTAGAAGATTATTACCCAATATATATGAACAAAAATCCTCTATCCTTTTATGTGTCTCATTTCATGTC
Organism: Abelmoschus esculentus; assembly: GCA_035048815.1. NCBI lineage: Eukaryota > Viridiplantae > Streptophyta > Magnoliopsida > Malvales > Malvaceae > Abelmoschus > Abelmoschus esculentus. The sequence continues at coordinate 6,762,387 of JAUCBN010000061.1, read as the reverse complement.
TCCTTTGTACTTTCTTAAAAAATTGAATTTTGAACCCTAAACCCTTATTTTCTATATCTTAAATCCTACACCCTAAAAAATACACTCTACCCCTAATTCCTAAACCTAACCAAAACCCCTAACCTAAAACCCTAAACTCTAAAATCTCTAGTTTGAAGTGAGCATAAACGGAGACATAAAAAGTGAACATATGATTTGCACCCAATATTTATACCAGAGTGGTAAAGTTATACGCGGACTAGCAAATTTTCAGTTTCTTAGAGAAAAGTGTTGCGTTGGTCAAAAGAGAACCCATGCATTCTTCTCAAACAATAGTTACGCCGCAGATACACTGAAGAAAGTCGAGTCTGCGTATACCATTTGTGCACTTTTGGGTCTCGTGCATGTGCCCAACCGACAACCGTACGTGAATATCACATGCAAACTACTGTCGTTTTGTCAGACTATGATGCTACGTTTCATCGTATTGGGAACTGTCGTTTTGTCCGACCACGATGCTACGTTTCAGCGTATTGGGACACATAGGATACAGAATCTCCCATTGTTTAATATGATCCACGTAAATCTTTTAAGGAAGAAAAAATCTGCTTCCAATGAAGAAAAGTCAGGAATCTTTTATGCCTGTCATAGCTTAAAAATATCTATCAGATATTTCAATAGGCAGGTAGAGAGCACTGAGCAGCTCTACGTACTTGTGTGAAAAAGACAGAGAAATGAAACCAAGACATACACATTCATTACTAGAGAGGAAATAGAAAGTGAATGTACGCAAAAGAACAGATTTTTAATACACAATCCATACGAGAAGTTCTCATGAACATGAAAAGGCTAAAGCATGAAGCATCCCATCCTTAAGGCAGCGCCAAGAGTTTACTGAGGATTTGGGGGTCGGCTGTTGGCAGCTGAGACTCTAGAGCCCCATTCCAGCAGCTCTTTGCTAGTATCATCCTTGTGAACTATCACCTCAATGAAGCATAAGCAGTCCTTCTTGGATCCTGTTGCCATCTCGATTGCTTCGATGAGCTCTTCCTCGCAAAATACCTAAAACGATAACAGATTTTTAGTATTATATCAGGGAATTTCTCCGACAGGAACTTGATTTGATTCATGTGAGCAAGTTTGGATTTTGGCTCACCTTGGCTGTCCAGCACTTGCCTTCACCATTATGAATTGCATCAACCAAGGCAGTGTAGTTCCAGTTCTTGATCACATTGTATGGTCCATCATGAATCTCGACTTCAATGGTGTAGCCACCATTGTTGATGAGGAAGATAATGGTCTTCTGTCCACATCTCAGCATTGTGGACACATCTTGTGCGGTCACCTATCGAACATTATAAACATGTGAATCGATTTTATAGTGGCACTGGTTGGTCTATATGGCTTCTTTTTCCCACTCAAAAATATCTCAACGACTGGAAAAAAATATATGACAGTACATACCTGGAAACTACCATCACCGATGCAAGCAATGACACGTTTCTCCGGAACGGCCTGTGCATATCCAAGAGTGGCACCAACTGACCACCCAATTGATCCATACTGCATTTGGAATTCATACCTGCGCAAAATATCAAATTCAATGTCAATATCACATTTTTGGCCTTTTGTTCATATTCTAAGTTGAGGACTAAATATTAATACTCACCCACACCCTGTAGGCAACTTCAGCTTCTGGCAATTAAACCAAGAATCCCCAGTTTCAGCAATGACGGCAGATTCACCAGAAAGCATCTTCTGTATATGTTGAAACAGAACATTGACCCTCAGAGGCTCCTTAGGTGCCGATTTCAGAGGATGTCCTTCCGGGACAAAAATCCTATGGTAATTCTCATAAGCAGTATTATTGTGCTGGAGCCTCTTAGCAAGCTCTCTAAGGAAATCTTTCATCAAAACACACCCAAATGCAGGCCCGTTACCGATCACTACCCGTTCCGGCTGCACAATAATTGCCTTCTCTTTCTTAAGAAGCAGAGAGTACCCGACAGAGCTGTAATCGTTGTAAATAGGTCCGGCGAATAAGTAAGCATCAGCAGATTCGACGATCTCAGCACAAAATGAGGTACTAACAGCACCCCAATATGTCCCTATGAAATGAGGATGTTGCTCGGGGACAAGCCCTTTAGCAGATGGCATCACCGCCACGGCATAACCACTAGCATCGGCCAACTCAACAAAAGCCTCACATGCCTTTGCAACACGCAGCTTCGGTCCACCTACTATAACCGGTTTCACCGCCTTGTTCAAGAACTCTGCAGCCGCCTCCACCGCCGCCTCTAATCCCATCTTATTACTTAATCTACACACCCAACACGGAAAACAAAATTAACCAACGCGAAAACTAATCAATAAACAATCTTGAACTTGGAAAGAATGGAAACATTACTTTGGAGCGAGTGAAAACGGAACAGGATCGATGCTAAAAGTGGGGTGAGGAATTGCAGGCAAATTACAGCCGATGCTGATATAAACAGGCTTGCTTTCTTTCAAAGCGGTTGAAATAGCCGTGTCGATCAATTCATGAGCATCTTCCAAGTTATTCACCACAGCCTAGTAAAAAAAAGGAAACCCCATATTTATGATTAAACTAAAACTACTGAAATAATGAAGAAGAAAGCACAGTTATATACTTGATAGCAAGTAACAGTCTGGAAACATCTAAGCTCTTGAGTAAAATCAGGCAAGCCAATCGTATGGTGAAGAATCCGGTTCGTTCCATAGTCATTGGAGTTGGGTCCTCCGACGATGCAAATAACCGGTAGATTCTCACTATAAGCACCGGCGATGGCATTCAAGATGCTTAGCCCTCCAACGGTGAAAGTCACAACGCAAGCTCCAACCCCACGTGATCTAGCGTAACCGTCAGCGGCATATCCAGCGTTGAGTTCGTTACAGCAACCAATTAAGTTGAGCCCTGGCTCAGCTATCAAGTGGTCAAGCAAAGTCAAGTTAAAATCCCCGGGAACAGAGAAAACATCGTTCACTCCGACCTGAACGAGCCTCCTAGCTAAATGTCGTCCCAGAGTGGCTTCAGCAGCACAGTTGACGACGGTGGGGGAAACAGAACATTGGATGGTTGAAACGTTGCCGTTTGGTGGACAGCCAACGTTATTGGAGCTAGGCTTGCAAGTGTCAAGCGATCCGATCTTGGTATCCATTTTTCAAAGAAACTTAGAAACAGAAACAAAAAAAGCTTGGTAATTTGGTTTTCGAAGTGAATTGGAAAAAATGTTTGTTTGTTTAGTGGGAAAATGGTGGTGGTGGAATTTATACTGGAGGATAGTCAGTGGAAAGTAATCCTGGGTGCGGTTTTTAATGATACCGTCCGGGATTAGATTTCTGGTTTCTATGGATGGGATTCCATTATTAATATTTGTGCTTATTTTATGTAAGGGATGTTTTGTATTATTAATTAACAAAATCCCCATATAAAAATGTTTTTTTAGTAAATCTAATAATTCAGGAGATGCTCCCTGATTTTTAAAATTTTGGTAAAGAAAAGGTATCGTCAAGCCGTCAACAGAAGGTTGAGCTGTGACCATGGTTTTTGAAGGCTGAACCTGAACCACTGGTTTCAGTAGATTTGTCTCCCAACTTGCCGCATGCTTCGTACTCACACGTAATTAGAGATGGATATGAACTTGTTTTTTTTTATTTATTTAAATTTGATTCAAACATAAATATTCAAAAATTAATTTGGATTTGGATTTTTTAAAAAAAAATCAGCCCAATTAGAAAATAAATATTTTATATCTGACTCTGATCCGATAAAACTTGACTTATAGAAAAAATAATATTTTTAAAAATATAATTGTAAAAAATAATTTTAAGAGATTTAATTATAAAAAATTATAATTTTAAGAACTAAATTATAAATTAAAAAATTTAATTATAAAATAATAGAGAGATGAGTATTATTATAAATATTCTTAAAAAATTAAGAAAAATAATATAATTAATTTTAAATCGAATCGGATATTTTATACTCTAAATTTAAATCTAACTAGATCTCTTTCTCAATAAAAAATTAACATGACCCAAACTTAAATTTTATTAAAAATTCAACTTAATCAGATTAGATCGCATCAAAACTCAATTAATTTGAAGTATATAATTACCCCTTTTGGGGACGAAAAACGAAAGGAAAATATCACACAATTGGTGGGGAAAACAAAAAGTTGTATAAGTGCTTAAATTTTAGTTTTTAAAGATTTGATTTAGAGTTTAAAAATTAAGTATATGTGTTTAAAATTTAGGTTTAGAATTAAAATCTTAAGTTTATACGTTAAGATTTAAGTTTAGTGTAATATGATTAAAGGTTTATGTTTTAACCTATAAACTTTAAATTTTAATTATAAATTTTAAATTATCATCGTATTTCTTAAATTCAAAATTAATTCACTTAAATACAAACATTAAACCCTAAATAAATTTTAACTCTTAAAATTAAATACTTTAAGAAAAACGTTTATACATAAAATAATTACCAAAAACAAAACCAACCAAGAAGAATATTCGGTCTCAGATTCATACCGAATAAAAGATAATTACGGACATGACTACGACACGAACTTATTATAACTCTAGTGAATTCTCATACTAATATAATAAGTCTTTGAAAAATTCCTATACAAAATTATTATTTTCTCTGGAAATTTAAGACCAACAGCAATAGTTCATCTTTCCTTCAAAAACCATATGTACAATATAATTAGAGGATTTTATAGAGTCCAGAAAAGGGAAGTACAAAATTCGAACCCGACGGATTTTGACTCGAACCGATCAGATCAGGTCCGATGTTTTAGTAAAAATTTTAGATTTGGGTCGGATTTTTTTCAAAGGTGATATCGAGTTGGGTTCAGGTTTATAGTAGAAAAAAATCTGATCCGATCTAGAACTAATAGTGTAATTTTTTTTATATATATTTTAAGAATATTTACAATAATAATCCCTCTTTATATATATTTTATACAATTAGATTATTAAAATTAATTTTTTTTACAATTAGGTCACTATTTTTAAAAAAATAGATCCCTAAACTTTATTTTTTTACAATTAAGTCCCTAAAATTTAAAATCTTTTAATGATTCAGGTCGGGTTAGATTTTAAAACTTAAAATCGGGTCGGATCGGATTTTTTCACTCTAAATCTGGGTCGAATCAGATTTTTTTTATCCTAAAACCAGATCGGATCAAATACGGGTGAGCCAAAAATCGGACCCGAACCGTACCCATCTCTGGTGCAGATTGTGAACTTTACATGATACCATTCCATAGCCTATCCTTGCTAAACTACATTTCAGCCATCATTTCTTACCAGGTTTCCCATGAAGAACAGGATACGGCTGCAGCCCGCAAGAGATCATGATTCACACATTCAACTAAACCCAGAGGAAATCCATATGAAACATTCCTAACAAATATGTTTGCTTGGGCTGCAATTTGTTTAAATTGAAAATTTTTAAAATAAATATTTTTTTTACTGAAACAACTTATTAAAAACAACAACTTATTTTATTAAATCATTCGATGGTGGGTTGCTAAGAATTTTTTTCAAAAGACCTTAGAAGTTTAAGATATCAAATCAATTATAAGTATTATTTTTTAATAATTTTTATTTTATAATATTTTTAATATCATCTTTAAAATTTGAATTTAAGTTTGATCACTTTAACTCGGTTAGTATTGGACTCGTGTCAATTGGCTCTAAACCCAAAGTAGGAATTTGAAGGACTAAGCACCTACGTGTCCTTGGCATATGGCTTCGTTACTCCTCCTTCGCCAAGTTTATTCTGCTACGTGTCTTGCATTCCTTGATCGGCACCCTCGTGCTCTCATCTTCGTAGCTTGACTTATATAAAGCACCAAACCTACGTTTCACATGCATCGTTACGTGAATTCACCTCAAGTGTTAACGACAGAAGAAGCAAAAGCAAAAGCAAAAGCACATGGCATCACACCAAGAAAGAGAGGAGCTCGACGCCAGGGCAAGGCAGGGAGAGACAGTTGTTCCCGGTGGAACCGGTGGCAAGAGTCTCGAAGCTCAAGAACACCTTGCAGAAGGTGATACTCTTTTCTTGCTTTGTGTTCATTATTCAGTGCCTTGCATTGTTTGATGTTGACGTATATTAGGGAGGAGCCGTGGAGGTCAGACAAGGAAGGAGCAACTGGGGAGAGAAGGGTACCAGGAGCTGGGAAGCAAAGGAGGCCAAACAAGGAAGGAGCAGCTGGGGAGAGAAGGGTACCAGGAAATGGGTCGAAAAGGCGGACTCAGTACCACCGACAAGTCCGGGGGTGAGCGGGCGGCTGAGAAAGGAATCGACATTGACGAGTCCAAATACAGAACTAGGAGTTCTACTACCCCATAAGTATATATGCTTGCAGTGTTCGCTGAAATTGAGTTTCTTGATGCTTTTGTATTTGGAAACTCAACTTCAGCACTCAGCAGCAAACACGCTCATCTTAGTAGATTGCTGCCTTGTGACTGTTATTTTAATCCTTGTGTCGTTTTCATGGTTATATGCTCAAGACTGGTAGTAGTGTATTTGCAGGATTTCCAAATATATTTTTTTTTTAATGTAAAGAAACACCATATAAAGGCGTTTGTGTCTGGATGGATTCGTATTATATTAGATATTTTAATCTCGAAAATCAAAATTATAATTTCACTCCATATGAACCCTCTCTCTCTATGTAATTATATAGCTAAGCTTTACTTCCAAAAAGTTTATACAGCTAAGCTATGATGCCTCTGCCACTTGCAAGTTACAGTATGATATTCCTATGTATATATGCTTGAAAGAGACGTCCCTGCTTTATATATTCTTGCACGCATATGCCAAATTAGTGCTGTATTTTCCCCTCTCAGGATATGTTCCGACAACACTACAAAATGTTCTTACAGATCAAATTTTACCCACGTTTTACAAAACTTTTTCATGGTGTAAAACAGTAAACAGTTTGTACAGTAAGGATTTCAGATAATTGTGGCAAACGAGTAGTCACGCACACGCAGATGAGAGGCCATGGAAGAGGCCATGACAGTGGCTTATTGAGTAAAATATGCATTAATCTCTCATGTTTGAAACGTGGGTTATAAAGTCAAACCAGAAGCCAAGAAACAAACCAGGAAGACAATACAAGGCTAAGGTACAAACAGTTACAAGAGGCCGGCCGGTTAAACCCACACGGTCACAAAGTCGAGACACAGATTCACAGAGGCGACTGTTCAAGCTGACAAATAAAAGGAGACCCTAAATCATCTGCTCTTTCCCATGCCTTCATTTACCCCACTTCAAATTAGAGGATAGAGTTTAGGGTTTTAGGTTAAAGATTTTGGTTAGGGTTTAGAAAAATATAGGTAGGGTGTATTTTTTAGGGTATAGGGTTTAAGGTTTAGAATATAGAAAACAAGAGTTTAGGGTTTAAAATTTAATTTTTTTACAAAAATATAAAGGAGACATAGAGGGAAGCACAGAAGAAAGACAAATGATTTTTGTTCATAAAAGAAATTGAACTCTCAACAGGAATATAAAACGGAGTCGATAAATTTTAGTAATTTTTTTCTTTTAATTACATTATTTATTACATTAGATTATAATTAGTAATGTTTAAACTCTAATTAGCCATACATTTTAAGTAAGAATTAAATTAGTACGTTACACTCTCTATACTAATAAATTGAATTAAAGTAGGTTTAGGAGTATAACAGAATTTATATATGTAAAAAAATTCATCCATTAAAATCGATTCAAATTAATTAGGACAAAATCATGAGAAATTAAAAGGAAAAAAAATAAGTTTAGGATTATATTGAAAACAATCATAAGTTTTGGTCCTCAACATGAATTAATCCCTTTCCAAAATAACATACAATTGGGTCAGCAAAGCAGAGAATCCGAACCTGTCCCTATTGGCCTCTTACTGTTTCCCCATTGGTGCTGTTCTGTTTTTAACTTGTAATTGCGTGTATTTTTTCTTAATCTCTAATTTTGCCCTATAAATAATGGAATAAGCCCAACATTTGTCTCCCATAAAACCAGAGCTTCTCTCTCCATTCGCCACAGAGTGTTGAGATTTTCACTAGGGCTTTTCGATTTCTTGATTCCAGTTCTCTCTGTTTGGCTGTGGATTTAGAAAGTTTGAAATAATATCATCAAACGTGTGTATCTGTGTGCGAAAAGATTTGTGGTGAGTTCTAAATGGACACGTACAGTGTCCATATTGCCATGGCGGCTCTGGTGGGAGCTTCGTTGGTGGCCGTGTCGGCGTATTATATGCACAGGAAAACCCTAAATCAGTTGCTGGAGTTCGCTAAGTCGGTTGAGAGGGAGAGGGGGGATGTATCGGACGGTGAGTCGCCGCTGCACTCCAAGAAGCGGCGCGGCCACCACCACTCGCGCCGGAAGGTGGGAGGATATTACCGCCGTGGCACGGCGTCTTTGCCTGATGTGTCGATGATGTCTGGAGGGATTGATGGAGAAGAGAAACGCAGCGACAATATCCTAGATGATGGGATTCCCCCTGGGTTGCCGAAGCTCCATATGCTTCCGGAAGGTAATCATGGGATTTGGAATCAAGAGATTTGACGAGTTATTGAATAATATGTATGAAAGTGAATAGGATTTTATGTTACTTTGTTAATTAAAAATTTGCACATTATATGTAATACTGAGAACATGTTTTCTTTATATATTTCTCTTTAATTCTTCTTTATATATATATATGAAATGAGACTGAACTTATTATCAGATTAATTGGAAAACGGTTTGCTGATTTTGTTTGCTTAAGTGAAGGGAAAAGGGGTAATCAAGTTGCAGTTTAAAATGAAAAGAAAAAAAATAACAACTTGAAAAGCTACCTTTAATGGCACTTTTTGTACGGAACTTCTTTCGAGGAAGATCAGCCTTTGTTCTCTAGATAATCTTACTCTAAAATTTTCTGACCTGCTGGAATCTGATAAAACTGCAATCAAGATATTTGAAGACCATTTTCTCTTGGAGGAAATGAAATAGAAACAATTTTAATGCTTCTTTTTTTCATTTGAGATTGTTGGAAACATGTTTTTGAGACTTTAACCCAACTTCCACATAGGAGAAAGATGCTGGAAAGAAAATGAGTGTCTTTGGCTCTTTTTTCTTTCAAATATTTTCCATGTTTCCCTGTGTCATTGTGTTTTTTATTAGGTTTAATAATTTGTTTGGCTTCAGGGAAGTCTAGTGGCCATGCAACCACACCTAAGAGATCTGGAAGTGTTATCCGACCTACTTCTCCCAAGTCCCCTGCTGTCAGTGCAAGTGCTTTTGAGAGCATGGAAGGATCAGAGGATGAAGATAATATGACCGACAATTCTAAGATTGACATTACATATCTGCATACTAATGGAAATGCTGTGAGTACATGTTCTTTTTTTTGTTTCCTTCCTTTGATGAGCTTGCTTCTGCTATGCTTTTACAGTTAGTTGCAAACTTGATCAAACTCTTGAGTGAAGGGAATTTCTCTTGTGCAGGACCCAAATTTGCCAGACCACATTAATGCCAATGGAGATGCAATTCAGATAGCTGCTTCAAGCATGATTCGATCCCATAGTGTATCAGGTGACCTTCATGGTGTTCAGCCCGATCCTATTGCAGCTGATATCCTAAGAAAAGAGCCAGAGCATGAGACCTTTCAACGACTTAAAATTTCCCCTTCTGGTATTGATTCTCTAATATGTGCTACATTATGTTTTTAGGTGACATTTTTTTACTTTTTCTTCATATATGACGTTTTAGCACTTCATGTGTCCTAACACTTAAATTGTGTGTGCAAAGTTTTCAACACCTTATATGTTTATCAATTTGTTTTAAAAAAATTCTATTATTCAAAGTATGCCTAAAATCCATTCCTGTTCAATTTATTAAACATGATTATCTTTCTTTTATAAGATATAAATTACTAAAAAGGTTCTTTAGTGTCCTTGATAATAGCCTAAGATAGCATATAGCATTACCTTGGTTTAAAAAAGTTGCAATTTCCTATTTTAAGGATCGGATTTTAGATTATGTAAACACAATTTTCTGATCTTTTTTTAAATCATTTTTTTCATCTTCTCCTTAAACCAGAGGTACCATCGCCGGATGAAGTTGAGGTCTATGTAGTTCTGCAAGAATGCCTAGAAATGCGGAAAAGATATGTATTCAAGGAGGCTGTTGCTCCTTGGGAGAAAGAAGTTATATCAGACCCAAGTACACCGAGACCTAATCCAGCACCCTTTTTTTATGCTTCTGAGGGAAAATCTGAAGTAAGTTTATACTTGCAGTCCCTAATTCTAACCACAAGTTACTTGCATTTGACCTCGTTCTTCCTTAGGGTTGTAAAGATGTGTATCCTTTTTTGCAGCATTACTTTGAGATGCAAGATGGAGTGATACATGTATATGCAAATAAAGACTGTAAGTGTCAGGATGCCTGATATGAAATTTCTTACTTGTGATGATCGGAACTACTCCCTTAGGCATTTTTCATCTGTCTTATTTCAGCAAAAGAAGAGCTCTTTCCTGTAGCTGATGCGACAACCTTTTTCACCGACTTACATCACATACTTCGAGTTATAGCAGCTGGGAATATCAGAACTTTATGTCATCACCGGCTAAATCTTCTAGAACAAGTAAATGCTTCTCCTTGTTTATAAAGTGCATGCTAATTTTGTAATTTTCTACTCTGATCATTAAAATTCTTTTTTTCATTTTGATTTCATTCAGAAATTCAATCTTCATTTGATGCTTAATTCGGATAGAGAATTTCTTGCTCAGAAAAGTGCACCACATAGGGATTTCTATAATGTTAGGAAAGTTGATACTCATGTTCATCACTCAGCGTGCATGAACCAGAAACACCTTTTGAGGTTTATAAAGTCCAAGTTGAGGAAGGAGCCAGATGAGGTAACTTTCATCCTTGTTGATTTCCTCTGGCGTGCTTTGATGGGGGTCCTTAAAATTGCTAATGTCCTTTCAAAACTGATTTCTTTTCTAGTTCACACAGTTACACTATAATTTTGCCCTTATTCTTATCAAGGGGTCCTTTGGTGTCACATAAATGTGCTTGCGTGTGTTGTGCCACACTTCTGGCAGAATGTGATCCTTTTCATTCTCTCTTATATGAAAATTGCATACCAGTTAATTGTGTGGTCAACCAACTATAACCACATAAATCAGGAATAGCCTGAAATTCTGGAAGAGATTTATGAAAGTGATGCATGTGAAGAAGCATTTTTAGGCCAAAAAGAGTGTTTACTTTATTCTATCTTTGTTCAGGTTGTAATATTTCGAGATGGGACGTATTTGACACTTAAAGAAGTTTTTGAGAGCTTGGATTTAACTGGGTAATGACCTCTTAACACCTATTTTATTGCTCAAAACTGGGAGAAAATGATTATGCTACTTATTATAATTTATTTTTGCTTTTATTTGAGCAGGTATGATTTAAATGTGGACCTTCTTGATGTTCATGCGGACAAGAGTACATTCCATCGTTTTGATAAATTTAACCTCAAGTATAATCCTTGTGGCCAAAGTAGGCTCAGGGAAATTTTTCTCAAGCAGGAAAATCTTATCCAAGGTATATCTTTTTTATTTCTTTCATTTTCGGGATACAAGAGTACCGTGTCAAGTTCTCTTTGGAATTGTTTGCCTTGGATATTGTGTGCTTCTAATATGTACTAAAATTCAGATGTGGTGCTTATAGTCCAGCCCATATTTATTAGAATGAATCATCAGTGTCTCTTCTTCCTATCTGTGCTTTATTATACATCGGAAGCTGCTTCTGTGATTCTTTGCTATAAGCATGATTCCATGTTTGTGTTTTAATTGAGTTATTTCTCTGAGAGTGGTGATTTTTATTGTGAAATTAGAGTTTGACTTGTAACTTCGCAGGTCGATTCCTTGGTGAGTTGACAAAGCAGGTGTTTTCCGATCTTGCTGCAAGCAAATACCAGGTATATCATAATTCTAGTTGACAAATACTTTTTGTCCCTGAGATAAATTCTGTTTTGGCTTTTCATTTTTGGATATAGAAGTTCAGAGCCCTTGAGTAATACCATTATAGGGTCTATTATTCCCTTATAAGTTTGCTTAATATGTTTTACTTCGTTCTTTGAGGAATTATATGTATTCAATGAACCAAAGTATGAATGGCTAATATTTGTTTTCGATAATAAGCTACATGATGCTCCCTCTCTTTTAACACATTAAACAATGTTCTCTGGATTTTCATTGTCTTGATGTTCATTTTTTTTATGCAGATGGCTGAATACAGAATATCAATATATGGCAGGAAGCAAAGTGAGTGGGATCAAATGGCCAGTTGGATCGTTAACAATGAATTGTACAGTGAGAATGTTGTTTGGTTAATTCAGGTGCTAATAGTCTCTTTTATATCTCAATACATGAACACTAGCTTCTTTTGTGATATATCTTGTGAACCTTACTTCAAATGGTCTGTTATCGTCCATTATCCATATAGGGGTTATAACCTTCATAGAATATGCTGCTCGGGTTGGCCAAAAGAAAATTGCTGAATGTTGACTGGCCTGTTCTTATTCCTTGATCATGTGACATTTTGGTTATTTTTTTGTATCAGATCCCTCGACTTTACAATGTGTACAAGGACATGGGGATTGTTACATCCTTCCAGACCCTTCTTGACAACATCTTTATTCCCCTATTTGAGGTTACTGTGGATCCAGATTCACATCCTCAGTTACATGTTTTCTTGAAACAGGTTTATCATTATTATTATTATTTCTTCTTTTTTGGGGTGGGGTGGGGGGTGCAATGGTTTTGTTTGGATTTCGTGCTGCCTCAGTTTGTGGTGTTTGCCATGAGCCCATGACATCTGCTTGTTGGCAATTTAGGTTGTAGGGTTGGATTTGGTAGATGATGAAAGCAAACCTGAAAGACGCCCCACAAAACACATGCCAACACCAGATCAGTGGACTAATGTATTTAATCCTGCATTCTCCTACTATGCATATTACTGCTATGCGAACCTCTACACCTTAAACAAGGTATGCATTATATAAGTTGATACTGTTTCTTCTCCGCTAGATCTGATATCAGTCCCAAATAAACTAAATAAATCAACATTTGTTTTTAACTGCTTTAAATCAGCTCTAGATGCAACCACTTTGTTTTTGGTATATAAATGCTTACCATTGTGGCATGATTTTTCCAGCTTCGTGAGTCCAAGGGAATGTCGACCATCAAATTCCGTCCACATTCTGGGGAGGTACTTTGAAAGTTATCAGGAACGTTTCATTTTTATGTCCCCCATCATATTTATCGTGTTTTCAGGCTGGTGATATTGACCACCTTGCGGCAACATTTCTAACTGCTCATAATATTGCACATGGAATCAATTTGAGAAAATCTCCTGTCCTACAGTATCTTTATTATTTGGCACAGGTAAGGGCAATGAAATTAATGTAGTTAATCAATAAGCACAGATTTCTAATTGTTTCCGTGGCATGTTGGCCATCAGATTGGATTGGCTATGTCTCCTCTGAGCAACAATTCCTTGTTTTTGGACTACCATCGGAACCCTTTCCCATTGTTTTTCTTGCGGGGTCTAAATGTTTCCCTTTCTACCGATGATCCACTTCAAATACACTTAACAAAGGAACCTTTGGTGGAAGAGTATAGCATAGCGGCTTCTGTAATCTCTCCCTCTCTCTCCACGCAATAATCTACAGATTATACTTTTATCTATGGTTCAATTAAATTAAAAGCCATGGACTTTCAGGTGTGGAAGCTAAGTTCATGTGATCTATGTGAGATTGCCCGTAATTCGGTCTACCAGTCAGGTTTTTCTCATGCGTTCAAGGTAACATGCTCGTTTCTTGTATGGAAGAGATGTTGATGGTTGGGAAGGGCACAAATATAGTGTCACAAACGTTCTCTCTAATGATTGATGTAAACTGAAATTAGTTGTATAAATGTGTGTTTCAGTCGCATTGGATTGGAAAGGAGTACTACAAGAGAGGGCCCGATGGAAATGATATACACAAGACAAATGTACCTCATATCCGGCTGGAATTTCGTGACACGGTATGAGCCTAACTGTAACTTGTTAAGCAGACTGTTAGAATAACTTGAATATAACTGTGTAAAAACATATTTTCCTTGAATACAACTGTGTAAAAACATATTGTCCTTTTCAATCAATCCTGCTTTCTGGTTTCTACCTGCTGAGTTATTAAACATATCCAACATGTTATGCTTATGTAGATCTGGAAAGAGGAGATGCAGTTGGTTTACTTGGGCAAGGCCGATATCCCTTCAGTAATCGACAAGTAATGTTCTATATATGGCGCACGGGTCCATTCTCGACCATTACAAGCATATTTAGACGGTATCCGTCTGACCCCTTTTGATATTGTTCGAGTAGTTTCTTGCTAATTTTCTTTTTTATTTGGCTTACTTTCTTACGTTTTTCAGTAGGCAAAGAACCTGCATGGCAGGGATGTGATGACAGAGTTAACATGGTTTGAAGCCAGTGGTTAACATTGTACATGATGGAATTTTTGAAATGGAAACACCTGCAATGTGTTAGTTCCTAAACTCGGAGCATAGTGTATCCCGAAAAACCGACTCGAATACAGAATATAACACGAGGAAGCAAATTATGGACTTCCCGATCGAGATAAAACAAGCAATAATTTTTTTTTTTGATCATAAAACAATGTCTCTTCTGTTCTTAGGTTAAGGGAGATTTTTATAGCATTACCATTGTGAAGTATGGCAAGGTGCAGTCTTGCATGATAAATTTTACCTGCAACATTAACATGCATGGTCATGGATTAATTTACTCTCCTTTATCCATTCTCCCCTCCTGCCCTCTTTTTGCATTTTATTCATATCAGTTATCAAGTAAAAATTATTGAACACTTTTATATAAAAAATTAATTAAATCATTTTTTTATACCAACTAATAAAATCAGTTGGTCTAACTACTCACTATAATCGGCTACTAGCTGTTTTCCAAACACCCCAATATCACATTCCGTGAACCCAAGGACTTCCATACAATTAATCTTTGTTTTGTTTCTCCACTTGGTTGAGAGATCATGTCTGCTTGTGTTTCTATTGATAGTACTGATGAGAATCAAAGAATTTGCCTGGTATTTATTATGTCATTTGAAGCACAGGGTAGGTTGGCGTGGTCAATGAAAATGATAGAACTGCTCTGACTCAACGGGAAACACCACTTGCCTCCAAAAAAGAAGGCAGATCCCTGACTTACTCCCGGTCATCATGTCCAGTTGACGGTTCCACTCGAGGAACTCATAGATAAGTTGGTGAAACAGAACAAGGTAGTGGCAATCATTAAAGGGTCAAGAAGTGCCCCGACATGCGGATTCTCGCAGAGAGTAATCGCCATTCTCGAAAGCCAAGGAATGGATTACGAGAGTGTCGATGTGCTGGATGACAAGCATAACTGTGGATTGAGGGAGACACTGAAGCAGTATAGTAATTAGTAATTGGCCAACATTCCCTCAAATTTTGGTGAATGGAGAACTGGTTGGAGAGTGTGATATATTGACCTCAATGTATGAGAAGGGTGAGTTGGTTTTCATCTTAGCAGTTAGCCAAAGGAAAAGAGCTGAGATTCCCTCAAAAAACTAGTAATGGCATCAAAAGGCCGATTCAAACTCATAAGCATCAAACAAGTAATAGAATTTTTTTTTCATTCCACTTGTTCAAAGGTCTATACAGAAACAACAATTTATTTTTCAGGAACAAGTTCATAGACTTTGTTCAGCCATAGTTCATTTAACCAATTATTTCAGAATCAACAATATGAGGTCCCAGAATAATGCTTACGCTATGCTTTCACATGCGGCTTCGCTGGCTCGTTGAGACTGGCTTAAAACTGGCAAAACCAGTGATTTCCCTACCGGTTACCAAGCTGTTGATTTCATACGTGCCTTCGTATGTGTAAATGGGTTCCAAATCACAGAATGCCTGCAGGGTGACCAAGCCATGAAAATTCAAACATGTTTCCACAATAATTCTTTCCTTTTCTTCTTTCAAAAGTAAAGGGAGATGTTGTTTACTAATCTTGGATGTACTAGATTCGCTAAAGAAACAGACATCTATGCTAAGTAGTTATATTTTGGCAGAGGAAGAAATTGAAAGTGATTTTGTGGTTTGTAGAGATAACCTTTGCAACAAGAAAATCAGCCAAAATTCCATTGCCACCAAGTAACTCCCGCCCGAGAGCAGCTGTTTCTCTCGCTGTGATGGTAATCCAAGACTGGAAACCATAACAGTTTGTCATGGCTAAGAATTCAAAACAAAACCTTAAATGAATTCATGGGTTTCTATTACTTAAATGTCAAATACCTTTCCCAAGCTGGCTTGACCAGGAGTCATTTTACCCGCTTCATACAATTTGCAAAGGCGCCAACCAACAAGAGTCATTGCTTGGATGTTACCCAACATGCGAGCAAGTTTCTGCTGGTTAAGTTGGAAAGCTGCCAATGGCGCTCCGAACTGTTTCCTCTCCTTCAGATACCTATATCATAGCAAATGCAGAACATGTCATATTGCATGCTTGAAATGTCATTTCCCAAATTGGAGAAAAACTGAATCCATGCAATACCTGACACACATATCGTATACACCCATTGATATGCCAATAGGTTGCCATGCAACTGTTACTCGAGAAACAGCCAGTACCTGCTTGCCATGGTGGAAATTCATACATGCATTAATATCGCAAAAGATCCTACAGGTTAAATTAAAATGTCCAAGCAAAATGACTACGTTGAGATATGAATTTTCGAGGAAGGTTATTACAACGTACCTTGTTTGTATCTTGAAAAGAGTTCACACCAGGTAGTCTGTCCTCATCCGGAACAAAGACCTTATTTAAGAGAATATCTCCGTTCTGAACAATTCGCAACCCAATCTTGTTTGGTATTTTCGTAGCCGTCAATCCAGGGGAATCCTTCTTTACTAAATATCTGAAACAGAAGGCAGAGCGTTCCATTATCAAGCAAAAAGAGCAGGCAATGAATCTACCCACCTTTCAATTAACTATATATCAGGCCCCCTTTGCACATTAAAGTTTTAATGGTTGTAAAACTAAGTATGAACCGAAGACCCAAATATGTGTCTTACCATTCTTTAAAACTCGGTATGCTCACGTCTATCTTTAAAACCAATAAATTGATTATTTTGTGCATTAGACTAAATGCTAAACATTATTTCTAATGTGATGTTTCACTTACCCATTTATCTGGTTGGTTGTAGTATTCCTGGCAAAGATAACTAACACATCTGCAAAAGTACTGTTTCCTATCCAGCGTTTTTGTCCCTCGAGTATCCAACCTCCCTCTACCTGAACGTTTGGGATGAAAGCAAACACAACATGACACAACACAAAATTTAGAATGCTGACCAGTGATTGAAATTAGCTACACTAAAAGAAGATATGTGAATACTAAAATACAAGATTGTGGATGGACCTTTGTTGCAGTTGTCTTCAGAGAACTGGCATCACTACCGTAGTCGGGCTCAGTTAAAGCCTAAAGATGGAACATTAAATTTCTCCAACAATGGCTGAAAAAAAAAAACTAATGATGTACCAAGAATATAAAGCCAAAAAGAAAAACCTACCCAACAAGCAACAGTCTTTAACTGTGCCAAAGAAGGTAAATACTTCTGCTTCTGTTCCTCAGACCCGCATAATGCTGCCATTGACGGTCCAGACAAGTATGCAAGATCATAATTAATTGCTTAGCCGTTTGTTTTCAAGAAAATTAATAATAAAAAAAGAAAGTAAAACCAGAACATAGAAATAACTTATGGAGAGAAATGGTAATTGTTTTGTATATCTCACCAATGGTAAGCATGGCTAGAGATGAATGCACCAAGATAAAAGTTGAGCAACTTGCATCAACCCTAGCAATCTCTGCTGTTGCAATACAACTTGCAGTAAGCGAGAGACCCGGGCATCCATAACCCTGCAATTCAGAAATGACAAAAACATCACACTTGTTCCACTTCGAGGAACAAATAAGCTAAAAGAACAAAACCATATAGGAACAACCTTGATAGTAGCACCAGCAATACGAAGAGCACCAAGTTTGGGAATAATTTGGAATGGAAACTCCGCCTTCTCCCAATACTGAGAAAAATTGCAAATTAGTTGCTTTCTTTTTGAACATATACAAACCTAACCAAGTCCTAATACAGCATTTAATTGTCATCTACCAAACCAAAGTCATCAATCCATATTCTGAGAAAGGTTCATTGTTAGAAAGATACCTCTACCATTATAGGAGCCACTTCTTTTTCCATACACTCCCTTACTTTCTTAAGGACAGCCTGCTCCTCAGGCCTCAATAGATCACCAAATTGATAATAATCAGAAGCTGAATTACGAATCGAGAAAACCCATAAATCATTTTTAATAACCAAAGACAATAATTTGTTGTTCTCCATAAAACAATCAAACTTGAACGAAGTTCAAATGAATAAACATAAGCAACATACATATGTAGCAGAGTTAGAAACAGAGACAAATGAAAAGAATCCATACCAGAAGGAGGAAAAACAGATGCTGGAGTTGCCTGAGGGAATGCAACCGAAACATCCAAAGGTGGTGAGTAAAAATAAGAAGGCTTCCCACTTTTGTCAGTTCCATCTGCAACAAACCAACGACAACAAATTTATTACACCACTAAAATAAATCATAAACACCATCCCTTTTCAGATACCAAAGGTGAAAAGGAAACGGCAAAAAAGAATTAAGCAAAAATATCCAAGATTTCATATTTATATCTACACATCCATAAATAATATGTAAAGCTCGAAATTTTGTAGGAAATAAAAACTGGGAATTGCTTGTAAGAATCAAAAGGTTGGAAAAAGTACAAACTTTTGCAGGATTAATCTGTAGAGAGAGTAAAAAACGAACCTTTATCCCGGGAGTGAATAGTCATCGTGATCAAATGAGAGGATTTAGTTTTGGTATGGGAAAAACAATAGGAAACGCAGTAGGATGGGATATACTTAAGAGGAAGGTAGAGTTGGCACGCAAATTTAGGATTTTTATATAGGAAAAGGGGGATGAACAAATCGTGGGATGGATAACTTCAAACTTAGGGTCCAAATTATAAAATGGAGAAATTCGAGATCTATTGAATCGGCTACTATATTTTATTTGGTAAACTACAACGAAGTTTACGAGTAATACTATATTTGGATTATTTAATTTTTAAAGTTATAAAATTTTATATTTTTATTATTAAAAATTATATTTTAAACATTTAATTATAGATAAAATTTACATTAAATTATGCTTTATATTTAAAAATATACTGATTTATATATTAAATTAACTAATTATTTTAAATAAAATATTTTAATATTAACAAGGTATATAACTGATTTAGAAAAATAATTAGATTATTATATTTTTAAATAAGAATGATTATCCAAATATAACATTACCATAATTGAGTGACCTAACTATAACATTTAATAATTAAAAGATATAAATGTAATTTTATCTTTAATCAAATGACCCAAATATAATTTTTAATAATTGGATGATCTAAATATAATTTATGCTTGAAAAGTTTTTTTTTTTGCTTCGATCAAAACCTAAAAATGACATAAAATCTTCTAAGTGACGAGAAAAAAAGAAACATACAAAAAAAATAAAAAGATAAAAAAAATTCAAATTAACACTTAATATCCGATGACCATATATATATAAACATTAAAGATAATTTTAATAAAAATTAATTAGTAATTAAAATTTTAAATAATAATAATTTAGGGACCACGTTAATGATTTTTTCAAACGTTTATTGTTTGGTTCAATAAACATTAGGAAAATGAAACTTGCAACGAAACAAAGAAAAACAAACGATAAGACATCTAACCAGGATAAGTCAATCGAAGGGTCCCTAGAATAATAATATATATATATATATATATATGAAACCTTTTTTTTAAGTTTATTTAGTTGTCTTACGATCATAGTAGTAAAAAACACATATAAACAAATATTCAAATTATACATTTATCTTACAATGATAGTTCTAAAAGATTTTAAATTTTATATAATTTTTTTAAAAATAAAACCAACAAAAAAATATTTATTTATTGACAAAAAAAAGTCAAATATCATCATTATTGTTAGAAGATTCCTAAAAAACAAAGTCCACTTAGCCCATTAGACTGAGGCATATACATTAATACATAGCAATTTTAGCAAACTATCAACGAATCTCTCATCTGTGTTTGGTTCAAAGTTAGGTGGCAAAGTGTTTACAGCCTAATCTTCGGCCTAACTCCGAAGATTTTTTTTAAAAAATATTTATTTATCCGTAAAAACACATCAGGTTTTCATAGATTAGGTAGATGAAATTTTACCAACAAATATAATGAAAATACTAAAATGAAATTTTAGTTGTAATGGAAGGTTAAATGAGATTTTTTCTATGAATTTTACGTATCATATAAATCACCTTTGACAACAGTATAGACACTAGACACATACTAATGGTTTGGTGACTATTTTATAAACAATTCAAAATTTTAATCATTATTTTATAATTTTTATAAGTTTAATGATTAAAAAATTATTTTAACATAGTTTAATGATGAAATCTAAACTTAACCTTTTAATTTTGAATACTTAGTATCAATTTAACATAGTTTATTTCTCTCCTTTATGCCAGATTCTGATACATATACGCGTAGCAGACATGGAATTAGGCTTGGCTCCTTTCCATCACTGATTTGAAGGTTTTGGGCTTTTGCTTGACTTCCCTCTTGTCGATCAGTTTCAGCATGTTTCGGCCCATGTCTGGTTATTGGGCTTGCTAGACTCTCATCCCGATCATCGGGGGAATTTAGTTCCGTTGTTGCTGTGCCTGGACTAGGGTGTGGTTGCTTCATGTGCTCGGCCTTGCCCTTGTTGCTGTGCCTGGACTAGGGTGTGGTTGCTTCATGTGCTCGGCCTTGCCCTTGTTGCTGTGCCTGGACTAGGGCGTGGTTGCTTCATGTGCTCGGCCTTGCCCTTGTTGCTGTGCCTGGACTAGGGCGTGGTTGCTTCATGTGCTCGGCCTTGCCCTTGTTGCTGTTGGTTCCGGTAATTTTGATTAAGAAACATAGTATTATTATTATTCTTAACCCATGAAAGTGGAAATTTTATAATTAAAAATAAAAGAATAAAATCTACATCAAATGTAAATGGTATAATAAAATTGTCCAAAACTTTGACCCACTCATAACCGTACAAGGCACTAGGCATAGAGGAGTCAAAGTCATCCCAAGTTCCCAAATGGACAGCCTTTTCTTCTTCTCCAAGGCAGAAACAAGTGAGGTATAGGATGAGGCAAGAACCATAAATGAAATCATTCATTTCCCATTTGATTTGGACCCACCGGTACATTACCAAACCATAAAACATAATTTAATAAATATTAAAATCACTCTCAACACATTTTCATGGATTTGTAGGATCACCGACTTCATGACAATAGGAACCCAACACTGTTTAATATCATGTTTTAAAAACAAATAAACTTAAAGTAATATATTTAAATATAAAATCCTCAACTTTGATGAGCAGAAAAAGAAGAAAAGGTTGTGGAATCTTATTGCATCGGGATCGGTAACGAAATCATTGCGATGGGCTTAGAATCTTGCTTTCTACACTTACAGATCTTTTGTGACACAGGATGGGATGGTTGCTAATTGCTCACTGATATGATGTTGTATTTTTTTCTTTAATTAATTAAAATAATCTTTTTAATTCGATATCGTTTAAATAATTTTTAAATTAAAAAAATATACATGCATAATGTTTATGTTTAAAAAAATAGTATCTATATTTATATGCAATCAAGGGACCACCATAAGCAATCTGTAGTCGAGGAGCCAAATATGACCCTATAGAAAAATTTACACCACTATTTTGCAAAGATCGAAAAGTTTTCTGATGACAAATCCATGCACGACACACCATACATGAATATATATATATATATATATATACGTCGGTGAATTTTATAACGGGAGCTGCGTCCAGCAAATATGAAGCTTCTTTTTGTTTTTCCTATGTTTTCAAATCATATATGAAGTACTATATGATGGAATTGTCTGAAACATGGTTGTCTTCATTTTCAATATCCAACCAAGAATCATAATAAGTCAAAATTAATTTGAAAATTAAATCAGAAAATATTATTGGACAACAAAGAAGCTGTTTTGCAAGAAATATATGTGTTTGTATCATCATTATATGTACCAAGTGGGTTTGCAGTAGGAATTATGATTTACTATTACCTGCAAAGAATGTTGTCGACAAACAGGCCATAACTCATGCATGAGTCCCACAACTAATGAAAACTAGAGTCAGCAAAGACATTAATGGCATGAATCACTTTGCAGACAAATCTGGGTTGCCATCACATGAAGACTCATTGCGATAAGTACTATCGTATGCCTAACATGGATCGTATAATTCTCTTTCACTCCGTCGTATTTGAATTCAAGTAACACAGAAATCGACAACATATGCATGAATACGATTTTTTGACGAATCTTCTAATTCAATAAAATGAAAGATCCGATCAGCCTAAGAAAGATGTATGATATATCATGATTCATGAATATATGGTACATGAAAATTTTTGTTCCTAGCTAGTTAATTCCCAGGATGTTTCCTTTTTTTCATGTCCGAAGATGCTAGCCAGGTAGATATTAACATATATAACCCTACAAAATCAACCCCACATACATTGAAAGCGAAATCCTAAGTTAATTATTGTACCAAGATACTCAAATCATTTCAGTGCTGTTGAATTTTAAATTATTAAGATATAAATCGAAATCAAATAATTCGTCGCCAATTATTTCTCATAGTGACAAATATGAACAAGGAAAGAATGCATTGCAAGCCACTCAACTCCATCATCTTACAGTGAGGCAAATACATCAGTTAGACAATGACTTAATTTAACAAGAATGAAAATAAATAGCAATTAGGTTCATGTATAATCAGCATACGTATATATATGTGTGTGTAGTTTACTAGACAAGTAGAAATTTACTAGACTAGTTTGCCCTATACCTTATAATCTCATCAGCAAAATTCCTACAAAACACGTACATGTTCAGACATTAACAAGACTGGACAAGATTAATATGCCTAGCCCTTGGAGCTTTAATTAGCTTCTTATCCATGGTGCTTTCATTGTTACACTTTTATAATGATAACATAATGGAAATGATGAAGAAAAAGAATTAACACTATCTTTTTTATGATTGCAAAAGATGAAGCCTTGTTTGATGGGCAGAACAGACAGGAGAGAAACAATCCATAGAACTAAAAGAACATAACTATTTCTGATATGTAGAACGAGAGTTTTAAGACAAACCTCTCAAATACAGCTTCATCTTCTGCAAAAAAACATTGAACAAATTAAAGACTACATGTGATCTTCTCTTCTGAGCTTGTTTAACAGTGCTGTAATAAGGGCATCTCGTTTCTCAGCCCTAGCTTCTTCTCTTATTCGTCTTTGTTCTTCCCTTTCGTACCATCTCCTGTCCATTAATAACCTCTCGTTCTCCAAAGCTTCCATCTTCTGCCTCCATTCCATCTCCTTCAATCTTCTCTCGTTTTCCCTTGCCTCGAAAGCTTCCCTCCATTGCATTTCTATCTCCATTTGTTGCCTCATGAAATCCTCTAAAATCTCCTTTATACTATCAGTGTTGTTCCCGCTGGTACTTCCACCGATACCACTGCCTTTCCCTTGCCTTTTCTTCCTAACGCTACTCTTTTCTAACTCTTTCTCCTCCGTGATATCTTCTTCCTCGTCCGAAGATAGCTGCAAAGCCGCCGCCTTCCGTTTCGACCCGGTCGCTCCTCCTTCGCCTTCCGATAGCAACATACTTTGCATCCTTGCCGAGAATATCACTTGCATCTCATTATAAAACGGGAACTGTTGCCGCATAGCTTCTTCTTCCATCGTCTCACATCCCTGGATATTGTAGTAATAATACTAAAATAGGGTTGACAAGTTTCCAGGCTAAACGGAACAGAGAAACAAATATCGTACCTTGTAACGAGTGAAGAGGTTTTTCCACTTAGATTTGCACTGTTCTGCGCTTCGATTATAACCCTTTTCCTTCATCCTGGTAGAGATAACATCCCATAGCAGCTTGTTCCTCTTGGTTTCCATGAAACTCCTGTCCAGCTCTGCTCTGATCATAAGAAACTCCTTCGTTTCCTGAATACTCCATTGAGGGAACCTATCTGCATCAACCCCAACACTGGTGGTAGGTTGTTGCTGATGATATTGATACTGCTGGAGATGATGATGATGGTGATGGTGCGGGTGCCCTTCCATTACAAATAATCCCACGCAAAGAATTGTTTTTTTCTTTTTCTTTTGTTTAATTTCCAGCCACCAAAAGGATTGTTTGAATCTGAACGAAAGAAAAGATGGTAAGAGAAAGCAAGCAAGGATTTATATGTAGATGGTGTGAACAACAAGTGTGAACGCTCCAGAAAGAAAGAAAACTGTTGAAGAAACCTGGAAAAAAGAAAAGGGAAAGGATCGATCGATCTTCCATGAGCTTAGGTGTCAGAAGAGAGTGTTTTTGAGTATTATTATTCAAGAAAATGAAATAAAAGAAATGCCTTTTCTTCTGTCTCCCCCTCGATCTCAATCTCTCTACGCGTAATGCCTCTCTTATTTATTTATTTTTATTTAATAGTATATTTTATTGTTCGTTCCCATTTGCGTTCACGAGGCGTCACGCTGACGGTCCACAAAGTCTCACTATTGATGCCCCAGGCTTTTTAAATTTTTATCCTGAATCAATGGATTTATTAAAATTAAAAGGGTTATTTTATAATATTTTTATAAAATAAAATATATTAATAAATTAAATATCAATATTTAAATGGATATATATTAATTTACGAGGGGTAAAATTTGAAAACGAACCATTTATATAAGATAAAAGTCAAACTTAGACTTATAATGATCTAAGGTATGATTTTTTAATATTTTTTATAATCATATAACTTATATATTTTTTTAAAATATATTTTATAATATATGTTTTTATAAAAACCAGTGAAATGAATTTATTTATTAGAATATTTAATCAATAATAAATTTATATCAATTAAAAGGATTAAAAAAATAAATATTAAATTTAATAAAGTGAAAAAAATTAAAATATATTAAATATTTTTATATAAATAATTAATTAATAAAATTGATCGATCAAATCAACCACAGATTATCAACTATTAATCGTTTATTAAACACCCCATCGTCAACTTTATGGTCCATTGGCTTTGGATCTGCTTTTTCCAGAATGTACGTTATAACGCTTTTTACATAATTCTGCATGGATTTTCCTATATCTAAATGTTATAAAGGTTAAAAAAAATCAAAAGATGCAATTTTAAAGAAATTATTTTATAATTTTAATTTATTTTTTATATAACTTTCTATTCTTATTTATATGATATAAAAATCAAATTTTATCTTTAAAAATGATATAATTAATTTTTAGTGAAAAATTTATAAATAATATATTTTTTTGGATAAATAAAATTTTATTTATCCAATAAATTCATAAAATTAATAAAATCAAGTATCAACTATACTTCCCTCACAATAAAGAGATTACACAAAAGAAAAATTAATAAATTCCCCATTCATCTGTTATATGTCTATCTATCGTATATTTACAATCTAACGTTCTTAATCTGATTTTATTTTCAACAATAATGAATAAATCAATAATCAAATATGGTTGATATCCGTGTAACCGACTATTTCTTTCGTGTAATATGATAAAGCTGCACTAGCCCTCTAGTACAAGTGGTTAAATAAACGGTTATTATTCCTAGAGGTTACGGATTCGAACACCAATGATGTCAGCAAAGTGATTGAGCAATCAATATCAAATGATGAAAATTATATTTTAAAACAAATATTATTGTAATCACTATTAACTAATTAAAAAGATATGATAAAGCTAAGTCATGTATATTTTCTTAATTTGGGTTTAATTTTCCTATTAAACCGTTCGCGTAATTAAATTATTTTTTTCGTTTTTTGAACAGTGATCAGCATTCGACGCGTTATTCAGTCATGTCCCACGTGTACACGCCTCCCACAGTCGTACACGTGGCATGCATGCAGATCTTTTTCAATATGGTAAAAAAAAGAAAGGGACCCACTTGGCCTATTGTTCACACCTACAAAGCCTAGGACCCACCGCTACTCCCCCCTTCCCCAAGTATAGTAGACATTCCTTTTACTTTTATTTTTTCCATTTAATAATACAAATAAAAAAGTAGTATATTTTATTGAAATTGATGGGATTTTAATTTAATTATTTGAGTACGTTTAAACACATTATTTTTCAATTTTTATTTAATTTAACCTTTAAAATTTTTATTTAACCCACAATTTACCCTTAATACTTTTTAATTCTTATAATTCAGTCTAATATTTTAAATGTAAATATATTTTTTATTTAATTTAATTCTAAAAATTTATATTTCACCCAAAATTGATCGTGCACATGCAGATATTCAACGGAATATAAATATTTTGAATTCCATCCAAACAATAGGCTGTGGAAATGCAAAATTACATGCACAAAGACTTCTGTTCTTCTAATACTTTTACAAACATTCTAGAATGGTAAGACAAAAACAAACCAATACAATTTGTATTCGATTTATTCAAATTTTAAAATTCAACTCAACTCAAACTCGAATAACACAATTTAAAAATTTAGGTACGGATCATCTAGTCTCATCGATTAAAAGAACGATTATTGTTTCTTGTGGTTACAGGTTTGAGCACCAATAATGACAGCATAGTAATTGAACGATCAATATTCAATAGTTGAGAGTATACCCTAAAATAGATACTACTGTAACCATTATAAATAAATAAAAATAATAATTTAAATTCTTAAATAACTAAAATTTTATTTTAATTTTACGATCCAATCGACTTTTACTAGTCTTTAAACTCGGATTCTAAAACAAGGGTCGGTCCATTTGGGAATTGCTCGGAAATTAAAGGAGAGACCCTTTGACTATGGACCCGGTAAGGTAACCCTTCAAAATTTGCCTTCTAGATTCCAAATTTCATATATATATATATATTATATATATATATATATATAAAGCTTAGATCTTGTTTTATAAGTGAAAAATATCCATTTTTTTTATTAATTTCTTTTAGTTTTACAGTTATAATAATTATATTTTATAAGTTAATTAATCAAATTAAATAATTTTAATTAACCAAATTATTGAAAATAATACTAATGAGTATAATTATAGTTATGAATTATGATAAATGATTAATCTAGTGATTAACCATTATTAAATTTTGATGAATCTTATTTTGTTTTAGAGAAAGTCGACGAAGATTTTAGATGATTTGATCCTAGTTAATTTTTGTGGCGTGTGATATTAACTCATGAAAAATTTATTTACCTTATGCTTGTTTTTATGATCTAAAAATTATTAAATAAATTTAAATTTTTACTGCTTTGTATAATAGAATACGATGAGAAATTAACACTTTTACCAAACTTAGCATGGTTTAGCCCATTTTATGTGTTTGGCCCAAAATGAATTCCTTCATTGGTCCTTTATCCTGTGTTATGAGATAGTTGCAGATAACATTATGGCCCATTTATGGAACTATTCAAATTTGATTTGAAATAATATTAAAAATAATTAATTCAGAATAAATTTTAATTTGATTTAAGAATTTTTGAATTGATATTAATATTATAATAGTTTTAGATATTATAGTAATTTAATCATTTTTTTTAACGTGGAGCACTCACGACGAGTTTTATATCAAAAATAATTTATTTTTAATAAGTAAGATTTTGTATGTCTTTTTATATGAGAATATCTTTATTTGTTGTCACGTTTATTTTGTTATTATAATCATCGCAAATGATACGAAGAGTCGCCATCGATCTTTATTGATAATTTAGTTTTATATTTTAATTTTTTTAATAATTATATTTCTTATACTCTCTCCATTTTTTATAATAAAAGTCAAATTTATTATATAATATAATTCCCTCCAAAATTTTGTTTTTCCTATTTTATATAATAATCAAAATTTATTTCTAATTTTCTCTAAAATTTTGGATAACTTATATCCCTCCAATATTTTTTACACTGAAAATAACTTAATCTAACACTTGAAAAATAAGTGACTTATTTTCCTCCAAAATTTTATCTTTTTCCTTTTTCGTTATTAATTATTTTTTTATTAATTATGTTGGTTTAATTTAATTGAGTTATAATTTAGATTAATTTAATAAAAACAAAAATTTAAATTTTTTTTAATTATGTTAGTAATTTATGCCTTTTAGATGTTAATTTAGTTTAATTAAATCCTAAGTTTGATAAGTTAATTCAATTTGAATATATAATTATAATAATATATAATAAAATTTGATAAAATATAATTATACACAAAATTTTAATATGAATGTAAATATGTAATTGTACATATTATGACATTAATATTTTAATTAAAGATATTGTAATTAAATATTATTTTTATTATAATTAAATTAATTTAAATATTAAATTAAGTATTAATTTAAATTTTAAAATTATAATTTTTAATGAAATGATAATTTAAAATTATAATAAAAATTAAGTGTACTAAAATAGTAAATAAATTAAATTAAATTAAATATGTAATATTAAATTTAAATATTAATTTTTTAAGTTTATGCTCAATTTTAATTTTTTAAGCCTAATTATATTTATCAATATTTTAAATTCATCGAATTATAAATATCCTTAATTACATGTCATATAAATATTAAACCTTATAAATATTAGTTCGTATCAATAACATGTCGGGTTCAAAATAAGTCAGGTCAATTATCAGGTCAGGTTTAAAACATGTTAGGTTCAAAGCAGGTCGGGTAAAATCAGGTCTCGGGTCGATTCAGTCGGATAATATCAGTTATCTACTAGGTTAGACTTCGTTTCGGTTTTGTTTCAGTCGGATGCAGGTTAGATTTCAGGTCCACAACAACAAGTTCAAATCGAATTCGGGTCATTCTCGGTTAGATACAGGTCGGGTTCGGTTACAAAAATAATATATCCAAATCGGATTCAGATCAACATCAGTCGGATATAGATCAAGTTCGAGTCATTACATTCTCAGATCAAGCCAGGTTCTGACTCGAACAGGTTTCAGTCGAGTTTTCAAGTCGAATAAACTTCTTATATCCCTGACACCTTTTTTTTAAATTATGGGTTTAAAATTTATTAAAAGTAATTTTTTCTCCCTTTTCCTAGATATAAATTAATATGTATATATTAAAGTATACATTAAAGTTCAACTATTATATTTAAGTATATATATTGAAGTATATTATATACATTAAAGTTTACATATTATATTTAAGTATATATATATATATTATATACATGATAAATATTAATGTATATTATATACGTATATTAATATATACATCTAATATATATATACATATACATATAATAGTAAGTATATATAAATTAATTTATACATATACATACATATTTATATATTATATACATATACTAATGTATACTATACTTTATTATCTATATAGTATATAAGTATATATATACATACTTATATATGTATATATATTTATATATATTTAGTATTATACATTCCATATTTCCATTTATAATTTAAATTCTATTGTCGCGATCATTTTAAAATCGAGTGTGTGAAAATAGCCTGGCGATTTAATTTGAAAGATCGAGTTTTTACCGTTTTTAATTGTGAATTATGAAAATCAGGATCATGTTAAAAACATGTATTCTTTTAATTGTAAAAATGACTTGGAGTCGCCACCGGCCACTTTGGTAGGCCGAACACCATAAAATTAACCAGAGATTCTTTTAAAAATATTTTGGGTTCGGGAGTCGATTACGCGTAAGGACGACCTTTACGAGCACCCGAGATTGGTACCTTATTAATTACACGAGGTATTTTAGCATTTTGAATAATAAAATAAATTTAATTCGCCATTGTCAGATGAATATCGTTCAAATGAGGATATCCTTTTGGATATAAAGGTATATTTCTTTTAAATACGAGCTTTGAATAAGATGTCCTATAATAGGAAATCTTAACTGGTATTTAAAGAAATATAAATTCTGACCCAAAAGGTTTGAATGCATGACTGATTATTATCTTGTAAATTTTAAGTTCTAACCTATAAGGCTCCATTAATTAAATATTTAAAACCATATTTAATTATTAATTTTCCAAGTGTATTATGATAACATCCAAATGATTGGACACTACCATCTTGACACTGAATAAAATTAATAATACTATCGATGCTTCTAGTTATTTACCTAATTATTTTTATTTAATTCTAACTCTGAATTATTTGTTATTTTCTATGTTTCGATGGCACGTCGAATGCGATACCAAAGTACACTCTTGGCCAACATAATGTTACGTCAAAATACTGACCACTTAGTGTATCCAAAGTATATTAAAATATTTTTAACTTCTCAACTTTCAAATATTATAAATAAATATAAAATTTTAAGAGAAACTAAATATATCACATCTTTATACAATAGTTATTACGTTGTTATTAGTATCTCATTAAAAAATTACATGACATGTTAAAATTAATGAAAATTAATAAGTATAATATAATAATTTATATTATATAATTTAAAATTAGTAAGTATTTGTAATATAAGATTACTAAA
The DNA here is from genome assembly GCA_035048815.1 of Abelmoschus esculentus. Taxonomy (NCBI): domain Eukaryota; kingdom Viridiplantae; phylum Streptophyta; class Magnoliopsida; order Malvales; family Malvaceae; genus Abelmoschus; species Abelmoschus esculentus. Next base: position 6,731,564 of record JAUCBN010000061.1, on the reverse strand, counting down.
TGTTTATAATAAGTATGTTATAAATATAAATATAAGTATGTTTGTAATAAGATTATTATAAATATAACAATTGTATGTTATATATATAATATAAGTATTTATAATATATTTTAATTATAAATTAATAATTAAAAATTAATAAGCACAAACTATTATAAGCACTTAATGTTATAAGTGTTATATAAATTATTTATATAAATTAATAACAGGTCAGGTCATTTATCAGGTCGGATTTAAAATAGGTCGAGTTCAAAACAGGTCAGGTAAAATCTGGTCTCGGGTCAATTCAGTTGGGTAATATCGATTATCTGCCAGGTTAGACTCGGGTTCGGGTTTGTTTCAGTCGGATACAGATCGGGTTTCAGGTCTACAGTAACAAGTTGAAATCGGGTTCGGGTCATTCTCGGTCGGATACAGTTCGGGTTCGGTTCTACAGTAACAGGTCCAACTTGGGTTTGGATCAACAACATTCAGATACGAATCAGGTTCGGGTCATTACATCCTCGGATCAAACCAAATTCTAACTCTAACAAGCTTCAGGTGGATTTCAGTCACATTTTTACATCCCTACTGAAAACCAAAACGCCATGATTGGTAATTGTCCATTATGGTAACCAACTTCCCTTATCCGTTCGGTTTTTTTTATATTATTTATTATTTTTTAAATTTATTTATTTACATAATATTATTTATTTTTATTTAATATTTACTTGTGACCTTATTTATTAGTATTAACTCGGACGAAATTCGGGTATTACATCTATATATAGTATTATTTTATATATAATTTATTTTATATATAATATAAATTTTATATATAGTATAAAATATAAATTTCATATATAACTTAAATTCTATATATAGTATAAATTTTAGAATATATTTTATATAATATAAATTTAATATATATAGTATTATTTCATATATAGTATAAATTTAATATATTGTATTATTTAATATATAGCATAAATTTTATATATAGAATATATTTTATGTATAGTATAAATTTTATATATAGAATATATTTCGTATATAGTATAAATTCTATATTTTTATTTTTGAAATATATTAAATTATATTGTATAAATATAAATTATATCGTATTAAAGTATATTAAAGTTGAATTTTTCATTAAACTTAATTATTATTAATTTATAATTTTAAATTGACTATTATTTTTTTAATTTATTTTAGTTTTTAATAATATGATATTTTATTTTATTAATGTTTATCCTTTATTAATTTAAAATTTTATTTTTTGACTTTCTAGTTTAATATTTATTCCTTATTAATTTTTAATTTTTGTAATTTAGTCTAATTTTTAAGATATGAATCATTTGATGATATTTTTGTTTAGTTTAGTGCGCAATATTTATTTTTAATACGATTCATACTAGTAAAAGACGTTAGATATTAAATAATTAATTCAAAATGAATAATCAACCATTCAATGCAAAGTCTATCGTTTATTTACTTATTTGTATCAAATCAAACTTAATTGTTTTAATTAATATGAATTTAAAACCCGAACCATTTGAACCCGACCTGAAATGAAACCGACCTAAAATGAATCCGTACCCAATCCAAATCGAATTAAAACATCAAATCAATATGAAATAATCTATATTCGATTTTACCTAATATGACAGTGCCTTGCCTGAAACTTATCGGATTTACTGTTTTTACCTAATATTCCGTTCAAACCATACAACGTAAAAAAACTAGTTAGGATAAATAAGAAAATTTAATTTATATTTTATTTATAAATAATTGTTTAAAGTATAATTTTTTCAAGGATGAGTTTACAACGAGCGTCGAACACCGTTAAACATAGTTAATATTGAACACTGCTGAATATTATTAAATTAATTTATAAAGAATAAAAATCTAAAAGACTAATCATATAATTATTAATTATATATTGAGTTTATCACTCTTTTATTAATTAAATATGAAATCTTTGAAATTTTAAATTTTTATTAATTATTTTAATGACGTTCAACAATATTTAACATTATTGGTGTTCAACAGTATTCGACGTCCGTTGAAGGATTTTTTTAATAAGAGGTGCTTTTAAGTAGTGGCTAAACCCAGAAAAATATTTATGGGTGAACACAATAAATTTCAAAAAGTTTAGAATAGACTTGAGTCAACTCTACTTTATGAGTGGATCCGTTACTGCTTTTATAGTTTATAAACTTTAAGCCTAAATTTTAAATCTTAAACTAAATCATAAATCATATTCGTAAACTTTAATTACAAACATTAAAATCTTAAAATTACAAATTTATTGAAAAATAAAATTTTCATTCTCAATACATAAAATATTATTTGTCTCTCGATAAAAATATTTTATAGACACAAAATTTTAAATTTAAGATCAATCTATCTAAATAATATAAAACTATTTATTATTTAAATTAACTGTATTGATAAATATTTTCTCTTTATTTGTTCTTTAACTTTTTTTTTTTTTGCTATTAAAAGTTTAGACTTAAAGGCTATCAAACAAACAGTCAAAACTCTAATAAGAGAGAAATTATTCTATGGACCTGTATTGTTATATCATCTATGATCCCGTAGTCAATTAATTTTTATTTTTATGTTATTTTTTTATTTAATTTTTATTTAACCATGATAATAAAAAATAATATAAAAAATATAAAAAATAATTAATTACTTTTTAGTGGTTAGAGATCATGAATAACACAATAAAAGTAAGGATGAGTTTACCACGTGCGTCGAATATTGTTCAACACTACTAACGTTGAACATCGTTGAACAATATTAAGTTAATTAATAAAAGTTAAAAATTTCAAGGACTAAACATATAATTTTAAATTATTTAAAATAAAATTTTAAATAAATTATTTTTATATATTATATATATTTTTAGTATAAATTATTTTTAATTTAAAAAATAAAAAAATATTAAATAAAAAACCTGAAACCCTAAATTCAAAGACCTAAAATTACTAAACCTTAAACCCTAAATTCGAAAATATTAAATCATAAACTGTAAACACTAAAATAATAAAACCCTAAACTCTAAATATATAACGCTAAACCCTTAAACCCTAAAATAGAAAATTTGAATATATAAAAAATATAAACCTTAAACCCAAAAATTACTTTAGGATTTATGATTTTAAGGTATAGGGTTTTAAGTTATTTTAGGGTTTAGAATTTTATAGTTTAGATTTAGTGTTTAGGGTTTAGTATTTTTAGGGTTTTAGGTTTTGGATTTAAATTTTAGGTTTTATGGTTTAGGGTTTGGAGTTTAATGTTTAGTGATTTTGGTTTTAGGGTTTGAAGATTAGGATTTTTATTTTTAAATTAATTTAAATTAATATTCTATTCAATTATTAAAAAATAATATATATATAAAGTAATTTAATAAAAAAATTTTATTTTAAAAAATTTATAATTATATGTTGAGTCCTTAAAAATTTTAACTTTTATTAATCAGTTTAATAGTGTTCAGCACTGTTTATCATTAATGATGTTCAGCAGTATTAGACCCTATTATAGAATTTTCCTAAATCTAAACGATAAAATAATTTTTCCAAACGAGAAGTTAGATTGGGATAGCAGCATTTTCTCTGTTATTTGTACTTAATTTAAATTAATTGAATAATAAATCGAAAACGTTAAAATTGAAGGGAAAATTTGACATTCTTGAAGTTGATTTAAACTATCCCTCGTCTTCTATAAATACCCATCATCTGATTGTGTATTAGCTTTATAAACAGAAGAGCTATTCAAGCTAGAAAGAGGGACATAGATTTTGCAATAGTATAAATGGGTTTTTTGGAGCAATCTCAAGCTTTTTTGAGCTTAGCCATGGTGGCTTGTCTTGTTTATTTGTTCTTCGGATTGTTGTTCTCATGGTGGATTCTGCTCATTCGCGCTTACCGTAGGATTAATAAGAATGGGTTCGGAGGTCCAACTCCTAATTTCCCTCTGGGAAATTTTACAGAGATGAAAAACAGCAAGAATGTTAATGATTCTTCATTTGGATTCTCTGGTATTTCCCATGATATACACTCTGCGGTATTTCCTTATTTTGCAAACTGGCAAAAAACTTATGGTAATTCTCTGTCTGGTTTCATATACTTGAAAGTTTAAACAAAATGAAAACCCTTACTTTCTTCTGTTTGGCTTGCAGGAAAAGTGTTCATCTACTGGCTGGGGACTGAGCCATTTTTATGTATTGCTGACCCGGAGTTCCTTAAGAAGATGTCTTCGGGAGTTTGGGGGAAGAACTGGGGAAAACCCACGGTGTTTAAACGTGATAGGAAGCCTCTGTTTGGAAGTGGATTGGTGATGCTTGAAGGAGACGAGTGGGTTCATCATCGCCATGTTATCACTCCTGCATTCTCACCGGCTAACTTGAAGGTCTATCTCATTTCCCACTCACATAAAATACTTTGAATATTGAAGTTTATTTTCCACTTTTTGATATAGTAGGCCATGGCAAGCTTGATGGTGGAACCGGCCTCAATGATGCTCGACAAGTGGGCAACCCTAATAAACTCCGGTCAACCCGAAATCGATGTCGAAAGTGAAATCACAAAAATGGCTGGGGAGATCATTGCAAGTACGAGCTTCGGTTTGCGTTTCAGCAACCAAAAGGGGATTGAAGTGTATGAAAAACTGAGGGCCATGCAATTTACCCTTTTCAACTCCAACCGTTACGTGGGTGTTCCTTTCAGCAAATGGGTTTGTCTCAAGAGAAACCTGGAAGCCAGAAAACTTGGCAATGAAATAGACCAACTCTTTCTATCTATCATCGAAGGTCGTAAGAAGGCTTGGAACGGATCACATTACAAGGATTTGTTGGGTTTATTGATGGAAGGCAGCCACCTCGACGGCAGGACAGGGAAGAGCTTGACGACGAGGGAGCTTGTTGATGAGTGCAAGACATTCTTCTTTGGTGGCCATGAAACCACCGCGTTGGCACTCACTTGGACCTTGCTGCTCTTGGCCTTGCATCCCCATTGGCAACACCATCTGAGGGAGGAAATTAGAGAGGTGATCGGAGATGGTGATGACATCGATTTTTCCTTACCGGCTTAAGGAAGGTACGTTTTTTTCTTCAATTGGTCAATCAAATACACATATATTAATATAGTTTCTGTGGCTACGATTTTCAGATGGAATGGGTGATGCAAGAGGTGTTAAGACTCTACCCCTCAGCACCGAATGCACAAAGGCAAGCAAGAGAAGATATAAGGGTGGATGATCTCATTATCCCCAATGGAATCAACATCTGGATTGACGTTGTGGGCATGCACCATGATCCGGCTCTATGGGGTGCCGACGTTAACGAGTTCCGACCGGAGAGGTTCAAGGACGATAATCTCTATGGAGGGTGCAAGCACAAGATGGGGTTTTTGCCGTTCGGGTTCGGGGGGAGGATGTGCATTGGGAGATATTATACGTTAATGGAATACAAAGTTGTATTAACCCTTATGCTTAGGAGGTTCTCCTTCTCAACCTCTTCTAATTATCGTCATTCTCCTGTTATTATGTTTTCCCTAAGGCCTAGATATGGACTGCCTCTTATAGTTCAACACCTTTAGGCTTTTACCAATGGCATAGTTAACCGGTTGATATAATAAATAAGAGGGTGTCATATAGAATATATTTAAGCGTTTAACATCTTTTAATTAATCGGTGAGAATAGGGGTGTAAACGAGTCAAGCTTCAAGCTCGAGTAGTGTTAAGCTCGGGTCGTTAAGATTTTGAGTCGAGTTCGAGCTTGATTAATTTTAAACGAGCCTGAAATATCTGAGCTCAATTCGGCTCGTTAAGAACTCGAGTCGAGTTCAAGCTTTTTTCGAGCCTAATCGAGCCAAATATTAACCGATCTTTGACTGTGTTAGACTCGAGTAACTCTATCTCTTACTAGGGGTGAGCAAAACTCGACTCGACTCGAAAAAACCGAATAACTTAACTCGATTCGAGGCAAAAATATTTGACTCGTTTTAACTCGACTCGAAAAAAATTCAAATGAAGTTTGAGTTGTAAAATGAAAATTCGAATAACTCGAAGTTTTTAGTAATTTAAGGATTTATTTTTAAGTTTGAGATGAGTCTCTCAACTTTTTATGATATATATACATTAATATATAAAAATATAAAGAAATATTACTATATATGAAAAATATATATATACATATCTTATATGATTAGATAAAGTCGTTTAAATTAGAATCAAATCGTATTATAGCATGATAAATAATTACAATTAAATATTTATAGGAACTCAAAAACTCGACTCGATTTGACTCGAATTTTTTAAACTCGACTCGAACCGATTTTTTTTTTAAAAAAAAGTTTAAGTTGTAAAACATGACTCGTCAACTCGAATAACTCGAAATTTTTTAATTCAACTCGATCAAATACTCGTAAACGTCAAAAACTTCAGATCTTTCCACTTCCCGAAAACTTCATATCTTTCCACTCGGTCTCTCCCCCTCACACGAAACTGAGTTGGCGATTTGGCGCCACAACCCTTCCTCCAGCGTCGCTCATTCTGAGTTCTTCACACCGTTAACTCAATCGACTTAAACAAAGCTCCATAGTAACCGAACACTTCTCCCACCCGCGGTGCGAACGGCGCGGTGTTCGTGTTCATTTCTTGTTCCACCTGCGTTACCACGAGCGATGACAATTAGGGATGTAAAAAGTTGATCTGGCCTGAAAATCCGACTGAAACCTATTCAAGTTAGAACCTGATTTAACCCGGGAATGTAATGACCCGAACCCGATCTGTATCCGACTATTGTTGACCTGAACCCGAGTTTGACATGTTATTGTAGTAATCGAATCCGAACTGTATCCAACACCGAGAATGACCCGAACCTGATTTCAACCTGTTACTATGGACCCGAAACCCGACCTGCATCCAAATGAAACAAACTCGAACCTGAGTCTAACTTGACAGATAACCGATATTACTCAACTGAATCGACCCGAAACCTGATTTTACCCGATCTGTTTTGAACCTGACCTGATAAATGACCCGACTTGTTTTAAACCCGACATGTTATTGACATGAACTAATATTAACAAGACTTAATATTTACATGACATATAATTAAGTATATATATAATTTGATGAATTTAAAATATTGATTAATATAAATAATCTTAAAAATAAAATTAGACATGAGAATTAATTTAGAGATTAACATTTAAATTTAGTATTACATGTTTAATTTAATTAATTAATTAATTTTAATGTATTTAATTTTAATTATAATTTTAAAATAATATTCTATTAAAAATTATAATTTAAAATTAATATTCTATTAAAAATTATATTTTAATATTAATATTTAATTAAGTTAAATTAATTTATTAAACATAGATTAATTAAACTAAATTAAACATAAAAACATAAATTACAAACATAATTAAAAGAATTCTAAAATCGATTTTTTTAAAAATTAATCTAAATTATTATTTAATTAAATTAAACCAAAACAATTGATAAAAAAAGAGTGAAAAGGTTAAATTTTAGAGGGAAATAAGCCACTCATTTTTTTAAGTTTGAGATTAATTTACTTTTTAGTGTAAAAGTTTTGGAGGGAATAAAAAGAGAAAAATTTTGGAGGAAAAGAATTAAAAATAAATTTTGATTATTATATAAAAAAGAGGGGAAAACAAAATTTTGGAGAGAATTAATATACATAGTAAATTTTAGAGAGAATTAATATATATAATAAATTTTGAAGGATTATTATTATAACATATAATCAAATAATATACTTTGATTAAATATAATTAATTAAAAATATAAAAAAGAAGATTATATTTAAATATTCATTTGACATTACTCTAGGTCAGGTAAAAAATTTCGCATATTTTTATATAGGTCGCGCCTAAAAAATCGAATCTCGTTCCGCTCTTCATCTTATTTTACAATTATTTCAATTTGATTATGATCACTCGAAAATTAAGTTTTAAATTTTATTTTTTATTCGATTTGATCCTCATTTAATTAAAATCAGATTATATATTTTAAAATTATTTCAATTTGATTATAAAAAATTAATTTAATGATTTGCACGGCAGCCGAACGGACGACGCGTGAGTTGTACGCGCCAAGAAACTAAAAAGATAAGGAATATGGCAGTTGACTGCACAAACCAATGAAGTTTTGTATTTTAGGGTTATTGTTTAGATGTGTTTAGGTAATGGGTCATTGTTGGGTATGGTTTTAATGGGCTGAGTGGGTTTATTATTTGGGTTGTGGATATTCAGAAATGGGTTATTATTACAGCCATTACTTATTGTTTGGTAATCATTATTTTAGCCTAAGATTATTGTCAAAATCTTACCATTATTCATCAGAATTTGACATCTTAATTACAATTATTCTTATATTTATAGTAACCATTATTTATTAAATTTAACACCCTAATTACAATTATTCTCATATTTATAGTAACAATTATTTAAAACTCTAATCACAAATATTCCCATATTTATAGTAACAATTATTTAACACACTAATTACAAATATTCTCATATTTATATAGAGAAATGAATAGGAAACTAGCTGGATTCAAACAAGTAGAGACGATGGATATATAAAAAGGAAATAAAAGGCACGCTGCATATAGGACTCAATTAAAGTAACAAGAAATTTAAAAAAAAAACTGGGCATATATAAAAACGGTAAAATGTTTGATTGGATCTAGAGCAAGAAAATCGAAGGGTTAGAACACGATCTTTTTTGCAAAAGTATTTTTTCGAATATGGGTCAGATTTAGATGCCAATTTTAAATGCGGAAAAATAAAAGTACAAATTCAATTGAACATTAATTCAATCGTCATTTTAGTCCAGAACCTTTAATATTAATGAAGCGATAATCATTTAAAAAGCTTAACTCTTTATTTATTTTTTTAAATACATCCCCAGTGGAGTCGACATCTGTAACGATCTTAAAAATTATTAGCATCGTTAAAAGTTCTTTTTCGAGTTGGAAAACATTTTAAATGTGTCGTTTTTGAAATTTAATGACTTTCACGTGGGTTTTTCGGTTTAAAAATGACTTTGAAAAATTAAAATCACCATCGGCTGTTTTAGTAGATCGTAAATCGTAAATCAGAGATTTAAAAAATTGGGTTTCAGGAGTCGGTTACGGATGAGAAAGGATTAGCAACCCATACCGTCCAAAAATTAGTACTTTATTTAATTACCGTTTTATTAATATTGAATTTTCTGGGTTAACTTGACGATCGAATTAATTTTCAATTGGATTTACGTATTTATTTTAAGACACCTAAACCTAAAGGTAAGCGTCCGAACCACTACCACTACACTAAAGTTGACCTCACTTATAACCGAATTTAAGAGCCCGCATTAATAAATTAATATACATTTATGCATTCCTAAATTAAAAAAATAAATTCAATCGAATTGATAATATAAGATAAAGGCATAACGACGTTGTCCACACTTCAAAATGAACGTATACTCCTTTATAGAAGATAATGGCAACAAAGGCATAAAATGTATCAAAAAATATGGACGTATACTCCTTTATAATCCAAATTTGATATTTATTTCTTTATGTTCTTTCATCAACATTAGATACTAGGTTATAATCATGTTTTTTGTTTTTTGTTTCATTTTTCATTTTTGATGGAGATTTTATTTTCCATCTGTAATATTTTATTGCATAGGCATTATCCATTTAACATAATTTTGAATTATTTTATCTATTTCTATTCAACCCAAAGGTATTTCACTTTTAAGATTTAATTATTTTATTTAAAAATTAGATAAAATTATAAACTAAAAGCGTCTAAAATTATGATAAATGTTAGATAAATCTAGTCGACTAAAAATTTTAAATTAATTTATTTAATGAATATTATTTTATGATTTAAATTTTATCTAAAATTTTTTAAATCGAATAATTTAAATTCATGTGAACTTTGAGTTGATGACCCTCCTGCCCACTATGAGGACTGGCCTTGTGTATTCATTCTTTACTAATTAATTTATGTTATAGTTCTGAAAATAATTATAAAATAATATATATTTATATTTAATTTTTAATAATATATAAATAAAATTAATTGAATTTAAAATTTTTAAGATAATTTTTTCTCACTTAAACTATTAATTTAATTCTTTTATTTATTTATTAATGAAGTGATATATTATGTCACCTAGCTATAAAAAGTAATATTTTTGTCGAATTATTTAATGGGACCTTTCCCGATTAAGATTGCCCCGTACACTTGAAATTCAAGACTCAAATTGTCTCGATATAGAAATGCTGCTGCCAGTCGGTCACAAATGCAAAAAGAAAAAACCCTACACTAATTCCTTTAGGTTTTAAAAAACATCTAATTTTGTTAGCTTTCCACTAAGCACTAAGCAGAGGCAGAGCCAGAAGTAAACTTGTCTTTAATTCGTTGTACTACAAATGAAAGCTTCAATCCGCTCATCTATTGTACTATATTGATAGCGTGGTAGGAGTTGTACTACAAATGAAAACTTGTCTTTAAAACTGATGGGTTCTCACTATTATCATATTCTAATGCTTTTTCATTGGTCACTCATTACAATTTATTTTCTTAATTTATTATTTTTCATTATTACATATCCTTATATAAATCTCTCACTTTCTTTTCTTTTCATCGCTGTAAAATCTGCATATAGTAAAGGTCGAGTCTTCCACGATGAGACCTTGAGACGCATTGTTAGTGCGAGGACAGGAATTTCTCCACGTAGTGAATCATGAGGTTAGCCATGAGTTTATGAAACACACTCATGATGTGTGGCGTGAGTTCTTCGACTCACCGCTCGAGTTGAAGCAATTGTACGCCAATTTCCCGAGCACCTACGAAGGATACGATAGTCGTTTGAGAATAGAAAAAGGAGCGATACTCGACTGGTGCGATGACATTTTTTTAATTTATTAGTTTCTTTATAATTCATAGTAAACATCATAGTAAAAATGTTCTAAAGGGGGTCGTACCTGCATGATGTCAGCTATGCAGACCAGTTGCTTTCATTCCTTAAAGCAACCGACAAGAAATTAAAAAAAATAATCGTGTCAGTCGAGTATCGCTCCTTTCTTTACTCTCAGACGATTACCGTACCCTTCGTAGGTGCTCAGGGAGTTGATGTACAGTTGCTTCAACTCGAGCGATAAATCGAAGAACTCACGTCATGCATCACGAATGTGTTTCATAAGCTCATGGCTAATCCTATGGTTCACTACTCGAAAGAAACCTCAATCCTCGTACGCGCTAACAAAGGTCTCGTAATGAAGACTCGGTCTTTTCTAAATAAGTTCTGAAGATCAATGATGAAAATGTCGAAATAATCTGCTGATTCAACCGATCGAAAAATTAGTGGGCGAGAATCAACAGGCGTTATACTGTCCGATGACATATAGGGAGTACAGGGAGATGATGAAGGCACGTAAATGCATAATGAAGCCAGCGATAAGGGACATATGGTGAAAAAAGAAAGGGACCCACTTGGCCTGTTGTTCACACCTATAAAGCCTAGGACCCACCGCTACTCCCCCTTCCATTATTCTCGTATTTATGGTAACTTGCAGTCTCATTATTCTCGTATTTATGGAAACTTGCAGTCCCATTATTCTCCTATTTATGGAAGAATTTGACAACCTAATTAGCACCTTGAAAATATTAAGAATCAGTTAATTTTTATTTTAACATGAGTTTACAGTATAATTATTTAATTTAATATTAAAAAAATATAAACAATTTAAAATGCTATACTTTTAGAAAATATTTAGATTGATGTTTTATACAGATTTTGATTTTTTTTTTATAAAATATGTTGGTAATTTTCAACAAGTTTTAAAACTTGTCTAAAAACATAAAAATTACCTTAAAAGAGATTAAAAATATATTATTTTAAATTGATTTTATGAGTTTCGAAACTTGTCTAAAAAATATGTTGCTATTTTTAACGTTGCACAACTCAATAATTGTATTTACTTTTCTGTTTGTTTGCAAAGAGTATTCTAATAAGAAATAAATGAAATTTACATTAGATGACGTTATTGTATTGAACAATTTTTTTCCTCTTACTTATAAATTTTTTTATGTTCTATATTAAAAATATTTCAAAAATTAAATTTTAATCTTAATTTTTACGTTTTAAATTTTATATTATATACCTTAAAAATACATCATACATTTGATTTTTTAAATTCAAATTATAAATATAAACTTATTATTTTAAAATATAAGCACAAATAAAACAAATTATAGTTGGATGATTTTCATGCAATTTCATGTTGTTTTCCATTGAAAAAAATTAATTAATTTTTAATTACCCAATTAGATCATCACGAGTCTCGATACATTTGGTCATTGTTTGACAAAATAGTGAGCATAATCTATTATTAATTCACGTGAAAACTACAAGAGAAATCCATTATTAATTCGAAGGGTCATGGTCCCATAGGTACCAATCACGTTCTACCTCTCATCACACAAGTTAGTGGTCCAATGAGATAAATTATTTATATTGTACTGATACGAATACGGGGACAGATACAAGGGCGGGAGCGAAAATAAAAAACGAAAATTTTAAAATTTACAAGGACAAGGGTACGATAAATATAAAATAATATATAAAATTTAATTAAAATAATAATAATATTTAAAGAATCAATAAAATAAAATATTAATATAAATTAAAAATAAAAATAATTCTATTTTTATTATAAATTATTGAAAATAAAAAAATAAAATATTCATATAATAATAATAATCATTAATAAATAAAAAATCACCTAAAAATAAATTAATTAAATCTTTATATATAATAATAAAAAATTTTGGGGCCCACAACATTAATAAGACATGTGAAAACGTGTTTATCTTCTCAAGACTATAATTTCTTCAAAAAAAAGAAACGAGACTCTCTGTTTTCTCTACACTTCCTCCGTTCGACCGCTGTCATCCTCCGTTCGCCGGTGTCGGCGTCGCCGCCGTCCGCCGCAGTCGGTGGTCGGTTAACAAAATATTTGGTACTTTCCGAAGTACTTTGGTGCAAGGAACACGAATCTGGTCCTGGATTTTCGAAAGAAGCAACGTAGAAGCGTAGATCTACGATTGAAGATGAGTATCTCACCCTTTTTCTTACCTTTATTTTTGTTCCGGTTAGCTTCAGATTTGCTTTTTTTTTCTTCAATTTGTCTTTCTTTGGTTTCGATTGATTTCAAATTTTAGTTTTTTCTACTTGGTAATCCCCCTTTTACAATATGTTTTTCGGGTTTTATATAACCCAGATTACGCCAAATATATTACATATTCTAATCTAATCATCTTCTTTTGTGTTTTGCAAGCAGTGGGATGGTGACAGTAGGCGTGTCAGGCGGTGGACAATCAGAGCAACGCGCGTGCACCACGGCAGCCGAACGGACGGCGCGTAACTTGCACGCGCCAAGAAACTGAAAAGACAAGGTGTGCGTCTGCTGGCTGCAGAAAATGAAAGTTTTGTATTTTATAGTTATTGTTTAGATGGGTTTACCAGAATGTTGAGTATGTTTTTACTGGGTTTATTATTTAGGTTTTAGGTCGTGAATATTTAGAATTGGGTTATTACTGTCATTACATATTGCTTAGGTATCATTATTTTAGCCTAAGATTACATCTAAAATCTTACCATTATTCATCAGAATTGGACAATCTAATTATAATTATTCATAATCATAATTCTCATATTTATAGTAACAATTATTCATCAGAATTTGATAATATAATTAAAATTATTCATAACTATTATTCTCATATTTATAGTAACAATTATTCATCAGAATTTGACTATCTAATTACAATTATTCGTAACCATTATTCTCATATTTATAGTAACAATTATTCATCAGAATTTGACTATCTAATTACAATTATTCTCGTATTTAGAGTAACAATTATTGAAAATGGAATACATCCACAAACGTGGTCCACACCTGTTGGTAAAATTTGATTTCGATTTCCCTCATTGTATACCTGATAAAATATATTCTTTTTTCCTTTTAAAGAAAAGAAAAAAAACATGGTTTCATTATCTCGTGAACACCACTACCTAAATTGGTTTCAAAATGACAAATGTATACAACCATATTAAGTCGTGGTCCACACCTATTTACTTTGTCCCACACTTTCAATAATATGCTTGTTCAGATAATGAATCGACTGATTAGGTGATGCACTGATTATGGTTCACAGATTATGGCGAAAAGAAATAAATAGGAAACTAGTAGATTCAAGCAAGTAAAGACTGAGCATATATAAAAACGATAAAATGTTTAATTTGAGGATTGGATCGTAGAGCAAGAAAACCGAAGGATTAGGACACGATCTCTCTTTTTTGCAAAAGTATTTTTTTCGAATCTGGTATCAATTTAGATATCAATTTTAAATGCGAAAAAATAAAAATACAATTTCAATTGAATATTAATTCAATCGCCACTTTAATTCGAAACCTTTAAGATTAGTGAAGATCTTAGCCTAAAAATGAAAAAAAAAAGTTTTACTTAAGCAAGCCTGGTTGAACTAATATTATTTTAACTGCAGTGTTATCCTTTCTTTATTCTTGTAGAATATGTTGTTGCGCATGCCACAATTGTTGGATCAATTCTTTTCTCGATATTGAGTTTCTTGCTAATTTCAATATTATATTTGTATTAGAATTTCGTTAGGGGCTCTAGTCGATGTTATCTTTTCTTTTGGTAGAGTATATTGATTATATCTTGAAATTTCTCGGCAGATATTTGGTGGTGTAGGAGTTGCTTCTTTTGCTTCTTGGGCTTATTGCTGCATTTTTACGCAGTCGAAAGCCTGTTATCACTCGCTCACAATATATTAAGGTTTGCCCCCTCCCTTAGTGCTTATGATGCTGCCATATCAAACCATGCAATAGTATTGATACTTGCAGATTAAGTTGTAATAGCTCATGGTCACTGTTTTAATCAATATGTAAGAAGCAATTGAACTTGGTAAAAGGGCAAGAGAAGTGAAGAAAGCAGTTGATTCCCTTTCTCAGGAAGAAAGAAGTGGCTCTAAGGGTAGAAAGTGACATAAAAATGTCACATTGGGACACTCAAGTAACCGGTAATGGTGAAATGCATATTTTGATCATGATAATTTATTTATCACATAATTTTAATTTAATAATTAAATTATTATTTTTAAATAAAAAATTTATTTAATACTAAATTTATAATCAAGTGATATATAATATATTTTATTTTTATAATACTAAATTTATAATCAAGTGATATATAATATATATAATATATTTTATTTCTTTTATAAAAATTATAAAAATATTTTTTCAATAATAATAATTTTTGAAAATATTGTACTATATCAAACCAATCTATTATTGATCTAAAATTAAAATAATATTATTTATCAATATATTACAAGTCTGTTCACAATCTTTTTTAAATTTTATATATTATACGATAACGATTAACTTTAAATTTTAGTTTTAGATTAAAAGATGATTAACATCAAGAAATTAAAATTTGAAACACATTTCTATCACCTAGTTAAATTAACTGTACCATAAACTATTAGTAGTAATTAAATTTTATTTTTAGTGAGGTAATAAGTAATAACTGCCTCATACAGTTTTATCACATAACATTTTTAAAATTTAGATTTTTCATTGGATTTCAAAGATTCAATTTGTATTTTGCCTTAAGGACCATTTATTCTGATATAAATCCTATACTCCTCAAATGTCATCGGACAATACAACGTTTGTAGGTGTTCGATCACCAACTCTTCGGTCGATTGAATCAATATATCATTATTGAGCTTTTAAAAGAAAGCTATGGAGACTCAATCTTTATTCTAGTTCACAGTCCCACGATGCTCTACGCTTTTATAAATCGCATTGTTAAGTACCTAAACAATCATCATGAATGCATTCACTAATTAAATTTTATTTTATTTTTACATAAACATACAATATTAACGATGTACATGAATCTGATTTCTAACATTGATAATGAAAGCATTGGGGGACAATTTTCATCGTAATCCACTTGTCGTTGTTGTGAACTTGGAGTTAGATTACGTCTTAATCGGGTAAGAGAACGGTGATGCCACCTGGGTCTGAGTGTAAGGAAAGACCTAGTGTAAGTTCAGATTGAGGGCACTTTGGATAGAAATTGACCCTTAAACAAGCCCCAACGTTATCTCCACCAAAAACATTTTGTAGGTAGTTTTCTTTTAGTGCAAGGTTCATCGACATCGCCTTAAGCAGTCTTTCACATAGCTTTGTAACTTCGGCACTGTATTCTACGACCAGTTTGCTGAGTCACAATTCAAGTATAATCATATATAATATTATTATATGGGGTCGAGTTATTTATAATTCATAGTAAATATGTTTTAAAGACGGTCGAACTTGCATAATGTCGGTTGTGTAGGCTACTTGCTTTCTTTCCTTAAAGCAACCAGCAAGAAATTAAGAAAAAAGTAATTGCACCAGTTGAGTATCCCTCATTTCTCTACTTTTAAACGACTACCCTATGTTTCGTAAGTGCTCGGGTCGTTGCATATAATTGTTTAGACTCGAGCGGTGAGTCGAAGAATTAATGCCATACATCACGAGTGTGTTTTATAGGATCATGGCTAAGCTCATGGTTCATTACCCGAAAGAAATCTCAGTCTTTACACGCGTCTCAAGTTTTTATTTTGGAGGGTTCGGTCTTTTTCGAACAGATTTTGGAGATTAATGACGGGAATGTCGATGTGTTCATTGACTTTAGAGTTAGGTTTCAACACAGGCCTATCACTTATAGGCTTAATGTATTGTCCCGTAATGATACGTATGCCATTGACAAACAAACACTGAACTCAAATCACTAATTCAAGCCAACTTAAGAGACTATTTATATTAATTCCACTTTTCACCATCCTTAAATTTGCATATAGCATGTACTTTAATATGAATAGTCTCTTGAGTTGACTTGAGCTAGTGGTTTGAGTTTAGTCTTTGTCTGTCAATGACATACGTATCATTCCGGGACAATACATTAAGCATATAAGTGTCAGGCCTATGTTGAAACCTGACTCTAAAATCAATGAATACGTCGACATTTCTGTCATTGATCTCCAGAACCTGTTCGAAAAAGACCAAACCCTCCAAAATGAAAACTTGAGACGCGTGCAAAGATTGGGGTTTCTTTCAGGTAGTGAACCATGAGGCTAGCCAAGAGTTTATGAAACACACTCGTGATGTGTGACGTGAGTTCTTTGACTCACCACTCGAGTCAAAGCAACTGTATGCCAACACCTCGTGCACCTACGAAGGGTATAATAGACGTCTGGAAGTAAGGAAAGGAGTAATACTCGACTAGTGCGATTTTTTTTTAATTTTTTGTGGGTTGCTTTATGGAATGAAAACAAGTGGCCTGCACAGCCGATATTACGTAGGTACGACCATCTTTAAAACATGTTTAATATGAATTATAAAGAACTTGACTCTATGTGATAATATTGTATATAATTAGACTTGAATTTTAACTCAAAGAACTAGTCGTAGAATACGATGTCGAATTTATAAAGATATGTGAAAGGTTGGTTAAGGCGAAGTCGATGATCCTTGCACTAAAAGAAAACTACCTACAAAATGTTTTTGGTAGAGATGACGTTGGGGTTTTTTTAAGGGTCAATTTCTATCTAAAATGCCCTTAACTGAACTTACATTAGATCTTTCCTCACACTCAAACCCGAGTGGTATCATTGTTTTTCTGCCCGATCACAACGTAATCGAACTCTAAGTTTACAACAACGACAAGTGGATTACGGTGAAGCCTGTCCCAAATGCTTTCAGTGTCAATGACAAAGATCATATTTAGGTACAACGTTAATGTTGTCTGTTTACGTAAAAATAAAATAAAGTTTAACTAATGAATGCTTTCATTATGGTTGTTTAGGTACTTAGCAATACGATTTATAAGAACGTAGAGTATTGTGTGATTGTGAACTTGAAAAAAGATCGAATCTACGTAGCTTTCTTCTACAACTCCAATAGCAATCTGCTGATTCAACCGTTCGAAGAGCTGGTGGACAAAGACCGATCGGTGTTGTACTGTCCGATGACGCATGAGGAGTATAAGATTTATATTAGGATGAAAGGTCCTTAAGGCAAAACACAAATCGAATCCTTGAAATCCAATAGAAAATCTACGTTTTAAAAATGTTATGCGATAAAATTATGAGACAGTTATTACTTATTACCTCACCTAAAATAAAATCTAATTACTACTAATAGTTTATGATACAATTGATTTAATTAGGTGATAAATGTGTGTTTTAAGTTTTAATTTCTCGATGCTAATTATCTCTTAATCTGAAACTAAAAATTAAAGTTAATCATTATTGTATGATATATAAATTTTGAAAAAAAATTGTGGATTGACTTGTGATGTACCGGTAAATAATATTATTTTAGTTTTAGATCAACAATACATTGGTTCGATCTTATATAATATTTTTAAAATTTATTATATTGAAATTAATATATTTTCATTATTTTTATAAAAGAAGTAAAATATACTCTATATCACTTGATTATAAGTTTAGTATCAAATAATTTTTTAATTAAAAATAATAATTTAGTTACCAAATTAAAGTTATGTGATAAATAAGTTATTATGTCGATAAAATCAAAATATTTATGTCACTATTACCGGTTATTTAAGTGTCTTAATATGACATTTTAAATCCGGATCCGATCAGTGTTACACGAAAAACACCAATGAGCTAACCGGAGGGAGTCATCGGAACAACAAGAAAAGCCGGAGTAGCGGGAAGAAACATGATGTGGAGATGCCAATTGCCAGAGATGGGTGACCCAAAAAGGAATCAAAATAAGGTTTCACGAGGAAAATGATGACAGAATGTTTTAGTGCAAATTTTTAACCGTTTTAATTAATTTGTTAGTTTTAAAAAAATGATAAATTTATCCCCGTGCTCTTTTCTCCTTTTCAAATTTTAGTCACTTTTTTTTTATAGAACTCTCTTGTTAATGATTTGTCACATGCCATACCCATAACAAGTCACGGTATATTACTATGATGGGGAATTTCTACAAAATTTACTACAGTAAAATTGATTTTAGTGACACTTTTAAAGATATTTTTTTAAAAGATTAATAATTAAAAAATGTTTTATGATAAAAAAAATAATTAAATAAATATTTAAATTATACTTGCAATTATTTTTTGTTTATTTTTTTTTCATTTTAAATGATGTAAATTTTATTTTGATTATTTTACTTGCATTGTTAATTATAATTATTTTAAAACTCTCAAAATAATTTGAAATTCAAAATTCCTAAGTTTCCTTGTTGATTTTGTCATTAATGATCACGTCGTTGCCTACCATATCTATCATTAGACCACCACGACCTTCTCTTTAACAATTCATCATCGATAATTAATAGTAAGTGTGAGTGACCTCTTAACGTCGAAAAAAATCGAATTTAGGAAAAATACCCATTTCGAGGCCGGAATCTGCTTTGAAATCATTTATACTTGACTCAGACTCATCACATAAATGCATACCCCTGGAAACCTAAAAAACATATGCATTGCAATATCCACCATAGCTGACAGTGTTTCACTCGTTCTCCATCTTCATCTGCTTCATCCGCAAGCTTAGGGTTGTTTTTCACTTGTTAAACATCATTTGATATGGTATAAAATAACAGTGAACCCATGTAATGAGCACTCATCACACTAAAACTCAGGTTGAAAGATCGTTGAAAATGTTTTTATCGTAACCGCATAAAAAAATCGAACGAGGATATATTCATATTCATTTGTTTAATTTTAACCAAATATACATACACAAACAATTAAAGAAACATAATTTAATATTCATGCTCGTTCGTTAAAAATATAACTTGTTCGTATTTGTTAATATTTATTCGTTACAATGATAAACAAACACAAATAAACGTAAATGAACATAAGTAGGATTAGTTCAACTCATTTAAAACTTAAAGATGAGAAGTCAGAGGTTTTTTTAATTATTTCTTATACATTGTCTATTGCTAGTAACAATCATGTTTGCATACCCCATTTAATTGCATATTCAGAATTCAGGTTGCTATTTAGCATGTTGCACATGGAATTCCATCATAAGCTGGAAAAAAAAAACATCATCCATGCATGCAATCTTCTCATTGTTTACTCTACACTCTACTCTGCACTGAAACACGATTCATCCTCGACCAGGTTTCAACTCGAATGTACATGAGTATCGCTTTCCTTGTTCATATAGATGAAGCAGGCCTCATTGAGCCGCTTCTTACCACTCCAATCCACTTTCCCCACAACAAAGGAATCAACAAATGAACTTCTCAAATACCAAAAGACTTTCCGAAAGTGAAATATGGAAGATTTGAGCCAAATCAAGCAACGGCTACCAAACAGAAAGATTTGAAGAGAAAACAAATCATCTGAAAACATGTAAATTAATTTACCAACACCTAGATAACTGTTATGGTATTAGTTTATAGCACATGGACTTCCTTTTCAATAATAAAAAGTAAAAACAAATGTAAACTCACACAAGATGGTGGATGGTAGTGAGGGCTACCACTGATTCTTAGGGAGATGATATCAACCGCTTCAGACCAGTTTTCTGTTCTGCTGTAAGCTTTGTGGGGAACTTGATGTTGAATTTGATTCTCAAATTTCCTTTCTTGGAAGGTTCCTTGGGAATGGGCATTCCCTCCCCCTTAACAACTTCCTCATAGGTTGGACTGATGATGTTGTTAATGGGGACTGTCAGATTCCGTCCATCTAGGGTCGTCAGCTGGGCTGTATAGCCAGTTAGGGCTTCAACCAGAGGGATTTTCTGAGTAACAATAAGATCATTGCCATCCCTCTTGAACAGACTGTGAGGCTTCTCATCAATGATGAAAACAAGGTCAGAAGGAATAACCCCTCGCTGCTCATTTCCCTTTTCTGGAAAAGTGATTTTAGTACCTTTTTTCCACCCAGGCTTAATTTCAATTGTCAGAATTTCCTCCATCGTAGCAGGTCTCCTGTAACGGAAACAAAATCATAGTTTTAAAATGAATAAAAATTTCAACAGTTTCCTGAAACAATGGCGTTATTATTAAATAAATATGGCTAAAAATTGGAACTTTACCATCACAGTTTTGACCAATTGTGTCTTATGATAAAATACTTTGGAGAAATGTTGTCAAGGGCACAAGGCACGCTCTAAGCACTTAAACCCTTATATTGCCACAGGCACAAGGGCTTAAAAGGGGCTACCATGAGTGAAGTGAAGCACAACTATTAACTATTAAGTGTGAGTTTTTGAAATATATATATATATATATATATATAAAGCTCAAGATATATAATAAACTCTAAAGTCTAAACTGGAGTCTAGCTTGTCTACAGAACATGCAATTTTTTTATTGATCAGTATGCATTATTTCCTTATGGTCAATGTTTGTAGTTGAATGCTCAATTATTATAAGGCATAGAGTTTGAAATTATCTTTTCCATACTACTACGGGTATATCAAATGAAAAAATAAAAGAAATTAACCAGGCCGGCTTTTTAATTTCATTGCCTTGCAAAAAATCATGCCTAGGTGCAGTGATGCACTAGGAGTGGCCTGAATGGTCTGAGGCGCAGGCACACACCTTGACAACACTGCTCTACAGAAAGTTGTCAGCTCCCACAGTTTGAAGCAAACTTCCAGTTTCCGATTCCAAAAGTTGAATACACACGGTATATTAAACTTATATACAGTTGGGGCCTAGGAAAATCTATTAGTTCAGCAGACCAAATAGACTACCGAACTATGGATGATCTGGTAGAATTGAAGCAAAATAGCAAGGAGGGAGTAGGACTACCAATATATCAGGAAGCAATCATGATAACCAAAACAGAGAATGCAATACCATGAAAGGTAATTCTCATGTAAACTGAATAATTGACCACAAGTACTTGCATTTCAAGTGACAAAAATAACGGTGAACCAATACCGAAAATCGAAAAGGGGGGAATGAAAACAAAATCATTTTACTAAGTAGGGAAGGAATGAAAGAGTACCTAGGTGTCAAATCTCTGACTAAACACTGACCAATCTAAATCTGTCTTGAATTATGTCCTTAAAAGAGAAAGAATCTCAATCGTATTACGTTACTAAGATCTCAATAAAAAATCTTTTCGGTTCTGATTCTTCCGAACTGTCCTGCAACTTCAGTCATTATAAGGAAACATCCAGTCATTTAAAATGATTAGAATCCCATTAATCATTATCCTAGCAAGTCATAAAGTTACTTTCAGCATAAAAGAGTCAAACTTGGCAGCTTCTGTAACTGTCCTTTGCGACCTAAGCTCATATGCAAGCAAATTGTAATTGTAAACTATTTATTCTCTATGCCTAAAAACCTTCAGTGCCATTCAATTACTGTTGTTTTAACTAAATTACAAGACATATTCAAACTCAATACAGATTGAATTTAGATCTACAGCATGAATCCAGCTAAAAAATTCAGTATCCATGACAAAAACTAAGCATTACACAATTAATTAACTCGAAAAAGAAAAGGATTACCCGCTAGGATCAGAAACATCCCTAGAAATCTTCATCTTCTTGGTAGTCCCTTTATACAAATCCTCCAAGCTGCAAGGTAATGTTCGTTCAATTGGGGGTCCTTTTCGGGGTATAGAACCATCCCCAGGTCCACTCCTAAGTGACCCGAATATATCTTCCCCAAAAAATCCCCTGGGGAATCCAGATGCCC
Organism: Abelmoschus esculentus; assembly: GCA_035048815.1. Taxonomy (NCBI): domain Eukaryota; kingdom Viridiplantae; phylum Streptophyta; class Magnoliopsida; order Malvales; family Malvaceae; genus Abelmoschus; species Abelmoschus esculentus. The sequence continues at coordinate 6,708,743 of JAUCBN010000061.1, read as the reverse complement.
CAGCACGCGACCCGCCCATATCTCCAAACGGACTTGAGAACCCGAAAATCTCCGAGAAAATATCATCTGGGCTCCGAGTGTTGAACCTGAACGTCGTCGGACCCCCATCTGCCCCTCCCGGAAAACTCCCCGCCCCAGGAGGAGGCACCTGAGCTTTTAACCCTTCTTCTCCATACTGATCATACACTGCACGCTTTTGTGGATCACTCAAAACCTAAAATTAATTGAAAAAAATCAATTAACCAAAAAAGTTAAAAACGAGAAATAAGGTGTCAAAATTTTAAATGAAAAAAAGAAGAGAATTCCGTTACGTCGTAAGCTTCGGATATTTGCTTAAATTTAGCTTCAGCTTCTTTCTTATTTTTGGGATTCTTATCGGGATGCCACTTCATCGCCAGTTTTCGATACGCTTTCTTCAAATCTTCATCTTTTGCATTCCGATCAACCTGAAGAATCTTGTAATAATCAACGCCCATTCTTCAATTTTCTCCTCTTCACTCTTCTTTGGCTGCTGCTACTAAGCTGCCGATTTCTTTCTTCTCTTCCTTTTGGGTTTCGTCTCTCTTTTGTCACCAAACACAAGAGGCCATTGCCCGGATCGGGACCGGCGAAGCTGGTTAACCGCCTTAGGCCCATTATTAAACTACTGCTGGCTAACTTTTCTATGCTTTTATGGCCCAACATGACACAAAAACCACTGCAATGTTCAAAGCGTTCGTGTTTTTATATTAATTTTTTGTTTATTTAATAAATAAATATAAACGAACTTTCTGTCAAATGAATAAAAAGTCTTAATAATTTAGGAGTTTAATTGGATGAGAAAGGACTTGATTGAACTATTTCAATTAATTTAGGAGTTTTATTATCATTAAACCTTAAATAATTGAGGAATAAAAAGTCTTAATAATTTTTCAATTTGCTTAATCATTCTGTTTATCAAACTAACAACCATGCTTATTGTTGTTTTGTTTCATTAGAGACAGCCTGGTTCGATACTTGTAACAGGCCAACAAACTGATTTTACATTAAACCCCATTCCAGCTTTCCTTCATGAGCATTTTATCCCGCCATTAACAAAATTTGTTAGGGCTAAAACGTCATTTCGTCTCCCAACACGTCAAAAACAATTTCCCCAACTCACCGGACTCAACCTCCTCCTTTCCCTTTTGAAAACAAAACCACTCTCAGAACAAAGCTTTATAGATCCGATCTACAAAGAGTCGTAAGAATTTGAAATTCGAACTCTGAAGGGTTAAAATCGAAACGCTGATAGCTTAGGATCGATGGGCGATTTCAATCTCGCTCTGGTGATCGTCGCCGTAGTCGTGTGTGTGCTAGTGTTGTTGTTCAATGTCTACCTGCTCATCAATTACCAGCATCCGGATGACGCTAACCAAGCTTATTTCCCTAAATTCGTCGTCGTTTTTGGTCTCTCCATCGCTGCTATTTCCATACTTATGTTACCGGCCGATGTAGCCAACCGGCAGGCATGTAGGCATGCGATATACAATGGCGCGTGTAATCTCACCTTGCCTATGAAAGAGCTTTGGCTCGCCGTTTATATCGTCGATGCTGTGCTCGTTTTTTTCGTTATTCCCTTCTCTATGTTCTACTACGAAGGAGACCAGGACAAGTATGTGTTTGTAGGAGTTTGGTTGTTGGGATCCATTGATTCATCTCCGTCTCTTTTTTATTTAATTTGGTTTATCCATTGGGTTTTGGTTGCAGGAGTGTTGGGAAACGGATAAAGAGCGCGTTGATATGGGTTGTGACAACGGCAATCGTTTGTGCTCTATTGCTTGGAATTCTATATGGTTGGTTTTGTTTTTGTCCCCCCTTTATCAAGTTTAATTATATTTTTTCTTTAATCAGTAAGTTGTTTTACTTGCCAAGTTGCCATGGAAATATTGAGCAGTTGAGCTGAATGTTAATTTAGGAATAGGAGCAATATTGAATTATTGATCACTGGACTATTCTGTTAATGTTCTGAAAACAAGTTATGATTAAAGGTGATTTTAACAATTAGAAGATCTTAGCCAAAAAATGGGAGAAAAAAAGTTTTACTTAGGCAGGCCTAGCCGCCTAGTTGAACTATGCAAACTGTTTTTTGCATTTGTTGATTGTGAGTGTGTTCTCAGTTTTATTTTAACAGGCCTACCATTGATTTTATCCTTTTTTGGGTATATCAGGTCTAGCTGGAAAGGTGGATTTTACTGTTAGGCACTTGTCTTCTGCCACTACTAATTTCCCAAGTAATTGGGATTTCACCAGTGCTCAGCCATGTATTGGTGGCAGTGGAGCACGTGCGGTCAGTAATTAATTTTCCCATTGAAGATACAGTGTTATCCTTTCTTTATTCTTGTAGAATATTTTGTTATTTTCCTTGGTCAATATCTTTAAGTTCATCAATTTTACCTTCCGTTTACTTATTCTCTTTGGTTACAGTGCTCTGCATATACTGCAAGTGCTTCATCAGAGAAAACGTGGACTATGCGTACTACCTTTCCAGAATATGTTGTTGCTCTTGCCACAATTGTTGGATCAGTTCTTTTCTCGGTATTGAGTTTCTTGCTAATTTCAATATTATATTTGTATTAGAATTTGGTTAGGAGTTGTAGTCAATGTTAGCTTTTCTTTTGGTAGAGTATATTGATTACATCTTGAAATTTCTCGGCAGATATTTGGTGGTGTAGGGATTGCTTCTTTGCCTCTTGGGCTTATTGCTGCATTTTTACGCCGTCCAAAGGCTGTTATCACTCGCTCACAGTATATTAAGGTCCCCCCCCCCCCTTTAGTGCTTATGATGCTGCCATATCACACCATGCAATAGAGTTGAAAAATAGTATTGATACTTGCAGATTAAGTTGTAATAGCTCACTGCCATAGTTTTAATCGATATGTAGGAAGCAACTGAACTTGGTAAAAGGGCAAGAGAAGTGAAGAAAGCAGCTGATTCTCTTCGCCAGGAAGAAAAAAGTGGCTCTAAGGGTAGAAAGTGGCGTAAAAATGTTAAGGCTGTGCAAAAGGTATTTTGTAGCCCCCTCTAGTTCTAATTTGTCTTGGAATTTTTTTGTTCAATTTTCTATGCTATAATTAATTTGTCCAAACTATCTTTAGTCAACAAGTTGTAGGCCCATCTAGTTCTAATGTAACTTGTCTTTTTTGGGTTGAAATATCAGATTATACTTAACTGGCTTCTGCTGTAATCTTTATGATTCCAAAGCTTAAGTATATTTCAATCATTGTATTAGTTTGTGGCAGTTTCTTTAGCAGTTGCTTGGTAAGATTTGAAGTTGATATACTGGGTGCTGGGGGTATGAGTAAAAGTAGTTGTCACTTGATTTTTCACATATCTCCTATTGTTCATCACTTATGGTTGTTTACATTTTTTTTATTAACTCTGCAGGAATTGCTTCAGCTAGAAGAAGATGTAAAGCTTTTGGAAGAGATGTACCCTCAAGGAGAAAAGGTATCTAAACTAACTTTGGAACTTTGTGTGGGATTGGCACTTGGTTACAGTTCCATACCCTATCCCCCCCAATAATCCTGTATTAACCCCTGTTATGAGTTGTGGCGTAGGATCTAGTCACAGGTCTAGACATGAAAGAATTCTTGCTCTAACCTATGGTTGATTAGAAAGGCAAATTCATCCTTAACTGACCCCCTCCAAGAATAACTTTTATGATAGAATAATTGCTTATTTTCTTTTATTTCATATTAGCAACCTTTTGTAGGCCTTAGTGACAAAAGAAAGAGTTCTAATGGACATAAAATAAAGATCCCTAACATATAGGATCTTTACTAGAAAATCTCAAGTTATAAAGGAAACAAAAATAAAAATCTAATTTAATAGAGGAAAAAACTCTAATTTGCTGCCCCTGTATATTTATTGCCTTCCTTTTTTGATATTGCTTTCCTGTAAAAACTTCCACATCACCCCCTTGTTATGACATTTGACATTTCAGGCAGAAACTTCCTGGGCCTTGACTGTTCTTGGATACTTGGCAAAACTTGTTTTGGGAATCCTAGGGTGAGTGTTTGCATCATGGATTTTGTGTTGTTAATTAGCTATGGAGTTTGTATATTTTGCATCACACTGTTTGGAAGACGGTGCTTCATGTTGATAAGTTTAAGAAAAAGGCTTTAACAACAGGTAATTTCAAAGTGAGTCCCATATAGGCACCAAAGAGAAATATATTGTTGCTATCCTTAGAAAAAAAAAGGATAAAACTGTTAGTCTCTCTATAAACAACGAGGTTACCATCAATGTATTAAAACTAATTATCTAATATGCCTTTGTTTGGCTGTTTGTTAGGTTGATAGTTTCCGTGGCTTGGATTGCTCATATTGTCATATACCTTCTGATTGATCCACCACTTTCTCCCTTCCTGAATGAAGTTTTCATAAAGCTGGACGATATATGGGGTACTTCCTATACCATTTTAAAATGATCTTTTTATTTGCTGCTTTCAATTTTATGAAATATGGGAGGTCTATGTTTTCTCTTTTTTCAGGTCTTCTGGGTACTGCTGCATTTGCATTCTTTTGCTTCTATCTTCTGCTTGCTGTGATTGCTGGTGCAATGATGCTTGGTCTGCGTTTAGTTTTCATTACAATTCATCCTATGAAGTAATGTATCTTATGTTGACAGCATGTTGGTTAATTGTTCCTGAGAAATTAGTAACTGGCTGACATATGTTTACTGCACCATTTTTGTAGGTGGGGAGCTACTTTGATGAACTCTTTTCTGTTCAATGTGGGTCTTATTCTTTTGTGCTCAATAAGGTTGGTAACTTAGCTAATTTACTCCATCTTGTTTCTCTGTTTGTGAAAATTGTATTAGGGAACCATGCGTTGTGCAGTTTTTGATGAAATATCATCTGTGTTTGCAATTCAGTGTCATACAATTCTGTGCCACCGCATTTGGGTACTATGCTCAAGCAACTGCTGCCCAGGAAATATTCGGCCACACATTGGAATCTCTTCGTGGAATTAAATATCTGTATAAGTGAGTGTTTAAACCTTTTGAATTCCAACTTTTGTTCGGATCCGTGATGTACGTGTCTGACGATATTGATGGGCATATTGGCATTACAGGTATAATGTATTTCAAATCGCATTCATCGTTCTAGCAGGATTGACCTTTGTGTATTACATTGCCTTTGTAAGCTTTCACTCATCCTTGCTTTTCTCTCTGTTTCCTCCAACTACATTGTGTGCTTCCTGTATTCAAAGATCTGATTATGTTCTTATCCCTGAAATTTTCAGGGCTGGAGAAGAAAAAAACCTAGTGGCAAGTTCCAACTTTCTTCTTAAGAATGTTTTCCCTAGAAGACAACCCAACAGCCTCTCGAGCAATCAAGAATCTATGTTTTATGATCCCTTTTGGAGTGTGCTTGTTATGCGCGGATGCTTACAGTGTTGGAGGCGATTCCGTCTTAGTTAAATTGATTGCCTGAAGTAGTAGGAGCATGTTAGAGTGCAGCTGCTGCTTTTCCCTGTTCTTGCTTCACAGGCACCTTGTGTATGTAATACTGTTTTTAATTTTTATATTTATTGTTTTTGTTTGGTAAATGTTACACTAACACATCTGTAGAACTTGTCTTTGATGTAATACATCCTTCGGAGATCGGAAATATTATCGAGCAGTTTACGCCTTTGTTAGAATCGGATTTTGTACTAATGTTAACACGAGGGACTTGCAGCATCAGTTTTGTACTAATATCCATTTCAACTGCATCAGTTATCCATGTTAGTAAAGCATTTGTTGTCCTTAAACGTTCAAATTGTGCCTTGCAGTCTATCTCAAGGACTACTGAACTGCAAAAGCTTCTGCAGTCTATCCCAAGCTTTTGTTATATTATATTTTTAGCTGACAACTGATTTTCTTAAATAAAATTATAAATTTTACTCATACTTGTGAAATAACATGAAGATCTATAAGAGTTTCAGAATATATTTTAAAATAAATATTATCGTATTAATGTATTGTTTTTATTGCATCATTTGAATGCTTATATTACATTGAATTATAAAGTACTCATTTGAAACATTATATCGATCATTCTTTTTTCCTTGGAAGACTCCAGGATCTGCATGTCTGTTCTTCCCAAAGCTTTTCCTTCCTCCATAAGCTTTTTTTTTATTAGTCGAACCCACACCGCGGTTTTAACCATCTCTTGGCTACTTCTAGTTTCTAACAATGAACTGCTCTAAGATGTAATCCAAGAGCTAAATGTGTATGGATGCCATAGCTATTAGCTAGCTACCAGGATGCTTGTGCTGCCATTGTCAAAATAAGCAGAGAAACTTCCTGGAAACTGCACTTGCCATCGCCCTTCCCTATCATTAATGTACGCTGGAAACTAAGTTATTATCACGAAATGAGAAACCAGTCGTTTCGGAAATAAATTCACGACATTGATGTGTTGTAAAGTACGAACATCTCGGACGAACCTTGTGTTTTTAGTAACAGGATTATGGACCAGCTGAGACTGAGGCTGAGGCTGAGACACTCCATTATTTGAATGAAACAACGATATAATTTGGATGGGATTGGAGAGGAAACTTCCCGGAACCTGTACCTGCATCTTACCACATGCTGGTGGGGGCAATATCTTTAGGATTATGGAAGAAACGGATAAGGAGAAATGTGATGCTACGTAGCATGGCAAAATAGTAACGAAGACAACAACAGTTCATTCTCTTGAGTAAAAATCATTAATGTATTTTATTAAAAAAAATTAAAAATAAATTTTAAAACTTAATCCTTATTTTCTACGTCCTAACCTATAAATCATATCTCTAATTTTCTAAACTCTAAATCTTTAATCTACTAATTTAAAGTGAAAACACCAATAGAGACACGATAAAGAGATAAACAATAAAAATTAAGATTTAAAATATAAACAAATCTTTTACGAACCTCACAATTAATCCCACGTTGTCAAATGATGTTTAATTTAAGTTAGCTCCACTTATCAGCCTCAACAAATATAAGTAAATAAATTTTCAGCAAAATACAAGATATATTTAATGCATTATACCTACCCATAAACAAAAATCATTTACCTCTAATCATGTTTCATCCTATACATTATATTAAAAAATACTTAAAAATTAAATTTTAAATTATAATTTTAATTTTTCACATCTTAACTCTTAACTCTTAAACCCTAAACCCTAACTCCACTGTTTTAAAACAAAACATCAAAAAATACATGATTAAAGGTTGATGATTTCCATCCCCTACCCACGCTCACCGAATTTATAAATAAATACAATAAAAAACACTTAAAATAAACAAACCCTACCCGATGGAAAGCATTCTCCAAAGAGCAAATGTTGAGGAGTAAAGCATTGAACTTCAAAGACATGATGGATAAGTGTTAGAATTGAAAGATAATTTCTTCATGTTTATAGGTGGGGGAAATGGTTTTTAGTTACTTTTTTTTAACGTGGAAACTTCTTTCCAACTTCCATGTTTCACACGTAATTGATAAAAAAAAGACATGTTTGCTGCATACACAACTACGAGACACAGAAACATAATTTTTAATTATAATATATGAAATTAATGATCTCGTCTATTCTTAGACGTTATAATTAATAGATATAGAATACTAATCATTGGACTCGATCACTTTGCACCGAGCTCAGACCAATACGCCAATTAAACCATTATCCATCACGTAACCGTCCCAAGAAGTTTCGAGGAAAGCTCGTCGGCCATAATCAGTACGGAATCTGCACGACCTTCTTCTTCCTCTTCCATCAACATTCTAATCATGGTTGCCAACTCTACTTTCTCTTCTTCAAAGTAATACGTAAAAGCTTCATATAGCTCGAAAGATCAACTCAAAGTTGACGTTAACATATATCTACTTGGACGGAAACTCCACGGGTATAATTTGTTTACAGACAGGACAAAGTGAAAGCAACAGACTGTCCTGGGTTTCCTACCAGAGAATATATTTTCTGGTCCTGGAAAATCTATAAAGATTCTTCAAAATCTTTTACGTGCTTGCTATTTGGCCTTGATTTAAATAAAACCAAAAGTAAAGTAAATGTAATAATTGAGTTAGACTGGTCGTTAAACCATGACTTCTCAACAGTCTCCCTGGTTCCTAATGGACTTCATTAATGCATCAATGGAAGTGAAATTATGTTTGTAGTAATAATGAATTTATTTTTCCACAGTTCTAAAAATAAAAATTGTAAATACGAACCTTAAATAAACTCTAACCCCTTAATTCTTAAGACCTAAATTATAATCGTATGCCATAGATTCTAAACCTATAATCTAAATCTCTAAAACCTAATATTCAAAAAAAATCTCTAAAACCTAACCAATCAACCCTAAACTAAACCTTTAATCCTTAAATTAGACCCGTCTATAAAAAATAAAATTATTAGAGGTAAAGTACTAAGATTTAATATTATCAATTCTAAAATAATTTAGATTGATGTTAAATTAACTCGAAACATTAGTTCAATCAAAAGATTATATATATATATATTATTTATCTTTATTTAAATTTTTACTCGATACTTACTACCAAGTCCATAAATAGAAATGTTTTACCCTTTTTCGGTATTTTTTTTAATCTTTAAAATTATAAATTTAAAGTTCAAGGTTTAAGATCAAAATTCAAAAAATTATGTAAGATGTATATTTTAAATTGTAGAGTTTATAATTTAAAATTAAAATTTATAATTTAATTTTTTAATATTAAAACATTAAAAAAATCCAAAAAAGGATATAATTTTTTTATCCCGCCCTTACATTATCATATACATACAATAATGCAACGGAAAGAATATAATATAAACCCCAATTATGTAGTAATTGAAACATTCTGTTTTTCATATTTTTTTTAAGAAACTTCCTGGAAGCTGCATCGATTGTCTTCTATTTATAACATAGAACATGTCACACTTGAACTCATCGAAATAGAATTCGAGTCTTTAATTGCTTTTTTGTCTGGCTCCTCCGTATTGTTTTTGTCGTGACTGAAATATTTGAGCGTGGCAAAGAAACATGGCTTCCCTTCATGAACCATGGCTATTGGAGAACGGAAACTTGAAGGGTTGCAGCAAGGAGATTCGCCATGGCAGAACTGCACATAACATGTCGTCTTCCTCGTTGAGGAAAAAGTCTGACTTGACACTTGTTTCCAAGGTTCGATATGTCATGCTTAGGCAGTTCCTCACCAATCTTCAAGAGGTCATTTTGGGGACTAAACTCTCCATTCTCTTCCCTGCTATTCCATTGGCCATTGCTGCAGAGTCATATGGCTTTGGAAGAGTGAGTTCCTTTCTTCATCTTTTATTTGTTTATTTTTTTCATCGTTGTATGATATATGGTTGAATATAAATTTATGAATTTTTCCTGTAAAATAATCAACAGCCCTGGGTTTTTGCACTGAGTTTACTTGGACTTACACCATTGGCTGAACGAGTCAGCTTCCTCACCGAGTAAGCCATATTCATATTCATTTCTGCTTCATCGATCCTTAATCTCCAGAACTCAATTTTACTAATCATAATTCCTTTCGATGTACTTGCAGGCAGATTGCTTATTACACTGGTCCAACAGGTAAAATATCAATAATCGTACACACACATACATACATACATACATACATACATACATACATACATACATACATACATACATACATACATACATACATACATACATACATACATACATACATACATACATACATACATACATACATACATACATATCCATGATTGCCAACTTTGTTAAACATCTATAATTTAAATTTGCAGTGGGAGGGCTGTTGAATGCAACCTGTGGCAATGCAACCGAGCTGATCATAGCAATATTTGCGCTAAGCCAACATAAAATAGATGTGGTTAAGTATTCTTTGTTGGGTTCTGTCCTATCGAACCTGCTCTTGGTTCTTGGGACATCTCTCTTCTGTGGCGGTATTGCCAACCTCAGAAGGGAACAAAAATATGATAGAGTAAGTGTCAAACTTTAACATTCAATATCTTACCTAACAGATCTTAATAAGTTATGTTAATGGGGCTAATTTGGGTGTTAAACACTGATGAATTTTGGCAGCGACAAGCCGATGTGAACTCTCTCCTTCTTCTGCTTGCATTGTTGTGCCATTCGTTGCCTTTGTTGTTCCGAATGAGTGGGGCATCCGCTGCTGTCACAGCCGACCCTACACTGCAATTGTCAAGGGCAAGCAGTATTGTGATGTTGATCGCATACATTTCGTACCTGGTGTTCCAACTATTCACACACAGGCAATTATTTGAAGCTCAAGAGGAATCGGAAGACGACGAAGACGGAACATCGGAGGAAGAACCGGTGATTGGATTTTGGAGTGGATTTGCATGGCTAGTTGGAATGACTGCTGTCATTTCTCTCCTCTCTGAATATGTGGTGGAAACAATTGAGGTAACATTTTGGTTAATGATCATTTAACAAAGTCTGCTTATTGAAATTAATCTACTAAACTATGGCATGACTAAATTCCAGGATGCCTCGGATTCTTGGGGGATTTCTGTCAGTTTCATCAGCATTATTCTGCTACCCATTGTTGGAAATGCAGCAGAACATGCAGGAGCTATCATTTTTGCTTTTAAAAACAAGCTGGTGAGTGATCATCATTCATCAGCAAGCAACTGTTTCATCAATAAAGCAAATATGCTGACACAAATTTTGAAACATTGCAGGATATTTCTTTAGGTGTTGCATTAGGGTCAGCAACCCAGATTTCCATGTTTGTGGTACGAAACTATAATAATCGAACCCTTCATTGTCGTTTACTAGGAAATTTTGGAGCCTTCTGGTTTTAAAAACTTGATATTTCTCAACAACAGGTCCCACTCTGCATTGTTGTGGCTTGGATTATGGGAATTGGGATGGATCTTAATTTCAATCTCCTTGAAACCGGCTCTCTCGCTCTATCAATTATTGCTGTTGCCTTCACTTTACAAGTAAACAACACCCATTTCATCTTTCATTTCAACCATGCATACATTTAAACATCTTGATTCTTGAGTTTAACATCTTGTATTATAACACTTGTAGGATGGCACTTCACACTACATGAAAGGACTTGTTCTTCTACTGCTCTACATTGTTATCGGGGCATGCTTTTTCGTATCGAAAACGCCTCTGAACAAGAGTATCCACACAGTCATCGGAGCTTGATGTTGTTCTGAAACATGATCGGCCAGATATTCCATGCATTTGTTATTCTTTTCATATCCGAAGCCTACCTGAAAGCTGACAAAGTCACAGATTACTACACCGCATACAGTTGTTGTCATGCTTTCAAAGTTGAGATGGATACCATTGAAGCTTAATGAAGACAGACTACAATTAGTACACAACAGCACATCGTTCTGTTCTGTCGGAGTATCTTTTGTGTGTTTTCTAAATTATGCCAGAAAATATTAGTAATGGCGAATGAGCTTATCTCATGGGATATTAGGGTTGGTTTGCTTCCTTGTTGTAATGCATGCAGCTATCAAAATAAAATGAAAATCCTTGTTGTATTTCTATGTCCGGAATTTTAATGGTGTATTACTACGTCTCGAAAATAATTTATGATTTTTTTTCTTCTCGAATATTATTCAATTTTTGTTAGTTTAATTGCATGTGATATGATTATAAAGATTCTCAAATGTTGATGAAACCTTTTAAATTAATTGTGGATTTGATTTAATTTTTGATAGATTTTAAAATTTTATTTATATTCGTTATAACAATTTCAACATTTATGTAACTTACATAAACTCAATTAAGAAAAACGTAAAATTATAACACCAAATAGGTTTTTAATATAAAGTTTTTACTATAAAAACCATTTAATTATTTTGATTTTGTTATTTAATTATTTTTTTTAATTTAACGTTTTATATAAAATTAATGTAATAGAGTCCTTAAGTTATTTATTATATCAATAAGATCCTTTGGTGAGTTTCGTCAATAAATGCTATTTCGAACTTGGTGTGAAGCATATTTTTTTTATATAATTTTATAGATATTAAAAAATTATTTTATTTATATTAAAAATATCTTATAATAATAAAATTATTCGAACATAAATCTTTTAAAATAAGTATCTTTGAAATATAGGTTTTGTGGTAGCAACACCAACCACATACTAGTGTTCTATCAGATAAAATAACACACAAAGTAGGATATATTAGCCATATTACCACGTGGCATGGGGAAACAGCAAAGGATCAAATCTCCGGACCCCACAAACAGATAAGGCGGAGATAAGGTCTATACATTTTCATCCGTCAGATAGATCCGCCTTCTTCATCCAACGCTCGTCATCTTTCTTCATGGATAAAAAAATCTCAAACCTTTGATTACCCACTGCCCTTTAAAATCAAAACACAACTCCATAAACTCACAGATTCACTTACAGCGTTGTCTAGCTTCCTTCAAGTACACCGATGGCCGCCTCCGCCTCCGCTACATCATCTTTCATCGGAACTCGCCTCCCTGATGTCTACTCAGGCTCGGGGAGAGTCGTTGCCAGGTTCGGTTTCGGAGGAAAAAAAGCTCCCAAGAAAGTCACAAAGTCTAAGGCGCCAACCTCCGATCGCCCTCTTTGGTACCCGGGATCCTGTAGCACCCGAGTGGCTTGACGGAACCTTGGTCGGTGACTACGGATTCGACCCTTTCGGGCTGGGGAAACCTGCAGAATACTTGCAATATGATTTGGATTGTTTGGACCAGAACCTGGCTAAGAACTCGGCTGGTGAGATCATCGGGACCAGAACAGAGGTTGCTGACGTAAAGGCCACACCGTTCCAGCCCTACAGCGAGGTCTTTGGCCTCCAGAGGTTCCGCGAGTGCGAGCTGATCCATGGTAGATGGGCCATGCTGGCTACTCTCGGTGCCCTCACCGTCGAATGGCTTACCGGAGTTACCTGGCAAGACGCTGGCAAGGTTCGTTTACTTATTTACAGTCCAGTTTTTGTTGCATAATTAAGACTTTTGGACCTTAGCGAAACTAGGAAGCAAACCGTTATTGAATTAAGATTATTTCGAGTTCGAATCAGTTTGAAGTTAAACCTTCGGAATGTGTTGATTATTTCAGGTTGAGCTAGTTGAGGGTTCATCTTACCTGGGATAACCCCTTCCATTCTCGATGACAACATTGATTTGGATCGAAGTATTGGTGATCGGATACATCGAGTTCCAAAGGAACGCAGAGTTGAACCCCGAGAAGAGGCTGTACCCGGGAGGAAGTTTCTTTGACCCGCTTGGGTTGGCGGCAGACCCAGAGAAGAAAGCCACTCTTCAATTGGCTGAGATCAAGCATGCTCGCCTTGCCATGGTTGCTTTCCTTGGTTTTGCAGTCCAAGCTGCTGCCACCGGCAAAGGTCCTCTCAACAACTGGGCTACCCACTTGAGTGACCCTCTTCACACGACCATTATCGACACCTTCACTTCTTGAACGCCACATGGATCCGTTTAGTTTGAGTGGATTTTGCTGCTTTTAGTCCTTCTCTTCTATCTATGTTGTAAAAATCTACTATTAACATTTCGACGATTTCAGCAAACAATGCTACTAAATTAGCTAAGATTGTCTCGTTTAAATTATATGCGATGAAATATTGGTTAAAGTTGAGTTAATTGCACCATATGTTCCCAAATTATGACACTCATTTTACTTTGGTCTTCAAAGTATGATCTTTATTTTAAGTTTATTCTCTTTTTGAGTATTTTAGTTTTATCTTCAAATCATTTGATCTCTATTTTAATCTTATTTTTAAATTATCAGTATTATAATCACTAATTTTATTCGGGTCTAAATCCGTTTTTAATTTTTAGTTTATTCAAATAACGAGCTTGTAATTTTGAAAAAAAAATCAAAAATATTACATAATTTTAAATTCAAAAATCACAAAAATATTACTATACTATATATTTTATTTTATTTTCGCCTAATTTTGTATATATCTCTTTCTTCTTTAATTTTATTGTTACCACTATTGTTATTATCTTTTTTAAGTTCTGTTATAAACTAAAAAAATATATTATATTTTATTAATTTTAGTCTTTTGAACGTTCTATTATTTAATGTTAAATATTATTATTATTATTATTATTTTATTATTATATTATTATATTATTTTATTTTTGTTTCATTTAGTATTTTATATTATTATTAATTTTATTATTATATATATACGAAACAGATTAAATATTAAACCAATATAAATAAATAATAAGCCCACATTTTTATTAATTATTTAACAGTCCATATATATTACAACCCATAATAATAATCCAAACAATACATAGCCCATATTTTTAATATTACAAGCCCAAATGCTAACCCTAATTTGCTAGACAAAACCCTAATGTTCCCCTTATCCTTCTGCGTAGCTCAATTATAGCTGTCAGATCTGATCCAGATCTGACGGTCCACGTCGAAGGAGGATGAACCTTCCAGAGTCCACAGCGTCCACGCTCCCGTCGTTTCGGTGTCTCACGCGTGCCTCTTCCGCTCAAGATCTGGCCGTTCGTCTCCCGATCGAAGCCCATTCGCCTTTCGATCGCCCACGTCATCGGTCACCGTCCGACATTGCAAGTGGTCCCCTCATCGTCGATCGGTCACCACGTGCACAAGAAAACAAAGAAATTATCAGATTTGTACAAACATTACAACCAAATCAGTAGAGAAATCAGAGGCATCAACGAATATTTTCAGAGATAAACCGACAGATTTTCAGAGGGAACAATTCGACAAAAATCAGAGGCCACAACGCAAGTATCATCAGAGCATAAACAACAAGAACCAACAGATCAATATATAACATTTTTATTTTATTTTTGTTTGTAATTCTTGGCTATATAAGAAAGCCACATAAATGATTGTAAGGGTTCCTAGACCCATTCGAATCAATAGCAAAGAAACAAATTTAGAGGTAGAAACTTCTCTTTTCCAGTTTATTTTCATGCACAAAAATAAGTGATAGATCTAGGGTTTTGTATTCTTACCTTTGTGTCACCGGATCCCTTCGGCATCGACGATAAGCCTACGGACACCGTGCCGTTGAAAGGGTGAGTCGAACAGAAGGGTTCCGTCCTCGGTTCCTTCTTCTTTCGGATCGAGCAAGAAGGTTACTTTTCACCCCGGTTTTAAAAACAAAGAGTTTTTCGGTTTGTTTTCCAAAGAAAAGAAGAATTTCGATTTTGTTTCTAGCGAGGTTAAGGGTTTAAATCGTTTTTGTTTTTGAAAGAAGGTGAAAAGGGAAGATCTTTAAGGGTTTTCAAACTCGTCGGCCACCGTGGTCGCTTACGGCTTTTCTCACGGCGGAGTGGTGGCCGGTTCCTGGATTCTTCAAGAACACTTTAAATGTTCTTAAGTTTTCTGGAAAATGCTTAAAGGTTTCAGAGGATTTGAGGGAAAGTTTGTTTTCGGTTTTGATTAAAATGAATAAAGGAAACTTTTTTTTTGTTTTTTTTTTGTCATTTATACCCAGGGACCTTTTCGAAAATGGATCATTTACCTTCATTAAAACCCTCCGTCCTTTGTTATTCATCCCCGCGGTCCTTCCAAGTTCATAAAGGTCTTCAATTTGGTCCCGTTTTGGGCCATAATCATATTTTTAATAATGGTTTAATTATTTTAAAGTCATTCCGTGTTTTAAAACATACTTTTAAGTCCTTCGCTTCAAAATAGCGTATTGAGGGCCTAAAATTTTTTAAATCTTTTTAATTTTGTCTTTAACAGAAACTCTTTTATTTCTTTTTCCATTTTATTTTTATTTATTTTTATTATTGTTTTATTTTAGTCATTTATGCAATTATATGTGTGTATCCATTTATTTATTTGTTTTTTTTTCATGTCATGTTTAATTTACATTATGCATTTATTTTGCTTGCATGTTTATTTATTTTGTACATATTATATTATGCCATATTTATTTATGCATTTTATTATATTGTTCGTATATTTGTTTTTATCATGGTTTGTATTTATTTTTGTCTCATGCATAGTTTATTTATTTATTTTATTTTATTCATCTACATGCTTTATTTTACATGTTGATATATGGTTTATTTTGTCTAAGTTATCCCCATCCACTTCTTAATTAATTAACCTAATAATTACGTCTTTATTAGGTCGTAACGGGTCCGCCCTCAAACGTAGTGTCGGCGGTGTGAGCGTTTACCTTCGAATAAAGACACGGTACAATTAAAATAAATTCGAACCTTAATGTAACACCCCAAAAATTAATCCTAATTTTTAGATTCCTAATTTCTGAAACCTTAATTTTTTTTTAGGTTTTAAATTGATTTCTAAATTTGAGAGAAAATTTTTGAGATAAGATTATAAAGTTTTGAAAGTTTTAAATTTGAATTTAAAGATTAAAAGTTAAAGTGATTTTTTGAAATTTGATGACTTTTGGATAAACAATTTGTTTTTAAATTGAATTTTATTTTTACTGAGATTAATAATTTTTTGAAAAAGTTTATCTATAATAAATCTTTTTATTATTATTTTATTAAATTTTTATGGTTTAATAGAATTCTAATTCTAATTGGAATTAGTTATTTTTCTCTATATATACATATTTTGGTTTAAGAGAAAACCCGTAATTATTTTTCTTCAAAGATTCTCTAAGGCCTATGTATTCCTTGTTTATTTCTATTCGAGTTGAAGATCATGTTATTCAATAATTTGAGTCGCTTTGGCTAAGGTGTGTTCTCTTACTGGCGCTATATATGTTTTCCGAAAAATATAGTTTTTATATCCCGTGAATTTGTGTTTTCGGATAAATTGAGATTTCGGATAAATTGTGATTTCGGATTGAATTGTGATTGTTTTCGGATTTTCAAATCATATTACATTATATTGTGTGTATGGATGAGATTGTGTACGGAGGAAGTCGTGGCAACTTTCCGGAAGCCTAAGACCACTCTCGAATTTTGGTGACGTTGTAGGTGAGGGTTTTGGGGAACTCCTCCACTCAGACTGACGACGCTGTAGTTGGGAATTGTGTTGTGCCTTTACTCTCAATAAAATTATTTATGTGAACTGTATTTTAGTTTTTAAAATATTATTTTTGAAAAATAATTTTATAAACTGTGTTTTATTGTTTTTATTTGCACCTTAGAGACACGCTAAGCTCTTTAGCTTATCCCTCTTAGTTTTTCTCTTACAGATCTTTGAACTTTTGGCGATGTGGTACTTGGAGGATCTCAAATCTCATTCAGTTATTTAATTATCCAAGCGAAAACTAATTTTAGATATTCAGGTTATTATTTATTATCTTGAAAACTCTGAAACATTTGGGATATTTATGTTATATTATGATTTTATTTTAAATCAACGTATAATTTTTTAAAAAATTGGTTTTTTTAGGGTAAAATTTTCAAACGTGATTTCCTAGATTCGACCTATTTCTTTTAGGTCGGGTTTAGGGTTTACACTTAAATAAACTTTAATTTAGACGCCACTTTAATCCAAAAAATTTAAAATTAATTGAGCGGTAATTTGATAAAGGTGTCAATTTTTGGGCCAATTTTTAACGCTAATACCGTTTTAAAATCGTAACCGACTCTCGAACCCGTCTTTTTCGAATCTCTGATTTTCCCGGTGTCCGGTCTACCAAAAGTGACCGGTGGCGACTTTACCCTTTTTAAATAATTTTCTATTTTTTTTAAATTCCCATTTTTTTAAATCAAAACCCTAATTTTCAACCCTAAAATTTTCAATCCCAAGTTTTAAGCCAAATTTCCCAATTCCAATTTTCAAGACCTAATCCTTAAATTTTTCACTCTTCCACTAGTGACCCTTTTTTATCACTACCCTTTTCATTTATACTTAATTATTATTTTTTTTTAAAAGGTCGCTACAAGTATATATTAATCAGATTTTATGTTAATAAAATCATTATAAAATTATTAGTTGTCATGAAAAATAGATGTGTATTATATAATAATATGATACAATATAAATAAAGATTTGGGAATAAAATTAGAATATTCGAAGAGTTTTAGAGCAATTTAGAATGAAATTCATAACTTGAGGATGAATTAAAACATTTAAAAACTTATAGATCAATTTAGAATGAGTATTATAAAATTAGCATACTATTGAACCCTTATTAATTTTAATTTAGAGGATATTTTTTGGCTTAAAATTTTATTATTTTTGTACTTTAATTTAATTCTCACTGTCTTTCTACGTTTTTATCAATTACCTATGTACTATCATTTATTTTCAGTTATTTTGTCCTTTTTTTATAAATGCTACTGAATTTTTATTAAATTCATAGAAAATTATAATTATAACGTAATTAAGAAGTAAAATAATTGGATTAAAAAATCCAAAAATTCTTACAACCCAAAAATAAAGAAAAATACAATTTCTATGGAAATAAGCATACCAATAAAATTCAGCAGCTTTCTGAATCTCTTTGTCTATGTCCACACGATACGCATAGTGGGGATAAGTACCACTACCCAGACCGATTTTATCGGCAAACAACCATCAACCGAGTGCGGATAAGTCTTTCCAAGTGACCACCGACAAAACAATAAATCAAAAAACTAGCATCGATTGAATCTCTGTACGAACAACAATCGATCGCTAAGGTATGCTGTAACATGCCATAAAGACAGACGAATCAAAACCCAAAACAAATATAAAAAATTTAAGAACAATAAGGTTTTTAAAAATAAATTTCTGTTCTTTAAAAGCATTTAGAAAATTAAAAAATAAAACTAAAAAATTCAAAAATATTAAATGTTTATAATCCACCCGAAAATATTAAATATTAAAATTCAAAATATCAAAATTTCAAAAATTAATAAATTAAATATCGATAATTGAATAAAAATAATAATTAAAATTTTTATTCAACAAAAAAGAAACAGAATATCGAGGACTATTTGCGTAATTTATTATATAGTCCGCCATTACTCTTTCTCCGTTGGTTTCTTTCTCGATCCTATAATCCTATTGTTGTTTCTTCCCTTTTTATTTTGTTTTCGTCTTTTTAAAATCTATTTAATTTTTTATGAAAGTTTAATGGAAAGATTGATAATTTGATTACAGAAATAATGGGAAGGGTGTTCATGATTACTCTTGAAGGAAGCGTTTATAGCTACAAGCACTGTCAGACTCATCTGGCTCTCTTCGAAGACATCATTTCAATGGTTCTTGCTTTCTTGCTTTTTAATTTCTAATGATTTTGATCTTTCTCCATGTTTCTTTTTCATATTTCACGTGTGTTAGTTTTCTACCTTTTTGTTTATCTTTATGAAGGGATTACATTTAGTCCTAGATTCAAGTTTTGTTTGAATTCTGGGAAAATGATGAATCTTGTGATAAATGAACTAAATATGAATAAAATAATTGAACCATCATCTAAATAATGTTAGGGATTTAACTCTCATGGGTTGATTCCTGTTCAGTTTTTGGTTGTTAAATGTTGAAACTTTTTCCTAGGGATGAAAATGTTGAAACTTTTTCCTAGGGATAAAAATGTTGCACCATAACATTCAATGTGATTCCTTTTTGTTTTGAAATTGTGGATATTAGTGTATGAACGCATATTTACCTTTTTTTTGATCATATTGAGATTCTTTTGGTTCTGGAGAAAATGACGTTTTAAAAAAATGACGTTTCAGATGATCCAGTTCGTTTAGATTTAGATATGAAAATGGAACTATTATTTGGACAGGTAGGTAAATTTTGGCTTATGATTTTTAGAAAATTTAAGATTTAATGTGGTTATATGATAGTATCTGTTTTTTAATATTGATTACTGCTCTGTTTTGTTTAAGTTCCTTGGTTTGTGCTAGAGCAGTTCATTGTTAGAAAGTGGAAGTTGCCAAGAGATGGTTAAAATGACGGTGTGGGTTCGACTAATAAAGAAAAGCTTATGAAGGAAGGAAAACTTTTGGGAAAAAAAGACATGCAGATCCTTGAGTCTTTCAAGGGAAAAAGATGTTCTAATATGTGTTGACTGAATAAAAATGATTATATCTATCGATTTATAGGTTAAAAGTAGTTTCATGAAATCAATTTATAATGGATTTCGCTCAGCATTTTTTTAAAAAAGGTAAAATGTATGAAGAATCGTAAGGATTTAATTGGATAATTAAAAATTAAGTAATTTCTTTCAATGTAAAACAACATGGAATTGGATGGAAATCATCCGACTATAATTATGTTTTATTTGTGCTTATATTTCAAAATAATAAGTTTAAGTTTATAATTTAGATTTAAAGAATCAGGTGTATTATGTATTTTTAGGGTATACAATATAGGATTCAAGAGACCATTCATATTTGAAAAGAATAAGTAAAAAATGTTTTTTTCTCAAATTATAACTAAAAGAAAAATGTTTTTTTTTTGCTCTGATACTATGGGTAATATGTTTTTCATATAAAATAGTGTACATTTTTTTATTTTCATGATATCAAAACAATTATTATTCTGATTTCTTATACAAAAATATATTATCCATTATTTTTTTCTAACATCTATGATAGGAAAAAATGATATTAAAAGCTCAGACAAGCTAAATTTAACAAACCAATTAATCATTTTTTTCTGATACCATGGGTAATATGCTTTTATATAAAAGAGTATACATTTTCTAATTGGATTTGCGTATTTATTTTAAAGCACCTAAACTAGAAGGTAAGCATTTAAATCAACACCACTACATAAACTCGAAGGTAAGTGTCCTTGGAAAGAACAAAGCTGCTCTCTCTCTCTAATTTCAATTTCCGTCACCGATTGGGGCTGCTCGTCGTCACCGACAGTCGTCGTTTGTCGTCGAAAATAGAAAAAGGAAGCATTTTTCCGAAGCGTTGTCTAGCTTCGAACAGTTTTACCTTTATTTTTGTTCGAACCGTTCATTTTTTCCACACTTTTCTTTTTTTTTTTTATTTTTTTATTTCGGATTGATATATTGTTATTATGGAATGGGTTTAAGATTAGAATACTTACTTTTTCATTTCCTAAAATCTCTGCCAAGCCAAATTTAAAAATTCAATTTATTATTTTTTATTATTTTTCATTATTACATCCTTAGTCTTAATTCTTAGATAAACCCTTCATTCTCTTCTCTTTTCATTATCTTAAAATATATATTTTTTTCTTTATATATTTACTCAAAGAAAAAAACCTTAAATATATTATATAATTTAGTATTGTTAAAGAAAGAAAAATAAACTATTATATTAAATCGGGATATTTCATTAATTTAGACAATTAATAATTGTCAAATCTATATTTATTTGTTTTTATTCGTATGTAATTTTAAATAGAAATTAATCGTTTATATGTTTCTTTTAAGAGCTTTTTAGTAATTGTAGTATATATATATGTCGTCTTTTAATTATGGTATCAGAACAACCACGATTCTGATTTTCTTAACATAAAATATATTACCTATCATTTTTTTAATAAAAGAATTATTAAATAAAAAACTCATATATTTTAATTATATAGTACGCCATTGCTCTTTCTCTATTGGTTTCTTTCTTGATCCTATAATCTTATTGTTGTTTCCTCCCCTTTTATTTTGTTTTCTTCTTTTTAAAATCTATTTGATTTTTTATTGCCTCTTTTGATCATGTTGAGATTCTTTTGGTTCTGGAGAAAATCTTAAACATCCACCCGAGTATTATTTTTGTTTGTTTTTTAGAGGGTTTGTATCTTAAGATTTGATGAAAACATAAAATAATGATTTGAGTACTTTGTAATTCTTCCTCAAACAAACACCGAAAGGGTAGTAGGAGGGGAAATAAAAATCCAAAGTGCCAACTGCTGCACTGATTTCATTGAAGTGACCCAACAACATAAAAGTTTGTAAGAAAAAGGAAAAGCAAAAGATTGATTGTCAGACAAGGAAAATCATGAAACCCAGTTTATTTTTCACCAAATGGATTAGTTGTTAACTCTAGGTATTATTAATACAACACTCACCATAAATGAATAGTGCAAAATTATGGTTACTTAGTAGAATACACAAGAACCTAACAGAATACTAGGAAGCAATATCTGTATGTATTTACTACATACCAACAATACTAATGCAGTACCAATAACCTAACCCACTCATTTAACAGAAATAAAGCACGACAATGAGCATTCATACTATGTAAGATCTTGTTTAGTCTAAATAAGCTATAGAAATCTTAAATTGTTGAGAAGTTTCTGCAATGCGTTACGACCCCATCGGACATCACCTTGCAACATGTTGTTTCGAAACGATTGCGGATCAGGTTGTTCTTCGGGTACTAGGGGCTCTTGGATATGTTGGTTGAGTTGCTCCTCTTCTTTGGCTACTAGGGGCTCCTGAATATGTTGGTTGAGATACTCCTTGACGTCCTTGAGTATTGTTGTTGTTTCTTCTTCCTGCGGTGCACCTTCGGGTTCTTGCTTCTCTTCTAACTGAATACTATCACGTTGGGGATTAAAACACAATAGAAAAGGAAAAGACACGAAAGTATAAGACTGCAGTTGCAACAACCATGATAGATTTTGCAAGGGGGAAGGACATCATTCTCAGGTGCATACCAGACCAACAACATATTCAAGGTAATTCTCTACCTATCAACCAGTAAAGTTTATGCTTTACATTTGGAGCTTAATATATAAGAATATCTGGGAAAAAATGCAACAATGTCGTTGGTAGCAATACTTCATTGATGAGGAATTAAAAGAGCAGCACTGTTATTACACATCATCTCAAGAAGATACAAGGTGTAGTCAGATGCTAAAATTGATGTAGCATGAAATTTCGTAACCAGAATAGAAGAGAGGACAAAAAAGAAAAAGAAAGGACAGAGCAACACACTCATCGGGTGATTACCTCGGACAATTTGACATTTAAAGCTTCATTAACTCCAACAGATGCATCAGTTGTGCTATTCTTCTCATCTTCACTCACCATTGGTTCTTCAGATGGCATTATTTCTAATGGACTCAAGTCAGGCACTAGGACAGGCTTACCTTCATATGCTACCAAAATTCCCATGGCATTGGTAGTTTCTACTCCGTCATTATCTCCAAGGTCTTCTGCTACCAAAACATTCATATTCAAAACATTCAAAGCCTCATTATTGGTGCTGTTGGTCTTATTCGAACCGAGCACTCCATTATCTGTATTTGCTATCAAGTCTTATGTTGGGAAACTAATATTCTCTGTGAAGATAGCCAAGGGCTTCTCTAGTGAAGTATCACCATCCCTGATAGTGGACAAAATGTGGGACAAGTTCTTCAAAGCGTGATTATCAAACGGGGAAGGGCTTAAAAAGAAACTTTAATAGGCGGAGGGACTTAAAATAAAAAAACCCATTTTAAAACATTGATTACAACCGAATTGGTGACTAAATCGAAAGGATTTGAAATCCTTTAAGCCCTCGAAACACTATTTTTTAGCGAGGAAGGGCTGAAAAGTTAGAAATGAAACACGGAAGGACCCGTTCGGAAGAAAACAAAAATAAAAAAGGCGATTAAAGCCTGATTTGGGAATAGATTGAAAGAAGACCGAAGGTTGGGAGGACTATGGGTGCGATTTCGAAAGCACGGAGGGTTTTATTATGATAATAACCCATTTTAAAAATAATGGTCAGGTATAAAACACAAACACAAGATTAAAATCAAACCCCCTTCATCATTTTCCTCCGGAAACTCAAACCAAAACCATATTTTTCTCTGAAATGTTCTAACCCAACCCAGAAAAAAGATGAACATCTTTGAATGTTCTTCAGCCCCGCCGCGTTCCCCAGAAAACCGCCGTGAAAATCGCCACGCCGATCACCGTGAACGGTTTGAAAACCACCCAAAAGCCTCTTTTCAAAACCTAAACCCGATTTGATGCCTTACCTCAACAAGATCGAACCAAAAGCACCCCTTTTTTTAAAGAAAACCGAAACCAAAAGAAGATTTTCTTTGAAGGAAATCGAAACGAAAACTCCGGTTTCAGACTCCCTCTCTTCGGCTCACCAACAGCATCCTAAGGTGCGAGGATTCTCGCCGGCGAAAGAAGAGTATCACGGAGAAGGTAAAATACCGAACCCCAACTCTCTTCTCTTTTTTATACGAAATAAAAAATACAGAGGATATACCTCTTGAAACACTTACTTTGTATTGATGAAAATGGTTGGGAGCCGATCCCCTTTACATTGTTTCGGTTCTTGGCTTATATAGCCGGAATTACAAGTGAAAATAAGAAAAGCCTAATTTTCTATTTTGTTTCGATCCTCTCTTCTTGGCTGGAAATTTGTTTGTATATGCCTCGTTGCCTCTGAATTCCTCTGTATGTTATGCGCTGAAATCTCTGAAACTTGTCGATTTGTTGGCCGAAATCCTTCTGAAATGTTGGTTTGTTGGTTCTGAAGCTCTCTGAATTTGTTGTAATCTTTGTACGTTCTGACATTCGTGTTTGTCTTTATTTGGTTGTATGCGAACGTGGCGATCGGAGAGGCAATTGGGACCACCGGCGATGTCACGGCCACCGGAGCACGAGCGGCAGTTGAATGGTCTTCGAATGGATCTGAAGGGTTGTGCGTGCGCCACACGCGCGCGTGAAGGAACCGATAAGCCGCGCGCGTGGTGCTGGAAGCTTCTTCATCTTCAATCTTGGCCGTTGGATCTTGGATTGATCCAACGGCTGTCCCTTGGCTACGCGAAAGAGGGAAACATGTTAGGGTTAGATCCTTAGGGTTTCTCATATCCGGTTGGGTCTAAGTTTGGGCCAGATTTAATTGTTTTGTAATGGGTCAAGTGTAATTAAATTTTTACCGGGCTTATAAAATATTAAATTAAATGAGCTAGTAAAATTATTATTGGGTTTTGTAATATTTAAATTGGACTGAAATTAATATATGGACTAATATTATTAATAACATGGGTTGTTATTTATTTAGTTAAATAATAATAAAGAAAATAATAATAATAATAAATAACTAAAACAAAGAAACTGAATTCTAAAATAAAAAAGATAATAATATTAATTTTGACTTTTTCACTAAAATATATAATAATATAAAATAACTTTACATAATAGCAAGAATAATAAGTAAATAATAGAAAAGAAAAGCAGAGAAATGAAGTATACGAAACTTAAAAGAAAAAATAAATATATATAATATTTTGATTTTTTTAAAATAAACAATAACATATATACGTTAAAAAAACAAATTAACATATAATGTTTTTTTTTAAATACAAAATTAAAGGAAAAAGGAAATACATTCGAAATGTATGTTAATAATATTTTTGAATTTTCATAACATTAAAGCCCGTTATTTGAATTTAAATTTCATAACAAATAATATAATTAAAATTTATATATAGTATTATTTAGTTTCATAATGGTTTTTTATTACACCACCGTAAATAAAATATTCATAACAAAATTCCATATATAGATTATTTCATATATAGTATAAATTTTATATATAGAATATATTTCATATATAATATAAAATCTTTTAGGAAATTTTTGAGAGACTAAATGCAAAAGTTTTAAAATTTTGACGACGTGACCTCGTGTGTATAATTCAATTTCTATATAAATTCAAAGAGAAGCTTTGCTTTCCCTCTCCTATGCTCTGCAGTTGCGTTTAAACAGACATGCCTTGCGTTTACATCACAACTAACCTCAACCTAGACGAGGTCGATACCGATCCCGTCTTCTCCCAAGCCACCGAGGCCCTCGCCGCTATCATTGAAAGACCCGAACACGTAACTCTCTCTCACTTTCCCCATCTACGTATATATTATTTATTTTTAAATTTTAACTCCGTACTTGTGTATTTCTATTCATTTTATGCATCTTTACTTTGTTTCTTGGGTATGTATGAGGGATGATTACTTCCATCTTCAGCGTATAGACTGTCCATGGATGACATAAAATATAGGATAAAAAACTGCACTATGTATGATCTAATTTTTCTTTTACGATGATGTATAATATTATTTAATTTAGATTAATTGATAAATAATATATATATATATATATAAAACCGATCCTACTAAAAATAAAGACACCACTTTTATCATTATGGAAAAAGTTGGCTTAAATTAACCTAATTAATTAATTAATATGGTCATCATCATTAGTTAATGATAGGATTTGCTCTTTCTCTCTCTTTCTATGCATATTTTATACCTTCATCTTGATAATTTTACTTTCATGCATGGAGTTGGTGATGGTGATCCTGAAGGGATCGGTGGCGATATCGTTCAACGGGAACAAGGAACCGGCGGCGTACGCGGAGGTAGTATCGATGGGTGGCATTAATAGGGAGGTGAAGAAAAAGCTGATAGCGACTCTAGGCACCATCTTAGAGAACAACTTGTCTATTCCCAGAGCTAGGTTCTTTGTCAAGGCCTATGATACAACAGCTAGGCGATCCAAGTTATAAATAAAAACAAAGGGATTAAGGAATATGCAATACTTATGTTTCGTTTTAATCGACCAATATTGCATCTATTTTATTGGGGTAAAATACATCACTGAATTTTTAAGGTAGATTTATTTTGGCCACAATAAATTTTTTTTTTTGTATTCAATAAAGTCATACAATTTTTATTTCGTATTCAATAAGATTTCTACCGTTATATTCATTCATTAATTTATTTATTTTTATATTGAATTTAATGAATTTATCTACATAATATGATATTAAATAAATTATCTTCCCAATAAATATACAAAGTTTTATCCTTAACTCCATTCAAAAAATTATTATGGGAATTAATAATAAAATTTATTATTCGTTTTAATCTAGATTGATGTTTTATTCGGATTTTGATTTTTTTTTTTTATAGAAAATGTTGGTGATTTTGAACAAGTTTTAAAACTTGTCTAAAAAAAACATAAAAATAACCTTAAAAGATATTAAAAATATATTATTTTAAGTTGATTTTATAAGTTTCGAAACTTTTTAATCTTTAATTAGGTTATTATACCTAAGGGTGAGCAAAACTCGATTCGAAAAATCGAATTTCTCGACTCGAATCGAGGTAAAAAAACTCGACTCGTTTTAACTCGAATCAAAATTTTATAAACTCGAATCGATTCGCAAAATCTTTTAAGGTTATTTTTAGGTTTTTTTAGACAAGTTTTAAAACTTGTTCAAAATCACCAACATTTTCTATAAAAAAAAATCAAAATCTGAATAAAACATCAATCTAGATTAAAACGAATAATAATTTTTATTATTAATTCCCATAATAATTTTTTGAATGGAGTTAAGGATAAAACTTTGTATATTTATTGGGAAGATAATTTATTTAAATATCATATTTTATGTAGATAAATTCATTAAATTCAATGTAAAAATAAATAAATTAATGAATGAATATAACGGTAGAAATCTTATCGAATACGAAATAAAAATTGTATGACTTTATTGAATACAAAAAAAAAAATTTATTGTGGCCAAAATAAATCTACCTTAAAAATTCAGTGATGTATTTTACCCCAATAAAATAGATGCAATATTGGTCGATTAAAACGAAACATAAGTATTGCATATTCCTTAATCCCTTTGTTTTTATTTATAACTTGGATCGCCCAGCTATTGTATCATAGACCTTGACAAAGAATCTAGCTCTGGGAATAGACAAGTTGTTCTTTAAGATGGTGCCTAGAGTGGTTATCAGCTTTGTCTTCACCTCCCTATTAATGCCACCCATCGATACTACCTCCGCGTACGCCGCCGGCTCCTTGTTCCCATTGAACGATATCGTCGCCGATCCCTTCAGGATCACCATCACCAACTCCATGCATGAAAGTAAAATTATTAAGATGAAGGTATAAAATATGCATAGAAAGAGAGAGAAAGAGCAAATCCTATCATTAACTAATGATGATGACCATATTAATTAATTAATTAGGTTAATTTAAGCCAACTTTTTCCATAATGATAAAAGTGGTGTCTTTATTTTTAGTAGGATCGGTTTTATTTATATATATTATTTATCAATTAATCTAAATTAAATAATATTATACATCATCGTAAAAGAAAAATTAGATCATACATAGTGCAGTTTTTTATCCTATATTTTATGTCATCCACGGACAGTCTATACGCTGAAGATGGAAGTAATCATCCCTCATACATACCCAAGAAACAAAGTAAAGATGCATAAAATGAATAGAAATACACAAGTACGGAGTTAAAATTTAAAAATAAATAATATATACGTAGATGGGGAAAGTGAGAGAGAGTTACGTGTTCGGGTCTTTCAATGATAGAGGCGAGGACCTCGGTGGCTTGGGAGAAGACGGGATCGGTATCGACCTCGTCTAGGTTGAGGTTAGTTGTGATGTAAACGCAAGGCATGTCTGTTTAAACGCAACTGCAGAGCATAGGAGAGGGAAAGCAAAGCTTCTCTTTGAATTTATATAGAAAATGAATTATACACACGGGGTCACGTCCTCAAAAATTTTAAAACTTTCGCATTTAGTCTCTCAAAATTTTTTACTTAGTTCCTTTAATAAAATTTAAAAAATATTATTATTATATTTTAAATAATTTTAATTAAATTTCCTAAAAAAATTATACTATATATAAATATATTCTATATATATAATTTATACTATATATGAAATAATACTATATATGGAATTTTGTTATGAATATCTTATTTACGGTCAAGGGCGGATCTAAGAATTTAAACCTGGTAGTTCACCGATCGATAACAAATATAATCATATATAAATTAAAAGTAAATTTAAAAGTCATCAAAAATTACATTCGAATGTTATAAAAAAATTAAATTGTAAAGTACTAGTACATAAAAAATGTATACAATTGTTCACGACGAGTTCTCATATTTTGGTATCGTTGTACAATAGCATCAATTCTAACATCCACAAACAAGTCTTTCTCTATAAAAGTAACCAAACAATCATTTAAAAGTTGATCTCCCATACTATTGCGTAATTTATTTTTTACGATTGTCATTGCTGAAAAAGCTCTTTCTACTGTCGAAGTTGCCACAGGAAGAAGCAACACTAGCTGCAAAAGCAAGTAGACTCTCGAATGAATTTCATGTTTCTTTGTCTCTACAAGTTTGATGGAAAGCTCATTTAAGTTCTTCACATCCCAAAATCTCTCATCATTTCGAATATCAACAATGAAATTTCCCAACAAATATTCAAATACAACAATTCAGTTTCTGAAAATTCTCTAGGATAGAATTCAGCAAGTCGTAGTAGTTTCTTTTTGTCAAAAAAAGAAAACCGATTAGAGGGATGAAAGCAAGACATACAAACAAGTAACTCCTTACTTGCCTCACTAAATCGACTTTCAAGTTCTTGCAACTGTAAACCAATTACGCAAAAAAACACTTTAACTCGAAAATGATGAAGATTTGTCACTTCTGGGTGCTTGCTTCCACGATAACGATTTCGTCCTGGGATAACATATTTTGCTTCCATATCAAGAATCTTTACTCCATGCTTAATCATAAATGAAGTAACCCTTTTCATGAGATAATCCATCCATTATCTCTTAAATCTTGAAGATTCGCATTAGTTACATCAACCATAGACATCGCATTCATAATGTCTTGTTCTTTCTTTTGTAAAGCTAAATTTAGTTCATTTGTAATCCCAAATATAGATAACATCAAGTGTGCCACAAAGATAAAGTCAAATGACATCATTAAATAAGTAAGTGACTCAGCCTTGTTCGTGTTATTCCAATCAGAAACTTCTCCAATGACATCAAGTGACTCTAGGATGGTAGGATACAAAGAAATAACATTTAAGATCGTTATAAAATGCGACCCCCAACGAGTATCTCCAGGTCTACTCAAACCAAGCTCTTGATTTAAACCAGTTCCTGATTCCAACTGACCCAAAGATAATGCCTCCACAACATTCTCAACTTGTTTTTTTCGAAGAAATTCTTTCCTTTTAGGTGAACCACCCACAAAGTTCAACAAAGGTGCAAGAACATCACCAAATAACCAAGAAACATCCCTATTCTTTTGAGCAACAGTCGCAAGTGTCAATTGAAGTTGATGAGCAAAGCAATGGACATAATATGCACTTGAAGATTCATTCAAGATTAAAGTTTTAAGACCATTAATTGAACCTCGCATGTTGCTAGCGCCATCATAACCTTGACCTCGAACACTAGAAAGACTTAAAGAGTGCTCCATAAGCAATGACTCAATTGTAGCTTTTAGAGTCAAAGAAGTAGTATTAACAACATGTATAATACCAAGAAAGCGCTCTTTAACTTCTCTTTTTTTGTTCACACATCGTAAACAAAGTGTCATTTGCTCCTTATCAGATATGTCTGCAGATTCATCAACAAGGATTGAAAAAAATCCATCGTCAAGTTCTTCTATAATTGCTTTAATTGTCTCCTTTGCACAAGCACTGATTATGTCCTTTTGAATTGAAAGTGCTATCAATTGACAATTACCGGGGCATTTTTCAAAACTACTTTCTTGTATTCAGGATCATACACTGAAAGGAGTTGCAAGAGTTCAAGAAAATTACCCTTATTTAATGATTTCTCACTTTTGTCGTGGCCACGAAAAGCCAACCCCTGAAACAAAAGCCATTTCAGACATGTCATAGAAGCTTTTAATCGCAAACGATAAGCACTTGTTGATTCATCAGATTGTTTAGAGAAACCTGATGAAATCGAAGTCTTTTGATTTTTAAAATCATTCAACTTACCTAGTGCTTGATTGTGTGCACTCATATGTCCACCAACATGCTTAACAAATGCATCAATTCTATTCCAAGCTCTAAAACCTGAACCAACAAAAGCATCTTCCCCAGCTGAATTATCATCCTTGAATAAATAACATACAAAACAGAAAGCTGCATCCTTCTCAACACTATACTCAAGCCAAGATCCATGTTTTTGAAACCAATTAGGGATAAAACGACGATTTTTTCCTGAAATATTTGTTTTAGGAAACTCATAATTACTAGGTTGACAAGGTTGCTTTTGGATATATTCTCTTCTAACTATATCCCCTATCATCTGGATGAAAATCACTCATTTTTCTCTTTTTTCCTGGGTCATGTGGAAGATTAATAATATCAAATTCATTCAATCTTCCATCATCAATTGGTGCTTCGTTCATAAGATTCAAACTAATATTTTGAGTCTCTTCATGTTCATCGGAAGAAGAAACATTATTTGATGGAGAGGAAGCTTGCAAACTTACTTGAAGATTTGAAGTAGAATTACTTTCGATATCTTTTTGATTTTTTTTAAAAAAAAAAACTTGAAATATCTCTTTGATTTGTTCTCTTCATTCTAAAATCACAATAAAAATATATAGAAATTATAAATCGCTTTAGCAAATTGAAATGTGTAATATAAGAGAAAATAAAAGATCTCAAAACTTTAAATTACAAGATATTTAAGGGATTCGATATCAAAAGAAAACCATTGATGATTTAGATATGAAACTTGACCAAAATCCAAAATCAACATGAAAATGAGCCCTGATATAGAGCCTTGGTCTGTCAAGGATTACGTTATTTAATTACTTTTTTTAATTTAACGTTTTATATAAAATTATTGTTATTATATTATATCAATAAGATCCTTTGGTGAGTTTCGTCAATAACTTGGTGTGAAGCATATTTTTTTTAAATAATTTTACGGATATTAAAAAATTATTCATTTATATTTTTAATATCTTATAATAATAAAATTATTTGAATATAAATTTTTAAAATTAATATCTACGAAGTTTTGTGGTAGCAACACCAACCACATACTAGTGTTCTATCAGATAAAATAACACATAAAGTAGGATATATTAGCCATAATTCCACGTGGCATGGGGAAACAGCAAAGGATCAAATCTCTGGACCCCACAAGCAGATAAGGCGGAGATAAGGTCTATACATTTTCATCCGTCAGATAGATCCGCCTTCTTCATCCAACGCTCACCATCTTTCTTCATGGATAAAAAAATCTCAAACCTTTGATTATCCACTGCCCTTTAAAATCAAAACACAACACCACAAACTCACAGATTCACTTACAGCGTTGTCTAGCTTCCTTCAAGTACACCGATGGCCGCCTCCGCCTCCGCTACATCATCCTTCATCGGAACTCGCCTCCCTGATGTCTACTCAGGCTCGGGGAGAGTCGTTGCCAGGTTCGGTTTCGGAGGAAAAAAAGCTGCCAAGAAAGTCACAAAGTCTAAGGCGCCAACCTCCGATCGCCCTCTTTGGTACCCGGGAGCTGTAGCACCCGAGTGGCTTGACGGAACCTTGGTCGGTGACTACGGATTCGACCCTTTCGGGTTGGGGAAACCTGCAGAATACTTGCAATATGATTTGGATTCTTTGGACCAGAACCTGGCTAAGAACGCGGCTGGTGAGATCATCGGGACCAGAACAGAGGTTGCCGACGTAAAGGCCACACCGTTCCAGCCCTACAGCGAGGTCTTTGGCCTCCAGAGGTTCCGCGAGTGCGAGCTGATCCATGGTAGATGGGCCATGCTGGCTACTCTCGGTGCCCTCACCGTCGAATGGCTTACCGGAGTTACCTGGCAAGACGCTGGCAAGGTTCGCTTACTTATACTTATTTACAGTCTAGTTTTTGTTGCATAATTAAGACTTTTGGACCTTAGGAATTAAGATTATTTCGAGTTCGAATCAGTTTGAAGTTAAACCTTCGGAATGTGTTGATTATTTCAGGTTGAGCTAGTTGAGGGTTCATCTTACCTGGGACAACCCCTTCCATTCTCGATGACAACATTGATTTGGATCGAAGTATTGGTGATCGGATACATCGAGTTCCAAAGGAACGCAGAGTTGGACCCCGAGAAGAGGCTGTACCCGGGAGGAAGTTTCTTTGACCCGCTTGGGTTGGCGGTAGACCCAGAGAAGAAAGCCATTCTTCAATTGGCTGAGATCAAGCATGCTCGCCTTGCCATGGTTGCTTTCCTTGGTTTCGCAGTCCAAGCTGCTGCCACCGGCAAAGGTCCTCTCAACAACTGGGCTACCCACTTGAGTGACCCTCTTCACACGACCATTATCGACACCTTCACTTCTTGAACGCCACATGAATCCGTTTAGTTTGAGTGGATTTTGCTGGATTTAGTCCTCCTTCTATCTATGTTGTAAAAAACTACTATAACATTTCGACAAATTCAGCAAACAATGCTACTAAATTAGCTATATCATCAATTCTGGGTTAGATTTTAATGAAGATTATAATTAAATTATATGCGATGAAATATTGGTTAAAGTTGAGTTAATTGCACCATATGTCCCCAAATTATGACACTCATTTTATTTTGGTCTCCAAAGTATGATCTTTATTTTAAGTTTATTCCTAAACTTTTGAGTATTTTAGTCTCATCTTTAAATCATTTGATCCTTAAATTTTTGAATATTTTAATCTCATTCTCAAATTATCAGTATATATTAATCATATTTTATGTTAATAAAATCATTATAAAATTGTTAGTTGTCATGAAAAATAGATGTGTATTATATAATAATATGATGTGGTATAAAGAGATTTGGGAATGAAATTAGAATATTCGAAAGTTTTGGAGGAATTTCGAATGAGAATCATAATTTAAGGATGAAATTAAAATATTTAAAAACTTATAGATCAATTTAGAACGAGTATTATAAAATTAGCAAACTATTGAACCCTTATTATTTTTAATTTAGAGGATATTTTTTGACTTAAAATTTTATTATTTTTGTACTTTAATTTAATTCTCACAGTCTTTTTACATTTTTATCAATTATCTATCTACTATCATTTAATTTCGGTTATTTTGTCTTTTTAATTATCTTAATGATATTTTCACTTAAAATATAAAAAATTAGCAACAATAAGGTTTTTAAAATTAAATTTCTGTTTTTTTAAAAGCATTTAGAAATTTTAAAAATTTAAAATTTAAAATTCTAAAATATTAAACATCTATACTTTCCAAAATTTATGTATTGAACCAAGTTCAATATTTAGTTTGTTGACAACATTTTATGTACCGCAGTTAATGCAATATATTTTCTAAAATAAAAATAGGTTTAAGAAGAAATTTTTATTTATCTTTTATTTTTATAAATATATATATATTTAAGTATTGAATTATTATTTTTAAATTAATTACTAATAATTAGTTAGTTTATTAGGATAAGATATTATTTTTTTAAA
The DNA here is from genome assembly GCA_035048815.1 of Abelmoschus esculentus. Taxonomy (NCBI): domain Eukaryota; kingdom Viridiplantae; phylum Streptophyta; class Magnoliopsida; order Malvales; family Malvaceae; genus Abelmoschus; species Abelmoschus esculentus. The sequence continues at coordinate 6,674,566 of JAUCBN010000061.1, read as the reverse complement.
AAAAAATTAAAAGTTCAAATAAGATAAATTAAATTAAAACTTGAGCGTTTATAACAAACCTTATGATATCTGTTTTCAAATTAATTAATTAACAAATTAAATAAATAATAATAATTAAAATTTTTATTCAACAAAAAAGAAACGAAATATCGGGGACTATTTGCGTAATTTATTATATATATATAGTCCGCCATTATTCTTTCTCCGTTGGTTTCTTTTCTGATCCTATAATCCTATTGTTGTTTCCTCCCCTTTTATTTTGTTTCCGTCTTTTTAAAATCCATTTGATTTTTTATGAAAGTTTAGTGGAAAGATTGATAATTTGATTACAGAAAGGATGGGAAGGGTGTTCATATTACTCTTGAAGGAAGCGTTTATAGCTGCAAGCACTGCCAGACCCATCTGGCTCTCTTCGAAGACATCATTTCAAAGGTTCTTGCTTTCTTGCTTTTTAACTTATAATGAAATCATTTGATCTTTCCCTGTTAGTGTGTGTTAGTTTTCTACCTTGTTGTTTTTCTTTATGAGGGAATTACATTTGGTCCTCGATTCAAGTTTTGTTTGGGTTATGAGAAAATAATAAATCTTTGTGATGAATGAATCAAATATGAACAAAATGATTGAACCATCATCTAAATAATGTTAGGGATTTAACTCTAATGGGTTGATTCCTCTTCAGTTTTGGTTGTTAAACGTTGAAGCTTTTTCCTAGGGATGAAAATGTTGCACCATAACATTCAATGTGATTCCTTTTTGTTTTGAAATTGTGGATATTAGTGTATAAACACATATTTGCCTCTTTTGATCATATTGAGATTCTTTTGGTTCTGGAGAAAATCTTAAACATTCACCTGAGTAGTTGAACTGGAGGCTGCTCGGTTTACGGGCATATTCTAAATTCGAGCATAAACAAATTGAGACAAAAGGAAGCTGTAGAATAAAAAGGTTGTACATCAGATTATCATGTTAAATTTTGGATACTTTTAGAATTACCTCGTCCTTTAATGTAGATAGAAATATATGAATGTGTTCTCATTGTTCCCTGCATTATATCAGGTGTCTTACAGCAATATAGACACATACTAACCTCATCCCTTACATGTGTTTCAGTCTTTCCACTGCAGGCATGGAAAAGCTTACCTCTTTGATAAGGTGTAAGTGTTTCTTTGTTGCATGCTCCAATTTTTGTCTCTATAGAGTGTTGTCTAGAAATATTGTCTTCTCTTATAAACAATTATGCCTGATCGTGTTTTTTTAAACCAATTACTATATGTTTCTCTTTTTTGCAATCTGTGAAAGCTATGTATTTATAAGGAATTTGTACAAAAAGGAAAGTGAATAGGATCATCTTATTTTCTACTAAATATACACTAAAAATATTTACTTCGAACCAATCAGCTACCTGGTATATTCTAGACAATGTATTGACATACATACAGCCAATGATCAATGTTATGGTCCTTCATCGTGCTTATTGTTTGTCTAACCTCTAGACCATAAGTGAAGTATGCAAATTGTTACAAGAAAAAAACATGGAATGTGCAAATGCCGACAGCTTATGATGGAATTAGGTGTGTTGGGGCATGCTTCATTACTCATGTCATACACATTCTGTAGATATGACTGGTTCAATTCACTTATTTTCTTTCTTAATGCATAACAGTGTGAATATCTCAGTGGGAGAGAAAGAAGACCGCATGATGATGACCGGAATGCACACTGTTGTTGATATATTCTGTGTCGGGTGTGGCTCAATTGTGGGATGGAAATACGTAAGAAATAGTATTGCAATTTTTGGAGTTTTTCCTGGTTTGATTTCTTTCGAGGCTTAGTTCCATGAGTTAATTCCGTAGAGCACCTTATCGTTTTTCTAATGTTGTGAATTGTGAGTGATTCTAGGAGTCTGCACATGAAAAGACTCAGAAGTACAAAGAAGGAAAATTCATTCTTGAGAGGTGTCATATTCACTATTTCTTCTGGTTGCATATAATAATAGTTAAATGTTGTCAATAGTATTTTTTTTTTTAACTGTGGAGCAGGTTTAAGGTGTTGGGTCCTGATGGAAGCAACTACATGGTGAGCCATGAAGCTCTGGTTAGTGGCAGTGATGCCGATAATGCTTGATTGCTTTGCCGTTCGGTTTTGCAGATTGATATATAATCAAATGTTTTAATTTACATTCTCTTCATCTCATGTGATCTTTAGCCTTATAATGGCCTCTTAATGTGGGAAAGTTTTGTTAGAGAACCTTGTTTGCAAATGATACTAAAATGATACCATTTGTTGAGTTAGGCTTCATTTGCTAAATGTTTTGATATAATAAATATAACGTTTTTGAATAAAACTTAGAAGTGATAAACTTTCAAAATCAATCTTTCAAAACACAGAATTATTTTTAACTTGAACAAAAAGTGAAACTATTTTTTCAAACATTTTATCAAGTGAAAAACTGCTCTGAGGGATCAAAGTATCGATATCCTCTCTATGATATTGATACCATGATCCAGGTATCGATGCTTGGAAACTTCGAAGTTCAGTAAAGTATCGATATCCACTCTATCTTTGTATTGATACTGTTTTCAAGTTCGATGTTTTGAAAATTAAAAAAAAGTTGACTGATTGTTGATATCCTCTCTAAGGTACCGGTATCTCATAGCAAGTATCGATACGTTCTGTATTGTATCGGTACCTTAGGCTTTAACGTAAATGTCTAAAGTATCGATACCCTTCAAATGTATAGATGGCTTTTGTTGTAGGAGTTCATTAATGCTCTGGTTTCCATGTCTTCAACATCAATTAGACACTATATACCAGCTTTCAAAGCTCCTACAACATCAAGAGAGAGATTAAGTGATATCAAGAAACATCAAGAAATCAACTACTATTAATTACCAAGAGTTAATATGTGCTTACATTCTTCATGTTTTTCTTGTCTACACTTGTGAGCATTCATTGTATTCTTTCGTTTTAAGTGTTTTCTTTTATGGGGTGAAGGTTTCTCAAGCCAACCACCATGACGATGATGATGATGAAGAATATATCGAGGAAGATGATCTTGTTCAACCTCCGCAGCAAGCTCCTCAATATCCGACCGAGACTTTAGCAATCCTTGGAGCCATTGGTTCATTACGAGACGAAGTTCACGTTATTAGTAATCGAATGCATACATTGGAAGAACATATGGCTCATCTTTTATCTCAGTTCCCTCAACCGCAATTACCTCAAGATGACTAGGATTGCCTTCATGTTTACATTAGATATTTTTATGCATTTTCAAATTCACATTAGATATTTTGCTTTGTTTCTTTTCATTTTACTATGCCTTTATAGCTCCTTTTGAACTTCAATGTTCATTTTATGAGTATTGTTTTTGTTTGAAGTGACCCAACAACATAAGAGTTTGTAAGAAAAATGAAAAGTAGAAGATTGATTGTCAGACAAGGAAAATTATGAAACCAAGTTTATTTTTCACTAAATGGATTAGTTGTTAACTCTAGGTATTATTAATACAACACTCACCATAAATGAATAGTGCAAAATTATGATTACTTAGTAGAATACACAAGAACCTAACAGAATACTAGGAAGCAATATCTGTATGTATTTACTACATACCAACAATACTAATGCAGTACCAATAACCTAACCCACTCATTTAACAGAAATAAAGCACGGCAATGAGCATTCATACTATGTAAGATCTTGTTTAGTCTAAATAAGCTATAGAAATCTTAAATTGTTGAGAAGTTTCTGCAATGCGTTACGACCCCATCGGACATCACCTTGCAACATGTTGTTTCGAAAAGATTGCGGATCAGGCTGTTCTTCGGGTACTAGGGGCTCTTAGATATGTTGGTTGAGCTGTTCCTCTTCTTTGGCTACTAGGGGCTCCTGAATATGTTGGTTGAGATACTCCTTGACGTCCTTGAGTACTGCTGTTGTTTCTTCTTCCTGCGGTGCACCTTCGGGTTCTTGCTTTTCTTCTAACTGAATATTATCACGTTGGGGATTAAAACACAATAGAAAAGGAAAAGACACCGAAAGTATAAGGCTGCAGTTGCAACAACCATGACAGATTTTGCAAGGGGGAAGGACATCATTCTCAAGTGCATACCAGACCAACAACATATTCAAGGTAATTCTCTACCTATCAACCAGTAAAGCTTATGCTTTACATTTGGAGCTTAATATATAAGAATTTCTGGAAAAAAATGCAACAATGTCGTTGGTAGCAATACTTCATTGATGAGGAATTTAAATAGCAGCATTGCTGATTACACATCATCTCATGAAGATACAGGGTACTAGGACAAAAAAGAAAGGACAGAGCAACACACTCATCGGGAGATTACCTCGGACAATTTGACATTAAAGCTTCATTAACTCCAACAGATGCATCGGTTGTGCTATTCTTCTCATCTTCACTCACCATTGGTTCTTCAGATGGCATTGTTTCTAATGGACTCAAGCCAGGCACTAGGACAGGCTTACCTTCATATGCTACCAAAATTCCTATGGCATTGGCAGTTTCTACTCTGTCATTATCTCGAAGGTCTTCTGCTACCAAAACATTCATATTCGAAACATCCAAAGCCTCATCATTGGTGTTGTTGGTCTTATTCGAACTGAGCACTCCATTATCTGTATTTGCTATCAAGTCTTCTGTTGGGAAACTAATATTCTCTGCGAAGATAGCCAAGGGCTTCTCTAGTGAAGTATCACCATCCCTGATGGCGGATTCCTCTGGGACAAGTTCTTCCTTTGGAGGTGTCAAGTTTTCTGCAACAATTGCCATCTCAGAATCAAAAAGTGGTCCATCTTCATTAGCTATTGACTCTTCCTCTATGACTTTCTGGTTTTCAGCTTTGTCCCAGTCTTCCCAAACGAATACCGTTTTCTCGGTTTCACGGGATTTGAAAATCCGATCAGGGTTTGGTTGCCATAAAAAGTTTCCGGTGCATGTTTTGAGAATGAATTTGAACTGGATAGGTACTCCAACAGGTATGTCCTGAGCAATGTCAAAACAACAAATCTCATCAACACATAGCCTTTCCAAGTTTCAGAAATAAAAACAATTCACATTCTGCCTAAAATTCCTCCTTACCAGCTCTGTTGTCCAAACATGTCCTTCCGACCAAGTCAGTGGTAGAGAACTTTCAGGATCCCACAACCCTAACATAGGATGATCCCCTACTAAGAAAAAATGCTCTCCAAAGGAACATTCTTTCTGCAACTGGAATTTGACAGTAACAGTCTTTGAAGGAACTGTGCATCAGAGGATTTGAGATGAGACTCAGAATTTCAGGGGGGAAAATAGTTAAAAGGGCTAAAAGATCTTACTTTCTTGTTCAGGTTGAGTTTCAATACTCTCCAATTCTACCTAAATAAAGGAAACTTATCATTTCAAACTGAACTTGGAGCTCAGAAATCATGCAAACGAGTTTATGGCTGTGAATTACATTAATATAATTATGACCCCAAAAGAGTCAGCAGCAAGGATTACAGTTTTCAGAGAGTAAAACCATTCAAGAATCAGACAAAGAACAAACATATAAAAACCGTAAGAATTTCAAGAAATTACAAGGAAGATTGAAGAAGAATAGAAAAGAGATAAAGATTAAAGGGTACATGCCTGTGAGTCCTGTGACGGAGGAGGATAAGAAGATGAAAGAACAGGCTGAAGACGCCTGTGTTGCAGAGACAGCAAATGCAAGAACCGGATTCTTACAACATCTTTTGAAGGGAATAAGCATAGTTGAACTCTATTACGAGAAAGATCCTTGAAAAAACAAGAAAAGCCCACATCTTTATGCTTGTCAATGATGGTCTTGGAACAAGAACTTGTTAAAGCTTTCATCTTTTCCAGTTCCCCAACAGTAAAACTCTTTCTTTCTCTCTTGCGTCAAAGGTTTCAGTTATGGTTCATAGAAATCAGTACCTCAAACTCGAATAGTACTAAACTAATAGCATCATCTTCCACGTGGCATTTAGACACGTAATCAGCGTTGGAGTAGAGTTGAATCAGAATCTCAAGTATGAAGACCGTTGGATTGGAAGATTGGCGGTGAAATATGTCTCGTTATTATTAATAACTAGTAAAGTTTGAAGATCAAACTTGGATTGTGCAGCTCCATTTATGGCCACGAGTTTTGGAAAGTTGTTTGTTTTCAGGGTCCAGCTGATAAAGCTTTCGTCTTTAACAATGTCCACAATTCATACATATTCTGGAATCACTTGATGGACCCTAGTTAGGTCTGTCCTTCTTTGGTCACTTCTTCAATGCCATGACATTACGAGATTCCTTGTCAATGTTTTTTGTCAATGTTTACGGTGTTATATGTGATTCAATCAATTAAATTCGTTTGTTTTATTTTTTTAAGATGAATTATCATTTTTTATATGTAAATATAAAATAGGTAGTTATTTTAAGATGAACGAACCAGATTAATTAGATCACGGATGACGTAATAAATATAACTCATTTAATCATTTTTCTTGATACGATGAGGATTAGTTTAACATTAAAAAAAATTCGTAACTATAATCTTAATCTTTCTAAAAGAAAAACAAAAGATAATTTTAATAGGTCTAAAATTCATGATTTAAAAATATAAGAGAATAAAAATAAACAATTTGATCATTCAATCGTATATACTAATTTAATTTAATTTATTTTTAAAAAAATATGATCAATTTTTAAAAAAAAAAAATTAAAATTTAATTTTTTTTATGATAGATTAGTTGAAAACGCTCTCCGAAGGCCGTCCAATTCGGTTATCTTGTAGTGGGCTGCTCAAAGAGACCGGTTAGGCCTGATGAAATTTTGGCATTCAGGTCTACTTCTAGGATGAGTGTAAGAACACTGGGTGATGAACACAGGATGAAGATATAAAATTAAGGATGTTATAATAAATTTTACATTTTTTTACTACTGGTTGTTTTATCAAATCTTCAATTAAAATTTTAATATTTTTTATTATGTAATCATTATAATCATCGTTATGTCACGATAATAATTATATTATAGGTCAGTTTTATCGTATTGTTTATGATCTCAATTAATAAAAATTATTTATTTTAATATTTTTATGTTATCTTTTGGTGAAGATTCACATAATAAAATTATTTTTTAAATTTAATTTATAATAAATACGAATAAAAATTTACTTGATAAAAAGATTATATAAAAAATATTAAAATAATTTTTTTATTAATTAAATCATAAACAACGTGATGGAACAAACCTATAATATAATTTTTTTTCTATATTAGTATATATTTAATATCACTTAATTATATCTTAAACTATAACTTATTGCTGAAAATTAAAGAAAAACACACCACTAAACTAACTTTACATTCAATTTGAAGTTGATAACATTTTTTTGTATATATTAATTTAAAATTCTATCTTAACTTAAAAATACATTTTATTATTATCTTAATATAAAAATATATTTTATTCTTAACTTAACTTAAACATATGTATTTTATTCTTAGCTTAGCTTAAAAATATATTTTTTCTTATCTTAACTTAAAAATATATTTAATCTTCTCTTAACATAAAAATATATTTTATTCTTATCTTAACTTTAAAAAAAATATTTCACTAAGATTCATTAATTTTAGATCAAATGGATACACTAAAGTCAACCAATTAATAGAAATATGGATAATGGGATTAAATCATAAAACATTAATCAATGTTTAAAATTAGAATTAATCTTTGATTATAGATTCGACCTTTAACTTTTAATTTAATCAATTTTAATTATTCTACTTTTTATGACTTGAAGTTTCAAATTTAACTCAAAACGCTATAATAATAATAATAATAATAATAATAATAATAATAATAATAATAATAATAAATTATATGAATTTAAAATGATTAAATTAAAGATCGTGTTTTTAAATTTATAATTTATTCATAATATAAGAATATAAAATTTGACTTAACAAGTTTAGATGTTATTTTTGAAGGTCACAGATTCAAGCACCAGTAATGTCAGCATAGTGATTGAGCGATCAATATCTAATGATTGAAAGTATACTCTAAAACATATACTATTGAGACCATTATTAGGGGTGTGCATTCGGTTAATTTGATCGGTGACCGAACCGAATTAATCAAAACTGAATTAACCGAAAATTTTAAAATCTTAACCGCTAACTGAACTGAATTATCTTTAACCGAACCGAAATTATTTTGGTTAATTAGCCGAAATAACCGAATTAATCAAAATTTATTATAGATTTTGGTTAAATTACCTAATAGGTCACTAAATTATACTAAATATTTTTTAGTCACTAGAATTTTATTTTATATTAATTTAATACAAAATTTAGTGACCATTTTATAATATAAAAAATTAATGAACATTTTATAATTTTTTAAAAGTTAAATGACTAAAAATAAATATATATAATATATAATATTTAATATTTAATATATAATAATTTTGGTTAATTCGATTAATTAACTGATTTCGAACCTAATTAATCGATAATCGAATTTTCAAAAAAAAATCGTTAACTGAATTTACCAAAAATTAACTAACCGAATTAACCGAAATATTTTAGGTTCGATCAGTTAATTCGATTAAAATTGAATAATACACACACTTGACCATTATAACTAATTCAAAAATATAACTATTAAAAATAATTAAATTTAAATACCTAAACTGAAATTATAACCCACATAATACAATTAACAACTCTTAATGTGTACGGCACCAAGTGGGAAGTGATGGGCTTAAAGTCCATTTAAGTATGGGGAAACTTGATAATCAATTCACAACTTGATAGTAGATAATTATCTATAATTAATGAAGTCAATTCAGATATATAATATAATATAATATAATATAATATAATATAATATAATATAATATAATATAATATAATATAATTATATTGTCTTGTTCTCTGTCCAATTTTTTTAATAATTGACGGGCTTCTTATCTAAATAAAAATCTGGATATTTTTTGAAAATAATTTTTAAATAATTTGTATTTTGTATACTACGTAATCCTTAATAGTGATGGCTCATCTTCCAAATAGACGAACGAAGAGAGAGAACGTGTATTTTTCGTTTAATGAAAATATATAATTTATTAGAGATAATAGTTTAATGAAATAATAATTTGGTTCTAATAAAATAACTATTTAAATTTAAAAATAAAAATTTATTAAATATATAATTTATTAGAGATCAAACTAAAAGAAGAGAGAGAACGTGTATTTTTTAAACTTTTTAATCTAATAACAATTTAAGTTTTTATAAATTAAAATATTAGATAAAATATATCATATTCTATGATTTATTTAGATAGTGTCAACTTTAAAACAATAAAATTTTAATTTTGTAACTATCTGATCAAATTAATTAATAAAAACTAAGACATTAATTTTTTTTTCTTTTCATTTGTTCATGAGGATCACGCGGATTAGTTTTGTTTTTCGTTTAAGAGCATGACACTATTGACTTGTAGTAACATCACTGTCGATTATGTTTTCTTATTTTATATTATTTCGTTTTCATATTTTTCGGTACAAAAAATAAAATAAATTAATAGTAAATTCTTAATGTAAAATGTGAATTTAAATAGTTTTTTGGAGTGATCGAAATAAATAGAGACGTAATTAATTCATAAAGCCTTGAAATAGTTTTTTTCTTGGCTGCTGTAATAAAATAGTGGATTTTCCCCTCTCCCATGGACCAATTGAATAGGAAATCTTACTGTAATTTAACACCAAGAAGCAAGACCACGACAGAAACTATATTAGAAAGAAGAAAAAAAAAATTAGGCAAGACTTAACTATATATTCCAAAATAAAAATACTATTAAAACTTGAATGAAACAAGACAAAAACTTTTACCAATTCCGTTTTATTAAATAAATAAATAAATCTTATATCTATATACAGATTTATTAGTATGTTTAGGTACGTAGTAGTATTTAATAGGTCTGTCTTATGTCCATCTCTGTGGGTCAAATGAAAGACTTTTATAAACGAAACATAAACATGAAGGAAAGAACAAGTAACCGAGAAAATTTTGCATGGAAGGGGTAAGTAACAAGAAAGGGTCAAAAATTATGACTTCTGTGTTGTATAGGACGTAAGAGATTTGAAAATGAAGACAATTACGATTTTATAAAAAAATATTTTATTATATTTTAAAATATAAAAAAAATAAATTAAATAACGTAATAAACAAGGTTTATTTAATAATTTTTTTATTATATAAGACTTGAAAAATTAAATATTAGTATCGGACGGAATCAAAATCTTTGGCCCCCAAACTTTGGTTAAAACTAAACGTTGACCTGACATGAATCATTTTTATTGCCTTTTTTTAAGGATAATCCACAGCCTCATACATTCCTTTAAAACCTCATCCAAATTTCCCATGAAGATTCAAAATCAAAGGTACGATTAGATAGGATCGGATCGAACCAAATCGAATCATTTTATGTTCCATTTTGCTGTACAAATTCAAAATTCTATGCATCAATCCATTTCCCGGCGAAGCTTAACCCGCGTTTTCTCTACCTAAACGGAGGCAGCAGCAGGACCCTGGGGCCTGGCGGCGGCTGGCGGCTTCTCTAAAAGATATCAACTGAGAAGGATTCAACAAAACACGGCAGGCGTAGACCAATAATAAAACATTTAAAAACAAGAGGGAAAACTATTATTAGGTCACTAGAATATGGAAAATATTATATTTTTAGTCATGTAAATTTGAGTTATATATAATCACAATATTGTTTGAGTCAATACTATTTAAAATATATAAACTAAAACTAATCAAATCAGAATATAAAGGTTATATTCGCAATATTTTGCATAGTACAAGGACTTATTACAAAATTTGACAAAAAGAGGATAAGAAAAACAAGACATCGCCAAGCAAGGGAAAAATCGTAGTTTTCCATATTTATATGACTGGATAGAAGTTTCCTTGGAACGTGCTTCTGGCTCTGTTTTATTACTTGAAAACTATTTCTTTTCTCTGCCCTCTAGCCGCCATGAAAGCTTCATTTCTTAAGCTCTAAAGTTCATTTGATTCTGAAAAATAAACCCTTCAAGCTTCAACAGTTCAACCCCATATTTTACCATGACTTTTAAAAGAATAGTTTATCATGAAATCTCTGGTTACCGACTAGTTAGCCGAGCCAAATCATCTGTAATCTCTATCATCTTGTTCTCCCTTCTTGTATTCTTCATGTTTGTGTACAGCATGGTTTCTAATATGTCGCTGCAATCGGCTGTTTTCACTGGAAATGAAGATTCTGAACTGATGCAGACGAACGCGTTTATGAGAAAAATGAATTCGGGTGTTCTTCCTATATCGTTGACTATTTCCACACAAAGGAATATGATTGTTGAAGCTGATGGTGAACAACGATTTCATGAGAGAATCCGGAGAAAACTCCCGGAATTTGATGTATTCCGGTCGGACGAGTTGACGAAGAAGTTCCACCGTCGAGTCCTGGAGTTCTTCAACCGCGAGTGCGAGCTGCAATTCTTCATGACATGGATTTCAACTGCGGAGTCTTTCGGTAGAAGAGAAATCTTAGCTGTGGAAAGTGTTTTCAAATCACATCCCAATGGTTGCTTGATGATTCTATCAAGAACTATGGACTCTCCCCAGGGTTATTTGCTCCTTCAACCGCTACTTGATCGCGGCTTCAAGGTTCAAGCAGTGGCACCGGACTTCCCGTTTTTGCTCAAGAACACACCGGCCGAAGCTTGGTTCGATGATATCAGGACTGGAAAAAAGGATCCCGGTGTGATCCCACTGGCTCAGAATCTATCCAATTTAATGAGACTTGCAGTTTTGTACAAGTACGGTGGCGTTTACTTGGATACGGATTTCCTAGTGATCAACAGTTTCAAAGAGTTAAAGAATACGATCGGAGCGCAAAGCGTCGATTCGGCGTCGAAAAACTGGACGAGATTGAACAATGCGGTGCTCGTGTTCGACATGAACCATCCCCTCCTATTCAAGTTCATAGAGGAATTCGCTTCAACATTTGATGGTAACAAATGGGGACATAACGGACCCTATATGGTTTCCAGGGTGGTTCATAGAGTTGAAGGAAGACCTGGTTACAATTTCACCATCTTGCCACCCATGGCCTTTTATCCTGTTGATTGGATTAAGATAGGGAAACTGTTTAATATGCCGGAAAACCAGGCCGAGTCGAAATGGGTGGAAGCCAAGCTGCATCAGTTAAATAGGAAGAGTTATGGAGTTCACCTATGGAACAAGCAAAGTAGCAAATTAATGGTTGAAGAGGGAAGTGTCTTGGGAAGATTAATATCAGAGCACTGTGTTTTATGTAAACAGGTATACACTTCTTGAAACACATCACTGTAAAGCTTATTCAAAGCATATACTGTAAATGTAATATATCTGTAAATCATAATCCTAATCCCAGCAAATCATAATCCTAAGTCTTTTGATTCTCAATCTGAATCTAAATCCCAGCAGCTTCCTATATGACTTTTTCATGGTCAATCTATGTTTACTATTACTTATGTTCTTACCATCTGATGCTGCGAAACCGCTTAGGCTACCGGTTTCGAAGCGATTTAACGATCGGTGTCCATGGATCTTCTGCTTCACCATCCGTATCACTGGATTATCCTTCTGATGCTTTGTTTCTGAGTTGCAGACTGCAGAGTTGATGGGACAAGGTCTCTCTTCATCTTGCTCTTGGGTTATCTCCGATGATATCATAATCTAACATGTTTTGAACCTCTAAATGACATAACTAGAAACAGATTTGTGTGTTATGGAGATTCTCAATACGGACATAAGAAGAAATAAAACAAATGGCTACAACTGCCCGAAAACAAAAGCAAAAGCCGGCCGTAGGGACAAAAAGAAAAGTCTTTTAGTGTTACCACATATGTTCCAAGCTATATTGCTAGAAGACAGTTTCAGAATAGGAGAAGATCCAGGGATTGCACATGAGATAACAGGCGAAGCTTGCTTTATAAACAAGGTAAATAAAGAATTCATGTCATTCATTATATACTACAAGTAAATCTCCAACATTACTCTAAAATGGACATAAAAATATTATAATATATAGATTTATTAAAATATTTAACGAAAAATAAAAGAATTCTATACATGTTTTAGTTTTAATATTTAGAGATTTAATCTATAATTTATAAGATCAGGTTTAGTAGTAGTTTAGGATTTAAGGATAAAAATTACTATTTAATTTAGATGTTAGGATAATATGACGACGGGTTTAGATTTAAACATATAAATCATAAGTTCTAGTTTCAGACCTTAAATCGTCATCACATAAATCTACCCGTGTATATAAATATATATTTAAAAGATAAAAATATGAAAGGTTGTAAAAAAATATTATTACAAACATGTTACTTTTTCTACATTTGGTTTAATTATATAAAAAATAATTAAAAAGTACACAATATAAACAATTGGCTAAAATATTTTTTTATAATAATTTTTATTCAATTAATTAGTTGACTAATTCGGATCAGATGTTGTAAAGGTTTATTATGAGCGATCTTCTCATCCTCGTTTCTCTACATCTATAGTATCATAATTCAAATTTTTATTTTACTTAAAGATCTGATATCATATCTCGTTAGATGAATTAAATATTTGTGGCTATTTTTTTTTAAATGGTGTTCAAAAATATTATCAAGCATTTTATTTTTATCTGGTTTTCAGTTTGTTTACCCTAAAGAAAGGGGGGAGTGTTTTATAATCTTCTAGTTTTAGCCCAATTCCAATAACTCCCTTTCCTGTGGAAGCCCGGTTAAATGTTGGGTCAGTTTAAATATATAAAAATTTCAAAAAAATATATCAAATATAAATTTTAAATTTTTATGGTGCGACTGTCCTTAACCCCTCTATAATCAATTCATCCCTGTATATAATTTGTATTTTAAAATTTATATATATTTTTTTTCTTCTAAATTTTTAGATGTTTTACAAATCTTACATGTTAATAAACGAAAAAATCAAATTAAATGAGCTACAGATAACATAATAAATTGAGATTATATAATAAATTTTAGATTATATAATAAATTGAGATACACAATATTTGGGTGATGATCGATAAACAATCGATATATGAGATGTGGTTTGGTCAGTACCAACAGGCAACAGTATCTTATTGAAACCACTCATCCCACATAGAGAACAAATTCAGTCCACAAGCAATGAAGAAAAAGTTCGATATGAAGAGTTAAAATCCGATGAAATCATCGATAATCAATTAATTTAATAAAAATACATTAAATTTATTTAAAGATTTAAATGATTAAATAACTACCTGTCGACTTCAAATATTTAAATACATGTCAATAACCCTAACTATGAAATAAAAATCCTGTGATTGTTTGTATGTTTTGATTCCCTGTCAAATTATTTTCTTCGACCCACAGGCCACATCAACCTTCAATCTTTATCAGGTCATGGACTTGGAACATCAACCAATGCTGGACCAATCAGAGCCTATAGGAATTACACAAAGTACAAGGAGTAAGCATCGCAGAAATTAAAATATCTTAAACAATAAGGAACATTAAAGAGGGTGGATTAGGGTAGACAGATCAAGAGTTTCTCGAGTTTGATTCGGTTAAAATTTGATCAAAACTCAATTTGAGCTCGAACTCGGCTCGAGTTCTTACCAAGCCAAACTACATGATATCCGACTCGAAAAGCTCACGAGATACTCCAAAATATAAATATATTATTTTTTATAATTTAAAATCAAGATTTTTAAACTTAAAGCTCTAAAATCTAAAACTTAAACATAAGTATTAAACCATAAATTAACACACTAAACCCTAAAATTAACAAGCTTGATTTTATGCAATTTGTGTATCAATTTTTTTCCTCTATTAGGCTTTAAATAAGCTCTGACAGATAAGAATTACTCAAGTTTAACATGATCAAAGATCGATCAACACACAATTCAATTAGGCACGAAAAAAATTCAAACTCAACTCAAGCTCAGTTTTTTTAAAGCTCGTTTAAAATTACTCAAGTTCAAACTAGACTTAAAATTTTAACGAATCGAACCAATCTTAACACTACTCAAACTTAATTCGGCTCGTTTACACAGTAGGATGGATGATTAAACACTTGGGGACGACCACACTGAAAAATGAATCTAGCCAACTACTATTTGTAATTTTTAAAGTAGACGAGTCTCATTAAAATCCTATATAATTGATATATATCAGATACAAACCTTAAATTAAATCTTAAATTAATATATTTATATAAAATTATATTTTAATATATCTCGGATTTATTCAATTATTTGTGTATTGATTAGGTATTAAACCACTTGATATGCGGTAACATGAATTTGGTGTTCACATGGGAAATTTGGTAGGGAATATTTAGGAGTGAAGAGTGGCACGTGATTAACATATGAGTCAACGTGCAACCCATGTGACTGTGGGGGAGGATCCATGTCCCACTCTCCATAGAATTGAATGTCAAAACATGTCCATATACAGACACAACCGAACCAAAGGGTCAATTTTAAAACAACAGTGTTACAATTCAGGACCAAACTGAAAATGAAATATAAAATTTTAAATTCAAGATATATGCTTAAACAACTTAATTATATGTTAATTAAACACACTATTTTAATTTAGCCAAATATACATTAAAAGAGAGAAGAAAATACAAAATCTAGGATATATCATATGTATGATGCAACATGTGGAATTAAAACTAAGCTCAGTGGTGTTGTGCCACTGTTGGTGCCTTGCATTGGTAGCACTTTGCGAATAACCCGAAAGTGTCGATTTGTCTGATGAAATTAGTCATGCTAGCCCATCCACCGAATCCGAATCCGACCACCAGAACCCATAATACGATCACTGCGTTTACCGCGTACATTGCCGTCCAGCTTGGCAAGAAGAATGGAGGCTTCTCGGCAGCATTCTGCAAAGTTTACAAAGTTAGGCACACGATCGGAATTTGGCATTTGTTGATAAAAAGTGTGACCGAAGTGGTTGAGATGACCAAAGTGGAAGGAGCAGAGTTAAGTCAGCCAGCTAAGACAAGATAAGGCAATGTTTTTTTTCTTTCCAAATCTGAAGCCTTAGATGCTTTTGTTCGTTTGTTGCAGATTCCCCACATCTCCAACAGATAACTACAACTAGAGAATCATGCAATTGGGACAGCAAGATAATGGCTTATGTGGAAAAAATTACCTGACGAGCAGAGGCGGTTCTGAAGGTGAGCATATGGGCTAAAGCTGGGATGATGTAGACGGTGAAACTAACCAAAAGGGCACCGACAGCGGAGTTTATCGGACCGAAGAAAGGGAAGATTATGGCCAAGAACCAGATTGGAATCACCACAGGCAGCCTAGCTAATGCTCTCAGACAAATGCTCTTTGTGTCGTGCATCCCTATCACTTTCTCCCACACGAAGTACAACGGTGTACAAGCAAAACCAAATGTTATAAACTGGTGAATAAGCATTAGGATGACGGCGGCGTCACGGAAGCCGGTCTTGGGTAGGAGAGCGAAGGCATTGGAGTGGTTGAGAAGCTGGTCCCCGAACGCCCAGTAAACGGCAGCAGCCGATGGAATGGTCAGGGTAAAAACATATACTGTGGCCAACAAGTAAATGTACTTGAATTTTTGAGGCTTCCACATTGCATGCATTATTTCCCTGAAAAGAATCAAAATTTGTTTTAGTAATTTCCTTTGGGTGAAATGAAAGTACAGTAAACTAGATTAATGTCGAGCATATGACTATTTTAACTGTTCAATTTTCCAAGAGAAATGGATAAAGGAGAGAGAAGGGTGGGATTATAATGTTTGTTTCCGAGCAAACAAAAGTAGTTTGCATGATTTTTTTGTCTGGGTCTCGGACCCCAAGATGGCCGGCAAAAGCTGCAAACAGAAGCCGCGTAGAAACAAGCGAAAGAAAAAACAAAACCAGGGAAAAGTGAAATCTGAATAATCTATTAGTTCTTCTAAGTTTTTTCAAGGCAAAACTGAAAAGCTTACACAGTCACGGCGTGTCCGCCGAAGGTGTAGAGAATGTTGGTAGCTCCGGTGAAGTAGAGTACTAGCTTTGTTGGACCACTGTGCGTGACTCCCTCATCCTGACCATTCGAACAAAAAATTGTAAGCGAAAAGGCATTGAAAACTGTGGTTGCATGGCCTTTTGTTTTCATTTTTTTACCTACCTGGCCGTTAATAAGGGCAGCTATGGCCATGTACCAGGCCGTATAGGTGGTCATCCCAAGACCTATAAAAGACCAAATCCGATAGTTGTGAAAGGACGGTATGAAAACTGTGGTGGCGCAGCATGCTCCAAAAATATAGGTCCAGGTCCTCTTGTCCAGTTTATCATTGATGTAGTAAATATTACTGTCATCATACAAAAAAAAGGTAAAGAAATAAGGAAACCCAGTTTCAGTTTCAGATTCTAGTTTAAGTTGGATGTGTTAAATCAAGAAGAAAGATCGATGTGAACCTTGCACAAGCTATGAGTTGTATGACAGATCCGAACAAGAGGAAAGTGCAGTTGAAAGCAAGTCCAGCTGCCTTCCAGTATGGTCCCAGCAACCCATCAAGCACTTCAAACCACTGCAATCAATGAAAACATTTTAGTATAGTAGAACTGGCGGTGATGGTAGCGGCGGTGGCCGGTGTCGGTGTCGATACAAACCTGGATGACATGGTTTTTGAATCTGACATTCTCTTTCTCCTTCCTGCTTCTATACTCTATATAGAGCACACTGATGAGATATGCAGTCCAACTTCCCATGAGTCCGTAAAACACCTGAAGTATAATCCCTGAGAGCATGCCTAACTGCGAGAATGAAGTGGGAAGTGTGAGTAGCACTTGCGCAACTTGATTGGAAGCGCAGCTGAACCAGGCATCCCAGGCGGAGCCACCGTGCCATAGGATGCTCTTCATGCTGAACATTGAATGTTTCGGTTCATCTTGATCGTTTTCTTCTTCTCTGGTTTCATGCCCCGTTTCATTGGAGACTATTGCTTCTTCTGCTTGCTTCTGAGGCAACATTGTTTAGTTTCCCCCCCCCCCCCCTCTGAAACATGTAAAAAGACAAAGTATAATCAAAACGATCGCAACCCCATGAAAACGAAAGTCAAATAATACTCCATAATCCAGATCCGAACACCCAGAATTCCTTTCAGAAAAAGATAAACTGAAACTTCCATTTCCATAGAAACAACAAAAGAAAAAAGAACTGAAGCTCAAACCTTTACCAGGGACTTGTCTCTTTCGTGCAAAAAGATTGAAGAGAACCAACCAGAGGCGAAATAATTGGCTAGAAAAACCAGCTACGGATCTCTCTACTGCCTCCTCTGCGTCTGTACTAAAAGCTTGTTACTTTAATGCAGCCACCATTGTTCTCTGCAGAAATCATAAAAATAAGAACAACTATGTCGCACCAAATGACAGGGAGACCTTTAAAGCATGAAAATAAAAAGAAGTCTCACCTCAAACACTCACCCAGATTCAATGTTCTTTGAAGTAGTTGAATTAAAGGCCCTTTTCACTCCTCTTCAACCTACTATATATAGATGTAGGGGTTATAAATTAATATACTTTTACAGTAATGCTACAGTTTCTTTTGGTTTGAAAAAGAAAATAATTTACTATCCCGAGCAGTAAGCAGCTGTTTCTGAGTTTCCTTTTGAAAGTAACAGTGTGAGTGTGACTAAACCCAAAATTCCCTGTGTATTTATTTCCCTTTTGATTCGATTCTTCTTTGTGTCTTACTGTTTTTGTTTGGTGGGTGAAAAGAGACTGATTAAAGATCTCAACGACTGAGACGTTGTTCTCATCACAAATGGAAGAGTTTCAACCTAACCAAAAACCTTTGCTTCTTTATACAAATTACACCCTTCTGCCCATTTTACCTGATTCTGTAAAGTTTTTTTCTTGAATTTATGTAATGGTGGCTGACTGGCTGTGCCTGTGTGTCAGAGCTTGGTTACGAGGCTGAGATTCCATGGATTCATTTTCCATTCCCAGTGATTGGTGTCTCAGCTGCTGCCTGTTGCCAGCCTACAAGATCAGATCCGAATGAAATCAGAGTCATTAATTCCTGGATGTTCATTTCATTTTTCCCAATTAAGTTTAGTTGATTTTTCTTATTTGGGGTTTAGTCTCTGCTTCCAGTTTCAATCAGAAGGAATCCATTCCTCCTCGAACCATTCAGCACGTGGATTTCACTGTCAAGGAATTTGCCACCAGTTCAATGAATCAGAATCAAAACTTTAATGCAAATCTTATAAAAAGAAACTTAAATATTTATAATTTCTAATAATCAGAGTTCATTTTCCAAGAATTTGATAAATTTAAATCTAATAAACAAACGTGAACAATTTATGTTATATATATTTATGTTTATCTATTGTTATATTTATTTATGTTTATCTTTATTTATTTAATTAATTAAAATAAACATAAATATATCTTTATATGGGGTTTAAATGATTTAAATTAGATGAAGTCTGATTTGGGCAAGATGCCAAGAATTTCGGCTCGGTTGTGAGAGGTGTGCGGTGGCTGCTACACTTTATAAAGCCCCACATGAAAGGTGTGATGAGGATCGTTTTTCCTTTTAATGATTAAGCGCATGAGATTTAGGCACGAGGGGACGACGCCTCACCACTTTGATGGTAATTGCTGGGCTGGCTTTACAGCTTCAATCTAGGAGCAGTAGAAGAACCGATACCGAGTGTTTCACCATCGTTACCGAACGCCAGTTGTAGTCTCCACAAGGCAAGGACTGTTAAAGGCTTAAAGCGGAAGAGAGACGGACCCGCCACGAGTGGAAAGAAACAACACGCGACCAGAGTAGAGTTCTAATCCCACGGCTTCTTTTTCGTTATTCCCCCATTATGCATGGATCTCTGTCCACACGCCACTGTCACGAGATTATTACCTTCTTTTTAAAAGACATGTCTGTTAGGACGTTATATTCCAAGATCTCTTTTTTCTTTTTTGATGTAAAATTAATATTCCTTGTCTATTTTCAAACGTAACACCATGCTCTGTTCCTTTACAAATTCAACTCGTAACCAGGATCGAATATTGGGAGGGACAAAAATCTATTAAGCCTTTAAATCTAAAATTTAGGAGGGACAAAAACCTTATTTTATTACTATTTAAATTACAAAAGACCTTAAATGTAATTATACCAAAAAAATTTGAAAGAGACAAAATTCTCTTCCACAAACGACATGGCTCCGTCCCTGCATGTAACTTTTAATTGAATTAGTGTAATATAATCATTTCCCATTTTTTGAACTAAATAATCCTTTCCTTTTATAAATATACATATATCAATTATTTTCATTAATTACTGTTAAAAAATATCATAAAAAGGAGAGATGTTTTGTGGAAAAAATATTATATAAAATATTAGGTATAACGAAAATCAATCAAGACTTTATTTCAACGACAAAAAAAGGAATCTAAAGGTGCAATGTAGTCTCCTTGATAAAATGAAGCGCAATCAATGATCATATGACTTGGGGGAGAAACCAAAGCTACATTGATTGGGAGACCGCCAACAGTGGCGGCGCCACCGATTGTGTCAGAAACATGATCGTACCGATGCCAAGATTACAGCAACAGAAGCTGTTCGGAATCTCAGCAATTCGAAGCAACATTGTGGACTCCAAGTCACATGTAATGAAACCAGAGGGTTGAAAAGTTGGAGCAAATTAACAAATAATGCTTTTAAAACAACTTCCTTAAGGAATTGAAAATCTCCTTTCAACAGTTTTTGTGTGAACCGAGCAATGAATTATCGGCTCCACACTCTTTGAAATGAACCAATGAGTGATGGTCGGTAGAGTTATAAACAAAGATGATAACAATGAACAAAAGCATCATATAATTTGCATGAGAAATTAGGGTTTCATTTGTAGGAGACAAAGTCTAGTAAACATGCACGTTGTCACGTTAGTGCACCTTTCAACTTGTCTTCTCCACTTATAAATTTCTTGGACGGATGTAATAAAAGGTTGGATTAACTGAAACGCTAGCATGACATGGATAAAAAGATAGTAATTGTGCTGTCAACTAAGGTTTCGTTCGAAAATAAATTTTAAACGATCACGGCTGACATGTAGAACAGAACAGTTGCTTGAAACTTAAATGTTGTCTGAAAACTTACAGCTAATTGTTCACTGTGATCCATCTATGCGCGCTTGGTTCTCCATGCCAAAAGACCCGAGACGTGCTTGGTTGTGGGTACTAGGGGTTCGATTGTGGGTGTTGATACGGGGGAATGCGTGACTGAGGAAGGACCCCAGGGTGAGGAGAGTCTCAGTTAGGGATGCACCAGAGGCGCTGGCAACTATATCTTGGTCTAGGGATAAATAGGCTTTGGCCTTTGGATATAGAAAAGAGTTGACTTTATAATATATCGACTTTTAGACTTTAATGGATATTCATTTTAGGGTTTAATTTGGTATATATAAATGATTAAAAAAAGGCAGACTAGGGCTATAAATGAGATGAGACAAATCGCGAGCTATTCGACCTCGACTCGGTTAAAGCTTGATTAAAATTCGATTCGATTGGACTCGACTCGAGCTCGAACTCGACTTGAGTTCTAGACGAGACGAGCTACATGATACTCAACTCGAAAAGCTCACGAGCTACTCGAAAACATAAATATACTATTTTTTTATAATTTTAAACTTAAAACCCTAAAATCTAACTTTAAACATAAGTCTTAAAACCTAAATTAACATACTAAAACCTAAAATTAATAAGCTTGAGTTTACACAACTTGTGTATCAAAGTTTTTTTCTCTATTAGGCTTTAAATAAGATGTAAGAGATAAGAGTTACTCGAGTCTAACACAGTCAAAGATCGGTCAATACTTGGCTCGATTAGACTCGAAAAAATCTCAAATTCGACTCGAGTTCTTAACGAGCCAAGCCGAGCTCAGATATTTTAGGCTCGTTTAAAATTACTCAAACTCAAACTCGACTCGAAATCTTAACGAGCCGAGTCGAGCTTAACACTACTCGAACTCGACTCGGCTCGTTTACACCCCTAAAGTTGACTAAGTCGAAAAGTGTCTTCTCCCCTCCAACTTGTACGCGTGTGATGAGACCGTCAATGGAAATACACCCGTGTTGTTTCAAGTGTGATTTTCTTTCAGCTTGACCTTCATTTGTTTTTGTTTTCCCTGGTCTCCCTTTCCAGTCCACTACTATTTGTCTGCCTTTTTTCTCCTGAGGATGGTACTGTGGGCTGTGGCGGACAGGAGAGGAAACCAATTCAAGACGAAACAGATTCTTGTTGAGTGGAGGCTGGAGTCTTCAACATCCATATATCAGAGGTTCATACCCCAGAATTTTGTGGATCCCAGCTCAAGAAACAACTGAAAAGATTGCCAAAAATCCCATTGTTAGCGGGTCTTTGTCGACGGTAGAGCCCAATTTCCCAGCCTCTCTTCAGTCAGTCGTTGAGCCCAATGTTTAACCAAATCCTTGTATAATTTTAGTAATCACCCTTCTTGATTTTCTTCAAGATTCTCTATCTGGAAATTAAAATCTTGATAGCTAAAAGATCGCGGTAATGATCATTTATTTATTTTATAATTAATTTTGGAGATATTTTTCTTTCAAAATAAATTATGTAATTGTCAAATGCATTAAAGGATTGTGGTGTATCCTTGTCTTAAGATGACTAGTTTCGTTTGTAAGAAATAATTATTTCTACCATACTATTAATATAAACTCTAAAAATACATGGTATTAGTTAATAGATAATCATCTCTTAATAGATTGATTGATGATAGATTCTTTATTTACAAGGGTTCTAAGCTTATTTAAATATTAATTAATAAGTATATATATATATATATAAGATTAAAATTATTTGAGGAGAAAAATATATCACTAATGCATCAAATAATAATTCATAATTATTAAAATGTAGAAGAATGAGACATTAAATTTCTTAAATAATATTTAATATTTAAATCTTTACATTGCGAGTAAAACATGTTTGGTTGAAAAGATTGTCCTTGTAATAAAAAATCTATCTAGATTAATTTATTATCAAAAATTATCAAAAATATTCGAAACTCGTACCGAATCAAATTTATCCCTACATCATTATAATATTAAAATTGAATATAAAATGAATGAAAATGTACCTTCCTCGACTAGGCCGCTGTGTTAGTTGTGCTAAACCTTTCTAATTATCTATTGGGGCTGCTTCGGTTATAACGAATTAGCTAATAATAATTACAGTAGTATCTGTTTTATAATAAAATCTTTATCATTTAACATTGATCGCTCAATCACTAACACCATTGGTGCTCGAACTCGTAATTTATAAGAACAACAACCGTTCCTTTAATCACTTGGACTAAAGAGCTCGTGTAATAAAATTATGTTAAATGTGTATAAAAACTCAAATAATCATATTCAATTTAATTTAATAATTTAATTAATTTAAAAAATTTATTTCGATTTAATCAAATACTCACCGATCATCCCTATTCTAATCGATACATGATAACAACTTAATAAATCTATAATAAATAAAAGCATAAAACTTTCCTATCTTTCACCAACAAAACACTGCTTTTAATTAATTGTTAATCTATTCCTTGTCAGCCACGTTGGTTGATGTCAATATCTACCCCCTGGCAATTTAACGACTTTAAGGTACAATAAGAGAATATGAATGCTTGATTTTATTAGTATTAACATTGATATTAAGTTGGTAAGCAAATTAACTAATTTTTTATTTTATTTAGAGATATATTAAATTAAATGCATGTCATACAGAAAATTGCAGAGATCCGACTTTCAACTACTCGGACCCTTCCAATACAACAGTCCAAATTTATACGTATATACGTATACATATACATATCGGCATACTAAATTTTAGTACGAATTTGCTTCAACAACAGCGTTGCCATGTCCCCATTTGTCATCTTTCTACAATCCTTTTAAATCCCCCTCTCCTCTCCTTTCTCTGCATAACTAACATCAAAGCTTCTTAGCTTCTCTTCCATAATCATGGGGGCTCAACCTCGTTTCGAACTGATTTCGAAATGTAGCAGCGAGGGAAGATCGAATCAGACGGTGGCTGCGGATTTAGACGGAACACTTCTCGTGTCACGTAGTGCTTTCCCTTATTTCATGCTCGTTGCCCTTGAAGCCGGTAGCCTTATTAGAGCACTTGTGCTCTTAATGTCCGTTCCGTTTGTGTACTTTACCTACTTGTTCATCTCCGAATCTGTGGCTATCAATACCTTTATTTTCATCGCATTTACCGGACTGAAAATTCGAGACATCGAGCTCGTCTCGAGGTCGGTCTTGCCGAAGTTTTATTCGGAGGATGTTCATCCAGAGACATGGAGAGTTTTCAGCTCCTTTGGGAAAAGATACATTGTTACCGCGAATCCTAGGATCATGGTGGAACCCTTTGCCAAGACATTTCTAGGAGCCGACAAGGTTATTGGAACAGAGCTGGAGGTGACAAAATCGGGCAGGGCAACTGGTTTTGCCATTAAACCCGGTGTTCTGGTCGGAGAACACAAAAGGGTTGCTGTTTCGAAAGAATTCGGCTCCAAGTTACCGGATTTGGGCCTGGGAGACAGAGAAACTGACCACGATTTCATGTCATTATGCAAGGTTCTTTCCCTTTCCTTTTCAAGTACCACCATGATTGAACTTTTCAAATTGTTGCTTAACTTAATATAGGTTTCTAAATTCCAATACAAATTCCAGAAACATAATTAGATTATGTTTGGTCTGGCAAATATGGTTGGTCAGAGCGTTTATGATTTAACACTGTTTTACTTGATAATTTTTATGATTATACCCGTAATATTATTATAATTAAAAATTTAGCATGAAATTTAAAAACATTAATGTTAGGAGGGATAATCACAACATCTGAACATAAAGTTTTCCTGTACGGCAGGAAGCCTACATGGTGCCAAGAACCAAATGCGATCCATTGCCAAGGGACAAACTTCTAAGTCCTGTTATATTTCATGAAGGTCGCCTGGTCCAAAGGCCTACACCATTGGCTGCTTTCTTGACCTTCCTATGGCTGCCCATAGGGTTCCTCCTCTCCCTACTTAGGGTTTACACCAACATCCCGTTGCCGGAGCGAATTGCTCGGTACAATTACAAGTTCTTAGGGATCAAACTGATTGTTAAGGGTACCCCTCCACCACCACCAAGGGAAGGCCAAAGTGGAGTTCTCTTTGTTTGTAACCATAGAACCGTGTTAGACCCTGTTGTGACCGCGGTTGCCTTGGGACGAAAAATCAGTTGTGTTACTTATAGTATTAGCAAATTCACCGAGATCATTTCGCCTATTCGGGCTGTTGCATTGTCGAGGGAGAGAGAGAAAGATGCGGCCAACATCAAGCGCCTTCTCGAGGAAGGCGACTTGGTTATTTGTCCCGAAGGGACGACTTGCAGGGAACCGTTTCTGCTAAGATTCAGTGCAATGTTTGCCGAACTCACCGACAGAATCGTGCCGGTTGCTATCAACACGAAACAAACAGTTTTCCACGGGACAACGGTTCGGGGACACAAGTTGTTGGATCCATATTTCGTTTTCATGAACCCGATGCCTACTTACGAGATCACATTCTTGAACCAGCTCCCAACAGAGCTCACTTGCAAAAGTGGGAAATCAGCCATTGAAGTTGCAAACTACATCCAAAGGGTGCTCGCCGGGACATTGGGATTTGAGTGCACAAACTTGAGTAGGAAAGACAAGTATGCTATGCTCGCAGGAACCGACGGTCGGGTTCCATCCAAGAAGGAAAAAGATCAGGAAAAGAAAAAGGCTTAATTTATATTAGTTTGGCTATTGTTTTTCATAGTGTTTAAAACTGTCCTACATGATGCTAATTATAAAAAGAAATAACCGGTATGTATATTTTGGTACTATTTTTTATACAAACATATCTTTAATGTGCTAGTGGCTGATGCCTATCTTTCTGCATCTTCTTCATTCTTCCTTGATATCACCATATCTTTTCGTGACGGTGATGATGGCGGTGATCGATTCCGTCCGATAAGGACCTATCAGTTAAGGATTCAGAGCAACTACTACTGCATTGATTCTATCATGTGATTTATTTACTGATATGTCTTCATGTATGGGTCAGCAAAGTTGACGGATGATCATCAAGGCATGTGCCTGCGCCTTGCAGGGTTCTTGGTTAGTTATTGAGGTGATAAAATAATGGAGATTGGTCCCCCTTTTTTACCCAGTTTTACATAAGAATTTTTCAGACACAATGCCAAGGAATAATGGGGAACAATTTGATGAAATTGCAGACTATGCAGCTCACTTGTTGACGTCTACCTCTTCACCATTACTGTCCACCATAAAGGTCAAGAAAAATACCAGACAATTCATTGGTTTGATCTAGATTTGAGTGGACCATCCTAGAAGATGGGGATCTAACACCTTGTCCTCCCCCTTTGAATAGGAACAGCTGGATTGCTGGTTCCCTGTCTCATATCGACAACTGCTACAGCTCTTAAATTCGATCTCCCTAATTGCAAGACATTATCGACAAAATAACACCATTTTAAACTTTATTTCTTAATTAAGGGCTTGATTCTATTTGAGTTTGGAGGATTCACGATATAATTTCTCTCGTAAAACCAACTAAAAGCCTTTTCCTAGGTAATATGAGATTAAATAGCTTAAATAGGCCTATTGTTGATCTGGTTCATTGCCCACTTCTTTTTCCTTTGACGGCCCAATCATCTTCTTCTGGGCATGTGGTTTTCGCCTTTTGCGTCCAGACACATTTCTTCTTCTTCTTCTTCATTGTCCGATAACACCCTTTTAATGTAAAAACCTCGACCTCGACGGCAGAGCTTTTAAAGTTACAACTTTGAAATCCCCCACTCATCCCTGCACTTCGATTGGAAACCATGGGTAAAGCCTCCAGGGATAAGAGGGTGGGTTTTTGTTATTTTAATTCATTTATTGGGATTTTCTGTGATTTTGAAACTTATGGGAAAACTGTTTGATTTTCAGGATATATACTATCGGAAAGCAAAAGAAGAAGGTTGGCGTGCTCGAAGTGCATTT
Source organism: Abelmoschus esculentus (assembly GCA_035048815.1). Classification (NCBI taxonomy): domain Eukaryota; kingdom Viridiplantae; phylum Streptophyta; class Magnoliopsida; order Malvales; family Malvaceae; genus Abelmoschus; species Abelmoschus esculentus. Next base: position 6,647,415 of record JAUCBN010000061.1, on the reverse strand, counting down.
AAGCTTCTCCAGATTGACGAAGAATTCAACATATTTGAAGGTCAGTTTCTCAAATATATGTTTTTTTTTTTTTTTTTTTTTTGTATATATACATACATGCATACATTGAACATTGTATTCACTGGTTTGATTCTGATTTGATTTGTAGGAGTCAAGCGTGTGGTAGATTTATGTGCTGCCCCAGGTAGCTGGAGTCAGGTTTTGAGCCGCAAATTGTATCTCCCTGCTAAGCAGTCACCTGCTTCAAAGTTGGTTCTTTTTCTGCCTTTTGGTTGATGTTTATTTGCCTAATTCATGCTTTCTGAATCTAGTTCTTTGCCTACTCGTTCTGTTCGCATCCCAAGGTGTAATTGTTGCTACCGTTTTGTTAACTTTGTTATAATTTACAGGGATGGCGAGCTTCCTCTTATTGTTGCCATTGATTTGCAGCCGATGCTCCCATTGAAGGTGTAATCCAAGTGCAGGGTGATATAACTAATGCTCGGACGGCTGAAGTGGTGAGAGTTTCATTTTTTTCAATTGATTGGTTTTCTAATCTGTCTGTCCAGCTTATGAATATGATAATTAGAAATATTAGATGGTCACATTAAGAGATTCCCTGAATGCCAAAAACTACTTTGGCACAGAGAGCAATTATCATAGGCAAGATTTTTTTACTTCATTTGAGTGTTTGCATGTTGTTTTGATGTTGAGTCTTAATTATTAGCTCTCTATGTAGGTATAATATTCTATTGACAATTACATGACAAATGTAAACCTTGATCCAATTTTATAACCTATGATGATTTGGTACTCACTGTGCTTGTTCGTATCACCATGGGGGGAGGGCAGAACACGTGGATGGTATACGTACATGATTTACTTTTGGAACTGTTTTTTTTTTTAATTTGTTTGATCTTGTGTTATTTATTGAATGTGTGTATATGCCATCAATGTTGATTCTTATTTACTTGAGTCATTTGCAGGTAATTAGACACTTTGATGGCTGTAAGGCTGATCTTGTTGTGTGTGACGGTGCTCCTGATGGTACTAAAACCAACATTTATAGTTTCTGCCTTAGCCTACTGTCTACAGACTACAACATTGTAGCTGTTCTCTTTTTTTGCCCCCTTTAAACTTCTTAAGTTTGTTTTATTCTTTCTGGATTTGCAGTTACTGGTCTTCATGACATGGATGAATTTGTTCAGTCCCAACTAATACTTGCCGTAAGTGTTCTAGTTCCTCATCTGTTGACCTGCATCTATAATGAGAAACACAGTTTTCTGAACAATTCCGGATGTGTGTGAGATGTGTCAGGACATGAATTTTGATAACACCTCATTGTATAATTTGATTGGAAAGTCCAGTGGTGAAAAGGATTTTTTTCTACCTTGTTTTCTTAGTCTCAACCAGTGAAATGACAAATCCATTAATTCGACAGGCCCTGGAAGGAATTCTTTGTCCATATGAGATTTTATAAATCTGATGCTTTGATCAAGAAAGCGATTCTGAATGGAATGATTTTGAATGTCGATTCATTAGTAAAAAAAAACTTTTCCCATATTTGAATTACCAGGCAAGAAATTTATGTGAGAATGGAAACCTCAAACAGATAATTATGAATTTTTCTGATAGTGGATCAAATCTATTTTCCTTTGAGATGGAAAATTCGCCCGCCGGTTTTTATCAAACCCTACCCTTTATGAAAATCAATTAATAGAATTCTACTTTATTTTGCATCTTATGCTTCCTTTCCCTTTCCCCAATTTTTCCAGTCTGTTCATGTTATTGTTTATTAATCCAGGGTTTAACAATTGTTACTCATATACTTAGACAAGGTGGAAAATTTATTGCAAAAATATTTCGTGGTAAAGATACGAGTCTTCTGTATTGCCAGGTAAAATAAATTCTAAAAACTCGATTTTATTATCTAAGTCTGTTAGATATAGTTATAACTTATAAAGCTCATTACAATAACCCACTCCTTTTTTGCGTCTTTCTTGCAGCTGAAATTGTTTTTTCCTGTAGTGACTTTTGCAAAACCAAAAAGCAGCAGAAACTCCAGCATAGGTAAGGATAACATGCATAGACATATAAATGTACTCATCCTTGGCAGCTCACTTTTTTTTTCCACTCTTTTTAAATATTATTTATTCACATATTGTTTGTATTATCCTTAGAATCTTCGAACTTTTTTCTTTCATGCATTTTTTGGTTGCCCTACCGGATCCCTAGGGCTTTGTGTTGGCTAATCCGAACTGACCCGCATCGCACACCTGAATTTGGTGGGTGAGTCTCCCAACAGGGAATTTTTGCATACACAAGGTCTCAAACTGCTTAAACGATATCAAAATGCTTACCACTTGGACCAACCCTGTTTATTTTCGTACATTTTTTTTAGCTGTCTGTTTTTAAACATAGTTTTCCTCCTTTAGCCAATCTGAGACATTAGCTCATTTATAGCAATGGGAACCTGTGTAATGCTCTATATTGTTATATAAGCTGGGTAGTTATATATTATATGCTATTTATAATTCTTACCTTCGTTCCTTACCCCTCTTTGGATTTGTTCTTTCATAACAATTTCTAAACAACTTGACATTAAGTAGTAAGTGTCTAATTCTTGTCTTATTAATATTACAGAGGCATTTGCAGTTTGTGAGAATTATTCACCTCCTAATGGATTCAATCCAAAAGACTTGTATCGGCTCCTGGAAATGGTGGGAAGTCCCTCGGGTGTAGACGATCTAGGTAAATAGTTACAAAGAATCCCGTTCCCTTAACATTTTGTGATACTGGACAATTATCTTTCTTATGAAAGGTTCCTTGTGTTTCTTATTTTCTTTATCCATTTCTCAGATTGTAGCAGTGGATGGTTAGAAGGGCCAAATAAGGTTTATATTCCGTTTTTAGCTTGTGGGGACCTAAGTGGTTACGACTCTGACCGTTCATATCCACTACCCAAAGTTGCTGATGGTACCTACCGGAGTTTGGATCCCGTCCAGCCTCCGATTGCACCACGCTATAAGCGAGCTCTTGAAATGAAGAAAGCTTCCAGTCAGGGTATTCGAGAGCTCGAAAAGCTTTCTTTGGATTCTTGACTTGAAACAAAAATATGGTTAAATCCATTACCATATGTTGTTACTAATGTAGAAAGAATGATTACCGTTTTTTATTCTTTCTCTATTTCTAATATTGGAAGCTAAATAACCAATGACTCATACAAAATCCCTTCTTCATTTACATATATTCTACTCAATTTTCTATCAACAACAAGTCGAAACCGAGTGTGATCTCAACAAAGACGAAGAAGAATTCAAGAACTGGATGCAATCTTCTATAGCTTCAGCACGATGAGACTCCACAGATTCCGCCAGTGATCGAGACCTGGGTAGCTTGGAAGAAGAAACCTTACGCGAGGAAGACTTCCATCCAATGGACACGAACCGCAAAGCACCAGCGACTTTACCTCCAACATGTCTAAAAAAACTTACAGGAGAAAAGCTCGTGCTCTCCACAACTCTAAACGTGAAAATCCCGACAACAACTCTTCTCATGTTACCTATACTCGTCATACCCCTGCCTCCATGTTTGAGAAACATCGATGGCCTTTCATCGACATCGGGGCTGAAACTCACTCGCTTGCTCGTTTTCCTCGACATCAAGAGTGGAGAAAAGGATCTCTGATAAGTGATGCAAAGAAACAAAAGTCACTATTAGCAGCCATACCCAGAAGGCATAAGCCAGTTTAAAGCACTGAGGGAAACTAAAGGAACGAGGAGGGGAATCTATTTGAATATGAGGGGAAACCGACCAACCATCCCATCCTCTTTTTTATTTTTGCCTTTACCACTTTGTCAGCAAGACAATTCAATGTTGAATTTTGTTTGCCTGCTGAGGCTGAGGATGTTTTCTTGACCCCACTTCTCTGTTTTGCATCTCAATTGGAGTGCATTTCTGGTCAAGTAATCAAACATAAAGCTTTTGAATGCAGAGCAAAATAAAAAAGGGATTATTTTAAGTTTGAATTATTTCGGTCTTAAAATAATTTTGAATTTAAATCAATTTTTCTTAACCCTTTGATAAGACGACCTATCTTGTGCACAAGCTACTTCAACTTATGTTGTTTTAATAGAAAGGATAAAAAAAGATTATGATGTAAGAAGTGGGGTTAAAGGGAATTAACACATGGAACAATATTTTCAAATGTAATAATTTCAGTTCAAATCAAAATGTTGGAATTTCAGCTCCATCTAGAATATATATGAAGTTTGCCATTGTTTTCAAAGATTAGAATTTAAAATTTAAAAAAAAAATAAAAGATTAAAATCGACGAAATTATAATATAGGGATTAAATATAAAATTTATATATATTACAGGGATTGATAACGGAATTTGACCAAGGAAAGTGAAAGAAAAACTTTCAACTAATTCCGTCATGTAGAAAAGAGAAGCTTTCGCCTACAATACCTACAATACCAAGTCTTCGGGTAAAGCATCCAAAACGTTACCGTTTTAGCTTTCTATGGTTTTTACACAAATGAAATCACAACCGTCCAAACATCATCTCCGTATTTTGGATTAGGGGTTAACGGCTAGGATATCTCATTCTTTTTAAAATTTCCCCCCTCGTAATTTCATCAGATGAGTGTGACTCCTCAGTTCACTAACTCGATCTCGGATACATACTGCATAATCTCGGCGTCGTTCTCGAGACCGGCCATTGTTTCCGGCGCCAAAACAACTTCCAAGTCAACGCTTCCGTTTTCTTCCCTCCCAGGAAAGGCTGAGATCTTCCCATCAAACTTATTGGCTCTACCGCTCCTCACCGCCAAAGGCTTGCCCCATCCAAAGTCATTGTTATACATCGGAAACCGAGGCGAACTCCCCATGGTGATCGAAGCACCGTCGGCGTTACCCAACGGGAACAACCTCGGCTGCCTTTCCCAATCCTCCACGCCTCGGCGTACTGTTTCGTTGTCGTGCGCCACCACGTTTTTGTGAAGCAGATTGGCGCCCCAGCTCAAGTCATTTGCCAACAGCTCACCCGCCGGAGCGAAATTCGGGATACTCTGAATCGCGTTCCCGAAATAGTACGGGTTCAGCTTTGGGTCCAATCTGTGCCGGCAATTCACCGCCATCCTAAAAGTCGTCGTTTTGGCCGGCTCCATATTCCTCGCTCGTGTCACCGACCTCCAGAGCTGAGCACAAAGAGATTGGAAAGATGAAATCTCGGTATTACTGTTAACGGTTTTCCAGTTGTCATTGCTGAGCTTTCCTGCAATTTCTGAATTTGTTTGTTTTGTTAATAAGCTACCGTAATTTGCTCTGTATTTAAGTTTCAAAATTGCTTCTCTGCTAAAATGAAGGATCCTCTCCCTTAACGGTTCGTCGGCGGCGAAAGTAACGGTGGGTCCTCCGGGAGGGAATTTAAGCACAGCTTGAGAATTAAACAAGGTGTCACGGCAGAAATCTGGTGTCTTCGATATTTTGGAAGTTCCTTTAGTGATCTCAGCGAAGGTGTTAAAAAAGTGCCAGAACGAAGTCCCATCGGTCACGGCGTGGTTCACCGAGCAGCCAATAAAAACCCCATCAACTAACTCCGTCACCTGAACCGCAGACAACGGCTTGGAATGGCCGGAGTAACTAAGTGTCCTGTCAAAAGTAAAGAACTCCTTGACACAATCGGGAACATCACCAGGGCACAAAATGTCATCGACAGAAACCGTAGGGGAACTGACCACCAGGAAGTCAATGCCGGCATCATTGCAGTCGATGTACACGTGTCCGTCGGTGTCGGTTATTAGCCGACCAGCCAAAGGAGGGAAGTAAGAGAGAGTAGTGGAAAGAGATTGCCTAAGGAAACCCACGAGATCATGAAAGGAGGAAGGAGGAGACGTTAGCAGAACCCCTTTCTGAATGTACTGACAAGACAGCATGGGGATATCGGAAACCGACAGCTTCAAGGTTTTGACATGGGATTTCTGGTCTGGGAAAACCGTGCATTTGGAAACCAGATTAGCCAAAGAAGAAGGCATGGTGATCAGTGAAAAAACTGAAAACAGTGAAGTGTTTTTTCTTGGTTTTTCAAGGGAGTGGAGTGAGGAAGATGGAGAAAGAGGAAGTGGGTTTATATAGGCAACCGGGTTCATGAACGCGGTGGTTAGTTTGGTGGTGGTTGGTTGGTTGTTCGTGCTGTCTCCTCACCATAATCCCTTAGTTTATATTAATTATGCATACATATTTTTTTCGGACAGAACCCGATGATGAACGGAGAGGAACGTACGTGGCAAGAGACCAAGAGATTTCGGAACAGGTCGAAGAAGTTAACATTAAAGTTTGAGCTACTCGACTTGTAACATACTTTTTCAACTTCCTGAAAGTCATGTAAAATAATATGCCTGGGAATCCTACAAGTTAATCAGATTCAGATCCTGTTATGGGTGAAAACGCTGCTGATTCTCGTAACTTGCTGCGTTCCCCCCTAACTTCAGGATTCAGAAACCAAACATGTTTCCTAGGGTGTTCTTTCACAAGGTGATAATGTTATCCAGCCTCTGTTTTCTAGTTAAGTTTGTTAAGCTGGTCACCTAAAAAATTCTAAAAATAAAAAAAATATTTAAAATTTAATAAGTATTATCAATTATTGAAAGTACCAATACTGAGGGTATATTTAAATATAATAATTACATTCTAAAAATAAAATAAAAATCAACCAGAGTATTGGAAAGAAATGAATAATTAATTCCTCCATCATTTAACTAACTGATTAATTAATTTAAAAGATGTTGGTAAGGGGAAATATTCTGTAACCTACCTGTTTTGTTCTGCGAAATTGTATGTATAATTGATAATTTTGTGTAAATTTTAATAAAACCAAAGTGATTTCAGTCTTGTCCTAACTCCTATTATATGCTAAAGAAAACTCTACCGACATGTTCGCCAAACTGTGCTGATAACAAGGAGCATAAAAGTGTGCCAATCCTCCTGCCTACAGACTGAACTCTGAGACCTAAACCTCTTCACTCGACTTATACGATCATCATTGTTTCTAATCATCTTATGACAGCCGATTTTCATCTGGCATTTTCCATCAAAATATTTTAAAAACAACTTCCTTAATACATGGGACATATACAGATGGTTCTTGTTTTGTAATAAAGAGGATATCTTAAACAAACCTTTAAGAACACTAAACAATCTAATGTGACATATCATGCCTCCCTAGCTAGTCTTACAGATAAGGAAGGACCCGAAAGATGAACCCAACTACGTACACAAGCTTGTCTGTTGTTGCTGTCTAAGCTTTCAGAGAGTGGACCTACAAAATTTAATTGCACTTCTTTAAAATTTTAAATGATAGCTAAGACATTTTAAGATAAGATTAAAATATAATTATATGTATATATATTTTAAGAATTTATATATGATTGTGTAATAATTTAGTTAAAACTAAAATACTTACTAATTGGATAAGAATTTACATAAATTCTTATCAATTAAGTAATAATTTGTGTAGATTTTACCTTAAGTAAGAATTTGTGTAGATCATAAGAATTGATCGTAAGAACTTGTGTTATTACATAAATTCTTACCAATTGAGTTAAAATTTGTGTAAGTTGACCTCATTTTAATTGCACCGTAAGAAAGTCTTACTCTAGAACTACCTCAATGGTGGTATACAAAGTTTTTTATTTCTTACGCTCTAACCTTAATTTTTAATTTTTATATCTTAACCCTTGATTCTGTATATTAAACGTTGAACTTTAACCTTTAAATCTTAATTTTTTTGTGTGTGTTAGTGCATAGATAAGATATCAAAAAAGAGTAGAAGATTTCTATTGAATATGATGGATCATGTCCGTTTAGGAAGAACCCGACATGGCCGTTCCTATGAACGTAGGAAGCACACAAAATCAAAAGTAAAATTAAGTTATAGCCAACAGTCTAAGGCCGACATCATAAGCTTTGGTCCTTTCCCTTTCCTAGCTACACCCATGTTGTCGAGCAAAGGTCCATGGGGACGGTTTTAATGTTCCTTACCTTTTCCATGGTTCATAGAGGATGACCACAAACTTTCACCTTCTCCTGTCTTAAATTCTTGAGATTGTTAGGTTCATTGACTCAAAACTCAAAAGGTTGAAAGTTGTGCCCGAAAATAATTTATAATTTTTAAATTTAAATCGATTCAACCTAATCTAAAACTAGTCAAACTTGCAAGTAGGCTGATCACAACTTTCGCTGGTTATCTGGACTAGAATTTCTTTGGTTCGAAGCTCGTCCACGTATGGGAATCACGTTGGCAACATGTATGTTTTTACGTTAGCAACCGCTTGGTCCATTCCCTTGGAATAGCTTGTCTGGGCGACCGATTGAATGCGGTTTGCAAGTTGGAAAGAACTGGACATGGACAAATCCGACAGAGCCAGATGGCATCACAGGAACACGGACTATCCAGGTATATGTCATATAATGTGTTATTGTTCTTCTAATTTAGCTGTTGTCGACAATCGGACTTGTCGTTTTCCTCTCCACTATGACGCATCATCCGGATAACCCCGAACCCGATTTGATACGTAGGTTAAAGATCAAACATGATTATCTTCTATAATGACTCGGTCTTTGCTATGGAGATTCTTTTCGTTAACTTTGCCATATACCTGCTTACTGTGCTCGTGTTCCTCTTAAAATTGAATTGATCTGTAAGCATTTAAGGGATAGAAAAAATGTTCCAAAGCTAAGATGGTGTAGAATGATGACATCTATACAAAGGATGAGACAGTGGATATCAATAAGGTACCTACTAACAAGAAAAGATATGGGAATAGGAAAGCTTGTTCTTTCATTCTTGGTATGATTTTAATCTTTTCTGGTTTCATTCTTCGTTTCAAATGTTTTTATCCCTGGTTTGCTCTGCATTTGTTTTACGCTGAAATTTCATCAGGAAATGAATGCTGTGCACGGTTGGCAATGGCATACTGGGATGGGGACGAATCTTGTCAACTATCTCGAAGAACGTCTCAATCAGGGTAATGTTGCTGCATCAAACAATGTTACGAATTGGTCCGGGTCCAGAACCTGCTATATTACACCGTTGATCGGGGCCTTTCTAACCGATGCATATTTGGGTAGATACTGGACAATTGCTGTTTTCTCGATCATTTACTTCATTGCAAGTTTGGCTTTAACATATGCTGATGGTATGACAACTATGCTCGATGCCTAGATTGATGATTATATGTTTTTCTTGAAGGGTATGACACTTCTAACATTGTCTTCTTCTATACCCGGACTAAACCCGTGGAGCCTATGCCGAGGAGCTGAAGTCAGTTATCAGGTTGCTTCCGGTATGGATATCAGAAATCATCTTTGCTACTGTTTACAGCCAAATGAACATTATGTTTTGCAAGGCAACACTATGAATTTAAAGATTCCTAAGCATCTCTCTCCCTCTTCGACACTCTCAGTGTTATCTTCTGGGATCCTGCATCGACAAGATCATCGTCCGATGTGCTAGGAAATTCACAGGCAATGAACGAGGCTTCCCCACGCTGCAACAAATGTGCATTGATTTTGTCCTTTCTATCTTTGCAGTGATCACTGCAGGCATTTTGGAGGTTGTCCGGCTTCGAATTGTCCAGAAGAACTACTACGATCTCGAGTCTATTACCATGTCAATCTTCTCGCAGATTCCCGAATATTTTCTAGTCGGATGCGCCGAAGTTTTCACATTCGTCGGACAGATTGAGTTTTTCTACGACCAAGCACCTGATTCAATGAGAAGCCTGTGCTCGGCTCTCTCACTAACAACTGTTGCACTTGGCAACTATTTGAGTACCGTGCTGGTTACATGGCAATGCGAGACTATTGCAGAAGCTAAAGAATTATTTCAGTCTCATGAATTCCATTCTATTATAACATATAGTTTTACATGGCAATTAGTTTCATAGTCCTGCATTCACTGATCGGTGACAATTAGCAACTTCAAGGGAAGCCATGAGCCATTAAGCCCACCCACTTCCATCAACAGTTCAAAACATGCCAAATGCCCCAGGAGTGTTGTTTCAAACATACTCAGACAACACTTGCAGCCAACTCTGAGTGAGACAAAGACATACAAAACAAACTCTGCTATCACAATACAACACACGCAATCTTGTTATTGGAATGCAGCAACAAATGCTGCAACATTGAACCAAAGACGATACCTAATGAATCTCAAATTCAATACAACCTCAGTAAGCTCCTAGCAATGGATTGTGCATGGCTTACCTTGTTTTTGCCTGACCCACATCTCCGGCTGCCTCTCGTCGGCGTCAAGTAGAACCTTAACAGTCCATTATCATGTTATTCGGTGAATATCTTGCACTCTTATACCTTGCACCAACACTGAAACTGCTCAAACTCCTCCAGCTTACGCTGCTATTGCTCCTCAAAATCGTCGGATTAAAACCGCCTCGAACATCCCCGTTCCTTTCCCCTCTCAACTCCGGCCAAGATTCCAAATACCTCTCCATGTCATTAGCTCTACTTAATCTACTATACCTATCTTCATCCTCATCTTTGTGAACACTCCGTCTGTTAATAAACCCCAAGATGTTCCATGCTTTACTCCACCTACGTGACTTCTTAGACAACCCTTTCCGATCCTTGTTCACGGACTCGAAGATCTCGGAATAATCATCCCTCAAAGAGTTTGAGGTAGAATCCCTATCTGGCACAAGTTTAGGTCCATTGAAGTAATCAACATTTGCATTAGAAACCGATTTAATTTCATCAGTCTCGGTTACTACATCAGCAGCAATCTTCCTAATGGAACTCGACCTATCGAGACTCTTTCTTCTCCTGGAAGTAGAATCAGAGTAATAATCCCTTGTCTGAGCAGACCCTCCAGGAAGGGATTCGTCCTCCGCCGGCGCATCATGGACCGGGATTTGAACATCAGACCTCATAACCTGATGAACAGGAGCATCTTCCACAACGGAAACCATTGTGGGCATTCTCGGAAATGCTCTGCCGATCAAATAACCATCCCAAGAAGCTCTTGGTTCATCGAAAGAATAACGCGGATCATCATACGACATCCTCCCAACATCAAGAGAAAACCTCGGGTCCGTGTCACAAGACCTTCTCTCAAACCCATAATCCGCAATCTCGGACTGGGTTTCTCTGTATTTTTTACTAACCGGCTTCTCCACTGGCAATCTGGATGATCCACCATCATTTCTCCTCTTTCTAAGCTTTTGCCTCCATTTCTGCAATTTCTTGCTGAAAACTGAAGCAGCGGACCAGAAACTCCCGGCAATCTCCTTAAGATCTTTTCCGGGAGCCTTTTTTGTTTGAGAATCCAGATCTATATGATCCTTCATGGGCTTCATCTCCTCTTCGTATTCCTCGGCAATATCTTCAACTTTCTCTTCGATTATACTCGGGGCAACAACAGCTGCATTGGTTTCTTCTTCTTCTACGATCTCTATGTAATTTGCGTGATTGGTTTCACTCTCGTTTCGGCAGTCTTCTTTGCTTTCAAAAACAGGACCTTGAACGACACTTGCAGAAGAACATAAATTCGGAGCTTCAGCTTCAACAATTTCAGAGGACCTTCCGTTTCCAGCTGCTTCTTTTTTATGTGGGTTCCTCTCGGCGTCGTGATGGAAGAGTGACGAAAGCGTATTTCGAGCCCTGACGTCACAAGATTTTCTCTGAGGTTCAAACCCCCCAGAGAAACCCTCGTTCTTGGAGGCCGAGAAAGACTTCGTCCGTCTTAGCTCAGGGAAAAACCCGGGTCTATTACCACCTCCTCCGGAAGGCTTGAAAATAGCTTTAAGTGCGGCGGTAGCAGAGGAAGTAGTCGCGGCAATTGGAGGCTTCCGAGAAGAAGATGAAGCAGCAGCAGAAGAGTCGAGAACATGGAGACGTTCGCAGAGGCATAAAGGGCAAAAGCTAGTAAAACGCTCTTCCGGGTGTCGATCACATGCAGTAGAAGGGCGGTGGGGCTGCGACGCTAGTACTGTAGGAGGAAGCTCCCCGGGGGGATTCATAACCGATAGTAGTATGGAATGAGCCTTCTGCTCATATTATAATTAGCTTCAGAAAAGGGTACAAGAATTAACACAGTTTCTCAGCATTTTAAACCCTACAAGAATACCATGAAGACGGAATTAAACCCAAGATTATTACAATGATAACAAAATCTAAGACAACATGGTAGGGAATATATTGCAACCTTAATGGAAATTGTCATAATTTTATGTTCATATTATACATCATTAATTCATAATAATCCATTCATCCACCCACTTATGAGTCAGTTTAATCATTCTAACATGTTCAACCAAATGGTTCGAATTCAAAACCAATCCAAATTCGAAACAATTTAATTCGAAATTATCCGATTTTTTTAAACATAAAAAAGTGCATCAGAGTTGACATGTTAAGGAGCTGTAAAGGTTACTTTTGAATGATGAAGATGAATGGATCTGTAGAAATTTATAAAAGTGATTGAATCCTGTACAGATCATAAACCTGCGCATGCACTAGCGGATTCCACAAATTTCGCCAAACTCATTATATGGAATTATGTTGTCTTAAGCCTAATATCATTATTGTTCATAATTACTTACACCATTTTCTCATATAAAGTTGGGTTAGTCTCCTTCTGCAACATACTTCTGTTGGGTCAACTTTTCACAATTATCTTTTCATTTTATTTTAAGGGCTATAAACTGATATACATGTTTGATTGTAGAAATAAATAAAGGTATAAATAAATAAATAAGTGTTTAAAGTATATTTTTTTTAAATTATAGTTATTGAAAGTAACAATGGATCTATGGGTGTTGGGAGTACAGTTGCATCCCGTTTTAAGTTCTTTTATATTTTATGTATTTTTTGTATTTTTTATTGATAATATAGTTCTGTATCCCTAAACTTTTATAATCTTGTACCCCTATATGTTTAATATAATTTCTTATAAAGTTCTGAATCTGTCTCTGATCAGAAGTATTTGATTTTGAAATTACATATAGAACTCATGATTGTTGTATGTTAATCATACCGTGAAGAATAAATAAAATGTGATCGGTGCATGTGTGTTGCAATCAAAAGGAATGCAACCCAACTGCACATTTCTTGCTCCAGAGGATATTTTTTATTACTTTTCCTATGAATGGATATACCTTTTTTCCCCTTAGATCAAATTTGTTAGAATCCTAGAGAGAGAGAGAGAAAAGTTTCCCAATAAAATAATATTTTATGGCGAGATTTAGCACAGTTGTGTAGGAATTTTTGTCTCTGATTATATTCTTTTTCATATTTTTTATTAAAAAAATATTATAAATTAATTTTTAAACCTTAAATAGTACGCTTTAAATAATATATTTTAGCCTTAATTCTCTAAAATTTAAACATCTTAACAGAGATATAATAAAATTTAAACATCTTAAATAGTACGCCCTTCGATTGGGGGTGTTCTCGGAGATAATGAAGTTACTTTCATCTCCTCATATGTGAAAAGATTAGACTATCAGATGTGCTGCAGGCAGAAGTTCAGTGACTTTACCAAGGTCCAAGGATTCCACCTGGCTCGTTCAAACTGATGCTGTCTACGCCTTTCGCTTGCTTACTAGCTGATCTCATTCAATTCCCCATGCCTTGGTACGGTCTATTTTCACTCTACTCGTCCCTGGTGCCTGGTGGGTTAGTTGAGTTCGTGCATATGATTCTAAGCCTCTAAGGTAGAGATTGAAATGGAAACTATAACATAATTTATAGACATGACTGAGGAAAGGGACTGGAAATTCCACGTGGAAATAAACAAAGATGCTCATGAGCTCTTTTTTTTTCCTAAAAAAAATACTCTATTGTGTCATTATACATGTAGGGAGTAGGGTCTAAGAATCCCAAGAAAGCAATAGTGAATTTGGCATGTTATCAAGGCAAGACAAAAGCATGGGACTGACTGAAAACAGATGTTTGGTTTTGAGGCCATTGAATTCCATGCTGGGAAAGCAGAGATGGAGCCCAAGCTGTTGAAGTCAGTGCTAAGCAATTACTCCTTGCTCTCCTGGAAAAGTCTTGGGCTTGGTTCAAAGATGGACTACTTTAATCAACAATCAATATGGGTCAAAGCATAATATTTATTTTTATTTTAAAAAATAAAAAATAGAATTTGTTTGAAGTTACAATTGTAACTTTCATTAGTACATGAAGGGTGACATTAGACTAAGGGAGTAAAAAAAAAAATCCAACTTTTATTTAAAATTAAAATTAAATAAAGATTCACTGATTGACCTAGTAGTCAAGGATGCTCATCTTGTCCCATCTTGTATAGACTCCAATCCGAGAAAAAATTGTAATCTCTCTACTTAATAAAAAAAATACCAATAATTTTTAATTATTTCCTACTTGATTACCACACCTACTCAAATCTTAGACCAAGCAAATGTTAATATAACGAGATTATTAAAAGTTAAACAACAATATATTCCTAATCAAATTTTCAATAATAATTTTTAAATCCAACTTTTCTATAAATGTGTGTGGTATTATTTAATTAATTGTCATTTTAAATCAACACAAATTTTGAGACTGACTTGATTCAACTTGGAGGCATTAGATAATTGGCATGATCTTTAGTGACATTAAAAAAATCAACTTTCCCAATGGTAACGGCAGTAATAAACATTTTTATATTAATTTTAGTACACCCAAAATATTTAAAAAATCAATTTTCACCTTAAAAATGAATTGGGAAAATATAACTCTTGGTATTTAATTTTAGTATTTAAAAGTAAATCAGACCAAGGATCTAAGCCTGGTTGGAAACATAACTACCTTAAGACTTTAAAATCAGACAAGAGCAGGCCACCAACGCCATCGCCACGAACAACCAGAGGGAAATAAATTGGATGGAACCGGCAGAAAATCTCAGTACCAAGCAAATCACCGGGAGTTGTTGGAGAAAACGGAGGTTGGTAACAACTAACACTAGGCACCACGTGGAACGCCTTGTAACATCCTCAACCGACGTGAGTGTTTCTGACATGAGTGTTAAGGTTGGTAACAATGTAATAAACGACGATGGTAGTGATTAAATTTAAAAATTTAAGGTTGTTTTATAAATTTTAAGAAATATAAGTATTTTTTTAAAAATAAATTAATTCAGGAACACCTAAACTAATAACAGCGAGTATAATTTAACATTTAAACCTAAAAATTATTTAATTCAGATGATCGATTCTTATATTTAATATTTGAAATTTTATTTTCATGTTTTTAACGATTTCCTATATTTAACAAATTTTCCCATAATTCAACACCTTCTTGTTATCTTTCTCTCCCACCAATGGCTACTGAATCTCTGTTTCTTTCTTCCTCTTTTTCTACTAAGTCTTGTTCTTCTTTGATCAGCTCTCAATCACGTTGGACCAAATCTAGGACAGACTACCTCGGGTTTCGGCGTACGGTTGGCCTTGGAAAGCCGGTCAAATGGGAGAGCTTGAGGTTGACATCAAGAAGAAAACCAGAGGAGTCGATTTCGAAGAAGAAACAGACAGGGGTGGTGCGGTGTACGGCGGAGGGGATAGAAAGAAGGATATTGATCCCCCGTGAAGCCGCCGCCGTGAGGATACCGGAAAGGTTGAAGGTGGTGGCTTTAATGGCTTGTGTGATGTGTTTGTGTAATGCCGATCGAGTTGTCATGTCCGTTGCCGTTGTTCCACTCGCCGATAAGCTTGGTTGGTCGAGTTCCTTCCTCGGTGTTGTTCAGGTAAATCCGAAACCATCGGGTTTTTTTCTTCCCTTTTTTATGAAGCTAGAAACCAATAAATTAAAAAAAAAAACGAAAAAAAAAAAAGAATGGTGGTAGTTGAGAAAATTTGGCGGTGGTTGAGAAACTGTTTGATGGCGTGTTCAACCACTTCGGCTTCGCGGCCGCTTGAAATCAGCTGCCATTACCAAATATTGGTCAATTTCTGATTGTGGTCCCTGTACTATTAGAAAATGTTGACTCTAAATTTTAATCTAATATTTGAATTTATTTTATTTAATTAGGTAAAAGCTTAATTCAGTACCTAAAATTTTTAGTCGAAGTTCCTAAATAATTCGACAAAAAATTAGTTTATGTTTGTTTATGTTTTTAAATGGTTGAAGTCATCTTTCCTATGGGGGTACATATTCTCTTCTGTGATTGGAGGAGCTTTGGTGGACAAATATGGAGGCAAAAGAGTGATGGCATGGGGTGTTGCCTTATGGTCTTTGGCCACACTTCTCACTCCATGGGCTGCCAATCACTCCACCGGCGCTCTCTTGGCCGTTCGCGCCTTCTTCGGTCTAGCCGAAGGCGTTGCCCTTCCTTCCATGAGCACCATCTTATCTAGGTAATACCTCCAGGCTCCATCATAATTCGTATAACTTTATAGCAATAAACAAAGGAAATGAACCTTGATGGACCAAAAACAAAACCTGCTGTTCAGATGGTTTCCAGGACATGAAAGAGCAAGTGCAGTCGGGATTTCGATGGCCGGATTCCATCTTGGAAACGTTGTGGGCTTAATTTTGACACCAATCATGTTGTCAACCCTTGGCATCGTCGCCCCTTTCGTTCTCTTTTCATCTCTCGGGTTGCTATGGTTGTCATCATGGGTTTATAAAGTTACAAGTGATCCTAAAGACAGTTCATTCATCACCAAATCCGAGCTAAGATCAATCCAGGCCGGGAAAACCGATCCTCCAAAGACGACTGCCGAGCTTCCGCCTATAGGCCTCCTCTTTTCAAAGTTACCTACATGGGCAATCATATTTGCTAATGTAACCAACAATTGGGTGAGTCTTCTCATCATATCGGAAACTTCTCGTCGGCTTCATTATTTTTGTTTCTTCGACACGATAAAAAGGTGCACTTCTTCATTTCAGGGATACTTTGTTCTCCTCTCATGGATGCCAGTTTATTTCAAGACTGTGAGTAGCTTCCTCATCAATTTACTTATTGATCCATCTTTATCTTCGGTTCGAGTTCGAGCATCGATGTTAGTATAATGAATTTTCCCCAATGGTTGAATGCAGGTGTTTAATGTGAACTTGAAACAAGCAGCTTGGTTTAGTGCAGTTCCATGGGGGACAATGGCTGTTTCAGGTTACATTGCAGGAGCAATATCAGATTCTCTAATCAAGGCCGGATACTCGATAACATCAGTTCGAAAGATCATGCAGGTACATACATATACATTCAAAGCTCTATAACCTCTCATTTTCTTGAAAAATGGCAACTGTTGATGTGCAATTGTAAACGTAACAGTCTATAGGCTTCCTCGGCCCCGGGGTGTCCCTGCTCTGCTTGAACTTTGCAAAGTCACCCGAAATTGCTGCTTTGCTGATGACAGCAGCCCTGAGCTTGAGTTCTTTTAGCCAAGCTGGTTTCCTTCTCAACATGCAAGTAAGTTCCATTTCGTCCACTTGATCCGAAACAAACGATTGACCATAAAACTAAATGCTGTTTATTTCACCAGGATATTGCACCTCAATATGCAGGATTCCTCCATGGTAAGTTAAAGCCAATAATTTTATACATATCTGTAGTAACAACAATGACATGTTCTTAACCGGAATTCTGGAACCAGGCATATCAAACTCAGCTGGGA
Source organism: Abelmoschus esculentus (assembly GCA_035048815.1). Lineage (NCBI taxonomy): Eukaryota > Viridiplantae > Streptophyta > Magnoliopsida > Malvales > Malvaceae > Abelmoschus > Abelmoschus esculentus. Next base: position 6,629,796 of record JAUCBN010000061.1, on the reverse strand, counting down.
CACTGGCTGCCATAATCAGCACGATCGGAACCGGCTATTTCGTGCAGTGGTTAGGATCTTTTCAAGCATTCCTCTCTGTCACAGCTTGCCTCTATTTCATTACAACCATTTTCTGGAATGTGTTTGCAACTGGGGAACGAGTTTTCTAGTATTGTCAATGAACATGAAAATTTTGGGGGTGTAATCTTTTATAGGCATGATTGATATAGCAAGTGTGTTTGCTTGTCGGAAAAGGATTTCGTTTTGATTTTTACATCTTTCTCTGTTATCCATGAGAAATTTCTTCAAATCTTAGTAGAATGAATAAAAGATTTGCAAGAATTTCAGGTTCTGCTACTGGAAGTTGGTAATTGCAAGAATTTCAGGTTCTGCTACTGGAAGTTGGTAATCGAAATGACTGGAATCATGAAAAATGAAATCTAAACCAAATTTATTTGGATGAATCCTCCCATTGACAACATTTTAATGTGACTATTGATATGTAAATGACGTTATTTTAGTTGATAAATAATTTTTTTAACTGATAAATATTATTTATAAATTGAATATTTTTTAACAATGTAAATCGAATATTTAAATGAAGAGAAAACGTATGTTATTAGCTAAAAATTGGGAAAATCATAAAAAGAAAAGTCCAAATTCCTATTATCACATATCTCAGCTGACAAAGCCCGTATAACTGTTGCATAAGAGCCTCCAAACCTACTTTGATTCCTCCACCACCTCCATAGACAACAACTGTTGACCTCTTTTTTTCCTAAACTCTCTCAAAGCATCCAGCTTCGCTGGATTACATTCTTAATTACATCAATCCACTAAAGTTTCGACCTTTTATGACAGGGAGTGACAGGTTCCTCGAATCTAAAACACCATCATCTTTATAGTTTTGCTCGATTTGGATTTGGGAAATCCCAGTCAGACACTGTTTATCTCATACTAGTTGTTTTTTTGGGATTTTTAGCCAATACCCATTAGTCAAACCAAATCAAGATTGGATTTTTATTGCCTTAATTGCTTGTAAAGTTTCTTATTTTTATCTGATCAGGTGATTCAAGGGATCAGCTTTCTCGATTGGGGTTTTCAAGGAGATGAATTTCAGGAGCTTGGAGGAGTTTTGGGCGTTTTATGTGAATCAGCACTCCAAACCATCAACAAGACGCTGGCACTTTGCCGGCACGCTCCTGAGTATTGTATTGTTTATATATTCCTTGTTGTTTAACCGGTGGTTCTTGGTGTTTGTGCCCATATGTGGCTACGAATTTGCCTGGTACAGTCATTTCTTCGTGGAAGGGAATGTCCCTGCCACTTTTGGGCATCCGTTTTGGTCCCTTTTGTGTGATTTCAGGATGTTTGGATTGATGCTTACTGGGAAAATGGATAGGGAGATCAAGAGGCTTGGAAAGAGACCTATATTACAGGGCTTCTAAAGGGTTCTTATGTAAAACTTTGCTTCCTTTTTCCCCTTGTTTAATTCATATGATACAATTACTTGTATTTTTCATCTGTTTGCTAGGATGTTGTCAGCTATAGTTAAAACTCTTGCTTCTGACAATGTTTAATTCACTTCTCTTGAGTTTACGATGAATGATTGAGTAGAATCCATAGATGGATGATTGTTGCCGTAGATATAATTGTGGCCTTTCTGAGTGATAATGTTGAACAATTTGATGAAATTTTCTGCTGTTAATGCTTAGTTAATGAGTCATTTTGTTCGAATGTAAGGCCTTAAATTTGGGTTCTGTTCTGCTTTACGTATGTAAAACTTCATAGAGGAAACCTTTAGATTGTTGAGTTTGAGTAATATGGTTTAACAATGTTTGCAGCCATAATGAATGAAATGATCACTAGACAACAGTCGGCTCAACTTGTTTTAAGAAATCATTTGCTCAGCCTTGATGTGGGTAAAGATTATATATTTAATGACCCTTTGGTAATCTCTGCATCACTCACTATCTCCCATTGTCTGAAATGAAGTAGGCAGTAGTATTGTTTGTCTGTATATAGTTTGTTTGAATTCCCTAAGAATACTTTTGTTGAGACAAAATGATTTTAGCAAATAGGATGATGCCATTGAGAATGAGTATGGAAACTTGTGTGATGTGAGGAACCCCATTCATTATCCTTCCTAGTTTGACACTGTTTCACCATTGGTAAATCTGTCCTTAGATCGAATAAAGCATCGTGTCAAGAAACTCAAATTCGACTGCAATTGTACAACTTTCCAGTCCTTGACCAAAATGTCAGACAAAAAATAATCAAATCAGCATTGTCCTCTTTCTAACCAAGACTTGAAGACTTCCTAGGTCATAGGTCCTAGGTCAGTGACCTTGATTTAAATGATGTAACCTATAGCATGTATTGAGATCCAATACTGTACAGCTTTCAGTACAAGTCGGTGTTTCGGGAGAATGATGGCAAAGGCCTTGCCTCCTGTGGTTGAAGGATGATAAGCACACCAAACATCAGAAGCATTGAGATGACGAGAAGCCACTTCAGCAGTTTGTAGTAATACATGTGGAATGTGAGGGAGAAGTCATCTGAGAAATAGAGTCCGTTCTTGTCCACAATCTCCACAACAACAGTCCCTGTAGTCCTTACCAGTTACCCCTACTGTTGGAAGTTTAATCCGATATTTTCCTGAATCTGGCTTTGCGTTACCCTGGACATATAACATTGTCTGCATTGTTTCAGCACAGTACGAGGGAAAAGTTGATGAAAAGCGAAGTAGAAGAAATAAACATTTGAATTCTTTATCAAGTTACATTTGTGCATGAGAAGGGGGCTTACTGTGACATTATAAGGTGCTTGGAACCCTGAAGGATATCTATGTTGATCCATAATCTCAATCTCCACCCAGAAGTTCTTGCCTTCCTCGTCGGGACGAATGTGTGACATATACTCCCTCACGGTTGTACCTGTTTGCAACATTGTTTCTTCCTTCGTTATTTGATCTCCATGCCTGAAACAAATTACAATGAATGAATATAATTCTTAGAAAATGCATAATAACTAAAATCATATATCAGGATTTCTATCCTGCCTTGAGTGGAGGATGTGGCGCAGGGATCGAAAAATATAAGACATTTCCATTCATAGTTGTAACAATAAGATCTAGATGGTTAGTATTAGAGGGTGCGAGAAGTGTTTGGAGGGTGTGTTAAGAGTACACATTTTTAAATATTTAGGGCTAAATTTATTAAATGATATTAAATTTAAACTAAATTGATATTAACAAAACTTTCAGCGATTAAATATTTTTTTTAAAATGTGACTAGTTTATAATCAAACATATAATTGAACGATCTGGAGTCATTTCCGATTTAAATCATTGAATTTACCATCTACTTTCGTATAGGTCACAAACCTTTGATTTAATCAGATTAAATCATTAAACTTTTATTATTAACAAACCAAATCATTCACATTAATATCGTTAAATATTTTAATAAAAAAGCTGAGTCAATAATCCTATTAGACATATTTTTTTATGTCAGCAAGTTAATATTAATTAAAATTAAAAAAAATATTTAAAATCTTTTTTTATATTAAATTATTAAAGAAATTATGGTTCAATACAATTTTTTAATAAATTATCGTAAAAAAAGATTTTAATTATTTTAATTTTAATTAATATTAACTTGTTGACATGGAAAAATAAGTTTAGTAGGATTATTGAGTCAGCTTTTCTGTTAAAATAATTAATGGTGTTAGTGTGAATGATTTAATTTGTTAATAATAAAAGTTTAATGATTTAATCTGATTAAATCAAAGGTTTGTGACATATACGAAAGTAGATGGTAAGCTTAATGATTTAAATTGTAAATGGCTCGAACGATTTGAAATGAATTTAACTTTAGATGCATATATCATCTTGTCTCAATGGTTAAGGGAACAATTATTGTTTTTAGAGGTCTCAAATTCAAGCATTAGTATTTATAGTATGTGAGTCCCTTTTGTACAATTATTTATTTATATAAAACAATGTTATTTAAATGGTTATAAATTATAATTGAAATTGAAATTAAACTAAAAGACATGGGATTATAATAAGAAAAATTAAATAATATACTAACACGTTTCGACATTTTTCAACTTTATTCATATTAATAAAAAGTATTCTTATATTTGAATATCACTATATTACTAAACTTACGATTGATAACAAACAAATAAATATTATATTTTGATGCATTCAAGATGCGAGTGAATAAATATTTTATATAAAAAATATATTAAACAAGCAGAGTGATAAAGGAAAAAGCACTTAAGAATTTAAGAAAATTGTCAGCCCGTTACACTGCTCCGAAAAGTGAAAAATCACATCTAAACAGCAAAAATACAAGCAATTTTCTAGTCCTGGCTTCCTGCAAAGTCATCACGGTTATCTTGCTGCCAACCAAACCCTTGCCCATCTCGACCCATATCACCGGGGTGGAACTTGCCTCGTCTATGTTGCGACATATGATGTGAATGTGGTGGAGGCAGTGGCTGAACCTGCATGGGCTGTGGTGCCAATATACCTACGCCATCCCGAGGGTCTATTGGATTACTACCCTGCAACGCTTCCATCCCTTTGTTGGCTGACGGTTGAGGAGAAATCATTGATAAACCTCCAGGAGTTCGACCATAATCACCTTGATAATTTGCAGAACCGTCTGGCATCATGTGACTACCAGGTTGCCCCCCGTTCCAGGGCTGAGGATAAGATGCGGGGTAATTTACACCCCCAATGGGACCTTGTGGGAAATTCATAAGCGCCCCTTTCTCGGAACCAGCACCTGGTGCTGAACTCTGCCTATACATCTCATAGGGAGCACCATAAAATGGTTGAGCTCCATCAGTTGGAAATGGAGGAACGCCATGTGGAGTTAACATAGAGTTTGAATTCATTGGCATAGCAAAATTAGGAGGTTGTTGCATGGAATGCATAGGTGGGTATTCTGAAAACTGGTTCTCAGATAAATGTCCTTGCGGTTTGTCTGAAAACTGACTTGATTCTGGTTGTGGGGTGCCTTGCCTGTCAAAACCTTGCTGGAAGTGATGGGGAGGGCCGGTCCTGTCAAAGCCCGGGGGTTGGTTATTGTCCAGTTGAGGATCTGATGGATAATTTTGCACTTGACCGAATGTCGGTGGCCCCTTAGGCATCATTGGCCTTGGAGGCAGTTGTTCCCTTGGCTGTTGCCATCGAGCTTTGTCTTCAGTATCATGGAACTGTGGGTTTGAACCAGGAGAAATGGCATGCCTTGGAGGACCTCGGACAGTGGAATCTGAACCCGTAGGTTGGTTACCACTGTGAACCTCTGATTCTTTACCATCTTCCTTCTCGGCATTAGGCTGTAAAAGGTCAGTGTGACTCGTATGGATATGCGATTCAAAGTCGGTCCTCTTCAAGAAAGATTTAAGACAATGAGGAGCTGCACATATGAAGATCCCCTCCATTATCTTGATTGTCTGAATCTTCTGTATACGTTCATCACAACTATGCAAAAACAAAAGAAACAATAACTCTTTAGTCAATGTCAAAGTTCTTACGATTAAACCGAATAAAGATTACTTCATGAATCAGCCAAAATCCGGACTTCCAAAAAAACAAACACCATAGAATTTTCCACATCTAATCTTCCTCCTAGCTGTTAATGTTATTACTCATGAACACCATAAAAAAAAGTAAATGGATAAACAAGATATGAAATTCTAGGGTTCTTTTAACACCAGTTTGCATTGAAGAAATAGGAATTGGTGACTTACAGATAGCAAATTGAATCGCTCCTTGCACAATCAAGGCAGAAGGCATGATCACAAGGGCTCTGCAAACGGAAAAAAATCATACATTTTCATGTACAGAAAACAAATTCAAATTCATTAAGGAATAACAATAATTTTTAACAATTTCGGCCATCAGTCATCGATGAAAATCTCCTTACTACTACTATTTTTTTTTTCAAATTTTCGAGTTCAGTCCGAATTTAACATCCAATACCTAGCGATTCCCCATTCACTTCCTATTCAATATACAAATAATATCTTTAACAACAAATTTTCACAGATTTGGCTTAAGTTATATGTTTCAATGTTTACTCTACCAATTTGCAATTAATCAATTAATTAAAAGGTAAGAAAAAAGTAGAACAAATGTAATTATTAGAACGTACCAAGCGGCCGTATATTGCTATTGGAAAATCGCAGCGAACGCAGAAGTGTACTCGCTCGCCGAGCTGGCGGCGGGATCTCCGACCAACAGTCTTCAAGAGAGATGAAGAAGTAGCAGCACCAATGCTCTTGGCAACCGGAAGGTCGGCAAGGACGAGATGATCGGGGCAGGCCACCGTCACTGTGTCCACGGGCAGTGGCTTGACCGAACCGCCGGCATCCGAGGACGGTCCCTTGCTTAGTCTGATTTGAAGCATGATTTTCTCCACGAGTTTCTTCGGTTTTCTCTTCCACGAAATCAGAATCGAACAATTTTTTCTTCTGTAGTGTAGATGCAATCGTATCAAATTTCGTCGGCTCGACTGATCGAAATTTATTTAACAGCGGTTTGGTCTGTTTCGATGCATAAAACGACAGCGTATTATTTTTTTAGAAAGTTTTAAATCCTTTTATTTATTTATTTATTTATTGACATCACTTTAAATCCTTTTATTATTATTTTTTAAACTAACTTTAAATCTTTTTATTTATTTTTTTAAAATATTTAAATCCTTTTATTTTTTTTTCTTGAAAGATATTTAAATCCTTTTATTTATTTTTCTTGATTAAGGGTTACTTCTTTATTGGGCTTTTAAACCCTTTCTAGATTGGGCCCTTTGTAGTTTGATAAGAGAAATTCAGTGAATCAGTCCCCAAATTATAATCTTTATTCAAAATTAGTCTTTAAATTTTTAAATGTTTCAATTTCATTCTTAAGCTAGAATTTTCGTACTGAATTGATCTCAAATTTTTGAATATTTCAGTTTTATCTCAAAATATGAATTTTGTTTTAAATTAATCCTTAAACTTTCAACATTTTAATCGGAAAACTTCTGATTACATCTACAATTCACTTGCAAAACATAGTGTGCAATGGAATCCATCCCTTACCTACACTTCTACATGTACATAAGGCTTGCTTACCAAACTACAGTTGAAGATGGACTGTAAAGAATTCTGCACAGCTAAGCCACATACATTTCCTGCAGCTTCTTCCTCCTTTCATAAGTTCTTATCGGTATTCATCGGATATTCGATTCTCCGTCTCTCAACTACCACATTGAAGGTACATACACCTGTTCTTTCAGATTGTGTGTAGCACTCTCAGTAGGAAAACCTCTCACAGCACCTATCGTCCACTGTGATATAATCCCTGCAGGCTGCTGCAATTGCAAAGTGGAGCTGCCACTCCAAGACATCTTGATTTTCAAACATCTCTAGCCTTTATATGATTTGATCCAACATAAGCCTAGTTCAAGTGTAAGCTAATAGGCTTAGGTAATTTAGACCCATGAAATGAATAGGAAATAGAGCGGCAGCTTTCCCGCCAATCCAGCACAGGGTCAATTTTAGTAATTAGGAATGAATTATCAGTTGGTATAGATTGAAATTTAAAAATAATTGTTGCAATAACAACGGTATAGATTGAAATTTGAAAATAATTATAATTCTAACCAACATTATAGTACTTATTTTTTATAATTTGAGATTCTATCTTTAGAGATTTCCAAATTTGAGTTTGATAGTGAATCGACGGTTGGACAAATCTGTAAAGATGAAAAGTTTCGAGGGTAAAACTGTTAAACTAAGAATTCCCAGCCCCGACAACATTTTCCCGATAAAAAGTTTCGTGTAGACAAGACTCTTTGCCGTTAAGTCTGGTACTTCAGAGACCGACATCAGTCACTCTCACGCCTAATGGAAACGGGACTGGAAGCCGTTGAAAACGGAAAAGGCACGACCTTTACCGAAATCAACGTCCCATCATCATCACTCCTAGATGGCGCCGAAGAAGGGGGCGATTGCGGAAGGCGCGAAGATTCGGCGGCCGGAGGGAGAGTGCGTAAACAGCGAGTGAAGGGGCCTTGGTCGCCTGAGGAAGATGCGGTACTGAGTGAACTCGTGTGTAAGTTCGGGGCGAGGAATTGGAGCTTGATTGCGCGTGGAATCGCTGGCCGTTCTGGCAAGTCGTGTCGGCTTCGATGGTGCAATCAGCTTGACCCGGCCGTTAAGCGCAAGCCATTTACTGGTACAAAGTCTGTACCTTTACTAATTTGTGTTTGATCTGTCGATGTGGTTATCTATTTTTCTTAACTTTTAGGAGTTGCTTGGATGTTTCTGCTTGTTAGATTTATGTAATCATTTGAAGTTCAAAGTAATTTGCTTTCGAAAGTTTAAGCTATGTGATCTAATTATTAACAAAGATTAATGCCTTTCTTTATTTGTTTAGAAACTACAAGCTCTTAAGAACTGTGCTTTAAGTGAACCATCATATAATTTCCCCAGAATTTCTTAATGCTGAACTCTTTTGTTAATGTTAAAATTGAAATAAAGTAGCTACCTTTTGCTATGTAATGCTTAAATCACATGTTTCTTGTTGAAATTGGGGCAAGAGGAGTGTAGTTGTTTGGAAATGGCAGTAATCTTGGCAAGATTAGAGACTGCTTGTAATTGGGGGAAGTGTCATTACTAATAAGAGAGTAGCGATTTTCGTATCATGCACTTGATATTCGAGAATAAATAATACGTATTTAAACATATTTATGCGTTTCTGTGGTTGATGTGTTTTAGTATATTAACATTAGCTTTTTGACAAGAATGTATTTAGTTCTTTCTGATAAATCTAATTGATAATCATGTTTGCGGCAGATGAGGAGGATCGGATGATAATTTCAGCACATGCTGTACATGGGAACAAATGGGCAGTGATTGCAAGGCTTCTACCTGGGAGAACAGATAATGCTATAAAAAATCATTGGAATTCCACATTGCGTCGCCGATACATGGATCTTGGTAGAATACACTCAGAATCTGCAAATATGGTGGAAGATGCTGGTTTGAGCAAAAACAAGGCATCATCCGAAGAAACTCTGTCTTGTGCAGAGGACAGTTCATTCAGATCCCTTGAAGTAAAAGATGTCAGCTCTTCGGAAAAGTTAGATAATCAATCAAAGGGAAAAACACCAACAGGAACTCTATCTACCAATGAATCAATTGAACCATCTACTCTTTTCCGACCTGTAGCCCGTATCAGTGCTTTTAATGTTTATAATAACATGGATAGACCAGAATTTGTTTCACCATGTTCAAGGCCAGTTCCAGTTCTAGGCGCTTCTATTCAGACATCAAAGCCAGATGTTGGGATATGCAAATTGCTTGAAGAAGTTTTCACCGACCGTCTGGTACCTCTGCAATGTGGTCATGGCTGCTGTGGAACTGAAAATGGTCGAAGTAAGTCCTTGCTGGGGTCAGAATTTGTGGAATTTTCAGAACCTCCATCTTTTTCAAATTATGAGTTGGCTGCGATAGCCACCGATATAAGTAATCTTGCTTGGCTGAAAAGTGGATTGGAAAATAACAGTATGAGAGCAATGGATGATGCACCTGCTGGTACAACACCTCATAGTACTCTAGCACACACTGGACATTTTGAGGAGAGCGGAATGAGTGATCGTTTAAGCATGAGCACAATGACGAACCTGATGTCAACATAGAATGAGGCAATTATACTTCTAAATCGAGATAATGCGGTCAGAAAAATGATGAAGAACGGTAGTCTTTGCTTTTGAATTAGTTTGGGAGTAAGATTTCTTGTCTTCAAGGTAAATGCCACATGGTACTGAATCATAAGAAAGGCTTCACTGTTTCATGTTCATCGCAAAGCCTGCCTACATGCTTAAATGGGCATAGCAGTTGATAAGTTTGATACAGGGGAGCTTGTTTACATATTCATTTTATAAGCAATGCCTCTTAACATCCTTGTACCAGCATGAACCAATGACAAAGTTTGGAAATACTGATTTACAATCTACTTGCTACTTTTCACCTTTTTTTTCTCATGTATTTATTATGGTTGTTTTCTGTTGGCATTTTCCTTAGCTTTATTAGTATCTAAAATGTCTTTCCTAGTATCCATATTGGCCTTAAATCCTGTTCTACCATTCTCTTCCTGAAAAATTGAAGTATTCATTTATCCCTCTTTGTTGGGCCTGATTTTAGATCTAGTCTAATTTGTCATTATGCGTACGCATACACACACACACACACACACATATATATATATATATATATATGAACTTTTACATTGATTTATGACCATTGGATGAATGTAAATTGATGTCTGAGATTAAAAAGTTGAAAATGAAGAGAATTTTAGGTAGAGAGAAAGAGATGTCAATAATCTCATCCATCAATTTACACAATGGTCATAAATCAGTGTAAACCTCTTTGATTTTTACATTTTGGATAAGTGGATTATCCTAGTGTAAACCTCTTTGATTTTTACATTTTGGATAAGTGGATTATCCTAGTGTAAACCTCTTTGATTTTTACATTTTGGGTAAGTGGATTATCCTAGAATGAATTATGAGGTGAAAAGCTTCTGATTGTGATCCATATTGAACTAGAACACTTTGGTATTCAGGATTGCAGAAAGTTGATGAGAACATGGGTGTAGGTGAATTAGTCATGTTTGGTGCTTCAATAACTTTTGATGCCAAAGAACATGGGGTGTGTGGGACAAAGCTTAAAGTAGGTTTCATGTGTTTATTTCGGAAATAAAACTGTGGCCGCCTTGATATGTTGTTTTTGTTAGATTCAAACAGGTAATCAGGGCCTATGTTTATTTCCTTCGATGGCAAACAACAGTGGAAGGCTTTAAAGTTGGTGATGGTGAGTTAACACAGAAGTGGAAGACATCTGGTTTCTGTAATAATGAATGTCCATTGCTAGTGAAAGAAACACGTTACCCTTTCAGGTTTTAATGATTCAAAAAAAACCTTTCACTCCCTAAATATCCTTTTAATCTTTCCAGGATTCAAACCCTGAAAGAGACACATGCTAGGGGATGTCTGAGAGATAAACATGTGGTCTTTCATTTGCAGAGCAGCTTTCGGATTGAAACCAAATGCATGCGGTTCCCAACTCTGAATACCTATCATGTCCATTTTCGTGCCATTTCTGTTGTTTTATGAATAGAAAGATTCAACTTTATACACTGAAGGGAACCTTTTTCCCCGTTTGCCTTTTGGTGCTTGTGTAACAAGGATTGTTGAATATTTGTCTATTTTCATGAGACCTAACCCAGAAAATTTCATTAGGTAAGTTTTGAAATGTGACAGATTATGTGTATTAAGAATAGAGTCGAATGAGTCTAGATTATATATAAAATTTGTCATTTAAACAGAAGATAATTTCTCTCATACTCTTAAGTAACATCTAACTCCTTATCACTGTGACAGACTAATGTTGATCATGATTACTTTGTTGAGTTTGAACAAAAACACTCGGGACGCATTTTAAGAAAATATATTAATAATGATAATCATTTTAAAGATAAATGTTGAAATTTAAACTCATATAAGTAAGGTTGTGTGTTTAATCAAGTTGATAAAAAATTTTGTATTATTCAAGTTTATAAGTCATATTTTATTATTCAAACTTTATTTATAATTTTTTTAATCGAGTTTTCCGGTTTCTTGTACAAATTTAATTATGATTATTTATAATATTATAATACATATTGAATTCAATTTTAATGACTTTCTATATCCTATACTACAAGCATATACATTTCTTCATATTTTCACATGTAATATATTTAATATATCATGTAAAATTAACAAACCCGATTCAAATTTAAAAACTTTATTCGATTTTTTTAGTCGAGTAGGCCAAGCCAAGTATTTTAATTTTCTAAATTGAATCGAATTTTCTTTTCTTTTACACACAAAGTAAAACGGATGAGCATCCAAAATCACTAATCGGATCTCAATTTGTTAGTTGATCTTTTAAGTTGGATGCTTTTCTTCTACTTTAACAACTCAAAAAGCAACTATTCCATGGACAAGATACAAAGGTGGCAGATTCAACAAAAGAAACAGTGTTACCAACCCCACCACCTTCCCTGTTTCACTTGCTCCACTTTGGTTCTTCCATGGGAATTACAGACCAAACTGACACTTGAAAGCGATCCAAAACAGATTGCACTTGATTCTTGTTTATTAGGGGAAGGGGATGTTGAGTGCAAATAATTCCCAGTGTCATCACACATATAATCATCCGTATCCGATATATTAACCGATAAATCCAATTTTTAACTCATTTTTTTCATTTATTACCACATAATTCAAATACCCGACATTACTTAAATATACGAATTTATTTTAAAAAATAAAACTTGAGTGGTAACTATAATACGTCGTCGTTCAGTATTTAGTCCTCTCTTTATCATAACCATGTTATTGTCATTACGTTACCAATTCGGCTTTATTGCAAAACGCTTCCGTTTGGAGTCTTCTTTTCTTTTTCTTTATTCCTCTGTTGCTTTGCATAATTAAATCAGCAGACTAAATTTCAGACACTACCTTTTGTGTTGTTCACGCTAAGGGGGGTCGTGCATATAAATATATAAATAGGTCAAATTATGGTTTTAGTCCCTCTATATGTCAAAGTTTAAAATTTTACTCTTAAATTATGATTCAATACTTTTTTTAAATAAATATTAAAATTTATCGTGTTAATAATGTATCTTAAACTTATTGAACTCTCTTACCTTTGTTGTTACTCTCGAAATTCTATTGTTATAAAAGTATCATGTTATCTTGAAGGAGTATGCCTACCTAAATTTTGGCCGTCCGATTATCTTCAGGATTCACAGATCACTATACTGATACCATCGGACGTACAGAATCTGTTCAAAACAGACATCCCCAAGTACCAACACCCAATCTTCCAATACCTTTGTTTTTTCTGTCTTTTTTTATTATATAATTGTCTTAATAATAATCTCTTTAAGCTTCTGTTTGTGTGTGTGTGTGTGTTTGCTTGTTTTTTCTATGCATTTTTCTTAAGTGAGAAGCCATGTCTCTGTAAATCTTTGCCATGTTTTTCACCTTTTGGTTCTTTGGGTCAGTCCTTAATTTCTTCCCTTTTATAAGTTTTTCATATTTAATGAAAACGTTGATGGAGTTAAAGGGTCGCCTAATCTGATATTAACTTGTTTAAATTCTCACATTTTATACCAACTTTGTTTAAAAACCTTCTCAAAGTTTGAAACTTTGACGCCATTGATGATCTTCAAAAGCTTGAAACTTTAAGCCTGTTAATGTTGTTTAAACAGGGCCTCTACTCAAAACTTTAAGTTTCAGCTTCTGGGTCTTTCCAAAAATGTCATCATTAGAGATGTCCAACATCGATTTAGAGCAAGGGACTCACCGTCGGAACGGGAGTGATGTCAGCGCCGACGAGGCTAGCGTCTGCTTCTCTGATGCTGACGAGGGTTCTTGCTACTCTCAGTTCTATTCCACTACAGGCGGTTCCTACGATGATTACAGCTTCGCTTGCGGTTCAGACGGCGAGATTGACGACGTTTCGGGTTCCGGGAGGGTGTCGTCCGTCTCGGATTGTTCGGTGGAGGTGCAGATTCAAAGTGGAGCTAACGAAATCAAAGCGCATTTGGCTAAAGTTGAGAAAGATTGTAGGATTTGCCATCTGGGTTTAGAGAGTAACAGCCATGAATTCGGTGTTGCCATTGAATTGGGCTGTTCTTGCAAGGATGATCTCGCTGCTGCTCATAAACACTGTGCTGAGGCTTGGTTTAAGATCAGAGGAAATAAGTAAGCAAAATACAATTCCAATTTCACCTTTTTTAGTAAAAATTAATCACCTTTTCATTAATAATTATTGATATTTCTATATATTACTCTTTATTTTAGGTGTTAAGCTGTTAGTTTTACTGTTATAAGGTGAAAATATGCATGTGAAAAAGAAGAAATTTGCTTAATTGGAAAGAAACTAGGATGGATATGGATATTACATTTGTAAAGCATGTTCAAAGTAAAGCTAAAGACATAAGATTAAACACTTAGGTTTGACTGCACCGACGATTCTGTGCTGTTATGTGTTTTTTTTAGGTTTAGGAATCTATAGCTTTTGTTTTTTTCTCCTTTATGTTCTCTTTCCATGTAGGAAAGTGGGGGATTTGACCTTCTTTATTGATGCATTATCTCATCTTAGGTTGAAGACATTGTTTGGTGGTGCATTACTCTGGATATTTTTAATTCGCAAAGGCAGATTCTATCTTTCTTGTTTGACATGATTAGGGATATTGCTGATAATTTAGGTATCAAACCATTGGTGCAAGAAATTCCTTGATTCTAGTCTTTTATCGGATTTTGCATCGCCATGTTCTGCACTTCATGCATGTCTGGTTCGGTGTGGTGTTTTGGTGAAATGATTGTTGATACAATGACTACCATGATCGCAGTGGGCCAAATGGTGTTTCGTGTATGTTTAACACTTTAGCTATTGTACCATCTAGGATAATGGTTAAGTGGTTGTCTGGCTGATTAGATGTACTGATATTCGATTGGAATTTACAAGGTATCTATCTGTGTTATCCGAAACATGATGTATTTACATATGAAGAGGAACAAACATTTGGAATCGATGAAGAATGTTATGCGACTGTTGAAACTATGAATGACTTGTTATTTAGACAGAGAAGGATGGCTTATATAAGTAGTAGGTTTAAGCGTTAGCTGATATTCATGGCGTGATGATCGTATGTTTCGTTATTCATTCAACATCGTTAGACAACACCCTTACCTTGAACGGCATACTGGATCATCCTTATGCTTGATTTTGTTTTCTTTTGCGAATGATCCTAGTACTTATCCATGCACTCATTCAATCTGCTTAATTGTTTTAGGACCTGTGAAATCTGTCATTCTATCGCACACAACGTAGTTGGAGTGACCGAGACCGAGTCGACGGAGCAACCAAATGAGACCAACAGTTCTGCTGCAACAACTGCAGTCTCGAGAGCAGCATCCTATTCAGACTCCCGAAGCTTCTGGCATGGCCATCGCTTCCTCAACTTCCTCCTTGCTTGCATGGTATTTGCATTTGTCATATCATGGCTCTTCCACTTCAACATGCCATCATCCTGAAACTTCTTTCCGGGTTTCCGTGCATGGTTGAACTTCATCTAAAAGAATGAAAAATAAAAAGAATTTACTGTAAAGTAGCCTGGGAAACCTGGAGATGATGAGAAATGGAAATATGAATCATATACACCTCTATTCTCCATACGTGTAGAAAGCTTGTTATATTATGCACATTCATCTTAGTTGCCAAAGCTCTTGACAGTATAAGAACACTTTGATGGTTATGCTCCGGTTTGCATGATCGTTGTTGCTCGATTGTGGTGACGTTTGTTCTACCGGATTTACATTTATCCACGGTTGTGATTTCAGGAAAATATCATGTCCAGCATTTAGAATCATAGTGGGAAATCTTAACAATAATTCAAAACCAACAATAAATATTGAAGAACTCTGCAATCTAACAAAAACCCAGAATAAATACAAGAACCTGAAGAACAACTACGGGAAGAAAAAAAGGAAGAAACAAATGAAACAATTTGGAAAACCTATACAATGTTCAGTTTTTGGCCCTATTGGCTTCCATGTTGGTGCCATCTTTGAGGGTTTCTTGGGCATCAGTTTCCATACCAAGGCTAAAGAGGCAAGCTGCTTGTAAATACAAAGCAGTGGGCCACTGCGGCGACACCGCCTGCCCTTGCATCGCATCCCCGAGAGCCTGTTGTGGCTTATCATTCATCAGGTAGGACAGGCAGCGTCTGGCGTAGACAGTCGGTGACACTATGGTCCCACCATCAATGAACTACATAAGAGACGCAACATTCTTCAGTCTATATATCATGCTATTTAAACCTTCCAACAGATCTTTCTTGTATGGCATATTAGTGTTCCTAGTTGTTAAATGCAAAGAAAATTACTGAGAACCGAAACCAACCGAAACCGTTTGGTTGCAACGGATATTCATACAGAAAGTACATAGATTTGAAAACAAGTAACTCACCTGTGTGTAACAGTCAATTGCAGTTGCAAAATCCTTAGCTCGAAAAGCTGTATCGCCATGTTTCTTGGAGTTCAAGGTCTCCTGCATCTGGCCGGTCCACATTTGAAAAGAAAGCTGGAAGGAACCAGGGAATTTGAATGCAAATGAACAGTGTAATAGCAGTACTCAAAATAATCAAAGCAGACAGTAATAATGATCCTTTGCTTGCCGGTTGCCCCTTGAGCAATAACATATGGATTTCACCAAATAATTGGGTGCTGAATTCAGACTCTTTTGTTGAACAAGTTATGCTGAATAGGACTAGACAAAACAATGTACCCAGAATCTCATGAAAATAGAATATCGAGGATGGAACAACAAACCTCATTAGCAATTCGTTCGTCGTCTTTGTATCCCATCTTCTCCAATATTTCATGTATAGCAGTCAGATCAATCCTCATGCAAGCCTCTCCAAAAGGTGTCAACGACAAGGGCTGTTTCGAAGCAGTTCCGTATGGAATACCCATCAACACATATGATGGTACCTAGCAAAACTCCATCCAATGAGCAACTTGATGGTGTTTACAAAAGATTATGAGCTTGCAATATTCAAATAAATCAGCAATTATATGTACCTCAGCTTCCTTCTGAACTGACATGAGAGATGTGACGAGAGATTTTGTGTTTGGCCTCTCACGGCCTTCATACTGCAGACAGCAAGAAGCTAACTGCACTAACTCCGTTCCGTCATCGTTTGAGAAATGGCCTTCCAAAGCAGAATCCATCAACATGAGAAAATTCTTGCCACGGATCAAATCGAGTGCCTATAAACCAAACAGACAGACTTTAATATCATATGGATTAGTTCAATTCGGATACACCAACATCACATCTTCGCTTTGAAACTATTAGACCAACAACAAGGTTTACCAATTTTCACTAAATTACACCAGGCACCAGCATGCAGTTATTGCAGTTCTCAGTATCAAGCTTTCTCTCGCAGTACCATAAAGATCCTAATTGCAAAAAAGAATACTATGACAAAAGAGAATTTACATGGCTGGGAGGAATATGTTTTCCACTCATAAGATCTAACAGCAAGGTTCCGAAGCTATACACAACACTTTCCGGCGTCACACGACCTGCGGAAAAAGCACAACATCCAGACTTTGAGTTGGGATTGAAAGCAACACATTTCTTAAATGTAAAGAATAAATGAATCACTTGAACATGTTTAACCTGTTCTAAGGTATTCTGGAGGTGTAAAAGCTAAGTTTGTACTATAACTCTTCCCATCTCTGCTGTTCTTCATGAGCCCGAAACACGACAACCTGGGATTACCATCCTTTTACCAAAAGAAGAAAAATAAATCAGAAATCATAATCAAAGGATCATTTGATTTTCACAAAAGCAAAATCTTCATGAGCTTAACAAAATTACATCATCAAACAAAATCCTATAAGCATTGAGATCATGGTACAAAGCTCTCCCTTTACTGCTACAATACTCCAAAGCTTGAGCCAAATAGAGTGCCACCCTCAACCTCATTGCCCATTTCATTGGCTGATTTTCCCCTGGCAAAATTAACCCATTTTCCTTTTAACTTGAAGGTTAACCCCAAGCTTCACTTTGAGTCTAATATGGGGGGGGGGGGGGGGGAAGCTACCTACTTACAGTGAAAGAGATGCTTAGCCAACGTTTCATTGGGCATAAACTCGGCGACCAACAATCTCTCGTCGCCTTCACAACAACAACCGAGCAGATTTGTCAACCGCTCACTCCTTAAACTCCCAACAGCTTTGGCTTCCTCCTAAAAGACGAGCATTTTTTTTTCTTTCAAAAAGTAATCTTTACTCAGTTAAATGATCAAATAGTTAGAAAACGAAACTGAAGTGGTGAGCGGGAGAATAGTATTAAAACGGACGAGGAATTGACGAGAATCGGGCCAGGCGAACTTGTTAAACCGTTTAACAGCAACCCGACGGTCATTGTCGAGCTTCCCTTTGTAAACAACGTTCGGAGCTTTTTCACCATGTTCCGACACTATGTTGTCGGAAGAAAAGCCAGACGTAGCAACTTTGAGTTGCTCCAAGCTAAACTCAGTGAAACTCGGCCATGTGTTCTTCTCACCTTTGCCACCATTCTCTGCATTTAATTTCAAGTTTTACACCAAAAAAGGAAATGTCTTTTAAAACAAAGAAGGAGAACCGAAGACAAAAGAGGTCGTACCAAGATCGGAGGATTCAAGGACGGAAGCTTTAAGGTGAGAGTGAAACCGACAGATGGAGAATTTAGAACAACGAGCTCCCATTCTTTTTTCTTTCAAATCAAACGATCAAACGACGGAGAATCAACGGAAAGCCAAATGATCAGACTCCGTACACGTCTGCAACAATCCAAACTTTGTTCTTTTCTTTACCATAAAAATGCAGAATCATGGGATTTATTGACATTTATCAAATAATTTCAGAAAAAAAAGATGGCAAAAAAAGGTTTAAAGCTGTTTTTTTTTTCCTACAAGCTCATCATTTGAGTTTCTTTTTTCTCTTTTTCAACTCCTGTAGGTGACTTTCCTGGAAAATCACTGACGTGGGGAAACAGATTTATGAGAATGTGGGTTAGTTTGGTCTTGTATTTGATAAAGTTGCATTAAGAAATTGATTATCTTTCTTGGACATGGACCAATTCACCATATTTTGGGGTTTAAATAATTTGAAAACGAGAAGAAAAAACAGGCAATTGGGATTCAAATTTGATGCTTGATTTATTAAAAAAAATGTGATAAATTTATGCATATCTACAGTTTGTTTTTCTGAAGTGTCACGTTTTGCATGACAAATCCACCATTGAAACACGAATAATGATTGTTACTGTTTACGAAAAATTGAAAATTATACAACTCCATTGATGACAACGAAGCCAAGTTGTTTAATTTAATTCGACTCATCAACCCCATGTTTTTTCTTCTTTTTTCCTATGAACAGGAAGGATTTCCTATAATGATGGCTTTTTGAAAGAGATTATATTACAGGGTTTGTAATTATCTTTCTGTTCACTGCACATTTACAAATCTTTCAAATACAGATGTTAGATAATAAAACAACTTTAGAATCAAGAGACTCTAATGTCTGACAGGTGGTGGCATAATTATAACCACCACCCCACTTAGGGTTCAAGAGGACCCCTTTTTTAGCTTTTTACAGGTGAAGAGAGGAGAGCATGCAAAAGTAGAAAGTGGTCGTTATTCAGACATGTAACCAACCATGATGAAAAACTTGCAGTCTTTCTCTCTCTTTCTCTCATGGCATCCTGCAGACTATTGAACCAGACATGCCATTGTTGTTCTCCATACTCTTTTACTTTGTTGACCAAACTTTAAAAAGCATAAATTGCGCCAGGCATTGCTTTTCTGGTCAGTCATCCCCCACAGGTAGGCCTTGCTTACAAGTATCACACCCAACAAATATGGGGCCTCTTTGCTGTCAAGTTGTCGACTCAAGCATACCCCCAACATGGGTAATCAAGACATATCCCCAATCTCCTTCGAACTTTAATATGGATAAGGTGCATATACAGAGAGAAAATATAAACAAAATGTTACCTTAAAATGTTCATGTTGCATTTCACAATTTGGAAGTTGAATTATGGTTTCTGTTTTTATGTTCAGTATTTTATTATTTGATTCTCTACAGAAACACACTTGAAATGAAACAACAATGGCACGTCTGATTCAATAATTCTGCAAGATGCCTTGAGAGATGAGAGTTTTTAATGCCAGCCTACCTGCCCCATATGCAATCCTATACACAAGGGTTTTTAAGTCAAAATTAAAAGCATTTTATCTCTATGGCCTTCGGCGTTGAGAGACCGACTATTATATTTCACCGATCTGACATTGTTGAGAGTAAAAATCAGTACTCCGGCAGCAAAATGAAGTTGAATTTCCATGATACATGTTAAAGCTGATGATGGCTTATGGTTTTAACAAGACACTTTAGGACTGAACTTTACAAGTGCACTAACTTCAGTTTTCTTAAGAATACAAATCAAAGTGATTGCATTAATTTTCCATCATCTTGCACCATTCATTGCGGTATCATGGATTCCATTGGCATCTTCCTGAATCTTGCCATTCACTTGAGTTCTCGGCCTCTAAATAAATTAAAAAGAGAAACATAAATACTAATCTCAATTCGATATCAAGATGAAGGTGTTCGAAGAATAAACAAAAGGAAGTTACTATACCCAATCTGCAGGGTCCACAGAATTCCCATTCAAGAGCTTGTGATTCTCTTCTTTGGATTTGCTTTCCTTCTCCTTGGTACTCAACGGTAGCAACATAGGTAAATTTCCACTGCTTCTGTCGGGCAATTCTGCAGTGATATCTCAGGGTTAGAAGATTGAACCCCAATCATTGAGGGAATAATTAGACCGAAGTTTGATAAGATCAGAAAATTCAAACCTGGCAGTTTCTTGTCTATGAAGAATACCACTAAATTAACAGTATACCTGCAGAAAAGTCTTACCATTTGTCAAACTAAATCAAAGAAAATATTAAGAAAATCTTTAGTGTAAATAGACATCTCAAGAGTGTACACCGTACCATGCAACAACTACATCAACTGTGTAATGTTTGCGGGAGGCGACAATCAAGAGACTTTGAACAATAGCTACCAACCAAGCAAAGTGTTTTATACAGCTGCAATTAGACAACAAGACCATCAGAATCTATCAATTAGTCTCTCATATGTGTGTCAATGTAGCAGCAAGCAAGATCAGATTGCCTATTACCAGATGTAAGCATTTTGCTTTTGAGAATCAGAAACGTTATGAGAATGGCACTCAAGGCGATTTTTTTCGTGTTCCCGAAAATTATATATTGTTTTAATCTTAATTCTGTTTGAAGTGAATAGCTAGAAACATGTAAAAGAGAGAAAACCATCTTTTACCTTTTCGTGCCATATTTCTGATATGTGAGCACAAAGACCAGGGTGAAGATCATGTGTGATGAAAAAATCAAGTCACCGCAACCGTATATTACACCACGAGGAACTGCAAATTTGTCGAGCAAACGAGCCAAAATATTCATCATAAAAACACACCTATATCTTTGAAAGCAATAAATTGAACTTTTCAACAAAATAGTACATACAATTAATTAAGAAGACTTCTAACGCACTATGTGGTTTAGGCAACCTGGCAAGCTTTGAACCCTGCCAAAAACAATTATTTAGTAAATGATCTTAAAAGCTAAATTGTAAAGATGAAGTTAAGGGCAAGTTCACATATAATTTCAATACTATACCTCTCGGCAATGATAGTTTGGTCCTGGAAGCTGAGTAGAATAGAATGTGATAATTCGGAGAGCCTGAGCAGCCTGCGGCAAACATAAACAAAGAAAAATAAATAATTGCGAGTAAAATATGAGGAAATGCTTAAAACTTCAAAATTTATCAACATTCACTATTCTACTTGAGAAATAAGTTCAGTTTTGTTAAACATATCATGACTGATGAAAATGGTAATCCTAGAGATTGAGTGCACATATATAATCAAAACAAATATAAACTAACCACCAGTACTCACAACTAGAAATGCTAGCACCCTGCACCAGATAAGAACTGTGTAGATCTTTTTGCTCTTGAAGATGAAAGGATGGAAAGTCCACTGAAAATACCAATTAATATGTTAGAAGTGGAGTAAATAAAAGTTTACTGTAGAACTGAAATGAGCACTGCAATACCAAGTACTAAAGAAGTGAGAATTAAATAAAACAAGAAAAAGGAGAGTATCAGAATAACTTTACCAATACAAATGATAAGAAGACAAAGGTGAACACAGTCTCGCTGATGTAGGCTTTATCTTGCCCAAGCTCCTAAATTTACAAGAAAATTAAAGATAAAAATGCATTTCACAAATTAATAGACACACGATAGATAAGCAAGGAGGAAAAAACAGGAAAGAAAGAAAGAAAGAAAAATGTTCTCACAGGAAGAATATAGAACCCAAGATCCTTAAGTGTTGGCCCTGGCTCGTGTAGGTAATGAACTCCTCGGGCAGCTAGACCATGAATGTACTGCAAAGATGGGAAAAAATGCACTTTTCAGACCCAGAATAGAAGCCCGAGTCTAGTTATAAAATGACCATAAATTAAGCATACTTTAATTTTGGAAAACAAAACCACTAAACAAGTTAAGCTTAATCTCTAAAGAAATGGGTTTAATTTGAACAAACTGAAACCTGAAAGATGAGACCAGCAAGAAGGTATTTCCAGTTATCTATAAGAAGATTGATCTCTGTAGTTGTTTCTGAACAAAATCTCTTCCATAACTACAAAAAGGAAAGAAAAAACATTTAACAAATACAAACAAAAAATTCAAATAAGAACGAAAAAAAAAAAACCTTTGAAGCTTCGCGACCAATGTAAAGCGTCATCTTATTATTGTTGGGTAACAACAAGTTCCATATCAGTTCAAAACCCAGAAATCAAGGTGAACATCATTTAAACAACAAAAAGAAAAACCCAATCTTTTGAAAAATTCCCCCTTTTACCAAATCCTTAACAAGTTAACCGCCGCCGAAAAAAGAAACTTTTTTCTTTGAAATCAACCCCAACTGAAAAATCTATGCCTCTTCAAGCGATCATCAAAAACAAGGCGATCCCAGGATCAAGATCGACGAAGAAAACGACCGAGGGAAGAAAGGGTTGAATTAAGGCTTCTTCAGCTTCGATATAAATTAAGAAAACTTTCAGAAAAGAATAAAACTTTGAGAATGTGTTCTTGCTGGTTTTATCTGTGTGTATCTTCCTTTTGGTCTATGAATCGCTGGTGTTTCAGAGTATAAAGAAAGGCGACGCGAGATGAACACGGAGAAGACTCTAAGGCTTTTTATTTTCAAAAAAAATCACCAACTGAAAAGACAAAGCAGGAAGAAACGGTAATTCCTTAATACTTATTAGTATTAAACATCAGTTTAAATTTAAGGGTAAACTACACGTATAGTCATCAAACATTTATTGTATTTTCAATATGATTACTCAACTTTTAGAATTTGTATTATAATCACTCAACTTGAAAATCACTTTTTCAATATAATAATAATAATAATTATATTTAAAATAATTTACGAAATTAAAAACATTTTAACTTGAAATATAGTTTTACGCTACTTTTAATTTTAAAAATAATTTTAACTAAAAAAAACTGATTTTTATCAAATAAAAAATAAATCAATACGTTCAACTTTGAATTGGTTTTTACAGTCAGTGAATTACTAAAATACCCTTTTATTGTTGAAATAGTCACGAGCGTCTCGGCTTACGGTAATTATTAATCAGCCTTGACACTTGGCATCCCTCTTCATAAACTTTTCAAAATTTGAATGGTTTAAGGGAGTGATTAAGAGGGGGATTAAGTTAATTAATGATGATTATAGGGAACAAATCCCACGTGGGAGATGCCATGTGGAAACGCACTATCTTGGAATTTTAAATGGTTTGATTGATGGGTTTGGTTTTCATTTTAAAAAAATAAATTTAAATTTAAATTGTTTTTTTTTCTGCCATGTGCTTAACTGCCAACCTGCAACCTGCAAATTCTGAGATTTTGTTTTTTTGCCAGGATGTCTGTCTGACAGACAGTCTATTGTCATGACTTGCTCCATCACTCATTCTAATTTTATATTATATGTGTTTAATTTATTAATTAAAAAATTTAAATCAAATATTTAAATATTTATTATTAGAATGATTCTTTCTATTCAATTGTTTTATTTAATTATTTTTTTATATAGATAATTTTTAGCCTTC
Organism: Abelmoschus esculentus; assembly: GCA_035048815.1. Lineage (NCBI taxonomy): Eukaryota > Viridiplantae > Streptophyta > Magnoliopsida > Malvales > Malvaceae > Abelmoschus > Abelmoschus esculentus. The sequence goes on along the minus strand of JAUCBN010000061.1, from coordinate 6,605,933 downwards.
TAATTCAAGTACACCTTAATATATTAGTTTTAATTCAAGTATAAATTATGTTATTCGAATTTGGGTTACTTAATAAAAATAATATCATTTTTTTTTTAATTTTATTTATAATAGTTAATGACTTTGTTGATTATTTTTAGTTATAGTATACATAAAAATACAATGAGTCACTCTATTAAAAAATATTTGAAAATTATAAATATTATCAAACTCGTGATTGAAGAGTAATGTCTCGAATTAATCAGGCATTGATTAGTTAGAAAACTATTAAAAAATGAAATGAATTTTATATGAACTCACTAATTTTTTATTTAATTTTTAATTAATATTTTAATAATTTTATTTTAAATATAAAAAGATAAAATGTTAATATAATGCTATCAATTATCAACTGAATATATGTAGAGATCATGCAACAATTTTATATGTTGATGAAAAAAAAAAACTTGAGAAAAAATAAATAAAGTAAAAGTCGTTCGTTCGTGATAGTGATAGTTAAATTTAAAATAAAAAAAATTAATTTACGAAGAAATATGAAAGTCAAAAGTCAAAGGTCGTTGTGTTCTTCGAAAAACAACAACGAACATAAATCATCTATTCCTTAATCGTGTCTCAATTCGTATTCTCATTTTAAATTAATAAATTTAAATTTTAAATTTTTTAAAATTTTAGTAGGAAGAAAAAAAATTCTACTCATCAACGATGATATCAAAAAATATTATAAAATTATAATCATGATCTTTATTTTTTGTCATAAAAATGTAGAATTATAACCATGTTTTTATTTATTTATTTATTAAAAAAATATCATGTAATAATACGAGAACGTCATATATTTTTGTCACAATATTATTTAACACCGTTAGTTTTGAAAGCTATTTTGAATGATAGAAGAAAATTACAGGGAAACATTAAAATGTTTATAAACTTTAGATACTATATTAACACATTTGATAAAATATAGGGGCATTTATATCATTATAAGAATAATTTTAAAGGTTGTTATCATTTAAATTTAATATATATAAATAAAAATATGCTTTAAAGGTCGTTATCATTTAAATTTAAGATATAAGAATAATTTTAATATTTAACGCTTACGATTCATATTATTTTGACACTTATCTTTTTATTATAAATTTAATCTCTTAATTTATATTTTTTTATTATAATATACAAATTTATATATTAAAATATTTTCGTTTATATGCAATATTTTGAAAGGGACACAAGCTATTGGAGTTATTTTTTCTCCAGAAAATCCGTTTTTGTTTTTATTTTTATTAGATCTTAAATATAAAACTTAAAAAAAATAAAAACAAATCAATAGTTCTAACCAATCGACGAGCGACATTTATTTATTTATCGGAGTTTTTTTAATAATTCTTTTAATAATCAATTTACAGTAGGGGAAGGGATTTTGAACTATCACTTTGTTTTCTTTCTAACAAAAGCTTGTGAATTACATGTTTGTTTATTAGAAAAATTATCCGTCAAGACTCCAGATATTTGTAATAATTTTTTTAGATTGTAATATTTGGATTGTTTTACATTTCAAAACCTGTTCCATAGGATAATTATGTATCAAAAGTCAAAAAGATTTTAAAATAAAAATACGGCTACGTCAGAATTTGGATGTTTTATATAATAGCTTCATTTTATAAAAGAAAAGTAACAAAGACGCAAGAAATGAATGGAAATGGATCCACACTAATAAGCATAACAAAACGTATATTACACTATTTTTAAATACAGAAGTTGGGTTAAAATTTAAAATCGTTTTATTAAAAAAAACAATCACAGCTGCATAATTAAAATATGATAGATATCAACAAAAATAAGATAATACACAGGATTAAAAAAAACTTTAAAATAGATATGCTTGGATTTAAGATATTGTAATATTATTCTTGAGTTAGATAGCTTAGAGGCGATTCGGGTTCTTAGTAAGGAGTTTGATGGCTTTCATATGCTCAAATGGCATGTCGATGATCTTTGTAATTGAAATTGGAGTGTAGTGATTCAACATGTTCAGTATAATCGGAATAACACTGCTGACGCTTTGGCTAAAAGTGTAGGTTTTTATGATTTTGAAGTCTTGTATTATGACAGCTCGCCAGGTGGATTCATTCGTTTTTAGCAAAAGATAGTTAAACATCTTATGTTTTAGCTTGTTGTTTTATATCAATAGGAGTACTCTTTTCCTCCAATTAGGATTAGGGATGTTTTTAATGAGGCTACTATTGGTATTACCTGTGTATGATAGTTTTTTAATACAATCATACCATTTCACACACACACACAAAAAAAAAACTTTAAGATTTATATTATTAAAGGGTTAAATATATGAGCAGAATATTACATTATAATCACTTTAAGATTATTAAAAAATCCTATAGGCTGCTTCCTTCACTGGTCCTGCCTAATTTGTTTGTTGCATCTCTGTGTGTGCGTGGTGGTGCCCATTCACCAAATACATGAATCGCACCTTTCAATCACCTACCTCCACTCTCCAGGCCACCTCCTTCTGTATGGGGTGTGTAGGGTTTATCTACAACTGAAATTTGAGCCACGAAATTCAATCAAGCTTGAAAACCAAGGATTAAATGCAGACATGACCTATAAAGATGTCTATTATACTTTTTATCTTTCAATGAATTCTTTTACAATTAGTTTTGTCCCTGGATTTGTAAAAAGTAATGTCCGTTAGTTTATGTTGGTTGCCAACTTGCCGTTCTCAGTGCCGAAAGCATCATACGGGATGAACAAACCTTACAGATGGACCAGAAGATTGCCATCGACGAAGAAAGCTATGCTGAAGCAGTGAAAAATCAGAGATGACCTCTCGGTCCTACATGAGGATAGTAAAGCTTCGGTACTGGCAGCAAATTATCGGTTTTAGGATACTTTTAGGAGAGGGGATCTAGCCAGCGGCAAATGGTATTATGTTCAGTTATGATTTCATCATGGAAAGCTGAGAGATTGTGGATGAACTATGAATTTCCACTAGAGATAGAACTGAACAATGTTTGAGTTCGTGTTAAAGGAGATTCCGGGTACGTTACATGCACGGAATTCGTCAAGACAACAGAAGGCAACAATTGGGAAGCACGGTTCATGACGAACGTGTTTGAAAGGATCAATGGTATATATGCATTCACCATGCTTCTCAAGATGACTTGTGAAGAAGGCATAGTTCACTATATCAGAGCATGAAGTTTAGCTGGTGATAACATATAGGAACAATGCTGGTCTAGGCTTTAAAAAGGAAAGATGCACTTGACTAAAACAGTGAATGGTGTATGTTGAATTACCATTATTATTTCCTCTATACAAGTGATCTATCCGGTAATGTGCGGCTCTTGCAAAATCATGATGATTAACCGTATCAAACCAGCATATGCCCCAAATCCAATTCCCTGTATTTGTATGATGATTAACCCCAAATTTTAGCGCTCTTCGAGACTTCTTATAACTGTATCTGAAAACTGAAGCAGGTCGTGTGCACGAAACATTAACTATACCCTCCCAACGGGGGAATGAGGTGGGTTCGGAGCATATTTTGCAGGCACGGTTCCAAGGGAAATGGTTGGTTTGTTGTCCATCCCAAAGCTGCTACCCGATATTGACTCCTTTATAACTTTTCCTTCGGGCAGGTTACTGAATTCCGGCAAATCAGAGGATTTCCGAGAGCTTATAACTGTTATTGAGATAAAGAATGCTTGCAATGCAGTGATTGATGAGCTGAACTCTATTGCATAAATTCCTTTTTTATGTGGAGCCAAGCTGAAGATAGGCATCTTCGGTTGTGCTTCTCCCTATATGAAGTACAAAACAAGGACTTAGATATCCGGACCACATTATACCACAGTGGAGAACAAATAGGTAATACAATAGGAAAGAGGATACCTGCAGATAAAGTTCGAGATGGTCTGGACATGCTTGATGTGTCCTTGAACTCTTACAGCATCTCCTGCTCTGATTGGAGAGAATATGTAATTTGCAACCAACGTCCCAACCTCCACAGTCGCACAGTCCACCAAATCTCCACCGGTCAATCAATGGGGAAGGTATTCCTTTGTTTGGCAAGCTGTGGACTCCACCAGGAAGTATGACAGTAGTACTATTGAAGCTTGAACTTTCCATAAAGTGGCATCCATCTGTAGCCAAAGATTCTGTACAGCTAGTCTTCTCTACATCTTTATCGGCCTGCTGTAAATTGCTGTCACCGGGTATTTTGATGACAACAGCAGCCAGCTCGGTATTTGGTGTAAACTTCGCCAATGCTTGATCTGCTTGTCTTTGCTCCACATTGAACAGAACAGACTCTCTTACCAGATAATTGCAAGAGTCCTCTGCAGTCAGATCTGAACTATAAGAGTTGGAAATCTTCATTTGTCCAATGATATTATAGATGTAACCACAATTTTTTCCCTTGTTTCCTTTACTTATCCAGCTGACACTCTTCTTAATTTCACTAACCGAAGAGAATACATAATTCTGATCAGATCCCACCTTACCAGATGATTCTAGACTTTTGACTGTAGTTGCAAGCATGTTGCTGCCATTGGTGACAACAAATCTGAACAGTGGGAGTCCATTCTTCATTGCAACCTCTAGAAGAGCTTTAATCATCAATGACCCCAACTTTTCTTCCCGAAAGGATTCATTTGTAAGTGGATGTGGTGTAGAGGAGTTCAAGCTTCCTTTTGATGGCTTCACAGTGTCAGTCAATCGAAAGGAATTTAAGCCCTTGGACTTTAGTAGCGGATCCAGCATCCTTCTAAAGGGGCTGGATCTAGCCTTATTAAGGCCATCCAGCTTCTCTATGTTTGCATCATCCAGAAAACTAGAAGAATCAGACATTATTGGACCAGACCTCAACGAAACATAATCAGAGCTCAATTGTGGGGCTGTAGAACTTTCCTTAAAACTGAAACTTCTACTAATACGACGCAAGCTAAAACTAAAACGGCGATTTGGTGAACTAGTTCTGCTTCTTTCAGTTGCCAGTTCGGCTATTTCTTCTTCCAGCATCTTCATAGTTTCAAAATCAGCATCTTGAGACTTTGTCTTGTTCTCTGCTGAATACTTGTCCTGAGACCTTATATTTCCTGTGTTATTTGAGAACACAAATCCATTAGATGCATCAGAGGAAGGCTCCATACCCCGTGTCATCGTACCAATTTCAGGATTCATCTCAACTCCAGAAGGAAATGTACAAGAATGAGGGACTTCAGAACATAATTCCCGAAAACAATCCTTCTGAAGCAGGCCAGAGGAAGAGCTACTCCATTTTGCTTCATTCAAACTGCTATCTTGGGGTTCTTCAAAAAAGTTGTTTTGTGCAGAACTCGGAAGAAGTACAATATTCTTGTGTTCGCCAGGAGAACATTCATGATTAAGATCAAGTTCAAATTCCTCAGTCTCTTTGTTCTTACTTTTCTGTCTTTCAGCACAGTGCATTGTGCTGGAACCCAGTGAAACTGCATGCTTTCTTGATTTGGATGAAGAAGCCTCCATATCTGCAGTACCTTTATCATCCAAATCCTTCTTATTTACATCTGTTTCCCACCTTTTCTCTACTCCGTTTTTTGCTCCGCCATCACAAATACTTGCTTCCTTTGGCAGAGGTGATACTCCATGATTTCTCATGTTTGACGGCATATTTCCCATTTCTGAAGTGATTTTCTGATCTGATCCTTTTCTCTTCTCCTTCTCAAGAACTACATCTGAATTAATTTTTTCATGGGATTTATATCTCTTGGATGTCTTCTTCTTCTGATCCAAGGTGCTCCTAGAAGCAGTTTCAATATCTTGGTAGTGCCTAACCTTTGGAATCGATGGTTTTGCACCTCGTGGAATGTCATCCTTTTGAGATGGGGCAAGCCTTGAACATGTTGAGGATTGTTGCTTACCTTTATTGGCAGATGCTACCTTGGGAACAACATTAGAATAAGCAGACGACTTGGTATATGTTTTCGATGATAAAATTGTGATTGCGGATGATTCATCACTGCCAGTTCTTGTTGGGATATGCTTTCGGCGGCGCTTCCATTTTTCTAGACTTGACCAGTCCAGAACTCCTACATTCAATGCACTCTCTTGGAGGCTATTTGAACTGTCTACGACCTGTAGGTACCCCGGCAAGTTTGACATGTACCTAACAAGCTCATCTTCTTTTGTTGACATGCTCTTGAGAGGCTGACCCTTGCAAACCCCAGAAGGCTTTGTTTCAACCAAGATGCTTTGAATCTGATTGTTCCCTATTTCATCCGGCAGAACACCATAGAAATGATATGGCAGCTCAGCAGGCAACCAATCAATAGAAATGAAATGACTTGGGTGATACCCAACAAAACACCAGCGATCAGTCATTTACCATTGCAAAGTCCCAAAGTTGTAGCCTTTTTCTTCCCATTTAAACCATGTATTTCTCGGGATCTAGTAATCAAATCAACAACAGTCCAAAAAAAAGGAACAAGATTCTAAATTCTTAACAACGTTTTGATTTATGTACCTAAATCTACGGAAACCATACCTTCCAGATGATCAAACACAATCAGCTTCATTTGATTCAAGTCAAAAACAAAGGAATCTCACTGATCCATAAAGAATCCTAATCCAGAATAACTGAAGCCAGCCTCTTTAAGCACTTGAGAAATTTACGGAAAATGAAATAGAGAACAAAAGAATCCACATTTTTTCCAATGTTAAGAAAAAAGCTAACATAGTTTACAAAATCCAATTGAAACAAAACGAATAGAACAAAAGAATTTAAAACAAAACTATTTCTTTACTTTTCTAAATTTCCTTCTTGCTTCCCGACAATCATACACAATACTTACTAACTACCAAGAAAAAAACGAAAACATAAAAGCGAAATTAATCGAACAAAAATAGTGACAGAGAGAGAATAATTTATTACCAGTTAGAGACGGGACCAATGCAGGTTGAACAAAGCGAAGTAAATCTTAAAAAAGCTCGCCGATCTCTAAAGAAGATACCGATAACAGAATTAGAAGAAAATCCGCGAAAATCCCGAACATCGAAAAGAAGGGAACAAATAAAAACTCAAACGTAAATTCTAAGCAAAGCAAAGAATTACCTCAAATTGAGAACAAGGAACAAAAGCTGTATCTCTGAACAAAACGTAGCCGATCCAAATCTGTTCCTTCTTCAACAAAAGAAAGTCAATTCTGTTAAAATAATAATCTAAAAAGAAGATGATGAAGCAATCGAGTGGCGGAAGGCGGCTAAAGCAAATGTTTTGTTTGAGAGCGAGGAGGTGAGAGTGAGAAGGTTGAAGATGACGTTTTATATTTTTTCAGATCGGACGGTTAAGAAAAACACGCGCGGGAAGGGGGCGGGGGATTTGGCTATAAATATGGGCCCGCCTTTGGCGACTTTGAAGACCCTTTCCCCACCCGTGGGTGAATCCCCATGTACGAATTTGGGTCCCACGCGCCACCTCCTTTTTTCTCCGATCTGGTCCACAACAGCAGAGACTCTTCGAGTCTTCCCCCGTACTGTTTCTTTCTTAATTATTAATCATTATTGCCCTCATCTCCATTGTTACAATCAAACTATTTTGATTATTAAATTATTTAAATAGTATTAATTAAATTATTTATCATTAAAAATGTATAATAATATTAATTTGAGTATGATATATAAATAAATTTATATAATTATATATTTAATTTTTTAATATTTATATATTTTATTAATTTAATCTTAATCTTAATTTTAATTTGATTTATTAAATTTGATCATTTAAACAGATAGTTATACATTTTATATAATTAAAATTAAGATTAAATTAATATATTATATAAATAATAAAGATTAGTTATATAATTATATAAATTTATTTAACTATTACATCAATATTTTTATTAACTGTTAATTAAAAATTATTATATGATCTCAGTTTATCATATTATTTACAATTTTATCTAATAAAATTTACTTATTTAATGATATGTAAAAAAATACGAAGATTTACCTTAATAAAAATGAATATTTATTTTAAAAAACAATATAAAAACGATGTAATTTAAAAAAAAATTATTAATAATAAATATTAAATATTAAATAATGAAATAAATATCATTCGTTTTTATATTGAAATCACCGATTGAATTTATATATTATACAATATTTACCAAAACTTTAATAATTCATTTCTATATTCAAACCTAACTAAGTAGTACTAAATTTAATTTTAAAAAAGGGCTGTGGACATGTTTATCCCCACCAAGGAAATTTTTGTTTCGGAATCTTTTGTTTTCTCCTCGATCTAACTTCTAGGGTTGGAGCAGTCCAAACTTCGTTTACATTCAACCGTCAAAGTTCTAAACTTTATTGGGGAAAAAAAACATAAAATAATGCGAAGATATAAACAACAAAGATCGAATTTTGAAAGAAAAAAAATATGTACTTGGTTTTACAATTTTGGAATTCAAGTAATCCAATTTATATATATACCAAGACAAAATCAGAATTTAGGGTTGAGGTAAAACATAAATATTTAAAAATAAAAAGATAAATTTATAAAAATATCAAATTTATAAAAAATTTAAACAAACAAAAACATAAAAAAATTTTCTTTCGAGTGGGAAGTGATTATCCCACCCCATATGACTTCGTCATATATATTCCAAATTCTCTATTATTGCATTTTCTTTTAAGGGTTTAAAAGTTTAAAATGGATTAGAAAGACAAAAGCGTTACTTATGGAATGATTAATTTTATTAGCTCTTCCTTTTATTTAACCCGTTAGGAAGTTGATCCTTCAAATCTATTTTTTATTTATAATATTAAAATTTAAATTATTATCTTATATTAAAAACGTAATATAATTAGATTAATTGATAATTGGTTAGATTTTGTTCATATCAATAACGAATGAAATTCATCTTTGTTACATTGCTTTACAAAAAAATGAATAAAATTAGCAAAAAGATTTTTAGGTCCTTTTATTTAAAATTTGAGAAATCTAATCCCTCAAATGGTTTATTTAGTCGTCGTAAATTTTTTATAGCGAACAATTAATGATAATTAGTTACGATATTAATGATTTATATGAATAAATATATATTATCTTGTAATTATTTTTAAACTATTAAAAAAATAGAAACAATATTAAATCGACATAATATATGAACAGGGAAGGATGAACTTTTATTATATCAAGCAAAATTATGTAAAATTGACATAAACCAATTTCAAAATCCATGAAAAACTTGTCTTTGAATGTTTTTTAGCAAGTATATTTGCAATTATATGCCTAGAAGGAGAGGAAGAATCCTGCATTATGCATGGAACCAAAGTCCAGCTTTGTCTCTCATCCAATCCAACCAAGGTTTAAAGCCTTGGTGTCTGTAAGCAAAACAAGCCCGGAGACCCAACACATTTTGTCCATGAATCGAGCTTTGGGTTCTTCAAATTCTTTGTTACTACGTTGGTTTTAAGTGTATAAATTCAATCCGTTTCTATATTATATTTAAAACTTTAATAAAGAAGCGAATATTGAAAATGCCAGCCACTGAGTCAGGAGGATTGCTTGGAAACCAGTTTTGCAGGATTCTATATTTTCCACAATATATACCCCTGTTATGTTTCTTCATAAACAGAGGAAGGGAAACAAAAATGAACACGGCCAACATGTGCCAAACAACCCCGTCTCATAACACAACGGTGCATCGGCGTTCGAAGATGCACACGAGCTTCTATTGGGGTCTTGAATCCCAAATCCTTTTCTCAGGCTGGCCTGGTTCTAGCAGGGGGATGTATGCATTGGCATTGTTCTTCGTATTCAGCTTGTCAGTGATCGTGGAGGGTCTCTCGTATCGCAGCATCGTGAAGCCCGAAGCCAACAAGGTGGCCGCTTGGTTCTTTAAGACTGCGATGCACACTGTGCGTGCAGGGCTGAGCTATATCGTGATGTTGGCTGTCATGTCGTTTAACGGCGGTGTCTTCCTTGCTGCAATTCTCGGACATGCAGTCGGGTTCTTGGTTTTTGGGAGTAAGGCTTTTGGGAAAGACGGAGGGAGTGAGGAATTGCCCAACCTTAGTCATAGGAAATAGTAAATACAGAGTTTGAGGGACTAAGGTTGTAATAAAGGAAGTTTCATGGTCTTGATCTGTAACAACATATATTTGGACTGTTTCGTTATTACATTTCATTATCAATTTCCATAATTGAATATCCAAAGAAAATCTCAACTATTTCAATTTCATTACTACATTTCAAACTATTTCATTAGTCAAACTTAAAACAAAATTAATCGACTAATTAGTCAGATATCGATAATTAAAAAAACTAGCAATCCATGTCATGAACAACAAGTTGGAAGTTGTGATGAACTTGACACTATTGATCATATAAATTGAGTGAATACACATTTAAACGTAAATGATTTCATATCCCCAAATCATGTTTCTTTTGAACTATTTAAAAAGGTCTACAGATATGGCTCAAAACATTCCAACCAACTTAGAATACGAAATGGCTCGGTTTCACACTCATGTTTTCTCTCCATTGCTGCTACTGATAACCCCATAAACATTTGAACAGCAAAGGCCTCGTGGAAGAGGTTTGCCGTCACACATCCAGCCATGGATATTGTGTTGATACCATGATTCCAGGGCCACCGTTAACAGCCGAAGAGATTGCTAGTACCGCATTGGGTTGGGCACAGATAAGAGCATTGGAAGCTGGAACTATAATTTCCAGATTGCTAAAAGATTCTGTCAAAGCTGACAATCCCGGTCACAACAAAGTGCGGCTCCAACGATGTTGGGATCTTAACATGAAAACCATGGCGGACCTTTGGAGTGCTAGAGGTTCATTTTACAGTAAAAACATCAATGACATGGTTAATTCTCTTTTTGGAGCTTCGCGTGACACTAAAAGGTGTCAAGCTCTCATAAGAGGACGCAACTTAACAGGCTTGGCTGCTAAAAACTATGACATAATTAAGCTCAGTGAGATCTGTGTTGTCTCCACTAAATTCTTTTGAGCATACTAGCTATGAATTGTGTGTGCATTTAATAGATAAATAAAGGATTCCTATATGAAATTGTAAAGAGTATTGCACACAAATCTTTTTAATGGAACCCCATATAATATTTATATCAATATATGACCTAAGTAACAAAAACTACGTAAATCATTCGATACTCTTAAATGTTTCTTGTAAACTCAGTTTCGATCTTCATCAATATGAGGGGAAAATGGGTTGTTTTCTTTATGGGGTGGTGTTAAATTTTGAAGTATAGAGACCTATGGAACATAACTCCATTGAAAGACAGGAGTCGGGAAGAAACCTTTTGCTTTTCTAAAATTAGACTTGAAATTTTATTCTTTCCTTGGAAACTAATTTAAGAGCATCTCTTCGGCAGCCAATGCTAATAAATTTAGAGGTCTGACCTTTGAATATCAGAGTATGGTGCATCTGTCAAGGCCAAGGGCTGCAAATATTCTTCCACCAGAAGGCCACAAGCTGAAAAACCAGCCCATTCGACGTAGACCACCATCAGCTTCATTAGAATGTTGAGGCTTGTTTCCTTCTAGTAATGGCTCCGACAACTCATTCTTCTGGTTTTCACCAGTAATCTCACTTCCAGCTCTATCATCAACTTCAGCTTCTGCAATTTCTCCTGGCTTCTTGTCGAATAGTCCTTTAAATTGTTTCCGTGCCTTCCTGTCTACTTCCTGCTCAAAATTCAGTACAGATACATAATGAATTACCATGTTCGCATTAAGTAATGAATGGTAGAGAAATATATCATTGATTAACACACCTGCTCTTGCTTCTTCAGTTTTGCTAGAGCAACAGTTGCATCTGGCTCTGAGGACTTATCAACTCTGATCATCTGATATATAAACAGGATTTTAGACTCGTAAGGAATCAAATTAGAGATCAATAAGCTCGAAAAATTGCATTGTAACTACCATTTGGAAATCAGCTCTTGCTTCCTCGAAATCTCCGGCTGACATGTATGCCATTCCACGACGATATAGAGCCTTCGCGTGTACGGGTGTTGCATCTAAAACCTTCGTAGTTCAAGTAAAACGTATCAATCTCCAAATTTGATGCAAATCTTCAGACGACCAGTCAAGTAAAGAAGTCAAACGCCGGCAGCTCAGGACAAAGTATTTTGAAATGTACTGATCTGGTAGTTTCTATTCTATCTTTATATCTTACATTGGTTCAACACTTGATGTACTCAAAGTTGTCCTTGTGAAAATTCAGAAACTGGTCAACAAGTTATTTTGGTAACAGTCATTAATTTAATACCCTTCAACTCTGGCAGGAAATAGATTTTATGCCTTTGGTTATCTATGTACTCAAAATAACCTTAACATTTCTTTGTCCCATTTTGCCCTTGAAATATATCCGTTTTCCCATTTTTGCACCGTGGAACGATTTGGACCAATGAAAAATGCAAGCTGGCAAATCATATAAACAAAAATAAAACCTAGATGCCACATGGCATGAGTTGATTGGTCAAAATTATTCTTGGGTGCAAAATGGGAAAACAAGAATACTTTAAGGGACAAAATGAGACGAAAAAAGTTTAGGGTGCAAAGTGAGAAAAGGGTAAACTTGGAGGGCTAGTTTGTAAATTAAACCTAAAATAAATTTTAAAAAAAAATCTTCTTCCTAATAAATGAGAGAAAGATGAAGAGTTTCAGTTTGAAGTCAAAATAAACCTTATTACACGCCTCAATGGACTTTCTCCATTCTCCCATTTTGAGGAAGCACGCGGCCACATTCAGATGCAATGAATTCTTCATGCAATAAATCAGAAAAACAGAAATTAGTAGTATCCGGAAACATGCTATCTAACATCATGTACCACCTGATAAAATCGAAGTACATGATAGATTCTTTCAGCTACCATGAAGCAGGATGAAACTTACTCTCGCGTCTAAAAACATTTTTCCTTCCTCATCCGTTTGTGGATTAACATGATTGAATTCCCGAAGCACCTATAAAGAAAGCAACACATGGAATTGAACTACATATGCACTTAAATGTGCCATGGTAGAAACACCGTCATTGATTTCACATGAACATCTGCTAACTAATCCATATTTAGGCTTACCCCATATCCATTACGAAATCATTTGGATCTGATGTTTAGCTTGCATTCCAGATATGGGTTTTTTCTTATTTTTATTTTCTTCATTTATATTTGTTTACCAAATGATAGGCCAATTTGTGTTAATTGCTCGTATTAAAATTGGGTCCTTGGTCGATGCTTAATGCACAGTCCACAATCCCAAAGGTGACCTAAGATCTAGGAAAAACAGTTGCTATACTACCTTTTCATACTTTGCCTTAGCAAGTTCAATTTTTCCTTCTTTGAAGAGACGATTACCCTGCAGACAAATGGTAATATATTCATATTAATAGTCTTACAGTACAAAAGGCAGAAGGATTAAACAATTATTTTACATCACTGCAACAGCTTGCAATTATAGATATAATAAACCACATACCGTGACTCTAATTTTTTCTGCTTCATCCATTATGTTCTGAAAGTCTAAACCAGTCCAATCCTGCAATAAAGATTTAAGTTGGCACTAGACTGGTGAAAAAAAAATGGTGCAATATTTTCGTTAGAATATCTTGGTGCACACTGGCAATTTAACAACCATATTGTTAAACATCCAACCTAAGGCCAATAAACTATAGGTCGAAGGAACTGACTTGAAGATAAAACTACAGGAAACCCATATAAAGCTTTTCACGTCTTAGCTCAGCAAGGGCCTACATGTGGAGCACCCACATGGGGTTAAGCATAAGATAAAAACAAAGGTGGGCTTTAATACCCATATTAAACATCCAACTTATAACCAATTGTTTCTAGGTAGAATCAACTAAGAGTATAATACCATTAGAAATCTAAGACATAATCAAGGAAAATTTCCAAAAAGATGACTTTATTACCTTTGGCATTTCAAAACCAAAAAGCTCAATCTCCCATTGAACATGAGCACCTTCAGGAACATTATGTGGCCTAATCAAATTGGAAGCAAGGTACTCCAGTCATGCACATAAAAGCAAATCAAATAAAATATTCAAAGGAAAAAAAAAAGAAAAACCTTGAGAATTTATCATATGCATAGTCTGGAGGGCATGTGACAAGCGCAATCTCTCCAGGTAGCATCAAGCGGACACACATTTCAAATCCCTCGGGCACCTGTTAGAAAAAAAAAGGTCACCAGATAAAGGCAAAGGCAAAGTCTAGCATTATATATTTTCTTTTATCAAAAGTTTAACAATATAATTTTAATCAAAGCAATTTCAATATTGGTATTGATATGACAATTTGATTTCAACCAGCACAAGATGAAGGTAAAAAAACCCACAACAACTTTTAAACTTTATAAGGAGAACCTACCATCCCTTCTCCGGAATTGAACTCCAAAGGTGTGCCCTGGTTATCAACTCTCGTATCATAGAAGACAGTCTTTTCTTTGTTAAGAAGCATGCCCTTGTAATGCACACGTAAAAGACTGTCATGAAGTGGGCAATCCATAGGAAACTCCCCTATATTCCAAAGAACAAATAAAATTATTATCCATGGAACCACACTAAGAACACTGACATACAGATACAAGTACAACTACAGGAATATGAAATGGAACTAGTAACTAGCACATAAGTTGCTCATACAATTTTGAAGCATCATCCAAGGTATCTTTTCATCAAAGAAGAATGAATGTAAAAACTGTTAAAAGTATATTCAAAATAAAACTTTCAAAGGAATGAATAAATAAAATGACAGTGTAACATGAGCAATAACTAATAATATGTTGACAATAGATTTGTTCTTTGAATCAATCTATAGTAGCATAAGGAAGAGAAAACACAAAAAGAATCAAACAAATATATCTCTTCGTGGTGAAGTATAATCAAATAACAAAGAGCACCTTCTCCATCATGTAGCCGTCGTTTAATTAGGCGACCATCTCCCAGAACATCCCTCACCTATAAGTCCAACACTCTAGAGTTCACTTCCATCCACGATTTGGTTATCTGAAGCTAAACATATGAATGAGAAATATCCACAAAAGAGAAACAACTTACCTGGATGAAGTGGACAAGCTCAACTTCAAAATGAACTTCTCCATAACCTTCTATCACAGGCAACAAGGGAGATGGGGTTAAGTATTGACTTGTAACATAAATTACTGCCTTCTCTTTCCGTGTCATTGTTCCTATTCCTATCTCAAGACCTTTAGGTACCTAAGTATTATGGGATCAGGAACAAAGTTTATATCAAAAGGAGCTTAAGCATGAAAACATGAAGCAGGATAGATCATGCGTATAGTTAGATAAAGAAACAAGCATGACTAATTAGGAACAAAAGACCCTACAAGACATAGAAATCACCAACCTCACATTTCCCAAAAGTAAAGAAATACAGTTCTCCTTCAGTGTGTGACAGAACCAATTTCCCATCACCTGTTTTTGCAGAAATCCTGAAATATTCACATATGATACAACTGAAAAATGATCAAACCATTCTGGAAACTTAGTGCAATGCACACAAAAGATGTGAATAATGGCTTGAAAGCAAGTTTACCAAGCTTTTACTTCATAGGGTTCCCTTGGTGATTCCCAACCCTGGCCTTCATCTATTACCTACCAATATTATATACGTATTAGTGAGGTGATATCTTCAGAATAAAACGAATTTGAAGCAAATATTGAAGAAAGAATGAAGTCCATGCAGCAAAAGAGTACAACAAACCCAAAATAATGATGATAATAATGATGCATGCAACTGCAAGCATTAAGGTTTGTCTGCATATTTAAAAAATGGAAGCATGTCCGGAAATGTGTAAATTTCCCAATCTTCCTTAATTACATCTTATCCCACTACCACAATATTGCTAGCAAAATTTAAGCACTGCTGTGGCACTGTACCTTCTTTATAACCCCCAAATCATCAGAAACAACCTGAAAATGGACAGAAAAATAGCAAGACATTAGAAATAAAAGGCTACATGAAAATTAATCAATGACATCTAGATACCAACGCCAATACGATCAGCACATCAAACATAGGGATGCTATCGACATTACTATGAAAGATTGTCTGATAACACTGAATCAGGGGGGTAGGAAGGATGGCCCCGGCCTCCCCCCACCCCAGTCCTAAGTGTGCATATTCTCTTCAATTTTTTTAAAAACTTTAGGTATTTTATACTTAAAAATAATAATATATTTATCTTGAATCCCTCCCCAACCCAAAAGGAAATTATAATTTGATCTTTTTTATCCCAGTCCCCCAACAAATTCCTGACTTCATCCCTGCACTAAATACACATTGCGTAAAGGAATAAAAGTTGCATTATGCCAAAATACTACAAGAAAAAAAAGATACATATCAAATTTCAACATTATCAATTCTTACCTTAGCTTTGGAGAAATCTATCAACTCAATCTCAAAATGGAGATCATCTTCTGTCGGGAAACTACTAGAAGCTGAAACAGGGCAATCCTCCTCCCCATAGTGCATTTGGGGCATCATTTTGAACTGGAACAATAAATGTCACCAGATTATTTATAAGAAATAAAATGAAACTTCAAATCAATACTTCGTTGTTGTTATTTTTACTTTGGTTCAATGAAATTACAAAGACAGTACCATAGCCACTTCACCCTTCAACATTGTTGGAATTCCTTCCAACAACCCCAATATCATTTTGCTCTTGCCCAATACATTTCTTATTGGAATACCTTTCCCTGCACATAAACAAAAGTCAATTCAATAAAAGAAAGCATATAACATTAGACAATTCAACTAGACACGTTCTTTAACTTGAGACCAACTAATTAAACTTAACATTCCACAATTCATAAGAAAGCAAGAACAAAAAAAATTGTCCCTCAACTTAAGTTAAAATGTGCAAACGCTTAGGGTATATTGACCTCCATGTTCTGATCGTGTGGACTCGACGACAACTCCACCCAATGTCCTAACAGTGCAATGATATATAACCTACAAAAACATTAAAAAAGAAAACAAGAAACTACCAATTAACAACTCAACCCATTGCATTGTATTTTCAAACTACATATATTTCCATTCCAAATACAAAAAATCCGCATTCCCCGTATCCAATTATGAACAGTTTTAAGGGGGAAAAAATATATATATATATATATATATATATATATATATATAACCTGATCACCATCCGAAGGATTTGATTCACCTCCTCCAGGCCTCATCAAAGCTTTCATTAAGCTTCCGGGACTAATTTTCTTTCTCCTATTAATTAAAAAACCCAAAATAAAAATCATAATTTCCCCCAAAAATATTCAAAAACACGGGAAATGGAAATAACACAAAGTTACCTCTTGTCATCCTCAGATTCCGGTTTCTTCTTCTTCGGTGCAAAGCTCAGCTCATCATCTTCCTCTAAGGCCATCGTTAACTGAAGAATTGCACAAGATATCACTACTATCGGAGTTTGTTTAACTTAACAATTAAGCTTAATTTCAACTAAATAGTCGTAATTAACAATTTGAATATGAAAAAAAAAACATTTCCTCTTCTTAGTAACAATAATCGTAAACATTAAATTAAAACAAACAAACAAAAATAATTACCAGAAATTTGAATGTTCAAGAGTGATTGACCAAACGTCGTTGATGTTTCCAAGCGTCCGGGCGAATCGCACAACAAAATCCGTCGGCTAATATTTTAAACTTTGATCAATTGGAAATAAGAAGATCGTGCACCAATCGTATCCGTCGCTGATGTTAAAATCCATAGCATTATGATCAGGAGGAGCTTCAAAATTGATGATTAACGCTCCTGATATGGCGCCATATTGATTGTGTGCAGAGCAGTAAACAATAGACAGCCGGCTATTTCCGGTTCACCCGATTCAGATCTAAAACGGTGCCGTGTTGTTTGTTTTGCTAGCGTGTTTATATCGGTCCATTTAAGATAAATATGGTGGGCCTATGTTTTTGAAATGAATATGAAAATTTATATCCCCATTTCGTATTTGTATGACTGTATTTTTTTTAATTATGTCTCGTTTTATATTTTACGTTAAAAAATAAATTTTAAATTTTAAGTTTAATATTTTATGTCTTAAATCTTTAATTTTGTGCCCTAAAAATATATCTTTTGATATTAAACTATAAACTATAAACTCTAAACTCACTATTTTAAAGAACAATAAAATTACAGACGATTTACACTTTTTTTTGACGTCATAATCACATTTTAAATAATATATATTTATATTAAATTTTATACATTAATGTGTAAAATTTATATTCCCATTTTTTTGAATTAGCTGATCATTTAAAATTATAGCTGATTATACTAATGCTCACTCATGACTTCTAAAAACAACAATCGTTCTGTTGACCACTTAAATTAGAAGGCTCGTGCATTTATACTCCCATTTTGACTGTGCAGATAATATTTTTAGAATATATTAATGTGTAAATTTATAACTATATCGTATTATCTGAAAAAAATAAAAAAAAAATCGAACTTATCATTAATTTAAAATTTTAAAAATTAGTCTTGCTCTCTATTAAAAAAATAGTCCTACTGAAAATTAATTCTATATAATTGTTAGTTGTTTGAAGGATGAAACGACCTTATCTGTTGCCAATAAATATCACCCTACTCAATTATTTTCCATTAAGGTTTTACTTGTTTTGTCATGTTTTTTTTTTCTGGTTTTTAATGTTATTTCGACAGCTCCTAGTGAGGGGTTGGTTTGGTTGAGCGAACCGTTGAAATTATTACAAGTAGGGTGGCCCTGGCCTGGATCCTGATTCAACCCTCTTTGCAGGCACATGATTTCAACACAAACTTCAAAGGATACTACACATGAATAGCATATTATTAGATCAATTGGGTTAGATATTTGTAAACTATAATTAATTTTTTTTAAATAACTATAATTTTTAAATATTTTAATAAATTATAAAATTACGTATTGTATCAATAAAGTATTATTATCGATTGGGTCATCAATT
Organism: Abelmoschus esculentus; assembly: GCA_035048815.1. Taxonomy (NCBI): domain Eukaryota; kingdom Viridiplantae; phylum Streptophyta; class Magnoliopsida; order Malvales; family Malvaceae; genus Abelmoschus; species Abelmoschus esculentus. Next base: position 6,586,890 of record JAUCBN010000061.1, on the reverse strand, counting down.
TAATTGTAATATAATTCAAATTTAAAGTGAAAATATTTAAAATAAACAATAAAATTGATAAAGTGATCTATAGTTAAAATGTTTTTATGTCTAAAGTCAACTTATAATTCGACTTTCCATGAAGTCGGCATATAGTGTTGTCGACTTCTTCTGATATTATAATAATGTCCTTAGTTGAACGAATAATTTCTGACACGCTCTATTTCACTTATTATCTTTCTCAATGTCATTGTTTAGTCAAGGAAACCCAAACTTAGGTTGTAAATTCTTTGTTAGAAAATTCCATAATGTAGTGATAATGTGGTCACATAACATTTATATCCTAGACATGTGCGGTTGGTTTATGTTCCATCAGCCGATTCAGCTCTCGGTAGATATGGTTGGTAATACTTTGAAGTTCAAACCAACTGAGAAGAGTCATTCAAAGGCTTGCACAAGTATATAAGAAAAAATAAAGATTCAAGATAATTTTTTTATTAGGTGAGTCATAATTTTTCCTCAAAGGTAGCCACCATTACAACCGGGACGCATCAACTGGCCAATAAAAATACACCGGACGTGGGTGCGTGAAAAACCGTCACGCATAAACAAGTAGTGGGCAGCATGTGCATGTTACTCGGGACATGGGTCTCCGGCAGCTGGCTGGTGCATGCTAGCAATAAGGTGTCATTGATTGCTACAACCCGTTTCCAGTAACCGAGTTTAGACGGGCGCCAAATTGGATAGAGACGTGTTCGAGAGAGATTGATATTTTTACAGAAAGGAAATAACTCTGCCTGGATTCAATAAAAGAGAAATCAACATCACAAAAAAGACCACGCAACCTTAATGTTTGGGAACTTGGTCCACTTTCATTAAATATATAATTATTGTTTAAGAACTGAAGTGAAGCAGAGTGGGTTTCTTTTTTTAAAACACTTGAACAGCCGAACCTTGGGGAAAGCAAAAGACCCTTCTAATTATATATTAATATTAATTATTAATAGATAAAACTCAAACTTCCAAGTTCCAATGACTGTTCTAATCTAGCTTGACCTCTTGGTCTTTCATAAAATAATACGATTACTAAAAAGGACAACTTTAAACAGCAAAGGAGATGGGGTGGACAGGTTGGAAAGTGAACAAGTCTACAGCAAACGAAAGAACACCCATGTGCTATGACAGTCGCCAGAGTAAAGAAAACCTTCCATTCCATTTCATTTCTTTTTCTAGCAAAATTCTAACTTTATTGACCAAAACACCATAATTACAGTAAAAAAAGAAACCCAGAACACAGTCCTACACCTACTAGACCCAAGTCCCAACCAAACCGAACAAAAGTTGTTGGTTATGCTGTGTACCCCATCGCTGAAACTATAGAAAGATTCTTTATTTTTCATCCAAACCCCATAACCTGCCCATTCATTTTCTTCTTAAAAAACAATATTTTACCTGCTGCTTAAAACTTATACACCACTACGCTATAGCAAACTTTCTTCCCTTTTCCTAACCTTAGAATTTCTACCCAGACCTTTAAACAAAAACCAACAGATCAATTAGTAAAACCACCGCATGCAAGATGAGTCATCAATAAGTCCACTCCTGGGGTAACCGGACTTCATGACTGGTTTCTTGCAGCGACCTGAGATTCCGCTGCCTTTGATTTCCAACGAAATTCCCACCATTTCGAAGCCTCAATTCATCGGCATCTACAAATACAATTCAGAAGTTTAAACCAAATGACTTGAGTTGTTTAAAAAAATTGAACAAGATTAAAGGGAGATATTAAGAAACTACTACCAGAAGTGAAAGTTGGGTTACACCGAGGATGGTGAGGCTGGGGCTGAGCTCCAACCACATCGTGATTCAAGTTCAAAGCCTGAGCCACCCTTTCTGGAACAAAAACAGTAGAACAAGCTGCCAATATAGCAAAAAAATCCAAATTAATGAACATTCAAGAAAACAATACTTTATTAAAACGCTAAGATGATTGATGGTTACAAACCTGGCTTCTTGCGGGGTTCAGACGAGTTACCAACACGCTGAGGAATGAAAACACCAGTTCCAACACTTCCCTTTTTACCATTTGGATTGCCCAAGAAAACAGCACGCATACCCGACCAGTTCGGTGGCCGGGGTTGCTGTTGTTGCTGCTGCAGAGAGGGCCATGCAGATGGGGACAGACCCAATGTCCTAGTACCAAACCTTCCTCTGCTTTGGACCACATGGTTCTGGTTCTGCCGCTGCTGCTGCTTCAACCCTCCCCACACCAACGCGTTTTGTTGTTTCAGTTGCTGAAACTGCAATCAAAAAACAAAACCCAAAGAAATTAGTACCATGCAGAGAATAAACAATCCGAATACTCTGTTTTGAGGATCTTACTTGATAGTTCCGCAGCTTATTCTGAGAAAGTGAATGTCGCGGGTAAAGGCCAGAAGAATCGAGGTTCGGAGAGGATTTTATAGCTGCTGGACCGAAAAGGCCTCTGTTGCTAAATCCTATATATGTTTCTTCGTTCGTTCGCAATCTTTCTACTTCCCCGACCGCAGCATACAGAAGGTCCCATGTTGCCGGTGGCGATGAAACCCGAGATTGAGAGTTTGGTGTCCCACGGCTAGATCCTTGCTTGCAACCACAATCCCTCGGCAACGAACAAAGGGTCGATTGCGGTGAACTGGACAAGACCCATCCCTAAAAGTTAAAGCAAAAAATAAATAAATCAGAACAACAAACACTCCTTATTCCTTAACACAATAAACTCACTCAAACACGATTCATGTCTAGTAATTCAACAAACCTCGGGATTTTCAGATGCAAACGCAGTGTCCATTCGGAGAGAATCCTCCTTGAGAGTGGTGTAAGCCATTTGGCGAGTTAACCCAGCGAGGTAATCTTCCTCATCGCTCTCTGTTTCAGTAGAGCCAATAACGGACTCAACGGGAGAACTCAGATCCGAAGAAAACCCGGAAGACCCAAAACCTCCGTTGAACTCGAAGGGAAACAAAGACTCACCACCTTTAACATCCTTGGTACCGGTGTTAGCTTTAACTCCTTCGACGAAAAAGTCATCGTCGGTTAAAAACTGTGGCGGAAGCCAAAGCTCAGCATCGTCTAAAACCTCGGCCATAACAAATAAAGATTAAAAAAGAATCAAAAACAGGATTTAGAATCAGGTAAAGAACATTTGATGTGAGGTCTGCACTTGGTGTTGAGTTGAATATTAATATAGTCAGTCGTTGATCTCGCTGGCGGTGGCCCAGCCGAAGAGGGATATGAAACCAAAATACCTCAGTGAATGCTAAAGAGAGTAGTAACTGTCAACAATTGAGAAATCAAGAAATACGGGGAAATTGAGAGAAAGTTAGGGAACGGAGATTTGGATTTGTAGTGGGGAAGTTAAAGGGAGAAATGGATTAAAATCAACATAACTGAAAATTTTATAATATTTTTAGAATTTATTTTTGGTATAAAAATAATTTTAATCTTAACGTTTATGATTTTTTATTTTAACTTTTATTTTATTTTTGGAATAAATTTAGTCTTTAACTTATATTTTTTTTAAATATCTCATTTTTCTAACTAGCATGATGTTTAGATAATTAAAAATTTAATGATAATTATATTACGTATATTAGAATAATATTTAAGATTTGATAATGCTTAGTACCCTTTTATTTTAAATTTAATTAATTTTTAATATGTTATTTAAATTTTAATTATTTTATATTTATGATAGAATAAAATTATATTTTATATGTATATATTTATTATTATTGTAAAAAATTTAACAGTAATGACATATTATATACGTAGAATAAGGTTAAATGTTATGTTATTTAAATATTTATCACATATATATGACATGTCAATATCGTTAAATTTTTAACAGTTTAGTCATTATGTTAGTTAAAATATATTTATTAAAAAAACATCGGTTAAAGGTTAAATTTATTCTAAATAAAGATTGAGAATCAAAATGATAAAAATTATAAAGATTAAAATTATCTTTATATCTTTATTTTTTAATATATATTAAATTTTTAAAAAATATATTGAAATTTTGATATATATAAAATTTGTATAAAAATATAATTTTTTAAAAGCATATATCAATTTTTGATAAAAATATAAATATTTTAATATATATAAAATAATACTATAACTTTTATAATAATTTCGTTATCAAATTATTTTATTCTTGTTTTAATTATCTCTCGTAAAAAAATCCTTTCTAGAGTTTGAGTAAAAGGAAATAAAGAAAGTGGAGATACTATACCAGGCGCAGGGGTGAAAGGTGGAGAACACGCGAAAATGCGTAGAGGTGTTCATTTTCAGGATTGGATATTTGAGTACTAAAAAATCCGATATACTATAATTTTTTGAGTATTGATTGATTGATTCATATTTTATTTTATTTTTTAATTTAAATATTTTTTATTAGATATTTATAAAATTTAAATTTCTGAATAATCGAATAATGAGTATTTAATTTATATTTATATTTTTTATTTTAAATGTTTAAAAATTATATAATAATTAGATCATTAAAAATTTAACGATGGTAACATATGATAATATATTTTAAATAATATGACATTTAAGCTATTAAATACATATATGTGGAATATAATTTTATTTTAATATAAGATATAAAATAATTAAAATTTAAATAAAATATTAAAAAATAATTAAATATAAAACAAAAGTATACTAAAAATTTTCAACCCTAACTACAATAGAATCATAATCTTATCTAAAAAATATGAACATAGTCTTAAAAAGAAGAATTTTATAAAGATTGCTATCTATAAATCAAAGGTAAAGGATTTTGATACTAATCAATTATTTTTTATTATTTTAGTTTAGAATTTAGGTATTTCAGTGTTTAATCTAAATTAAAAGTTTAATTTATAGTTTAAGATTAAAATTTAAATTTAAAAGTAGTAAATTTGAGGTTTTAAGTTTTGAGTTTTAATTAAATTAATATATATATATATAAATCAGAATAGTAAATTTTTTAAGGTTTAATAGCCAAAATATTTTAGATTTAATTAAGTTTTAATATTTTATTTGAATTTTAATTATTTTATGTTTTATATTAAAATAAAATTATATTTTATATGTTTGTATTTGATAAGTTAGATATCATATCATTTAAAATATATTATCACATGTTTACTATATGTCATTATTATTAAATTTTTAACTGTGTGATCATTATGAGAGTTAAAAAATGAGATACTTATAAAAAATTTAGATTAAAGATTAAATTTATTCAAAATAAAAATAAAAATAAAAATAATAAAAATTATAAACATTAATAGTTAAATTTATCTTTATGTTTAAAAATAAATACAATAGGAAAATCCAACCCTCACGAGTTTCTCTTGATGGCCTTAGGGTGAGGGCGTGTGGCTAAGGTTTCACCAGCACAGCAGACATTTGTCATGGGCTCATGGCTGTGCTGTCTACGTGGCAATGCAGGGGACTCGATCCTGTACACACAAAGCTTGCATGAAACATTAAATTCAGAATTATACATAATAAATAAGGATAAATTCAGAAAAGATAAAACAAAGAGCGAAATTAAGAATTTATTATAAAAAATAAAATATGTATTTTAAAAAAATTATTAGTGAAATTTAAAAATAATAATTTCAAAATTTATATTTTTAAAAAAATAACTCGACGGGGACCGACCCTTTTAAACCACCTATGGTCCGCCCCTAAGCAAAGCCAAGGCAATTAGGCAAAAGAGGATGGCCTGGACCGTGGCGGAGATGCATCAGATCATGTGATTCGGCAGTTATAACTGTCGGATCTGTCGTTGGTCAAACTTTTTTTTTCCACCTCACTGTTTGTTTTAACGTGAGTCGGGAATTGTACACATCATTTCGGCGTGTCTTCCACCACTTCACCCATTTGCCGGCGCCTCCTTCGTGGACCCAACACCCATTTGTATCAATTCCAGTTCATATTATTTTTCAAATCCATCCCCTGGGTTGCCTGACAAAGGACTATGACTCTGCTGTGTAAGTAAAAACAGAGGCCGTAGATTCCGAATCACGATCAGCTTGAACCTTGTATTCGCCATCACAGCCGTTCTTTTCCTGACGAGAAAAGATTCACATCAGATCAACCGTTCGTATCCTGTTCCCATAATCTCCGTGAACAGATACGTAGAAAAATCGCTGTAAAACATTATTAGGTCACTAAATCGAGAAAAAATACTTTAATTTTTTCTAAAACATAAAAAATATATATTATCATTTAATTATTCATTCTTCCCATTTCGCCCTGTCGGTCCAATTAACCAATTCGGTCTGATCTAAATTAAATATTCGATGTGATAAAAATATACGAACAAAATTAAATATATATAATATAAATAGATTAAAGTAGTTGTTTATTTCATCTTTTAAATTGAAATTAAAATTTAATTTTAATTTTTACCTATAATTTTTTTATAATTAATTAATTATTTTTAATGTGAATAATCGTGCTGAGAATATTAATTATTATTATGATGATGAATAAATTAAATGAAAAAAAACAAATATTGTTGACAAGTACTCTTAAGCCTATGTATAAATAAAGAGATTATATCATAGGTCCGGTCTACTACGTCAGCCGTGGTCCCTAATTAATGAAATCTACCAATTCTGTCATTAATCAGCCATGTAATTAATATAATTTCTAAAAATTATATTTTTAAAATGACATGAAAATTTTGAGTGATGATTTAGTTAGAAAAAAATAAGTTGACAATTAGTGGTGAAGTGAGTGGCTATTATTGGATGGAACCACGACTGATGTGGTATGCCGAGCCTATAATATAATTTCAATTACAAATGTTTTCCACGTGGATCAAGTTTTGATGTAAGGTATTTTTGGCTTTCCAACTGAACTACTTCTCCCCTTCCTCGTCCTTTTCAACTATCCATCTCAAAGTCTAAACTTATATATCACACCTTTAGTTGATTTCACGTTGATGGAGGCTTAATTTAGACGTAAACATAAAATAAGATAGAATTAAATCATTAGTAATCATATACAGCGCATAATATGAGTGCATTTTTCTTTGATAAGCTTGATTATGTATAGTTGGGATGTGAAATAAATCATCATCATTAATAGATACAATTATTTATTTTATAGGTTAATTAATTTAAATTTTAAAATTAAATCATTCCAATTGACTCATGTAGCCATGGTCTTACAGGATCAAATTGGGCTGGGAAGAGATGGCACAGGTGGATACTCTATTATTGTTAGAAGTTAGAATTTGATAATACTCGTATATTTTATAGATAAAATTATTTAAATTTATATATTTTAAAATAATTTTTTGTTATTAAAACTAGTTGTAGGGATGAGCACGGAACGTAAACTCGACCCGACCCGGGACTAATAGTGTAATTTTTCATATATATATTTTAAGGATATTTGCAATAATTATCTCTCTTTATATATATTTTATATAATTAGGTCACTAAAATTATTTTTTTAAAATTAGGTCATTAAAATTTTATTTTTTTACATTTAGATCCCTAAAATTTTTTTTTTTACAATTAAGCCCCTAAAATTTAATTTTTTTAAATGATTCGGGTCGGTTCGGGTCGTATTTTAAAGTTTAAAAATCAGATCGGGTCGGGTTAGATTTTTTTTCATCCTAAAATCGGGTCGGATCGAGTGGTGGATAAAAAATATGAGTTTTCAAGTCAGGTGCGGGTGGGCAAAAATCCGACTCGACTCGTGCCCATCTCTAACCACTCGAGACGCAATTTACTTAACAACATGTAGTTTGTTGTGCACATAGGCTTTGGCAGATCTTGAGGAATACTGTTAAGCAACAAAGCACCACCCCATGAAACCAAAAAGTGCCGGTGTAAGTGCAATGACTGGCGAGTTGTGGGAGACAAGCTGTAAAACCATAACCTTAAACATGTCTGATTCTTGCTAATCAATCATTAAAAAAGGGTTTTCCAAGGTATGGAAGAAAAAGGAATATCGAGGAACATGTCACCTTAATTTGCGCCACCCCAAAGAACATGGGATTTTTTGTGTCTGAAACTTGTCGTTTCCTTTTAAATTTCTTGTTTATGGCTTTGACCAACCCATCATCCAAAATCACACACAGATCTGTGTTACTTCTGCTGATTAAAGTGGAAAACAGGGGTACATTCCAAATGATGCAAAATGGGGTCAAATATGATATGATAGCCTGTTCGAAAAACCCTTAGTACCAATAATTAGAAAAGAGACGGAATCATGATCAAATATCCGAAAAAATCAAATTATTAAATTATTCCCAACAGTCTTCTGAAACTCCTTGGACCTTCACCAAGTGAGATGAGTGCCGTTTTGATCTCCAAATAGTTTATTTTGACTCACCCAACTCGAACAATACGCTATTGAAATTGGATCTGCTTGGCTTGCAGCTATAAGGGCTTCCCCAAGCTCCAAAAACTTCACTTCGTAAAACTTTATAGTTTTTAATCTCAGACAATACGTTTAGTCTGAAAATGAATTGGATCTTTAAAACCTCAGTTTTGTTGGGCTTTTTAGTCCCTACTTCTGGACAGACAGGACAGGTTTGTTGGAAGTGTTTGGGTTGAAACCAGAACACTAATTATTTTGATTTTTTAGAATAATCATGGGTATTCAACTCTCAAATTTATTAATTTAAATACAATATTATATAATTTTATTAACTTAATTTTCTCGATTCATAACGTTGGACCGACCAACCCAAAGGCTTCCAAGCAAAGTAAGGGATGTGAAAAGAAAAGTCCCTGGTGGGAAAAGTTGTGTTGGTATGTTAAACAAAGGGAAGGAATGATGTTAACAATTATATTTATGACATCTTCACTTGAATGTCTGGTTTTCCCATTTCAGTATCAATGTTAGTTATCAGTTATGAGAAGGAAAATGCTTGGATTTGTCTGCTGCTTTCACGTCTTCATTACTCTCCCAATCATTATATATAAACATTTTTATAAAGGTTTAAATTCAATTAAAAAACATAATTTGTGACTATGGTAAATGATTGATTGAATCTAATATTTATTGTCAAACGAAGATTATTTTTTTTATTTTACTTTTTAGATTGGATCGGGATTGAATTTAAATAATAGTATGTCTAAGACGAAATGAATCGGGTAAACTAATATTTTAATTCGGGACAGAACGAGATCAGATTTAAGAATTAATATATCACTATATCAGAATGGATTTAGGGCGACCAAAAACCCACCCCACACCGAAGACACCATTTTTTTTATCACCGAGACTAAACCGGTCATAGGAGATGGAGATGAACTGGCCTGCCGTTCATGGTCTTGAAATGACCAATCGATCCCCGAGTACTGAGTCCCCTTTGGAGTTTCTGAACTGTCCTGCCGTCAATGGCATTCCATTTCGATGTTGCCCAAGAGACAAAGGCATCCTTTTCCATACTCCATAGTATTCATCACAACGTGGTTGTCCAGAACCAACCATTTCTTTGTAGGAATTTTCAGCTAAATAAATTTATTTTCTATACTTTCCAAGTATATACATGACAATACCATGAACGACAAACAGAAAATGGAGCTGTAAGCAACACCAAATTGAATATTACAGTTTTATTACTTCCATTTTACCCATTGAATATGAGCAGGCCTCAGCAACCATTTTTTGTTACTTCCATTTTACCCATTGAAGCAGACATGTTGGAGCTTTCACCAACTGAGACCAAATAGGGTCTACCAAACAGCAACAACAACATCATTACCGGTTCAAGTTTCGTATGCCTGTTTCAAAGCTAAAAGCTAAGATCTATTGGGTTTTGAAATCTTTTAGAAGCTTGTGTTACAAAGTTATAGAGAATTAGAGATTAGAGTCCAATGTGTGTTGCTCACACGGTGTGATACTTTACAACTCTGTCTTTTATCCCTTACCTGGTCCTTTTGAAGAACATCAAGCTGAAATGGAGCGTTTGGTTTATAACATTGGAAGCTTTGAAGAGAAAGATGAAAGCTTTGCCGAGAATGGGGATCAAATGGGGACATTTGCCGAGTTGCTTGAAGACAAGGATCGCAAAAGTAGTTCAAGTTCTGATTTTTTGACATCTGAAACAACAGCTAATGAGGAAGAACACAGTCACAGTAGTTCAGAGGAAGGGTCAGCTTCATCACCTTCACTAGGCTGGCCTGTAATGGAAAATGCTGGGGCAGAAGATTGCACCAGTACTAATTGTAGTGAAGATGGAAAGAAAGCCCAATTGGATGATAGGAAATTAGAGAAACAAGGCTCCCCAATTTCAGGTATTGTTATTGATTATCATATGATCATGTTTCTCCATTTCCAGCCATGTTTTTGATTTCTATGGTTAATGGGGTTATAGAGATTGAGTTGATGAAGGAAAGATTTGCAAAATTGTTGCTTGGAGAAGATATGTCTGGTTGTGGAAATGGTGTTTGCACTGCCTTGGCTATTTCAAATGCCATCACCAATCTTTGTGGTATGCTGCCAATTTCTTGTGCTAAATATATGTTTCATCAATTCTATTTAACTATTTGTCTATGTGGTCATTTTCAAGCTACCTTATTTGGGCAAATATGGAGGTTAGAACCAGTTCATCCTGAGAAGAAAGCAATGTGGGGACGAGAGATGGAATGGCTTCTTTCTGTTAGTGATTACATTGTTGAGTTGATGCCGTCATGGCAGACGTTGCCGGACGGAAGCAAGCTCGAGGTAATGCAATAAAAAAATTTCCTCATAAACATCTCTTAGGATCTGAAAAATGTGACATAGGCCAGTGTTTGAGTTCTAGGGAACCAGTTTTCCCCAATAGAAGATTTGTAGTTTAAAATGTCAAATGCCATTGGTGATGAATGTGGCCCAAGAAACTTATATAATCAAAGAAGAAAAGCTACTAAAAATGCTTTAAAATTGTATAATGGATAGTCTAATCTAAATATGCTAGTATCTTATTTGCACTATTTTGCATGGATGGTTCTTGTTGTGATTTCAGGTCATGACTTGCAGGCCTCGTTCGGATCTTTACATTAATCTCCCGGCTTTAAGAAAATTGGACAATATGCTTCTTGTGAGATCCACTGACTTTAGTGACAATGTGCATCCCATTCTGGTTGGAGAGTAGTTTATTTTTTAATATAACATCATTTTTGCAGGAGATATTAGATAGTTTTACCAGTACGGAGTTCTGGTACGTTGACCAAGGGATTCTAGCCCCAGAGTCGGATGGATCAACCTCCTTCCGAAAAGCCCTTCAACGACAAGAGGAAAAATGGTGGCTCCCCGTGTCTCGAGTGCCACCAGGGGGTCTCCATGAAAATTCAAGGAAACAGTTGCAGCATAAACGTGACTGTACGAACCAGATCCTAAAAGCTGCCATGGCAATCAACAGTATTACTCTAGCTGACATGGAAGTCCCTGAATCATATTTGGAATCTCTTCCAAAGGTAAAACAGAAAATAAATACCAGGGATTATTGATTCCAGGAAGTTCTTGTTAAAATTTTGTTACATACTTGTTTCAGAATAGTAGAGCAAGCTTAGGAGATCTCATTTATCGCTATATTTCATCGGATATGTTCACGCCTGAATGCCTTCTTGATTGCCTTGACTTGACATCTGAGCATCAAGCTATAGAGATTTCCAACCGAGTGGAGGCCTCAATATATTTATGGCGGAAAAGATCCAACTCCAGATCTGTTGGCACAAACCGGTCTGGTTCAAAGTCCTCATGGGATTTGGTCAAGGACCTAATGATCGATGCCGACAAGAGAGAGATGTTTGCTGATCGAGCAGAGAGCCTTCTGCTTTGCTTGAAGCAACGATTCCCTGGTCTTCCCCAGACTACTTTAGATATGAGCAAAATTCAGTACAACAAGGTTTGTGTCAATGGTTCCAACTTTAGTTATGTTCTTATGAATGCTTTTAATAACAAATTTCATGCTGATGAATTAACATTACGGTGTTTACTAGGATGTTGGGAAATCCATTTTGGAGAGCTATTCGAGAGTTTTGGAGAGTCTTGCATTCAACATCATCGCACGTGTAGATGATGTGCTCTATGTTGATGACTTGACCAAGCATTCAGATCAGTTCTCCTTGCTGTCCAGTACCGACGTTATAGGTCAGAAGAGTTTTTCGATTCCCTACTCCGTGCCCTTCCCCAGCACTCCTTATAGAACAACTTTTCGACCCCAAACTTTTCACCAGCATCACTAACTATCCCTGCCAAGGGTGATAGATTACCTTTTCTCTCAAGCAGCAAAGTTCCTCAGCCTGTGATGAGTGTGACAAAGGTCTTGACAGATTACCTTAGTATCGATTTAAAACCGAAAGAATACAGTAGTAATCCAAATAAAGGAACTGAACCCGGTTTAACTGTAGCTCAAGAAACATCAGTACCTTTTGATCTTCTAAAAGAGGCAGTGAGCTTACCAAAACTGGAGCCAGTCCCAGAGCAAGAGCCCTGATGCTGGACACCATGAACCAATTTTATTTTATTTTTGTTACTTTTAAATTTGGTTGGAATAGGAAGATGCTTGAGGATGGCATTCACCCTGTTATTGTAAATGATAAATAAGTTGAGTGATTCTTGCTTTCTCAGGGCATCATTAATGGTCTCAGAGTTGATCATGGTTGAGCATTTTATGGATCAGATTTAGAATAGAAAATGCAAAAACCATCTGCCACTTGCCTATATAAACTCCTCTAAAGTTCATATTTCATCTTGCAACAATGTTTAAGTCCATTTTACACTAGACATTTCAACATGCACAACATAATAAACTCTATGCAAGATTAAAGCAAAAGTTAAATGCAAGTCCCGGAATGGCCTAATGAGAGTGTCAATAAAGATGGGAGTAGTTGATTACACGTTGCCACAAAAAAGGAAGTTTGATTGGAAGAAGCACTCAATTGGGTTGTTGTTGGCAGAGTTCCAGAATATTGGCTGAAGTGGCTAGATGGCAAGGTTTTGTGGGTTTTACACAACCGTTGAGATGATTACAAATGGAGGCATACTTTGATATATGATGGGACTAAACAATCAAAGTGCTACTACTGTTATAAAATTTTCACTTCTTATAGTGCCACCTCCATTTATACCATTAGTGCCTGCCTGATACAGCAATTCCATTTCACACTCAAGTTTCAGTATAAATACCCCTCTTCAGAATGGGCAATCTGCATTCAGATTTCAGGGTCAGGTTCAGCTGAGAGTTCTGGGATTTGTTCAGATAAGAGAAAAATGGCAGCTGCATTGAAACTTATGTGTGTTATGGGATTGATTGTGCTTGTTAGCATTTTGGAGATAGGGAAGATTGATGCAGCAGGGGAATGTGGGAAATCATCTCCTGATAATGAGGCAATGAAGCTAGCCCCATGTGCCGAAGCCGCACAAGATGAGAAAGCTACTGTTTCATCCGGTTGCTGCTCGCAGGTGAAGAAAATAGGCCAAAATCCCAGCTGTCTCTGCTCAGTGCTGCTCTCGAACACTGCTAAAGCATTCGGAGTTAAGCCTGAAATCGCCATAACCATCCCTAAACGCTGCAACTTTGCCGATCGCCCCGTCGGATACAAATGTGGACGTGAGTCTTGCTTTCTCATTGCTCCATTTTTACTCCTTTGAAAGTTTTCTTATATTACAATTGCTTCTTTGCAGCTTATACACTTCCTTGAAGTCAACATTTGGGGACACAACTTCAACAAATATGCTGATGCTCACTTCTGAATATGTAGCTTAAGCTTACCCTTTGTATGAATAAAAAGCTTAAAGCCCTATTGATATTATATATCCAATCTTGAATAATATAAGTCCACCATCCATGGAGAGATAAAATTGCAGTAAAGAATTCATCCATGGATACTAGATTACTCTAAGAAAAACCAGTACTTCATTAAAAAAAAACAAAGGGTGGTCTTGTTTGGGTGTAATGTTCAACAAAAAACAACCTTAATTTGGTAAAAGCTAAGGTTGATGCACAAACCAGAGGCTCCAGGCTTAGTATGTTCCCCTAAGCCTGTGGTCCCAAACCAGAAGTAAACCAAGAAAGAAAGGAAATATGAAGATTCGGTAAAAATAGGCTTAATTCACAAAGACCCTGAATTTATACAAGTTAACCCCCTTAACAAATTAACCCCTGATTTTGTCAACTTTTATCAAATTGACCAATGAATTTTTACTCTAATTATAATTAAATTGGTTTAAATATGTTAGAGGCCCTTGTGTTATTTTAAAATTTACAATATAGTCACTATAATTTTACAACATTAAATCCCTATATTATTTTTTATTTAAAAATCTTGGTCCCTCCGCTATCTTCCGTCCATTTTTTCCCTTAGTAGTTGACAATTATTAAAAAAGACTTAACTTTTTAGTTCTCTATATTTATATTTTTTTTTATCGATTTAACTTTTAAACATTAAAAATTTAAAATTTACATTTTATTAAAATTTGTAAAAATATTTTTAGACAATCATATCTTAACGTTTCTAAAAAAATATAGAAACTTGTATTCAAAATCTAAAATTTCTCAAAATTAAAAATATTTAAAAAATTATTAAAAAAATCCGAATTGATGCGTTGATCCAAGCTCTTCGAGATCTGTTAAAGAAAGATCTAGGTGATCAAACCAGGAAAAATATTTTTTATTATATAAAATGTATTAAACCAATTTAACAAAAATAAGTTCATGGACCAATTTGACATAAGTTGCTAAGTTCATGAACCAATTCATGTATTTTCTTTTTACATTTTGTTTAACTACTGGTTTTCAATTCACTGACCAATTAATTCATATTGAATTTTACAGAGACCCAGTATTGAAATGACTCTTCCAACTTATTTTTTTTTCATTTACAATGTCCAAGTTCAAACTTATTTTTTTTTCATTTACAATGTCCAAGTTCAAACTTTGAAAATGGGTCTGGGTCTGTTCCGAGAAAAATTATTAGGTGAATTATGTTCACCACATCATCTGTGGTCCAAAACAATCAAGACTGTTTATCTCAATTTTTTTTTCAAATGAATCATCACCTCTTTCCTACATATAATTAGTAGATGGGTGGTTATTAGACAGTTATTTAAAGATGAACAGTCATAATTGTTTAGACCATGGATGACGTGGTAAACAGAGTTCACCTAATAATCTCTCCTGCTCGGTATATACCGCCAAGAAACCTGCTAAATGGAATCAAACCAAACTTGAGTGTTAATAAACCAATATGAGAATAAATAAGAAATCCATCATGTTTTGTCATGGAGACCCTTCTAGCTACATTCAAATGGCAGAATCAACATCCTTATTACACATATCTTCAAATTCTCCTACTTTCATTTCTATAATTAAGCCATACTTCGCGTAACTCCGTACAAGAATGGCTAACAAACCAACCTGACAAGAATGTACACAACTTATCTGGCTGATAAGTAAAAACATGGTGACAACCATTCCGTTTGATGTCGCTGGAAGTCGATGAGCTTGAAGGTCTGTGGACTGTGGTAGACACATTTTCTTCCACTCACCATTTCCAACGTTTTCTATAGGCTGCTGGCTGCAACTCCTTCACCTAGTAAACCTCAAATGCATGCTACCCCAATTCCCGTTACATAGCAGTCAAAAGAAAACATATATTCGATACCAGTTGCAGCAGGCGGAAGTGAAATATTAAAGGAGCGTGCATGCCAGCAAATCCTACATATAAACAGCTTAACACAATATATCATTCATTTGGTTTGGGGGAATAATTCCTTTGGTAACTCTCACCATGCTTTTTTTGACATCGTATGATGACAGGACCTTCCTCTGCACCAACCAAGGAGATCAACAAGTCAAACATTTAAGAACAGTCTTTCAAAAATATTGATTATGTTTTGTTTTCTCTTGTTCAAATAACCAGGAAGGTGTTGAAATATATAAGTACTAGAGCATTATAGACAAATATGCATATAAAGTAGCAGCATACTCGACGAACTTTTACATCGATGGGAAGAAAATTAAAATTCAAAAGCACATAGTTTCGCAAGCCAATAAATTCAAAACGGAAATAATGTGTGAAGTATAAACATAAACTTAATACTTACAATTGGCTCAAAATCTGGACTACACAAGTTAACTGTGAGATTTCTCATCAGTAACAAAACCTGCACGGCGTAAGAAAATGCATCACATACAGTAACTTCAACAATTTATAACAAGACAAATTTTAGGGGGAAAGGGAGTGATAGAGCCCCAGGCTCTGATGGGAATACTGCTTGTTTCTTCAAGGTAGTTTGGGATGTGGTAGGGGAGGATCTTGTAAAAGCTGTGCAATATTTCTTTCAAAAGTAAGAAATTAGTCATGCCTTTAACTATATTATTGTGGTGTTGGTTCCAAAGACAAATAATCCAATTTCCTGCTGCTCTTTGGTGTACAAATGCACCACTAAAATCATTGTGAAAAGATTAACAAGGTATCTTCCTAGAATATCCCAAACAGTCAAAAAGTGCTTTCATTAAAGATGAGTATTTCTGACAATATCCTTATGGCTCAAGAATTGGTGAAAGGTTATGGAAGAGGTTCTTTACTCCTAGATATACTGTTTGAAGGCTGGTCTCAAATCTATTTTTTGAAAGCTGAAGGTGGATTGGGGATGAAAGATCGGAGGGCTAGAACAAGGCATGCATCCTGAAATTAGTATTAAATATTCTAGAAGGAGAAGGTTCGATCTGGATTGCTTGTTTGCAAGCTTACATCTTCAAAGAATCTGATTTTGGTATATGTTACCCCAAGCAAATATGAGCTGGATCTTGAGGAAAATGTTGAAATTAGGAGAGGCGGTCATTAATATTCCTTATCTGCTTATACCGAGGGATAGAAAGATCTCAATTACTAAAATATGGCCAGGAAATATTGAAGCGAGAAAGGGTGGTGTGACATAGACTCATTTGGTTCCCTTTGCATATTCCAAGCGCTTAGATGACTATTTTGGATAAGTTACCAACGAAAGATAGGTTGATTCAAAGAGGGAAATTGTTGATGACTCTCAATGAAAGTTATGTTGCAACTAACTAAAGAGCAGAGACCATTTGTTTGTTTGCTGCTATAATTATGAAATGTTGAAACCAAAAAAATGTGCCACTTTGACTTACAGTTTCAAAATTTATGGGATCCATCTCTTTGAGTTTTTGCACGTGGTCGTCGGTGTCAGGATCAAAGACACTTCCAATGAAGCTATAAACTTCAGCAAAATCAGGTGTAGCTGCAAAACGAAGACAGAGTTGGCCAAATTTCATCAAGTACAAAGTAACTGGGGAAAACAATTGATTATAGTCAATACAATTACCTTGA
This sequence comes from Abelmoschus esculentus, assembly GCA_035048815.1. NCBI lineage: Eukaryota > Viridiplantae > Streptophyta > Magnoliopsida > Malvales > Malvaceae > Abelmoschus > Abelmoschus esculentus. The sequence goes on along the minus strand of JAUCBN010000061.1, from coordinate 6,569,563 downwards.
AGCATGGATGCTTGTTTCCCTTGCTTTGGCATATCGGGATTAGGTGTTGTCTGGCTAGAGCTTCCAATGCAACTAACACCACTGTTACTAATCCTTGCTACGCCCTTTGATCCAATATCAGCTGAATCAATAACGTTATATGTATAAGAAATGTTGGAAAGTTTCCTTTAGGAAATCTAGTCTACTACTATTACAACAAAGGAACCGACATAGAGAAGAATTCATGCCTTCCGCTCCTCGAAGGCATGTAAATTCATCTTGAGGTGGCATGATTTTGCTTGAGGTAGTGTTTACAAGCATGGAAGCTTCATCCCAGGGACCATATGCAGGTGGAACGGTATTTATCGAAGAAGGAAAACCCATGGATGCTTGTAATGGCACCAAAACTGGTATTATAAGAGCATGTCAAAATGTAATTATACCCCAAGAATTCAATCAAAAATATCATCACAATCCATTTTAAAAATCAAACCATTTTTAGAGGCCTTTTGAGGATAAGGGTGAGCAGCTTTGCGCTTGGGACGAGGCGGCGGCACATGTGCAATTGTCCCATTCTTTTGAACCTTCAAAAAGTATTTCTGGGCATGACTTCGAATCTGTAAAGACAACAAATATCCATTCAAAAGCTTTAAACAAAATGATATTTAAAAGTTGAGAACCTGAGCTCAATGACAAAACATCAAATCCTTGTCTTTAAACCTGGATAACTGTCTTTGAACCGACAAAATCTTCAATTTTTTTCCAGTCACGATCAAACCTAAGTCAGCAAGAAAGATAGAAAGCTATTTAACAGGCTAACATAACTTGTTTTCATTCTATCATAGAACAATATGAATCCTTATAGCTCATATTGCTAATAGACACAAAGAGGAACGAACAAGGCAAAAGCTGCTAATGGCAATATGGCATCCTAAACTAGAAGGGAGGGGGCACAGTTAAAACAAGGCAAAACTCGATCAATGTTTCCTTAGTTCTCTACAAGTTAAAACAGAACAATTGAAACTAAAAACCAACATAAAGAAAGGCAAATTCCCTAAAAAAGGAGAAATCAAAGTACTTGGTACTTGTAAATCAAGAATCTTTTAAAGAAAAAAAATGGAACAAAAGTTTTCATCTTTGGAGAAAGGACTTACAGTTGAAGAGCTTCAAGGAACTTGTCATGTTCTTCTTCAGTCCAGCTCTCACGTGATTTGGTAATGGTGTAAGGTTTCCTAACTTTCTTACCAGAGCCATCTGAAGAGGCAGCGGTGGACGTGGAGGACTGCGGCGGAGGCGGAGACGGTTGTGGAGGATTGTGTGATGAGTTCATGGCTTTTCCTCCGTTTCCTTGGCTTGTCTTTGGTTTTAGCTACCTAACAAAATATAGAATATGAGTGATGTCTGACTTTGAGAACCGTTGAATTCCTCGTCCGGTATCAATTCCTCGTCCCCGCGAGTTTAGTTTATGGTTCTTATCCTCGGTGAGATTTGAGAGGTTTCTTTCGTGTGTGGGTCACGTCCACTATATGAACCGTGCCACCGTCTAATCCAACGATCTGATTGGATGATCACTACACATCTAAACTTGATTATTACAATACCATAAGACATTCAATATTTGCTTTACATAATATTGCATTTATGTTTACTAATTTTAATGTAAACTGGACAAATATAATTATATTTTAAAATAAATAAAATAATAAGAATATTTTTAATCATTTATTAATTAATAGATCTGATATACCCTTAAACTAAATCAAAAATTGGCCCACTGTAGTTCCATGGGGAAAGAAGTATAGGAATTAATTCAATTCGCAGGCGCGCCGCCGATGTTTGAAAAGAAGGTGGTTCCTGCCCACCGTAGATTTCTGAAAGCTACCGCCCAATCTTTCTCCACCACTAAATAACAACCAACCAATATTTTGTCAGTTTTTAATTATTGTTTAAATTATTTTAAAACAAAAGAAAAAAAAAACAGCGGAGCATAGTTATTTTGCATAGTTATTTTAGTTGAGATATAAAATATATTTAATTTAAGTTTGATTTAATTTTAATCTATGATAAGTCATGTTAATAATAGATTGATCCATATTTCAGTTAGATCAATATCAAATTAGTTAGCTTTATGATCATATTAATACTAGATCAATCGATTTTTGAATTGAATCAATATTAATAATTGATTTTTGATTTGGATCAATTTTTAAATCTTAAAAATACATAAGGATAGGGATGACAAGGGGTTGGGCTTTTGGCTGTCCCGACCTCGATCCGAAAATATAAATATCCGTCCTGAATCCGACCCGACCTCAATGTATATTTCTCCCGACCTGACCAGAAATAATAAAATGTATAACCCGACCCGAATTGATACCGACAATAATAAAAAACCGATTAAACTCGATCCAACTTGAAAAAAATTAATAAAAATATTACATTTATATATAAATATATAATAATAATAATATATAAATATATCGGGTCGGTCATAAATTTTTACTCTAAACCTAACCTGAACCGATTCGATCTTATTTTAAAAAAATTCAATTCGACCTAAATTTAATTTTTAATAAAAAAATTATTTTAATTAAGTTAAGTCAAAACCCGACAGGATTGGCTCAAATTGTCATACCTACATAGGGTCGGACCGGCTCACGTACTCACATCTACTCGGCTTTTGTGGCTTCGCTTGCCTAATCTCATGCCCCGTAATAATCGCCCATTATTTGTTGTGAGCAAATAATCGTCCATTATTACGGCTGTGGAATACACAAGATTTTTAAAATGTGAAGTTGATTAGGATAATATTATATATTCCATTATTTTAAATATACGAATAATAACTTAATTTTTTAAAATTAAGAATTGAATATTAAATTAATAATTTTATATATTTTTATAATTTTGTTTATAATAATTTATTAAATATTTTTATATAAAACAATATCACTTCTAATATAAGAATATAATACATCTATTTAATAAAAAATTGATGGAAATATTTTTATTGATCAAAGTACATACGTAGAATGATAAGAACGACATTTTATATGATCAATTATCATAATTAAAGGTAAAAATGAATTAGAGTCGATTCGTAAAATTTAAATTAATAACGAGTAGAGTGAATAACAATTTTTTTTAACGAATTGAATATAATTTTAACGACCAATGAACACGAATCGAATACTGCCGAACCTTCGATTGACTCACTTGATAAATACCATAATTTACAGCCCTTCATTCGAGACTCTTTCTTGTTCCCCTTCTGTTAATAATTTTCAGACCATAAATAGTTCTTCTGCCTTATCGATTCTCCTCGCACATTTGCATATAGATGGAATCAAACATAATCTTCCTTCAACCAATTATGTTTGCACCAGACACAAACTTGGTTTGTCTTCCAAGTCCCCATGTCTATCTCCATTGCTAGCATGGCAAGTGTCGCGACCATTTTAAAACCGATTTGTGTGAAAAATAGCCTAGCGATTAATTTTGAAAAAAAATCGAGTTTTTATCGCTTTTAATTATAAATTATGAAAATCAGGGTTTTATTTGAAAATATATTATTTTAATTTTAAAATGATTTGGAGTCGCCACCGGTCACTTTGGTAGGCCAGACACCATAAAATAAACCAGAGATTCTTTTTTAAAACATTTTGGGTTCGGGAGTCGGTTACGCGTAAGGACGACCCTTACGAGTGCCCGAAATCGGTACCTTATTAATTACACGTGGCATTTTGGTATTTCGAATAATAATATTAATTTAATCCGTTATCGTCAAATAAATATCGCTCGAATAAGAATATCATTTTGGGTAAAAAGGTACATTTCTTTTAAATACGAGCTTTGAAAAAGACGTCCTAGAATAGGAAATCTTAACTCGTATTTAAAGAAATATAAATTCTGACCCAAAAGGTTTTAAATGCATGATCGATTTATTATCTGGTTCATTTTAAGTTTTAACCTAAAAAGGCTCCATTGATTAAATGTTTAAACCCTATTAAATTATTAATTTCACCGGGTGTATTATGTTAACATCCGAATGCACGGACACTACCATTTTGACACCAAACAAAATTAATAATACTATTAGTGTTTCTAGTTTGCCTAATTAATTTTATTAAATTCTAACCTTAAATTATTTGTCATTTTCTACGTTTCGATGACACGCCGAATACAATACCAAAGTACACCATTGGCCAACATAATGTTATTTCAAAACACTGACCACTTAGTGTATCCGAGATATATGATTAGAACATCATCGTTACTAAATTATCTCTCCTATTTAATTAATTAATTACTTAAAGTAACTAATCGTAAAAAGGCTCTAATTTTAATTATCTAGGTGTGGATTAAGTGACATCCTAAGCAAATATACTACATGCTTTTAAAACACATTAAATAAAACAATTAAATAAAGCAATTAAAGCAATAAAGATGACAAAAAATCCCTAAGTTACTTTTATTAAAGAAATATAGGAGCTTGAATACATTATCGGAAAATTAAATTAAAAGAACGAGAATTACATGGCATAAACGAGAAGCATGAATTAAACATTCAAATGTTCGATTTCAGGGGTTGAATTAGACTTAATTAAATCAAATTAAATTAATCTTAAACTTAGAAATTTTAATTGAATTCCATTAAGGGTCAAATTAAATTATTTCTAGGCCTAAAAAAATTAAATTAATTTTAATTAACGTCTAAATTGATGGAATTTTAAAATTAAGGTTCAATTTGGGTCTAATTAGGGGTTAAATTGAGTGAATTTTAGAGTCTTAAGGGTTAATTAAAGGATTTGGGGACTAAAATGAATTGCACTTCAAACTATGAGGGACCACGGAGAGAAATTCTCCATTTTAAACTAATGCACTCTACATAAACACCATATTTCCAGAAAACTACACCAAAATGGATCAAACACCTTAGTTTTGCTTGGTGTTCATCCATGTTCTTCATGAAAATGAAGAACACGATGAACACGGCCATTGAACCACCACACGCTCCGCCGCTGAATCCACATCGCCGCTGGTAACCACCACTCCGGCGAGTTTTTCCGGCCACCTTCCGGGACCGATTTTGCTCCGGCGACGGTTTCCGGCACCGGTGAACTCGTCGAAAACCTTAAAATTCCTCTAAAAACAATCCGAACACCATCTTTTAAGATCTAAACACCCCAAAATCACTAAAAACTCCCCCTAAACACCCGACTGCACTTGAATAACGCCTAAACTACCCGAATCAAATTCGACCACTTCCCTTTTACCGGAAACTCCCGTAAACTCATTCTTAAACCCGGATTCAAATTAATTTCTCCACGATTTAAACTTATCGAATCCTCCTTCCATTTTGAATTCATTGGTTCGATGAAATTGTCCAAAACAAGGAGACAATGTTTGATCTAAAATTTATTTTTCATACATGACAACTTAAACGAGTAATTAACAGTAAAATTAAATCGAGGAAAGTACAAAGCTTACCTTCAACGTGTTTCTCCAATGGTGTTCTCTAAACTCCAATCCAATTATGCGAATGTTTTTCTTTCCCTTGCCGATTGCCCCTCTGTGACTGCCTTCTCCCCTTTTTTAATTTGCCGTGTCCCCCCTCTGTCTCTGTTTTCCTTTAATTTCCCCTCCCATAACCATGATTTCAACCGACCATAACTCCCCCTTGTAACCGAACCCAAAACCAACTTCCCCTTATCCTTTTCCATTTTATTTTTTAATTATTTATTTTATTTATTTATTTTTATTATTTTTATTATTTATTTGCATTTACTTGTGGCCTTATTTATATTCGAACCCGGACGAAATTCGGGTATTACAGCTGCCCCTCTTTGCTCAATGCTGTGGAATAGGAGACGAGCAAAGACTGAAAAGACACGAATTTCGTCTAGACTTCTTGGCCTCTGTTACGCTAACAAAGTTTGAAGCTGTTCTTCTTATTATGAATTTCTTCAAACTTAACATCATGCCCGGAGGACTTAATGATGACCCAGAGGATTTAGAATCGAATTGCCTCCTTGATTGTGCAAACGATATCATCACTCCCGAAGGTGACGGCCCGGAGGACTTAACATCATGCCCGGAGGACTTAATGATGACCCGGAGGATTTAGAATCGAATTGCATCCTTGATTGTGCAAACGATATCATCACTCCCGAAGGTGACGGCCCGGAGGACTTAACATCATACCCGGAGGATTTAATGATGACCCGGAGGATTTAACATCATGCCTGAAGGACTTATTGATGACCCGGAGGATTTAATAATGGAATCTGAAGCTGTTCTTCTTATTATGAAATTCTCCACCTCCATTGAAAAAGTCTGAAGCTGTTCTTCTTATTATGAAATTCTTTAGACCGATAATAGGTCATGAAATATGATGTTGTTTCTTCATGTTGAATCTGGAGTTGTTCTACTCATTCGAACTTCTCCAAAGTTTGAAGTTGTTCTTGTCATTTGAATTCCTTCAAACAAATCTTGGAATCCGAGGTTGTTCTTTTCATTTGAATTTCCTCGAGCATCTTCTGAACTGTTTATTCTCAGATTTCCTTCCTCTCAGATCTTTGCTTGTCCTGATCTGGATTGCTTTGCTAATCTTGCAATTTCCTGTTAAAATTAACCAAAATGTTTTGAATGCATGAGTTAGCATGTTTTATCCTATGAATGCCTACCCACACGATGCATGAACCGTGGTCATTGAGGGACGCTTGGATATACCCTGATCTTCTTTATTTTCTTCATTGAGCCTTTTTCTGCTATGATGACGTCTCATCGTAATAACTTTGTGATTTGTCTGACTTCTCAAGCTTCATTTCTTTGACTCCTTTGTTCATTCTGATTTGAAATCTCGCGTGCAATAATACTTTGTTGATCTTTTATCATGCTGAGTTTACCCCACTTTCATCATTTAGGGCGAGCAAAATGTCTTGTTTTCTCGTTCTGATGTTCACCTCGTAGAACTTCTTTATCTTGTGATGTCTCATTAGTAACAATTTCTACACTTTATGAATTGATCTAGCTATATTTTGCCCCAAAAATGGCCAATGTTCTCTCTTTGCCCCAAGTTACCTGTCATCTTTGTTGCTCAATTTTTTTTTGTATTCTGAACTTTAACTGTTCCTCGTCATACTTTTCATCATTAACCAAGTATTGAGGTCACCACATGTTCCGTTTGCATTTAAAGGATTAGTACATCATAGTAATTCTCATGAAATCCTTTGCTTTTTGTATCTAATCAATTTATCTGCAAGATGCTTGTTAAAACAATATGCAAAAGGCTTAAAATATTATTTTACAAATTTTGAGAAATTTGAAAAATTTGATTGTCATGGCAAACAAGAAAATACAAAATTAGGTCTTTGAATACTAAGTGTAGCAAAGCCTTCGAACCAATTTGTAAAGATCAGCTCCAATGTGACCCTTTTTCATTTATTAAAATTAATTAGGAGAAACATTCTCATTTTTCTAATTCTACCCTGTTTTGGTGGTACTCTTTACCTTATTAACTCACTATACCCAATCTTTCCCTCTTTTCTGATCTCGATCAAGCATTAGGAGACTGAAAAATCATTGAAGAAAGGTTAACCCTGATAAGCGAGATGTATTCTGAAGACTAACTCTCCTGCTCCAATATCCACATATGATCAAAATGGTCTTTTGTGGCTTGTAATGTGGTCTATGGCTTATGGCTATCAAAGAAAGGATATATAGGCTCAAATAATTATTAAGGTTTATAAAACCAAGAATCATTGTCGCACTGATTTGTACATACTCTGATGAAATAATTCTCTTTTTTCTTTGCGGATCACTCTAGATTGCCCTTTTTGGGTTTTCACCCTAGATGTCATTTCTTTTTCACCACTCCTTTTGTCAATGGTTCATCTCATCAAAATATCTCACAAAACTTTCTGTTCATTTTTCTTTATCGATTGCTTCAACTTTCATGTCAATAATTTGAACTTCTTATTTTTCTTGGTTTTGTATTTCACTTTTATTTCACGCCCCTGATTCACGAGGCATCACAACCAAACATATTTCATTTCCGAATAAATTTTTATGCTCTTTGCCCCCAGTGTAGGGGTGATCCTTGGTTTGGGTTGAATCAAAAGAAGAACAATCATCAGGCTCAAAGGGGATAACAAATGATATTTTTTCTTTTTTCTCTTTTTTTTGAGAAGGGAGATCAAGGAATGCCAAATATCATCCCATACTTGGATATCTTTGAAGAAAAGCAGCCTTCAGTTGGGTGATGTTTTGGGTTATCACTTCGTTCTAGGACCTTAGCCAACAATGCTTGAGAGGAAATTCACTCAAATTTGTATCTTGGATTTTCTCATGATTCCTGAACACTCATTAATGTTTTCCTTATGGCCTAAATAAAATAGAAATGAGTCACATTATCGAAGTTGATCTATGAATTTGATTTAAGGTCAATCTTGTAACTAGTATTCAAGACCTGAAAAAATGATGTTAATGATGATATATATATATATATAAATGTATGGGCTATCAAAAAAATTAACCCATAAAAAATAATGTTTTTCTATGGTAATGAATAAAAGAATTAAATAACATGAATTGCAGAATCAAAGAATATGAAATGCTTGCCACTTGATAGAAATATATATATATATATATATATATGAAACAACCATCATGAGTAAATGAATTGAAATAGTCTCCCTTACAAAAGACACCCAATGCTCGCAGGCAAAAGCAATTAGGATGATTCAGGGCATTACTCTGTACAATCCTGGCGTTCTAAATCTTCAACAGGCATATCATCTTGATCATTTTCTTTTGTCTTCCATTGTTGCACTATCTCTTTTGTCAAAACTCTTTTATCAACCAGTTTCTTGATTTCCTCCAGCAAAGATCTACATTTATTAGTAGCATGACCTGGTAATCCCATATGAAACTCACAAACATTGTTGGGATCATAGCTTTGAGCGAAAGGGCTTGGCGCTTTCTTCATTGGCTTGGGAGTAATATATTGAGCTTCAACAAGATAAGGAAACAAATCGGAGATAGGCATTCCAAATATCTTTTGATCTGCACTTTTCTAGGGAATCTTTTGTTGTCTCCCTGAAGAACTGGGTGATCTTTTCCTTTTACGATTTTGGGAACCTTGAACATTACACTCATTTATATCTTTTGGCTTCTTGTCTTCTGTGGAACTTTTGAGCCTGGGTTCAATTTTCCCTTGTTGGATTCCAACTTCTATTACCTCACCAAGGGCCATAAAATCCTTAAAGTTGCCCCTTGAATTTACAAGCATTTTATCAAAGAAAGGAGATGGTAGGGTCTGATGAAACATTTCAGACATTTCCTCTTCTATCATGGGTGACTGCACCTGAGATGCTAGCATCCTCCATCTCAATGCGTAATCCTTAAAGCTTTCATCATCTTTCATTCTCATATTCTGTAAAGTCCGACGATCTGGAGCCAAGTCTATGACATACCTGTATTGCCCCAAGAATTCTTTCGCCAAATCAACCCATGTTCGGATCTGCTCTCGACTCAATCTGTTATACCATGTTACAGTAGGTCCAGTCAAGCTATCATGAAAGTAGTGAATCATCATTTGGTTATTATCTAGATATCCTTCCATTTTCCGACAGAACATCGTCAAGTGAATTTTAGGGCAACTAGACCCGTCATACTTTTCAAAAACATGGATCTTGAATTTCGGTGGAATAACCAAATCAGGGACCAGACAAAACTCCTTTGCACTAAACTCGGAGTTCGCTCCTTTTTTACTTGCCTCAATTTTCTTCTGGAGCTCTGTACACATATTTGTCAATTGATCAACACGTTCTAAGGAAAACGCACTTATACTCAAACTTGATATTCCAAGGTAGATAGTCAAACATGGCTTCGAGATTTGGTCATTTGCCTTTGGCTGAGGCTCTGTCATCTGCTCCTGTAATCTTTCTTGAATACTTGCAACTTCTCCCATATTCTCATCCATGATGTCTGATTCTCGAACTTTTATTAATGTTGAGTTACTGTCATCGGAACCCTCAACCACTTTAGATTCATGTATGCTAATGCAATGCTAATAAATAATAATGTTATGATATTAAATATGAAATAAACATATGCATGAATGCAATAAAGTATTGATCCAAAAGTGCTTATCATAGAACAACTTTCGTTTCAGATAAAAAGATTTACTACATCCAATATCAAACACTAAAGATATTTACGAGTCCTGACCCCTAATTTCTTAACTTCCTCTAAAAACCCTGTTAGCTTCTCATTGTGATCTATTGCCGGATTGATGTTCTGACTCAATTCTGCTGCCACATCCGCTAAACTTGCTATTTGTTGAGCCATCTCTCGTGCTTGAATAATAGAAGCCTTTATGTCATCATCTTTTTCTTGTAACTTTACCGTTAAACCCTGTAGCTGGACACGTTGTTTTTCTTCGCTTTCTGAGCATTCCTTCTTAACATCCCTAGCGAGATCTTGGTAGTCTGATCGCAAGGCTTGTAACTCTAATTCCAAGTTATCTCTCTCTTGCATCAACCTAATTACCTGAACCTCGTACTCGAACTGATATTGCTTCTTTGTAATACTTTCATCTCGGACTTCATGTCTGCCCCCTGAATTAAGCTGATTCTTTTCTTCAAACTTCAGTTTCTCGCATTTCAACAGATCCTGAACTTTACGTTTCAAAGCTATGCAATTTTCAATTGAGTGTCCCCGTACTCCATTATGGAATTCACAATGAGCGTCGACATCATACCATTTCGGGTACGGCGGTTGTAATGGTGAGATAAAATATGGAGTTATTAGCCGAGCTTCTAGCAACTAAGGATATAGTTCTTTGTATGGAATGGGAATTGGGTCAAACCGATTCTTGCAACTTTCTGTCTTCTGGGAACTGGGAAAAGGGATCTTGGAACCTGAACAATGCTCTGGATGATCAACCGACTTTATCGGGCTGAACACTCCTTTCATTTTTGACTTTCCGTGGATCATTGTGACTTTCTCAGGTTTTGGGTCTGGTACATCTTCAGCTGGCTCATTTACACGAATTATAAGTGGTGGTTTGTACGTGTACTGATTCTCTTTCGGCTCTTCTTTCTTTTCCATATGCCTCTTTTCCTTAGTCATGTCCATCATCATGGTCTTCAACTCACTCATCTGTCTTTTCAACTCTTGCATTTCAACATCTCTAGAGTCTAACGAGTAATCTCCAGGTAAACTGTCCATCTTTCTCGAGCTCTGACTCGTAACTTCAATCTCGTCTTCGACCTATGAATCTCTTTAACTAATATGATTGTCTTCTAACTCGATAATCACTTTTGAATCAATACCTTTATGCAATATGATGCAAAAATATCAACATGTCAAAATGGTGAAATAATATTATGAATAAATAAAATAATAAATAAATAAAAGTTAACACAATTATGTACAACAACTTAAATATAAATATACCCTATAATGCATGAATGCAAAAGATATCGATTTCAAGATCTAGTCATTAGACAATACTCATCTAACCAAAAGATCGAATACAAGGAGAAGCCAATTTATTGATAGAAGATAACCGGCTTGAGCTTCTTGGTTGATCACCTCGTTTAGTCTGGTTCGGCATCTGTCTTGGTATATCGATGAAAATCTATTGACAAGTCTGCAACTTTATCGAGCAAAATCTATACATATCCGATATTTCCTATACTTGGTTCTGAAGTTGATCACTAATTCCATTCTGCATAACCTTGGTGACTAACCCAATCCGACTTTCAACATGTTGTCCTTCACTTGGAACGCTGATTCAAAACTTGCAAACTGATTTTCCATGTTGTGTATTTTCTAAATTCTTCTTCTATTTCTCAGCTTTATCATTCGATAGTTCCCGTCATCTAAGAAAGCGGAACATCGATCCTAGGCTCGTTCTCTTGTCCTCCCTAACTCTTCATTTATCAACAATAACCCTAAGATGTCCCTAGTTAATCCATCAAATATTCGCCTTCTAGCTGTCTTCGCTTTCTAATTATTGTGCCTCACTTATATCTACACTTGCCCCGGTACTCGACTTGAAGCTTGAACAAATGCTAAACCCAATATAAATCTAATTCTTTTCACCTACTGGAATAGTGTAGCGAAACCTCGTAGTTGTTGGTGTTGTAACCATTCTCCTGACAGTAACTAGGATACCTTATCGAATAACTCTTTGTGTTCTCGTTCAAGAATTCCTAAATTATCCTTAAATTTGGCAGACATGCCCCATGCTTGAAGTCTTCTGAAACACCCTTGTATTACTGGTACTCAGTCTCTGGCCTCGAATATTAACTTTGATCTCGCACTGAGTCTTCTCGAATATGGTCTGTCTCGGCATATTGTCTTTCACTTGTATATCAAAACCTTTAGTTTATGACCATTGTCTATATAATTAGCTCATGAATCGATATCTCTAATGCATGCTATATGAACTCACTCACACACCACAAAAAACGTTAGTATGGTGAAATAATAATCTGAACAAAAATAAATTGACATAAAAAATAATTGAAATTGCAAAAAGTAACCAGAGAACAATTTATGTTGCATAAAAATAACCAGAGAGCAGTTTATGTCGCGTAAAAAATAACCAGAGAGCAGTTTAACACAGAAATCCTAATTTGGCAGCATTTCGGCAGCATACCGCCTTATCTTATGGTCCCTGTCTGGCTCTAATAGGGGTAGGTTTCTACTCTATACATGTGGGTTTTGGTCTAGACATTGGGTTCCCGAACTGTCGTTACCGTCTACTGCGACGATAAGACATCGATTCGGTAGTATAGGTCCCTTACAACGGAGGTGAAGACCTCACGACGTGTAAGGTTAGTATACTGGAAGCAGATAAAAATCCGAAGCTCGGAGCTGGATAGCATCATGTCGGACAATATCTAACTCCCACTCAAGGGTAAAAGCTCGGGTCGAGAGCTGATGCATGAATGACAGATATATCACACAAAATAAAAATACTATCCTTATCCGAACGATATTTATCTGACGATAATGAATTAAATTAATGTCTATATTCAAAATATTGAAATGCCACGTGTAATTAATAATTAGGCCTGACTCACAAAAATTTTTCCCCAGCAGAGTCGCCAAGCTGTCGCGACCATTTTAAAACCGATATGTGTGAAAAATAGCCTGGCGATTAATTTTGAAAAAAAAAATCGAGTTTTTATCGCTTTTAATTATAAATTATGAAAATCAGGGTTTTATTTGAAAACATATTATTTTAATTTTAAAATGATTTGGAGTCGCCACCGGCCACTTTGGTAGGCCAGACACCATAAAATAAACCAGAGATTCTTTTTTAAAACATTTTGGGTTCGGGAGTCGGTTACGCGTAAGGACGACCCTTACGAGCGCCCGAAATCGATACCTTATTAATTACACGTGGCATTTTGGTATTTCGAATAATAATATTAATTTAATCCGTTATCGTCAAATAAATATCGCTCGAATAAGAATATCATTTTGGGTAAAAAGGTACATTTCTTTTAAATACGAGCTTTGAAAAAGACGTCCTAGAATAGGAAATCTTAACTCGTATTTAAAGAAATATAAATTCTGACCCAAAAGGTTTTAAATGCATGATCGATTTATTATCTGGTTCATTTTAAGTTTTAACCGAAAAAGGCTCCATTGATTAAATGTTTAAACCCTATTAAATTATTAATTTCACCGGGTGTATTATGTTAACATCCGAATGCACGGACACTACCATTTTGACACCAAACAAAATTAATAATACTATTAGTGTTTCTAGTTTGCCTAATTAATTTTATTAAATTCTAACCTTAAATTATTTGTCATTTTCTACGTTTCGATGACACGCCAAATACAATACCAAAGTACACCATTGGCCAACATAATGTTATTTCAAAACACTGACCACTTAGTGTATCCGAGATATATGATTAGAACGTCATCGTTACTAAATTATCTCTCCTATTTAATTAATTAATTAGTTAAAGTAACTAATCCTAAAAAGGCTCTAATTTTAATTATCTAGGTGTGGATTAAGTGACATCCTAAGCAAATATACTACATGCTTTTAAAACACATTAAATAAAACAATTAAATAAAGCAATTAAAGCAATAAAGATGACAAAAGAGCTAAGTTACTTTTATTAAAGAAATATAGGAGCTTGAATACATTATCGGGAAATTAAATTAAAAGAACGGGAATTACATGGCATAAACGAGAAGCATGAATTAAACATTCAAATGTTCGATTTCAGGAGTTGAATTAGACTTAATTAAATCAAATTAAATTAATCTTAAACTTAGAAATTTTAATTAGATTCCATTAAGGGTCAAATTAAATTATTTCTAGGCCTAAAAAAATTAAATTAATTTTAATTAACGTCTAAATTGATGGAATTTTAAAATTAAGGTTCAATTTGGGTCTAATTAGGGGTTAAATTGAGTGAATTTTAGAGTCTTAAGGGTTAATTAAAGGATTTGGGGACTAAAATGAATTGCACTTCAAACTATGAGGGACCACGGAGAGAAATTCTCCATTTTAAACTAATGCACTCTACATAAACACCATATTTCCAGAAAACTACACCAAAATGGATCAAACACCTTAGTTTTGCTTGGTGTTCATCCATGTTCTTTATGAAAATAAAGAACACGATGAACACGGTCATTGAACCACCACACGCTCCTCCGCCGAATCCACATCGCCGTCGGTAACCACCACTCCGGCGAGTTTTTCCGGCCACCTTCCGGGACCGATTTTGCTCCGGCGACGGTTTCCGGCACCGGTGAACTCGTCGAAAACCTTAAAATTCCTCTAAAAACAATCCGAATACCATCTTTTAAGATCTAAACACCCCAAAATCACTAAAAACTCCCCCTAAACACCCGGCTGCACTTGAATAACACCTAAACTACCCGAATCAAATTCGACCACTTCCCTTTTACCAGAAACTCCCCTAAACTCATTCTTAAACCCGGATTCAAATTAATTTCTCCACGATTTAAACTTACCGAATCCTCCTTCCATTTTGAATTCATTGGTTCGATGAAATTGTCCAAAACAAGGAGACAATGTTTGATCTAAAATTTATTTTTCATACATGACAACTTAAATGAGTAATTAACAGTAAAATTAAATCGAAGAAAGTACAAAGCTTACCTTCAACGTGTTTCTCCAATGGTGTTCTCTAAACTCCAATCCAATTATGCGAATGTTTTTCTTTCCCTTGCCGATTGCCCCTCTGTGACTGCCTTCTCCCCTTTTTTAATTTGCCGTGTCCCCCCTCTGTCTCTGTTTCCTTTAATTTCCCCTCCCATAACCATGATTTCAACCGACCATAACTCCCCCTTGTAACCGAACCCAAAACCAACTTCCCCTTATCCTTTTCCATTTTATTTTTTAATTATTTATTTTATTTATTTATTTTTATTATTTTTATTATTTATTTGCATTTACTTGTGGCCTTATTTATATTCGAACTCGGACGAAATTCGGGTATTACAGCAAGTTAGCAGAAACAAGTTCTCAGAAGACTATGTTCGAGTTCTTCCGAAGAATCGAACACTTTAGTCTTGAATGACGGTGAAAGATGTCTTCCTTCAATGGTTTACTGTTGATCCTATTGAGACAATAATTCGGTTCATGGGCAGTCACAACCATATAGGAGGCAGCCGAGGGCCGAGGAAGAACTCATGTTAGCCAATTACTGATCAGCATGGTTCTCGTCATATCTATGATTATGTCTGACGTCGAGCTCGGAATAAAATGAAAGAAAAGTCCAGCTTCCATCACTAAAACTTGAAAAAAAAAAAAAAGAAAAAAAAAAGGCTTTATCATGTGAAAATTCTTAGTCTGTTCCATGAGTTTTCCTGCCATTGTAAGAAAGTGGAACCAAGACCCACATCTGGTTTCCAATCCTATGTAGCTTCCACCTATTAGTGTCTTTGAACGACACATATATACTGATCAGGTTTGGCATCCTGCCAACCAACAGGTCATCTCATAAGTCATTTTCAAGGTAGACAAGCTGTCAAAAATAATAGGATTCAAGAGACATTGTCAGTTTGAGAATGACATTGTGAGCGTGTGGACTTTGCCCCCCTTTTTTATACGATAATAAAACAAGTTTCGAAACGTATGGTTTTTACCCTTCAATTAAACTAGTGTCCTTTAGACTCGTCCGGACAGCTAAGTCACCTGTCCCCCACCAGTCAACCCTCTTTCTCCCAACAAACAAAAAAGGACAGGAAACAAGCAAATGCCCCCTTCAGTATATAAAAACACCCTCAATCTCACAACTTCCATCCACAATTTACCAAAACTTGTAGCATTCTTTTTCTGATCAGCCTGGCCTTCATTGCTTTGAAACTTGCTGTCAATGGCAAAAGGTGAACCAATGCCGAAAAGGGTACCTCCAAAAAGAGGGCAAATCAAGGTCAGAATCATGTCCATTATAATGGAGTCTGTCTTAAAAGTAGCATCAAAAACAGGTAGAAGCTTGCAAAGAAAGAAGAAGAAGGTGGCGGCAATGGCAATGGCATCAGAAGAAATGCAGCTTCTGACAAAAACCAGATAAAACTTGCCTAGAAATATGCTGGTTTTAACTTCTGTTTCTTCTTTATCAGTCAAAACTTGGTCTGTAACAGGGTCCTTCTGTGAATGGTTAATGCTTCTGCTAGTTCTGAAATGAGCAGCAGTGGATATAGAATCAGCCATAATCTCTGTTTTTTTCTGCATGAAACATAAGCCTTAGCTGTACGGACAAATGGATCCTCAAATAATTGGTGTTCTGTTTTTCTTCCTCTCCCTTTTTCTAATACCAAATAAAAAAAAATATTTTAGAGACAACTAGGGAACAGTGGGGGACAGGAATCAGTGCAATTGTCACATATCATACGTTCCATCAAAATTGATTTTTTATTGTCTGTAATCATATTTTTTTTTATGTTTTGATCTTAAAAAAATTTATAAATTAAATTATAACTATTAATTTTATATTTAAATTTAAATTGTAAATTATATATTTTAAAAAATACGAAGTAGTATATCTTAAATTTTTAAACTTTAATTATAATTTCTAACCTTAAAACTTAAATCTATTATTTAAACAATAATTTAAGTTTAAGGCGTAAAGTTTATAATGTATAGTTTTGAAGTTAAGTATTTAAATTTTATATTTTATAGTTTAAATAAGAAAAAATATAAAAAAATCATATAATTTGTATATAAAAACGTAGTTCCATATGAAAATTTATTTAATATACAAATTGTATAAATTATATACAAATTTGTTTATTTTAGGATTTAAGTATGTAATTTAAAATTTTAGAGTTTATATTTAAAAGTGAGAGTTTAAAATTTAAGATTTGAAGGTTAAAAACTTAAATTTTAGATTTTATAGTTTAAATTTATATAGTTTAGAGTTTATGAATTTAATTTAGGGCTTATGTATAAAGATTAAAGATTTTTTTAAAAATAAAAAATAAAAAATGATGTAAATGATATATTGCTGTAATATCAATAAAAAATAATCCGCATCAGTATATAAAATTATTTTGTCATTATTTTATTTTTGATTTAACAACTAAGTAACTAATTTAAGAGTAAATAAAAAAATTAATGATTAGATTAAAAATATTTAAGTTTAAATGATTGAAATAAGAGTGAAAAAAAGTTGAATGATGAAATTTCTAATTTATCTAATCGAAAATTAGGGTTTTGAGGCGGGAAAGGAAAAGAATACTCTAAAACGTTGGGTGAACCCATCTGTTCCATTCCATGGCGGCTATCACCCGCTTTTCGAAACCCTCAGCTACTTCTCACGTAAGCTACAAGATCACGCGCCGAGATCCGAGCGAAAGGAACGTGCAATGGGTGTTTCCTGGATCTCAAGGCGTCGGCAAGTGAACCTACGCCAACTGCCTCTCCAGTGCTACTGTCCATCTCGTCCGTGAAGAACTCGCCTCATCCCTCTGCAAACAAGTTAATTCCTTATGAAATTAAAGTATTCTTTTTATATATCTGTTTTCTGACGCTAAGTTGTTGATTTATTGCTTGGATGCAGATAACGGAAATTGTGTTCAAATTATCAATCAAGCGGTGAGGATTTGAATTTTACTATTTCTTCCTATTTTCGATTTTTGTGCTCAAATATTAGTTGGTGTTGTTTAGGAAACATTGGAAGGCGTAACAGACCTTGATTTGGTTGTAAACCTGAGGCTTCCGGAGAGTGTCTTGATTGAGAAATGTCTTGGTAGAAGAATTTTCAGCCAGTGTTTGAAAATTTTCAATGTGGCTTCCATAATGACAATGTGAAGGGTCAAGACAGATAACACAGAAGAAATGGTGAATGCAAGATTCCGTATATACGATGAGAAGGTATCGATTCTTTCTTTGTACTGTATTTCGTGGAAATGTTAATTGAACGGCGATGAATTTGTTGAACCCTAACATTAGAATGTTATTCTTCTCCTAGCATCCTGTAAATTTGCGTCTTTACTTATCAACGTTCCTTAACAGTAGCAAAGTTGCATATTCTTTTCTGGTAAATTTTTAGCAGTTCTTTAATTAAATTGTCAAGGGTTTGAAATTAACATTAGTTTTGGGATTGGGTTGAAATAATGAAAATATGCATTTTCAGTTCTCTTCACTGCTAATTTGATTTCTTCTTTCACTTATGAACATGCTTAGCTATTCGATTGTGCTCACAGAGTCTACATTTGGAGGACTACTACCGCAACAAAGGAAAATTGATGGAATTCGATTTGCCAGGAGGTGTCCCTGAATCATGGCCAAAGTTGCTGGAGGCTCTTAACCTTGATTATTTCAAGGAAAGACGGTCTGTTGCAGTATAAAGTATTACAATATGTTTTAGCTTTCGATACTTAAATACTGGCAAAATCATTGCGCGGCACTGTTGGTATTATAGTTAGTGGTATTTTCTTGCTGCAAGTTATACTTGTGATAGAATGCAACTTCAATTGATAAATCCTTCTCTCACGATCTCTTATGATTAGCAAGTTGAATCTGACAAAAGACTGTTAAGTAGTCCCTGTTTGCCATTTTGCAGATTTGTAGTTAATTTGTTGCTGTATTTGCATGATACTTTAACATCCTTGCAGCTGGCCGAGCTGGTTGGCTCTAGTATAGCCAGGCAGTAAGTTATCACAGCTGCAATAATGAAACTATGGGAGCCATAACCAGCTCTTGACTGCCTGAGTTTCGGCAGTCTAAGATAGACGGTCCCATACATATAAACGGAAAGGAAAATTTTACTTATATAACATGAGATCTAATCCAGCATTTAGAACTTTAGAACCCCGGAGTAGTAACCGGTAACGTCTATTGAATATGCTATAAATGGTGTTCGTTTCATCTGAAACCTTATTTGCAGTTTGGTTGATCTTGAATTTCAAGAATTTTGCTGAAGTTGTCCTAATTTTCCCCTAACCTCAGTCACATCCACTTCCACTGTATTGCAATGGTGGCGGCGATGAATGCTTAAACTCGGGATTGGATTGAATGGAAGCTAATCCAATCTGCTGAAAGGAGAAAAAACTACATTTTTTTGTGTTAAAAATGACCCTAATCATTCAGTCTTTGACACTGGTTTTACAGAGTATGATTCCACTATGGCAAGTGTTCTTTATGCAAATCAAATGTTCCTTTTCATGTATGGCACTACTTTAAGATTAACATAATAATTAACAAAGTTAAAAGAACTAACAAAGTGAAGATTTATCTTTATTATTGTAATGTGCGTGGGAAGGCTTGTCCGTTCCTCATTGGTGCCGTGGAACTTGCAACTTCAAAGAAGGATTACAGAAATGTTTAGAAATCTATATTAGCATAAAGTTGAAACAATTCTGATATTTGGTTGAAAATTTATTTAATTTTTAATATTTGACATTAAATTAAAATAACTCATCTATAAATAACATAAGGGAAGATACCCATAATATAATTTCATGGTTCTTACGCTGTATCAAACACTCACCTAGATATTTTCACATAGTTAAAGTTGAAGCCAAAAATTGCGGATAATTTTGACATTTTATACTAACAAGACTACTCCCGTCATTTAACGCAACAAATTCAACGTCGTCACGGCCACACTTCAAACAATAAAAGGGATTAATAGGAAAAAATATTTAGTGGATTTATCCGTCACGTTATCTGTGGTCTTAATCAATTAGATTTATCCATCTCAGTTTTATTAAGATGAATCATCATCTCTTTTTTATATTTAATTAATAGGTGGATAATTATTAAATAGTTATTTAAAAATAAATGATCTTGATTGTTTGGACCACAGATAACGTGGTAAACATGGTTCACCTAATAATCTCCTACTTAATGAGTACCTAATGATGAGAGATTATTAGGTGAACCCTTTTCACCACGTTATTCATGATCCAAGCAATCAAGATTGCTCTTCTTTAAATAACTACTCACCCATTAATTAAATGTAGGAAAGAGGTGATGATTCACCTTGAAAAAAATTGAGATAAACGATCTTAATTAATTGAGATCACAGATGACGTGATAAATAGAATTCACCTAATAAATTCTCCTAAATGATACTTATAGTTCACTTTTAATTTTTAAATTAGTTTTACTTTGAATACATATTAATTTTTTTTTGTTATTTTAAGTGTTTAATCATTAATTATTATTATTATTATTTAAATATATATAATTTTTACTTTATTTATTTTTATCTTATAAAAAAAACTAAAATTTCAAAACCCACAAAATTCCCAAAATTCGAATCTCTAACCCTCAGTCAATTTTGTTTGTTGATGGTCTTGTTATTGTTCATTGTATCGATGGTTGAATCACTGCGATCATTCTCTCAATCATTAATTATTGGTAATCAATAATAGGTGTGTCGATTGTCTTTCTAATGTCGAAGGAAACCAAATTTGTAAAAAGAAAGTCGTTTGACACAGTTACCATTGATTATTGATGATGAGTAATTGAGAGAAATGATCGTGATAATTCGACAACAATAATAATGGTCTCTAACGAGATATTCAAGGGCAATAACGATAATTTTTTTGAATATTTGAGTTAAGGATTTGAGGTATATTGAAAAAATTTAAAATTATTAATCTTTAATAAAATTTTAAATTTTATTTTAAAATAATTAAAACAAATTAAAAATTAAAAACACACCACATGTTATATTCTAAGATAATATATTTTTCTAATAATTAAATATTTAAAACATCAAAATAAAAATTCAAACATCTATTAAAATAAAAATAATAATTTAAATATAAAAAATAGTCAAATGAATTTAGGCACCGATTATTAAACCAATAAAAAAACGGCATAAATCCAGCAGATATAAATGAGCAACGCAGTTTTTGACGTCTGTGTAAACGGCGTTATCCCCCCGTCTCGATATTCCCCACATTTCACACGCCACGTGTCTCACACGAGATTCCCAAGATCTTTAGAGATGCTATCGAGACAATCGAGCTCCCGGCTTTTGATCTTGTCCAGCTCAGCAATCCCATCGGCCCCCATTTTTCGGGCCACGTGGAAATATTTCCCTCCAATGTGGAATTTCTGGAACGTTCCATACCTCCATTTTATCCACGTCAGCATGGCTGGGATCGTCTAAACAATATCTTCTTCGCGCGAGCGTCGACCAAACAAAAGGTCGCCTGTATCCTGTTCTTTCCGAGTCGCTCGCTTTCCCAGGCAGTCAAATTATTTTCTTAAAAAAAAATCTGATCTGCAATAAATTTTCAGAATTTTTTTGGTATTAGATGGAAGATTTTCATTTTAATGTAAAAATTACGTTTTGAAATTATTATTATTTTGCTTTAATTTTGCTCCATGTTATTGTTAAATTCAAACATGTTTTCGATCCAGCTAAATAATGGTGGTTAGTTGAAGATTTGTTGAGGATTATCTTCATTTGCAATACCTGTTAGTTCTTTAACTTTATGCCAGATTTGAATAGTTTCCTGTTATTGAATTCCGTTACCTTTTGTTGTAGATTTCAGTTTTTGGAGCTGCAAAGAAATATTTAGCCGTAGAGTATTAAAAAAATGATTTCAGTAGTTTACTTATAAATGTTTATACCTTTTGATTAGGTTTTGGTTAGTATTAGAAAAACTTTGCTTTTAATTTTAGGATCTGATATTAGGGTTTTGGCATAGACGTCTTTAAAATTTGTACTTATTTATTTTAATAATTTAAAATTAACTTGTGCTTACATGTTTATGTGTAAGATTACGCTTGTTTTTGTAGTATAGTGGGTTTGTTCCTTGAACCGAGGAAAATTGTGGGAGTTTTACTTGGTTGAACTTAATGGTTGGATTCTGGTTGATTATTTTGATGGGATACTCTGTTGTTTTCTACAGGGCATAAGCAGCTTAGGGTGGATGGAGTTGGTTTCTGAAGATTAAAAGGAGTAAACTTTTTTTGTTGTGGTGTTTATTTTTTAAAACTATTTTTTAGTTATGGATCTCTGTTCGTGTTTTAGGTTGAACTGTCTGTATTTGCAGAAGTTTGCCTTTTCGAAGACGAAGCTATGTACTGTTTTTTTTTTTGAGTTGAAGGAGATTTTACTGTTCCATCCTTTGACTGTGTCCATATTGTTACCAGTCTTTTGTAATCTGATTTACAGGTAGGTGTCTAGATGAATGTTGCTAGTGATGGTGATAAAGGTTTACGGGAACTAAATCATCTCTATGATGGTAAGAAGAGAACTATAAATAGTGTCGTCCCTGAGGAACATGTGATGCTGGAAGAAGATGGTCTGAAAGTTAACAAGATTGCACAGAATGTGAAAGATGATCATGTTGGAGCTGTTCAGGCTCCTGCCATGCGGCAAATGCCACAGCAACAGCCACAAAATGCAATGTGTCACTGGCAGAGGTTTCTTCATCTAACAACGGTTACAGTTCTGCTTATAGAAAAAGATGACTCTACTCGCTATGTTGTCACTGCACTTCTGAGGAATTGCTGTTATGACGGTGAGTGACTCAAGTCTTTCAAGGATGTTGCCTCAGAATATCTTGGATGTTGTTGTCATAGTTAGGAGGTTATTCACATTATTCTATAAATTATTAAATTTCTCAGACATGCAACTTAGTAGTATTTCATGCCTCATGGAAGGAAAACTGATTTCTCAACCAGATTGATTTGATAATTAGTTTCTACCTCACGCACACATTGCTTGTTGAGAGCCAAATTAAGCTAAGCCTAGTACAGCTTGCTTATAGGATTTTAAGTGAGAAGTTTTCATATTGTACTTTGCATTTTGTCTATTCAAATACCAATAGACTTTGTATTTGGTTATATTTTAATGATGAGATTTTATGATATCCATTTATGTCTTACCAGTTTTTTATGTCTGATTCATCTCCTCTTCTTTTCTTTCTATAATAGATATCTTTATTAATGCCTGCGACAAGCTCTTCCATTCTGGAACACTCAACTAATCAATTATCTGGTGAAGTATAGGGGTGGTGTAGCCTATTCTAACCTAATATTCACTTCTTTTCCCAGTTATTGAATCTGCAAATGTATTACAAGCATGGAGGATACTAGAAGATTTGACTAATCATATTGATCTTATATTGGCTGAGGTGGGAATGCCTTCCTTATCTGGCCTTGTTCTTTTGAGCAAGATTATGAGCCACAAAACACGTAAAAATGTTCCTGTGATCAGTAAGTCTCCAGTCTTCCCTGCATTTTGTTTATTGTTCTAGCTCTTTCACTATTGCGTTCACTTTGAGGTCTTTCAAGTAGATACTTTTAACTGCTATTTTTGATGATGTCTTCATGCAGTGATGTCATCTCAGGATTCAATGAATCTAGTCTTTAAGTGTTTGTCAAAAGGTGCCGTTGACTTTTTAGTGAAGCCTATTCGAAAGAATGAGCTAAAGAACCTTTGGCAGCATGTTTGGAGGAGATGCCATAGTGTGAGTCATTAACTTCCTACTTCAGATTTAGGTTCCCTATTATAAGTAGAGATTATAAACGCCGTACTAGCAAGTTTTTCTTTTGTTTCCTGTTTTATTTTTAAGAAAATAGATAAAATATTTGAAACTGAAAAGGCATGTTCCATTACTCTATTTTTCAATTGTATGAAGAAGGTAACATCTAAGACCGACATTTATTAGGAGAACTTCTACTTCTACTAGTTCGTTATAAGTGAAAAAAAAGAAAGAAAGCAGAGAGAGAGACTTTGATTACATTTTATGTTTTCTTAGTTTTCTTTGCCAAGTGATTAATTTTCTGCTTCCTCAGTCTAGTGGTAGTGGAAGTGAGAGTGGAACACAAACTCAAAAATCTGTGAGATCAAAAAGTGTCCAGAAGTCTGAGAACAACAGCGGTAGCAATGATGAGGACAACAATGGGCGCTTTGGTCTAAATGTTGGAGATGGTAGTGATGACGGGAGTGGCACTCAGGTATTATAAATCTGTCCTTCAGTTGCAGAGTATTCTTTTATGAGGTTAACATCCATTAGAGAAATTTAGGCCTTGGGTTGCCCTGAACTATAGTTTGCAACTTGATTTCTGAACCGCTATTCTATCTTTGATTTATGTCATAAAGCAGAGAGTGTAGTTTTTTTTTATTCTGTTTATATCAATTTATAATAGTTATATATATTAATTGTAATGAATTTTCATTAAAATTTAAGATACAATGTTTCACTGAAACCACAAAAGCATGAGATGAGTTTTATAGGTAATGTATTACATTGAGCTCTGCTTGTGCTGACCTCTGCTTAGGAAATGATGTACATATTCTTAAGAAACGAGAGCTATTTAATATTTGAGTAGCTCATACCACTGCTTAGAAGGTTGTATATAACTATATATGAAAGAAAAACTAGTAGGTTATGATCTCCCAGAGTCCAACAGCATTATTTATTGTTTGGCAACAATTTCGTACAGATACATGCATAAGTATAGGTATTCTGGATTATCTATAGCAGACTTTTTACTTCTCCTTCTCTCCCTAGTTCTTCCATTATTGATAGGTTTTCCCTAGCTGGCTCTATTTTAGTCTTAGATCCATAAATAAGATTTAGTGACAAAACGCAACTTTGATATCTATTTAAAAACTTCATCCTTTATCCTAAAATTTTATGGTAGTCTGCATGATTTATTTTATTCATTCCAAATCTAGGGCTAATTATGTTCAAATTCCACTAACTTCTAATCACTTTTGGTATTTGGGCTTGACCCTCTAACTCCTCATCCTCAGTGGTCGAACTTTATCGCTCTCGAAACTTGGATGAAAAGTTCATAAAGTTGAAAGAAACGTGCAAGTATATGTAGCGGAAAACTATACGTGCATTTTCTTTTTGCAGAGTTCTTGGACAAAACAAGCTGTAGAAGTTGACAGCCCCCGTCTAGTCTCACCCTTGGATAAAGTTGCTGAGTGCCCTGATAGTACGTGTGCACAAGTTGTCCATTCAAATGGAGAAGTATATGGGAACAAAGAGGTGGCAGTGGCTGCTGCAAGGGGGTGCCAAGAACGAGATGAACAGCTTGGTAAACATGAATTTCAATTGTGTAGCTTGAAGTAGGTTTGAATTGAGTCAATCGAGCTCAAGTAGTAAGAAGCTTGACTCAATCTGAAACTCGAGGTTCGATACTTGGTTCAAGCTCGATGTTAGATAAAAATTGAACTACCTGAGCTTGCTTGATTAGGCTCATTAATCTAGTAAAGATGACTACTCAAGTTGAGCTTTAAGTCACTCAAACTTTGCTTCATTTTCCATAACTTCAAACTTGATTGTTTGTATTCAAACTCAACCATGAGTTTGAATCAAGATTTTTCTGATACTGATAGTAAATAAAAACAACAAATTTATACTAAAACTTGGCTTTTATGTCACTCAAACTTGGCTCCTCCAATAGCTTTAGCCGCTCAAGCTTGAGTTCTATTTGACAATGACCCAACTGAATTAAGTTTCTGTTGAGTTGAACCCAAGTAGCTTACAAGCACAGTTTCATATTTAGGCTCTTAGCTTGAAGCATATCATGTTTGTGGTCAGCATCTTTAATCTTTTAGCCCCGTTTTACTGTTCTTTCCTTTAATGGTTAAATTGCCTTGTCTCTCCTCTCTTTAGCCTTGTTAATCCTTTCTATTGCAGATAACGTTGCAATGAGAAAAGACCTGGGTGTAAACAAGCCTAGGGATTTAAATTTATTACTAGAGTGTCCAGTTGAGGTCCCAATCAGAACAGTTGGAACAAAACAGATTAACCTGCTTGAGATGAGCTCCAGAAAATTCAACAAACAGATTGATAAAAGGCAGCTGGACCTCAATAGTGAAGGCCTGCCCAGCAATCAAAAGTCTGAAGCTGCTAATCAAACTGGCATTACATCTATGACCACTGATCTTAAGAAGGAAATTGCCGAGTACGAGGCTTCAAACAGGCATTCCAAAATCTCAGATGGCAATGATAAAACCATCAATGGTTCTAAAGAATTACCATCTATTGAACTTGAGTTGAAGAGACTTAGAGTAGTTAAAGATGCTGGGACTGTAGTTAGGGACGAACACAATGTTTTGAGACATTCAGACTCTTCTGCCTTCTCAAGGTATAAAGTAGGGACTACTGCATAGGAACATTCAACGTAATTGAATCACTGAAAAGTATTCTACAAAGATTTGTCGAAGTCTGATTAGTTTTGACCATTGTTTCTATTACCTGCAGGTATAATACTGCAGCAAATGCAAATAAGGTTCCTGTTGTCAACAGTGGAAGCTCGACTGTGCTTGATAATAATTTAGAACTGACTAGAAAGGGATCAGTATGTCATAATTGTTTTCATTTGGTTAATGATCTTCACAATCAAAGTTCAAATGTCGGTAGCAATAACATTGATATGGGATCTACAAATAACAATGATTCTGCCAAGGCGGAAGTTGAGAAGAATAAGTCAGCTGTATCATCCACTGTCAGGTCTTCGCATCCTTCAGCTGTTTTCCAACCCATGAAAAATGGCCTTTTAAGTGCTTCTCAGAAAGTTGTATTAGACAAGGGCGATGATGTAACTACAACAGCAGGACCAGCTCAACCTACGGGGACTAGCCAAGAACTGCAAATGCAACACACCTCAAACCATTATGATCAACATCGCCATTGTACTCACGGTATGCAACAGCAGCCACCAGAAGATGATTTATCTTTGAAAAAATTAGCTGCAGATGCTCCTCATTGTGGGTCATCGAATATGTTGGGTGGGCTTGTTGAAGGAAATGCTGGCAACTACAGTATCAATGGAAGTGCCTCAGGTAGTAACCATGGAAGCAATGGGCCAAATGGAAGTAGCAAAGCAGTCAATACTGTTGGGACAAACATGGAGAGTGATAACAGAATAGCCGGGAAAAGTGGAAATGGATATGCAGTGGCAGCAAAGCAGACCAGAGCAAGTCTGCTCACAGGGAAGCTGCATTGACCAAATTTCGTCAGAAAAGGAAAGAGAGATGCTTCCAGAAAAAGGTAATGAATACGCCAGACTATGTTTTGACATGCACATTTGCACATATTACACCCATGAGAATTATGTAAACACAAGACTAGGTTTCCAATTTCCATTTTGACCGAGGAAAAATTGCTTACACCCCTCTATTTTACAGAAGCATAAGCATCCTATTAGTTTGTTAACGATCAATTGTAGGACGCGAGTTTTTTTTTTCAACACTCGGAGCTTATTAATATTTTGGCTCTTCACAGGTTCGGTACCAAAGCAGAAAACGACTAGCTGAACAACGACCACGCATCAAAGGGCAGTTCGTGCGACAAACACCGAACAACAATGACCCAACATCCGAAGGCAATTCGTGTGGCGAATAGGAAAGAAGAAAACAAGCAGAACAAGAGATGAATCAAATACTCTTGCTGATACCACAAAGTGATTGGTCTAAGACCATTTGACAATGTTAGACTTGATGAAATGTGTTTTTATTGCTATAGACCTTCCTCTCTTCCTTTTTTCTTTTTGTATAATTTGTTGTTGTGGACTTATATTGTCAATTAGGGGGACTGGAGAAGATAGAAAACTTCTATAATAAGACCCCATTTGATTTGGTGTGCTGGATTCATGAACATCATTGAACAACGATACGGTGCTTTGTAAACCTTTTAATCATGTTCTGTTGGTTAGTTTATGGTTCTTTAACCATTATGTCATCCTCAAGAATTCGAAATGAATTACTTTGAAGCCTGCATGCAACTTGAGTGACCCAAAGTTTACATGGTCAAAGTTGAAGCACTGCCAATGACCAAATGATGTGCCGGGAAGGTCTAAAATGTTGAAGCAAATAATTTTACATACATTTGTACTCGATAGCCGTCGGTTATCTTCTTTGACCAACTCCACAAGAGTCGTCTCTAGGTCTGGAAAAGAACATGAACCACAGCTGCAGGTAAAATGATTGGTTATAGCAGGAATTGTTGCCTGATGCTCAACCTTATGTTCCTCCAGGCACTAAGAGAAATAACACTGTCCTATATCAGAAAAGGTGGTACAAATCATGAATAAAGCCTTATTTTTTATTGTTGCCTTAATTTTTGGGGGCTCTTGATTGCAACCTTGAATTTTGACTTCTTCCATGTATGATATATCTTACCCAGATAACATCTGTAACAAAATTATTGCAGGAAATGGACATGATGTGTTATGAAAAGAATTGGCATTGTCTTGGGAATGGCTTCAGGTATAGCTTACAGGTACATGCTTGACAAAGAAAAAAGTAATCAATTTTCTTCACGGCTCAAGTAAGAAGTTAGGCAAGGTTTGAGGCTGATTATCATAGATAAACACAGAACTTGTCACAAAGTTATACTCTTGTTTACAGAAATATGAAGTTGCCAATTTAGGAGATACACATTAGAATCGAAAAATTGACAAAGACCAATATGATTATATGATAGTGTCCGTTCATACTTTTTCTTAATCCTTTGACAATGTACAGGTGTTCGAATCGGGTCTTCTCATCATCGTTTTTAGCCACTCGTTGGGTTCAAAAACTTGGTGGAAGATACAAGAAGATAGGGATCACAGTACATGTATAACTACCAAGTTGAACATAATCACATCCCAAGCTTCAAATTTATTCATACAGGTACCAAACACTAACTATTACAACATTAATTCTAATTTTCTAAACACAGAAAACAAATCACTCTGATCCAAGCAGACCTTATTGACAGTCACATAAACATACACATGCATAATCATATGATGGAGGCAATATCATCACTTCTTGGCCTGCAACAAAAAACAATTCATTTCACTTGTTAGAAACTCCTGGTATGCTAATTAATGGTGAAATACTCATCTGCAAGTTTAAGGTTAGAAACAGAAGAGTACCGAGAACATCATCTTGTAAAGTGCCACGATTTCTTTTGGATCTGCTTTCTTTGTCTGCTTATAGGCATCGATCTTGTTCACCGCCTGCGTTATGACAATAACAAGCAATACTCCACAGTTAATATAGATAAAGAAATATATTGGCTATATAGAAAGAAATGTTGCTCGACTGGTTATACCTCAATCCATACTGCCAGTTTAGGTCTGCCTTCGGTGATGTCGTACTTAAACACCTCCGATAAGTAGATCTGGAATCTTTCAACCAGAGGAATGAAGGCAATGTCAGCCTGCAATTCACAAAATCAGTCATATATCTTTGCAGAAAAAGTCGAGCAAAATTACATCCAGAAAGCAATTTAGCACACTAGAAAAGCAACATACCAGACTAAACTCGTCGCCAAGGAGGAACGGGCCATCATATTTTGTATGAGCATGTTCCAAGTGATCAAAAGCAGCACCTGATGCAAGTCATAAGTTTTAGCTGCTTCATATCAGATCAGATCATATACAAATGGTAAAACAGAAGTAAGTATCGACCAGCTTCAGTTGTAGAGTCTCCTTTGAATGTAGTAAACACCATGCCTGCAAATCGGTCAATGTGTGACAACAGCTCCTCAAACAACTTCTTTTTGTCAGGATCCTACCAAAGATTCAGAACATGACTTGGGTAACAAGGATCAAAAGAGAGAACCCTAAACACTTGAATTGCAGATATGTTTACATTAGGTAAAAGAGCAGGTCCTTCAAAGTTGTCATCCACATATTTGATCAAATCAAGACTCTCCCCCATCACTTTGCCATTATGTTCCAAGGAAGGCACCTTGTTCACAGAGTAAACCTTCTCCTTGTACCAAGCAGGCCTATTCTGAAGGTTCAAAGGAACCAACTTAATCTTGTCTTGCAAACCCTGCAACTCAAACCAAAGTCACAGCCCTTGTTAACTCACATAACAAAACAAGGAAACAAAACAAAGGGAAATAGCAAACCTTATAATTCCTGGTGATCCACACCCGCTGTGCGAAAGGGCAAGTATAAGCCATGTAGAACCTGGTCGTTCCATCAAAGAGAGCCGGTTCCTCTGCTGTAGCATCCAATGGAGGGGGCAAATACTCAGCAGCCATTGTCGTGTAGGAGTTCAAAGCTTGTGTTTTTGTTGTTGTAGTACAAGAATCAGGAAAGACTGATTGGCCTTTATATAAGTGTAGCACATGAACTGTTAAAGCGACAGTCTGGAATGAGGAAACTAAATAATATTACTCCCATAGTTCTTGTTAAGAAACTTTGTCCAGTTTTCCCAACAATTTTTCTTAATGTATTTACTTGGTTTACTTTGACCAAATCCAACGAATAAGATGAAGAATTCTGATTTTTTTTTTTTATCAAACGGCGGCATCGGGAAATAACCATTTTTTTATGATAATCTAAGCAACACGCCGAAGTGTTCTAAAAAATAATTTAAAAAATATATGGTTGAATATTTCTGTATTTTCTTCAAGAATTTTAATTATTATTGTATTGATTTTCACAGATGAAACTTCATTTATGTATTACAAATGATAAATGGTATTATATACTATAATGAAAATCCTATTTTGCTCTACCTATAGGGATTTGTCTAAATATTAAAAAAATGTTATTTAATTAAAACATGGCTCACATCATATTTTTTTTAAATAATAATTTTAATTTTTGTAAGAAGTCATAAATTTTTTAAACTTAAAAGATCAAATGACATATAAAATCGTTATTCGTCTAACATATCATTCATTAAACGCTAAAATCAAAATAAATATTTATTTAAATATTAAGCCTAATTTTTAATTAGATAGTGTATAAAATTATATTTATTATTTTCCAAAAACTGGACCGGGAAATTAGCGTTTTGTTGAATAAAAAGAAGATTCTCGTGATTAATTAAGTAAAATTATTTTTTACTTGGCGCCTGTTTCCTAGGAAATATATTAATATCCGACCACTTGAATAAAGAAAATGATATCACCGACTCACGCTCTTAGGTTTCAGTTCGTATGATTCACGCGACCTTACCTAACAATCATATGGCATCAACCACCGGCAAACCCGGCGCCTCCACCGCCGCAGATTCATCCGAAGAAGCAAAACCTACGAAGACCGTTGACGCCGCCTCTCCTTCCACGGAAAAGTAAGAGAGCGAGTGTTCGAAGACCACCGGGACTGCTGCTGGCTTAGTCGCAAACGTTATCCAGAAGATTCGACGAGCTGAGCGATTCGGCGTATCTATACAGTTATCTGAGAAAGAGAAGCGTAATTCTAGGGCTGAAAGGTATCTTCTTTTATTTTCTCCATTTTCTTTGTGTAATACTTGGGGTTTATCTGGTGTTTGGTTTTTCATTCTTTTTGGTTGATGAGAATATCTGAAGAGAAGAGGATAGAAGAAATTGTTTATTTTTGTATTGATTTATTTCTGAAAACGACTATCTTGATAATTTCTTTAAATGCAATTTCTTGATGCTTGATAAGCTTAAGTTTATGCTCTTAAATTTGTTATCCAATTTAAGCTTTTGAACTATGCTATTTAGGATCTCTTAGCAGCTCATAATTTTCAAAATTATTGTCTTAAATTTAGCCAATTTATCCATTATTTCTCTTGATACGAGTTTAATCCATCATAATATGACCTAGTTGCCTTACTAAACATGCCTGCATGTTTGGATTGGAGCCTGGGAAAGTTTGGCTGGATAAAGTAAATATTACCTTAGATATATACCTATATTTAATTAAAGAGAATTCTTATGACTCATTATTCTATTGTACTGGAAGAGATATCTTGATGGTAAAAGTGCAGTTGTCGATGTTGAACACCATTTCTTGATTTCTCTGCATGTTTGTAACTTGCTGATTGTGGACCAATGATATTGTAGGTTTGGCACTGTACGAGCCCAAATGGATCAGAAGCATCTAAGCAATCAGATGAGTTGAAGAGGAAGGCTGGAGCAGAGAGGTGTTTGTTCCGTAGGCTTGCATGCATTTGTTTTCATGTGTGTATGCATATTTGCTGTTTGATGTTATCATCTATATGTTCTACTTCTGTTCACCATTTGATTATGAGAGAAATGTTGAAAATTTCCACTGGTTTTGTAATTCGAAGATTGCATGCAGTGAATACATTCAGTGGATGATGAGATTATTTAATCCGAAAGCTAAATCTTTTGCTCAGACTACTACAGAATTTCTTTTATTTTTTTCTGGTTCGTGTTTGAGACAAGTGAATCGGTTTTAGGCCGTTGCTAGCTTCCCTTGGTCTCACCTTGTGAATTTGCTGATCTGCAACTGCAAGGTAAGTATATGCCGGAAATGAAGTGTGTCTATGTTTTCCCATTTTTTTGTTAGTAATGTAGTAATAGTATTTTGTTTCTCTTTTGAACTAAAATTCAAGATTTCACTACAAATTAATGGTACCTATCTTCTTTGGAATTTGTATTTTAGTTGGATATATTTTTGTATGGAAGACCTGTAAACAATGATTGGGGGAATTAGAATGTCTAAAATTTGTTTAAACCTCCACGAGAAATTTGTCATTTTTTTCATATTTTTTACATAGATTTGGACACTGAAATACGTTCTCAAGGAAAGAAAAACAATCAACCATTAGATTACATGCAAATCATATCTACAATCTTGCAGTCTCATCCCATGTTCCATGGGCAAATACCAGACCCTAATTATATTTTACTATTACCTATGAGAATGCTTTACTGAAAGAGAAAATCTCTTCTTTCTCATGGCTATGGTGGATAGTTTTGAGAAATTTAGCTCCAATCTTTGCTGGCTTTACTAGACACCACTGCCACCACCACCAATAGCTACTCCACCTTTTATCGATAATGCGGTGGATGAGGAGCTCCCATTGATCAAGTGGAAGTCTATAAACACCACTATGACTGTGATATCATCATGAAAATGCCTCCTCACCCCTCTATCAATCTTTTTCAGGTCCGAGTATCTGATTTCTCTCTTCTTTGCTGCTTCCTTGAGTGCAGCTTTCACAAGTCTCCTAGCAATTCCCTGCATTAAAGAGGGGGAGAGTCAAAACATGCTCCAACCAATGTCAGCAATTCCCTGCTATCTAGAAACTTACATAGCGTGGGCTAGTCTGGACAATTTTAACAGCCTCCTGGTTGCTAAGGTGCTCCCACAGACCATCAGAAGCAAATATAAGAAACTGATCAGCAGGGTCTAGTTTGTGTACTAACACCGATGGCTCTGCACTAAGGACCGGCTTTCGCAAAGGTTCAGGCAGTCTAAATTTAGGCAGGAGAGGCTCTTTGTTGAACTCTGCCTTCTTTAAATACGCGTCACCAATGGATCTTGAGATCTACAAAAGATATCCACAACTTAAATTCACTTTCAGTTCTACATTCTTAACATTTCAAGACAAAAAAACAGAACAGAATACAAAACCTGTATCAAGCCCTTGACACGCCAAACCTTGTGTTTCATCACGACAATGTGTGGATCATCGGGATGCAATGACCGAAGCTCGTTTCTTACAGAATCTATACTTGCATTATGTTCTGTGGATAATTGCAGGGCCTTAACTCCCTTTGTTCCTCCTGATCTGCCTAAAACCACTCTTGAATCACCAGCATTGGCAATGTATAACAGTCCATTGCAGATCACTCCAGTCAAACAGCACGATCCCACCGAAGCCATTTGTGGTTTACGGTGCCATTGTTTCCTCACAAGGGAAAGAAAATTCTCTTCTGTTACTGAGAAAGCTTTTCTAAGAACATTTTCTGATATTTCTTGATGCTCAGCTGAAATTGCTGCACATCAAAGGGAAGCAAAATAAGCATTTCAACAATACTAAAGATTAGCAAAGTTTTCAAGTGAAAACGTACACTTCAGGTTGTAGAAAAGGTTGTCATTGATGTAGCGGGAAGCCTCGGTTCCACCATGTCCATCATACACACCAATGAACGTCCCGTAAGGTCCGAAATCACTCAAACTCAACGGTCCCGATTCGAGTTGGCTTTGATCCTCCAACAAACTATTGGCTTGAATCACGGCCATGGAGAATTCTCCATGTGCATGTTGCCCCAAATCTTTATACCACAATAAACCATCAACACGGCTGCAAGAATCAACTTCAGCCGATGGATTCCAACAGGATTTAACCATTTTCAATCTGGGGTTAAGCTTTTGTCTTCGTTCCACAATACTAGAGAATCCAAGTAGGAGGAACTATATAACCAAAGAGATATACTAACAGACACACCCTTAATCTGAGTGTCTGACAAATCTCAGACAAGAACCAAAGCTGGGTATGGGCCAACTCAACTGCTAAGCGTGTATTTGAGACAAGGAAGCAATAGTTGTATCCGAGTTGAGAAAAAAACGGAGGTGTGCTGCTGGGTGCTGTGTACCTTGAATATGGGTTTAAATTGTCTTTTGGCAGCCTCAGCTTCACTGTGTGGCGTGTTTCAGCAACAGACTTAGCTGGAAAAGCACACCTTGGGATTTGCAGGAGACAGAGTTTGGTCCGAGATCAATGGATAAGAGAAAGAAAAAGAAAAAAAAAAGAGTTTGGAGCTTTATGTCAGAAGATCTTTAGTTTTGTTGTCAGATGAGATCCAAGATG
Source organism: Abelmoschus esculentus (assembly GCA_035048815.1). Lineage (NCBI taxonomy): Eukaryota > Viridiplantae > Streptophyta > Magnoliopsida > Malvales > Malvaceae > Abelmoschus > Abelmoschus esculentus. The sequence continues at coordinate 6,534,587 of JAUCBN010000061.1, read as the reverse complement.
AGAAATAAAAAAGATTCTAAATCACTGACGTCTGACATTTGTTTTTGTTATAGCTCTTTGTTCCCTTTCTTGTTTTATAGTCCATTTCCATGTTCATTGCTTGTCCTAAAGCTAATTTGTTATTATTCCATGGCTGAGAATTTAAGTTTCTTTTTCTTCCTTTTATCAGTTGCAATAACCCAACAGTGCTTGATGTTCTGTAATAACACAATTTCATTCTTATTCGAGTATAGTATACCTTACCAATACACTAAACACTTATTTCTGCAAGATGTCCGTCACTACTAGAGTTCCTCCTCCATCATGTATATTACTATGTTTTGATGAATCTGAATAAAATTACAGTGTTTTAGAGTTACAAATGTTTGCAACAGCTGTGAAAAGGGGTCCATTCTCCTTGTTTTGGATTGAGTGCTACATGCATTCCAGCTGCATGGATGGACAGCAAAATAGTTCAATTTTGGCTCACCGCCCACCTGACTCCTAGGACCATTTCCAACCATGGAACACCATCACCTCACTGTACAACACCATTAATGGCTGAATGGCTACAAAAAAACCTTACAATCAGTTTCCTGTATTTTTCAATCTTGTAGTCTGGAGGTACAATAATGACACATTATTAGACTACCTTTACTATTAGAGTAGGTAGGAGGGTAAAAGGAGAAAGCTAAATAATATAGACAATATATTATAGAAAACTTATATAAAACATATTATTACCCTAATAAAATTTATATAAATTTATAATATTTAAATGCTATATCCTAAATAGCCTTTCAAACTCAAATTCATTTCAATTATTTTTTTTAACAATTTGCAAAGGCTGAAAGCTAGGGTCTTGCCTTCTTGGGATCTTTGGGTTTTAACCCTACATGGTCCGGATTCCAATGGGCTTTTTTATGACAAATGGATGTCTGTCTGAACCCTTTTCAGTTTTTATCAATTACAAAGCCTTTTAAGTTTGTACTTTTTTCAATTGTACCCCAAAAGTTTATTTTTTATAATTCAAATCTTAAAGTTTCATTTTTTTCAAATAAGTTCTTTTTGATAGTCATATCATGATAACATTAAGGAGGTAATTGAAGGGTGCAATTGAAAAACAATGACAAATGTTGAGGGCTTCTTTTGCCATTACTGGAATTCCAACAAAGCTATGAATCAGTTCGGAAAAATAGGTCCCCGGAGTTGGATTAATGGTCCCAACACTCAACAACACAAAAGTAAGCTTAATCTGCAACATTTACAGTGGTCAAAAAGCTTGCATAGCTTTGTTCTATCGTTCTACGCACATGGAATGTTGATAAAAGTCTTGCAGCTTTTGAACATAGAATTTTCTTTTTCAAGCTCTACAATCAACACAGCTTTGTAAAATTTGCTTATACTTCTGATCAAGAATTTTCTCGACGCAATGATCGTTTAATGGTTGTTCTTGTTGTATTTCACCACAAGGTTTATCTTTCGATGACCCCCGAAACGTCATGCAGTTGAAGGTTGATCTTATTGTCTCGTTTCTGGCTTCGATTTTTCTGCTGTTTTTGGGGGACCTGTTGTGTCTTCTCTTATGTTTCTTTTTATGTTTTGTGTTTTGTGTCCAAGCCAATGGACTCAATGGAGGGTTACATCCCCACATCACATGCTATGAGAAAACTTAACAGTTAGCACCAACACCAACCAAACGATTTGATTAAGGCAAATACAAGTACAAGCCACATTATGCTCCCCATTTATGTTTCAATGCAAGAAGAACATCTGTGACTTTGTGTTTTATTTGATCCAAATTCGACAATAATTACTCTTTACTTTGTTTGAATCCAAGATGGCCCTACTCTAATCATTTGTCTTCTTTCCATTGTGCTCTGAATTCTTTCCCTGGCATGCCTTAGAGTTTCAAGAACTTCACCAACACTTGTGCTAACCATCTTTATCTCAGGGGCCGGCTTGGTTTCTGGTAGGAAGAGTGGAACCAGTGCCAATGAGTTATCAACATAATCATCATCACCATCTTCATAATTCTGGTTTCGTCCATTGTCCATCTCCACCTTCGAATCTTTTAAGCTTGAAGAACTGAAATTGAATGGTATGAAGTGATGAAATTAAATGTTTACTTAAAGCAAGGTTAGTAAGATAAATGTGGGGAAATGAATACCTTGTGTCATCAACCTTTGGAACTTGATGGCCTGAACTTGATTCAACACTGAACTTCTCATGTGAAGTATCAGATTTAGTGGTTTCTGATGCATTTTCTTCCAAAGTAGGCAATAATTTGAGGGATTCAAGCTTCTTCCTAAGCTGTTTGAGCCTTTTCTCAGCTTTGTTCCTTAGTTTGTTCTGTTCTTTCAGTTCTTTCTCAAGCTCCAGTAGCTGCAGTTGGAGAAACAAAAAATCAGAACTTTTTTCTTTAGCCTTGTGAATCAAAGGCTACACTAACCTAACCTTATTTCCCATAAGTTCAGCATCTTGTTTTGCAGCCAGTGAAGCTTGTCTCTCTGCAAGAAGCCTTCCCCTCAAGCACTCCACAGTCTTCAATCCTTCATCATTTTCCATCTTTTCACTGAAAGGAGAAAACAAAAACAACCCAAATTATATTATGAAGCACTGACACTCACTAACTGAGAAAAAAAGAGGAACCCACTTCCATTTGGTGTTTTCCATGAAACTAACTCACCTTGAATCCACTAATGGCAGCACAGTAAACAATGTTGCAAATCCAAGGCAAAGGCTTTGGCCTCTTTATCTCTAATCTCCTCACTCTAGCCCTTTTCACTGCTACAATCTTTATGACACTTGTTTTATCAGTCTGCAAATTGCCAAAAAAGGATTTTGAGAATGAGAGCAAAAGAATCAAGTGTTCATCCTTTCAGTTGCTGAGATTTTGACAAGTATCAGTCAAAGGGAACTCCTTTTTTGACATCCACCCAATTAATGTAGTTGCTAGTTAAGGCCTTTATAACCAGGTAACAGTAAAACTTATATTTATTCATCTCAGCTTTTTCCCATAAAAAACATCATCATAACAAAACTAAATCATGATGTTTTGCATGTTCATCCTTCCACATAATTCTTGATTATATTTAATTATTTGATTTTGTTTTACATCTTCATACTTGATTCCTTGCAGTTAGCAGAAATGTCAGTTTTATTTTCCATCACAAGAACAAATAGATATGACAGCATTTATTGAATTTATTCTTTTAGCAATTTAAGAACTCATCTTTAAAATTCCCTTTTAGTTTAGGGTTTAATACATAGATCATCAGATTTTGTATAGAAGTGAGACATAATTAGAGTATGGGAAAATTGTCTTTCACTTCACTCAAAAGAAAATTTATGAAGATAAATAGCCAACTGGTGCAGAGAAAACTCTTTGTCAAGAAGTGGACCACTGATATTTTTTTAGAAACTGGTAAAATAGGCCATGAGAAATATATTTAGTGCTCTGGTTTTTGAAACCCTTAAACCAAATCTAAATAATTCATGAATTAAGTGTAATTTGTTTATGATTTGCTGCTAATGCCTAATTGTATACATTGATTGAACATTAATTGCAGATCATGCATGTGGTGGAACCAAGGGAGGAATGTAAGTTTATGGACATTTTCAAGATTATGTTGGCACACTTCTTATCTTATCATCATCTCTTCCCTGTTTGATATGCAACAAAACAAGCAGAGGAAAGGAAAAAGAAGAAAATCTGGACCCATTTCCTCAGGCATCATCCTATCCTCTGTTATGACTTATGAGTGCAATCACAATCTCAAATTATAACCAGAGAAAACTAGGTAAGCACCAAGCTCGTACGCTCAGCACGGTCCGTTGTCGTCCTTTACACTCACAAATTCCTATCACCGGCAGGTCTATGGCAACCATTGCAAGCAAAGTACAAGCCTCCTTCAATGCAAGCAACTCAGCAGATGTTCATCAATATACTTAACTGAATACCTGCTTTGCCAAACTCATCCTCCACAGCTCTGTCAACATGAATCTCAAGGAATCCGAAGGTGGCTTTTCCCATGTACAAAGAACAGGGCAAATTTGATCAGGATCAATCGAGTTAACAACATAAGGACAACGAAATACTTCATTAGAAGAGGCCATAAATCCTAGGAAAAACGATATTAAGAGCGATTTCCCACCCATAAATCGGACCAGAAACGAATATTTTTTCCATCACCAACGCCAGCCTAAGATTCTAAGAAAACAGATTATCCAGGTTCGAAAGTGGCAAAATTATACTTTTCCAAATCCAAGACTTGTTTGCTGGCCTTAAATTTAAAGGCAGCAAAGAAGATGGATTATCTTCATATTTTAATCGGCCTGGTCGAATATTTAGACCCAGGTCTGAATAGATAGGTTTAATTAATTATTGTACAACGGAAACAGAAAAGACCCATTTACTCAAATTACCAACAATTGCCATTTCCATTATAAAAACGAGCATGGAAAGATACAGGTAAGAGCATGGAAAATGGAAGGAATTTCATCCCAGAAAAGCCGACAACAAGCATTGCATATATTGACCATTTCAATGGCTGAGAACAATAAGAAAATACAGCAATGAAATCGACAAAAGCAGAAACTGCAAAATGTTGAGTCAATTGACTTGCATATATTGACTAAAACATACTACAAACATTGACGGACAATAATAAAAAAAATAACCATTAAAAGACCTTACTCGAACAGGAATTTAAATGGTAGTTACAGGCATAATGAATGAATGTTATAATTTAACCAGCTAAGAAAAACTCAGTAAGCAGGAAGAATAAATGCAGAAGCATCTTCAGATTTCAGTAACAAGTTGAACATAATAAGAATAGTAAGGAGAAATACAGTAATTGATGAAAACATATTCAAATTTGGAAACGAGTTGAACATTATAAGAACCAAGTAAAGAGGAAGCAGCAGCTTTGTATCCGTAAAATTAACTAAGAACAAACCTCAAACTAATCCAATTCTCAACAAAAGTAGAAACCCAAAGTACTCTCAAGTCTCAAGTGATTCTCTTTTCAGCAGCCCTTGTTTTTCTCAAAGCTCGAATTCTTCGTCTCTGAGAGCGATTTCAGCAGCCTCTTCATCTTCCTCATCAAGAATAAAGTACTCGTTTTTCTCCACCGGCCTAAACATGTAGAACATAACCAAATAAAATGCCAGGCTCGCGGTCTCCTCGGCGGCATTACTAACCCATTGATACTTGTAAGCAGCGATCGTCCTCAAAGCAAACACCACAATTCTTGTGAAATACAAATACCCAATCACCACGATGTAAAACTGTCTAAAAAGTGTCAATTTCGCCAAATTCCTTGCAGCTTTGCCATCGGTTTTTGAGGTTTCTCTCAATGATCGAATCGACCAAACAATCGGGAAGATAATGGCGCAACAACAGATGATATCAACCAGCAAAAACAACTGATTCCATGTCACCCAATCTTTAATGAACGGCCCAGTTTCCCCGATCACAATCGAAGCAATGTTAGCCAAAACTTGGAGAGGAATCACGATCATCAGAACCTTCTTTTCCTTTTCTTGTAAAAATGGTTTCAAAAATGACCAACCGGTGCCGATCAAAATGATGACAGTGAAAAGCAAAACAACACGAATAAATTGAAAAATGTAGAACAGAACATCCCAACCGTGAGGAGTTCCGGTGACCTTGACGTAATGCTTATCTTCGGCGGCGCAGATCAGATTCAAGGCTTTGAATAAAAGCAACCCGGACATCAATAAATGGATCCGGTGTACGGACCGTTTGTTGGTATAACAAACGTAGATCCAATAACCCAGGAAGACTAAGTAGAGGATTGAGAAGAAGGTGTAAAGGGAAGGGAGCTGTGTAAGACCGGCGGAGAGATAATCTTTAGAATCGTCGCGTTCGAGGTTGTAGATTTCGGTCTTGACGTTCATCGAAACGCGAGTTTCAGGGGCGCAATTGGAGAAAAATAGGGAGTATTCATTGGGGGAAGAAACGGGGTAAGTGTGGTTGAAACGCGAGAGCGGAGGCGGGGACAGATCGGCGAAGGTGAAGAGATTTGAGATGTAGTGAGAATCAAGGACGCAAAAGTGAGGATTTTGTTGAATCTCGAGGAGGACTTGGAGGAGAGCTTCTTCAGATAGGAGGAAGAAACCGAGGCGGGAAGCGTCGGGGTTGGGGGCATTGGCGGAGGACATGACGGAGACAGAGGAGACGGAAACGGAGACGTAACCCCTGTGTGTGAAGCCGAATTTCTCAAATAGGATCATGGGGCGGGAGTCGGAGGTGATGGTTAATGTTTTGATCTCGGCGGTGGCGGAGGAAATGAGGGAGAGGAGGATGAAGAGGAGGATCTGCAAGGGTAGTTTCGTCATTTTGGTGGATCTGTGGCGGTGGTTGCGACGGTAGGCGTGGAGGGGGAAGTGAAATGGAGGAAGTGATTGTATTTTTAAAAGGCAAAGGACACTGGGAGGTTGGGATCTGGCTTTGTTTCGGTTGTTGCGATGCTTTAATCAGAGAACCAGAGATCTTAGATCTCAACTTGTCCCGGTCAAGGCTCAATGCACATTCTACACGACGTCGGTTGCGGGACCAAAAATAGGCCACCGTCTTTCATGAGTTTGGGTCAATCCAATTTAATGGGCTCAATAATAATTAGTTGGCTCAAATGCCCCAACACAATTTATTGGCATTCTTTTCAGAAATGAATGTGGTTGGCAAATGGCAAAGTTGGGAGTCTAATTTCACAAGGTGTATATTCTGTTGCTACCCCTTTCCGTCCTTTTGGTGGTGCTGTTGATGTGATTGTTGTCCGGCAACAAGATGGGAAGTTCCGAAGCACGCCGTGGTGTGTTCGGTTCGGGAAATTTCAGGGTGTTCTAAAAGGGGCTGAGAAGGTTGTTTATGTAACTGTTAATGGCGTCGAAGCGAATTTTCATGTGTCTTGATAACTCCGGGGAAGCATGTTCAAGGGAGGTTGATGATGGTAAAGGATTTGATTCGAATGGAGGGATAAATGCTTCCGAGTCTGAAACGGCACAGGATGATGGTAATAAGCACATTGCTAAATTTTGCAGATTTGAACATAGTGTCTCGGAGTCCAGGGTGGCTCTGTTGAGAGAGATGAATCGGATGCCATTAGTCTGAAACGGCTTGAAAGGATGGAATCTGATACTAGGTGCTAATTCTATGAGTTTCAAGAGGAGCAGTCCACTCTAGATGATTCGATTAATTTATCCGAACTTGGGGCTGACCAGTATGAGGGTTCGGATGGTGCGTATCTTGGTGAAGCATAAGATATAGATTCAGTTGTGTTGTTCAGTGTGGATGGTCATGTACTTACAGCCTCAGTTTCAGATTCAGAACAAAATGTTGAAGATGTGCAATTAAGCAACCAGGGTTACATATAGGACCAGATCAAGGAACCGAGTGTTGCATTAGTAATGAGGAGATCAAGTTGAGTGATAATGCATGTGCTACTGACTGTACTAATAAGCTCACTTCAGCAGTGGATAAGGGTTCCTCTCATGACAGTTACAGTGCGGATAGTGCGTTCAAGTTAGTCAAGATGGGATGGGAGGGAACATGCTTTTCAAACCGAAGATGTTCCTAACCATCAAAGTGAATTTAACGGACCAAGTGAGGTCAGAGATGCATCTCTAATTGAAATAAGGAATATAAAAATAAGGAAGTTCAATTATTGAGAATGCAGACCTTAATTCCAGTTTGGAGAGAAGTGTTTGCCAAGGGAAAAAACTCCTTCAGTTGTTCTTGGAACGGCTTCATTTGGTCCAGAGTCAATCGTTGAGCCCCAAGATACAGTCCCTGTTAAACGAGCTGAACCATCAAACCCGTAGATGGAAGCTCTGGCCTATTCCCTTTATAAAGAGAAAAACACTTGAGCACACTGAAAACAGTTCATCAAATGAGAAGGTATTTGCTGATACTAAACCTGATCTACAAAATTCACAAGCAGGTTCAACTCTTGATTCTTCGCACAAGCAATTTACTAGGACAAATGTTCCCACTACTGAGCAGATAACCTTGAATCTGAAAGATGGTAAAAAATATGGTTATTTTCAGTTTCTCCACCAGGGTTTTCGGAAACCAACAGGTTTCAGTTCTCTACTACTCAATTTTTCTTGCAGGTTTGCAGGGTTTGTGTTATGCTCAAATGTCAGCCTCTAAAACCTCTGCATCTTTATCAGGTTGATGCCCATCTTTACTTGTTCTCTATTTCTCAGTGCACGTGCAGTTGTTCAGGCATATATAACCAGAAACTTTTTACTCAACCTGAAACAACTGAATGGATAAGCTAACACATCTGAAAGCCATTCTTTGACTTGGAAATTATGAGTTTGTAATCATGTTTTTAACTCATTCCTTTGTTCATGCAGGACAGAAAAGCTTTACCGAATGGACCTGTTGTGACATTCATCTTGTTTTTCAGACACACACGTATTCATCATCCGTGACCTTCAAAATCGGAGCCATTGCTGTATGTACCATAGGGATAAAAAGCCATTCTTGTTTTCTATGATTATATAGAGTGCAATTTAACATTGAAGAATTTACAGTTGACGATTCCGAAAGACCATCATGCATGCAAAAAACAAGATGCAGAAAGGCACTTCGGTCGAAAGGACTGATTTCAGTAACAATAACCTAAGGAAAGCTAATGGCAACATGGCATAATGAGGTCATTAATGATGTTATGTTCGATGCTTTCATCGGCTTTGAAAGCCTAATAACCTGAAAATAATGCAATCTATAAGAGGTGTCTGAACCATAAATGAGAAACTCACTTGCAGACAGGAAGTTTCTGAAAGTGACTTGCCTGAGCCATTCAGGCAAATAATGCAGACATTAGTGTTCTGAAAGCAAATAATGCAGACATAAGTGTTGTGTGCTCAGCTCAGCTCAGCATCACGTGATCACCTGCTTCATTTGTTGCAGTAAAATTGGCTTACCCTTTATTTCAGAGCAATGAGTCTGTGAAATGTGAAGTTCCTAGATACTTAGGTTTGGCTACTAAATTTTTTCCTTTTCTTAAAAAATTAGATTATTTTCAAGGAAATTGCATTTCTGAAAGGGTAAATTACCCCCATCAGTCACCAAATTATGAGATTAGTTATAGTTTGGTCATTATACTAGAAATCTTATCGATTTAGTCACAAACGTTACAAATTAATATCAATATAGTCAACATCTGTTAAATGGTTAGTGGAAATGATGACCTCTTTTAAATTGGTATAATAAATCCATAAAACATATAGCATTCGAAGTTTATACATTCTATCAATTTTTTATCGTAATTCTAAATATATCAACAAATTTAACACTCTACATTTACAAAGATTTTTAGTTTGGCAAGTTAATATTAAATATTTAATAATTTTTATAAAAGATAAGATTCATTGATTCAACGTAAAAACTATTTAATTTTATACGTTTTTAAAATCATTTGGTGAACGAAAGTAGATGATTAATATTTTTGGGATAAATGATGATTGGTAGTAGCTGAACGAATTAATGATATTTTACGGGGAAAAATACATTATCCTAAAAAATACTTTAAAAAGATTTGTTGTTTTTGGAAGTCACGAGTTCGAACAACAGTATTACAGCACAATGATTGAGCGCGACTGCATCCTCCAACTCTCAGTCCATCCCTGTAGTATTGAAGGTTTTGTTGTAAACAGTTAGTACAAGAGGAAACAACTAAGCCCACCTAAACATTGGTTTTCTTAGGGGTGACTGGAGCTTGTGTTTGTTTCTAGTGAGGTCCATGGAATTTTCTAAAAATGGAAGAAAAATAAAATGTTATTGTTTCCCACTTGTTACTCAGTTATTCATATAATACCTTCTGCATATTATATATATAGATTCAAATCTAAAAATATCCCATGCTTTGACCAAGTCAAGTACCGGTTACATAGTCTGCTACATCATTATCACATAGCAGGGCTTGGGGAATACATTTAATATTACCCTAGCTTAAGCTTAGCTTAGCTTAAAGGTTTTGAAACTTTCAATATAATAATGCTGAAAAACAGGTTTTGGAAACAGGGCTGCCTGCACCCTGGTTTTCCCCCTTTTTCAAATTTAAATTATGTTGCAGTGAATGAAGTCTGTGGATGTGCAGAAGACAACAAACACATTTTATAGTTGGCATCTTGCTTTCTATTCAGTAAATAATGTTGTTTCTATCTTTAAAAAGGCTTTAATCCACATATACAGTTAAAAACAACTCGAATATACGAATACCGGTATTCGAATATGTATATACTTGAAAAGAAAAACAAAGAGTCCGAGTGACATAGGTTAAAACATCATTATCATATAAGTTCAAATTAAAGATTCCTCCCTATGAGCTCCTTTGATCTATTTTCTTCAACACTGTCACCTTTTGTGCCACAGTTTTCAAGCTCAAAAGTACATAAACATGGGATTTGGTCATATGGTTCCAAGCTCATCCACTTTAAGTTTTACTACTTTGCATGTGTTAGAAATCCATTGGCTAATGATTTTAATAACTATGGTAATCAGAAGATTCTTTGCTTTCTTCAGTTTCAGAATTGGTAAATGAAGTAAAAAGTAAAAACAAGGTCTTTTTGATGGAGAGTTGAAGGGATAACATAAATGGACCAGTCAGAAAGAAGCTGTTCAGCTGAGTGGGGGGAAAATCCAGACTTTTTTCTGCCATTTTATTGTTTGGAACCATTCAAGATATTACTACAAAGTAGAAACAAAATGGAAAAGATCTGACAAATCCTTACCTTATGATTTTCTTTTTATCTAACTTGGCTCCATCTTCACTTTAAAGGATACCCCTCTTTTATCACCAAGCTCATCTTCCCATAAGCTGAAAAACAAGAGAAAAAAGTGAGGCTTTTTGGAGTTCTGATTATGGCCATAAGCCAAGCTTCTTCTTCAAGTAACAATGCAGATGAAGATTATATTGATATGGAGGTAAGTTCATCCTCCAACTATTTGTGTTATTCCATAAGCTCTCCACCTCAAAGTGGAGATTTTGAGTTCCAAATGTGCTCAGTTTCTGCTGATGGAGAATTTACTTCAACTAATCCAGCAGATGAACTGTTCTACAAGGGCAAGCTCCTTCCCCTCCACCTCCCTCCTCGCCTGCAAATGGTTCAGAATCTAACACAAAGTTCTGATAATGCTGCTTTTGAGTACAAAACTCAAGCACCCTTGGAAGAAAACTCAAGCATCTCACCATCAGAATCATGTAGAGTGAGTAGTGAACTAAATGCCCATGACTATTTCTTCGAATATTCTACTGAAATGAATGGTTTCATTGGCAACGATTTGGTTTCGAAGACGTCTTGGTCTCGGAAGCTCAAGCAAATCAAGCAATCCTCAATAAGCCAAAAGCTCAAGGCCTCTCGGGCGTATCTCAAGTCTTTGTTTACCAAGTCTGGCTGTTCGGATGAATCTTGTGCCAAAGCAGCATGCAATGTGGAAGCAGGTAACGTTTCAAAGAACAAAGATTGTGTAAATAAGTATATGAAAATGGCAAAGAAGAATCCATTTGGGAAGATTTATAATGACAGATATAAGATACCAAGTATTATTATGAAGAGCATTGATAAGGAGCTAGCTGAGGATGCTGGAAATAGCCATAGGAAGTCTTTCTCAGGAGTAATTCAAAGGCATTCTACAATAAAATCTTCATCTACATCTTCATCGAATTCCTCTTCGTCGTCTTCATTCAGTTCAAGTGGATTCCATGATTTACAGTTGCTGAAAAGAAGCAACAGTGCCAATTCCGAGATCGAGAATTCAATCGAGGGAGCAATTGCTCACTGCAAGCAGTCTCAGCAGGTGTCTAGTTCAAGAAAGACTGAAACTGAACTTGGGGTTTGTTCTGCTTCAAAGATTTCAGTTAGTAGGGACCAAGAAAAAACAGGATTTTGCAGCATATGAATATGAAAAAGGAAGGGTAAAAAGCACTGAAAATTTGTAGCCAGTTCCTGTTACATTCCTCCAAAGTGAGTGTCACTTTCAGTCCAGTCTAAGATATTCAGATCAAATTGTTAATGTTCCTGTGGAAGAACATATTGAAACCCATGAAACTTTTATCATTCAAAATCAATGGTCTTTATATGGCTTTCCTTTTTGTATTTTCTCAAGATATTGCATGATTCAAGTTGATTGAATCCAGCAACTGTTTGCTTGAATTCTTCCCCCCCTTGGACTGGGACAAAACATTCTCTTTAACAAGGACTTGCCAGTTTCCATAGAGCATCTTTTAGACAATTGAAAATGATCTTTTATCACTTAACTAAGTTTTACACAGATGATGCTAAGTTAATCCCCATAATTTAAAAATAAAAAATAAAAGTTTTTTTTTTTCCCTTGGAGCAGCAGAACTTAAAAAATCTGTAGATTCTGTAGAAACTGTGAACTTTACAAAAAGTTACTTTTTTTACATGAAGCTTTTCCCCAGAAATAGATTTTTTTTACTACTGTTTCTACCTTTATTTTATTATACAAAATTGAAATTTCCCAGTTTTCAACTTTCAGGAAGTGGATGAGATTTCTATAAGTTCAGAAAATGAGGATTGTTGATGTAAACAAGCCAATAAGAATAAGTGGACTTTCTTTTATTAGTCAAATAACACACTTTACATCAAGGAGAGGAGAGACCCTGCAACCTTACTTTAAAAAAGTGGGTTTAAAATTACATTTTAATACCTTTGATTAAAGGAACAAACAGATATATGCTTTATTCAGGACAAGCATAATAAAGCCTAATCACCCCATCTGCTTACTGCATATTAAGACTAAACTATACCAATGGCAATATTATACTCTTTATGAAATGATTTTGATCATATGAAAACTGAATACGAAATGACCCGAATTTTAGCTGTGTTAAAGCAAAACAACGCCTGCTAGATTTTTGACAAGATGGGGAAAGAAATAACGAAGTTGCATAGCAGCTAATTTGACAGAAGTTGAGTACAGACAAGACTCAAGAAAGCAATTCCTTTTCCCTACCTGTATGGTCAAGTTTTTTCCCTTTTGGTTAGAAAAAGGAAGTGCAAAGCTCTAACACTTTGTATGCTAGTATAATGGAACTTTATTTCAATGGAAACTCGAACTATTTATGCGATAATGACTAAAAGTTGGACTCCAAAAGTACATGCTACCATGCATAATTTCTGTATTTACTTTGCTTACTTACAATATAGAAAAAACAGGTGAGATTTGCCCCCTTTTTTCCCCCGAAATGTCGTGTTAGTGGACGAAACAGATCAGATCAACAGATATCTTACCTTTGCTTTTAATCATAACATCCTCTACAAGTAAGTTCCAGTAATGAACTCTTTGAAAGTTTTGTTTTGGGACCATTGTCGGCGAGCGAAGCATGTGAGAAAATGTCAGGATAGATTCAAGGCATCGAAATTATATCCTCAAGAAAACGATATCGAAATAAATAAATAAATCTGTAACTAACTTGTCATAAGAAGAATAGCAATAAAGGCAGACTTCATGAAAGAAGAGGAAAAGGAGCACTGTTATACTCATCTGGAATATGTTTAGTTTATGTAGCTAAGTGTATTGTCGTGATGTGCTTTTGGATCATCTTTGGAAGAAAGCAATCAGCAAGTTTTGAGGTTAGAGCGATTGTCGATCGGCACGCTAGGACAAACTGATAAAAGGATTCAGGTGCATTATGAATGTAGCATATAATCTAGACAATGAAGCCGGATTATTGACCAATTGTTTTCCTTGATCCATTGAGCTAGAAAAAGGGATATCTACATATACAATCTGTATTAAGCTCAATCTTGCAGTTTTGCTTCAGTGAGAAACACTAGGCTAACATTCTGCTACACTTTGTCAGATTCATGTACATGAGTAAAAAGATGCGTGCGAGAAGAGTGAATCTAAGGATATAACACGCATTGGAGCTCAAACTGCATAGAGTTTCTTGTGTTCATTGTTCAGAATCTCCGTGTCCGACATATATGACATTGACATGGATTGAGATCTGCTATTCATCGAAGACTTGCGAATGCTCCGTAATTTTGAAGCCTCAATACGGTTGACAATCACCCAATAACACATTGTCCCCAACGTTGACACCATGATAACAGTCCCTATCCCAGTAACTAAATTAGCTAACCACCTCTCATCTTCTCCAACCACAATATACGAAAGGGCAAGAAATGCGACGGAAATCAGTACACAAGCCAACCACATTAGCTTATTAATAATAGCCATCATCTGTTTTTTCGCTTTTCTCTGTATAACTACAACTGAGGTTTGCACTACCACAACAGCCAATGATATGAAGAGGGAAATAGCGTCAAAGACGATAAAAATCATAAAGGGCAGTTTCGGAGCGACTCTAGCTTGTCCAGGAGAGACTCCTGGTGAAATATCTTGAGGACTGTCAGCATATTGGCCTGGGACATTGAAAATGGCAGCAAACGCAATAGTGGCAATGAGAACAGCCACCACGGTGGTGGAGTTGATTGCATTATTGAGACTTTCAGCTTGGATTTTGTTGATCCGTTGAGCTATACCTTGCATGCGCTTTCTTGTTTGGCGTGTGTGCTCAAGCTGATGATGAACATCATGCTTAATATCACTTACAGTTTGTTTTAGTTCTCGAACCGAATTTGTAGGTTGTGTCTTGATGAATTTGGCACATTGGACTCCATGCTCTTTTAAGATGCCTGCAATATCAAATAGCTTGTGATTTTCTGCAATGTCAAGAGCCGTTTCTCCGGACCTGTTGACGACTGATTTCTGAGCTCCACTTTGATTTAGCAGCCTTTGAACAATCTGAAAGATTGAATTAGTTATTAGAACGACTCACAGTCTTTCCAACAATCTAAGAGAAATTAGTTCTATTAGCAAAAATTTCAATCCTAACTACCTGAATCCGACCCTTTCGAGTCCCAAGATGCAAAGCAGTGTTGCCCTTAGTATCAACCATATTTATTAAACCAGGATCCGAATTTATCAGCTCATCTACCACTTCAACATTATGCCCTTTAACCGCCATATGCAGAGCTGTCTGTCCCTTCTTGTCTGTTCTTGTTGCGATTCCAGGCTCTTTAGTCAGTAAGGCCTTTACTATCTCTAGATGTCCATTCCTTGCTGCTGAATGCAAGGAAGTTTTCCCATTGCTTCTCGCTATGGTTGCGATGTTGCTGCCTTCTTCCAAAAGGAAACTCACCACTTCAGCATGACCTTGTGATGCAGCAGTGTGCAGCGCCGTGGTGTTATAAGAATCGAAAGTCATCGAAAGATCAACATTGACCTCCATCAGAATCTTCAATACCTCTGAGATGGTACACAGAAAAAGATGATCAGTAGCCAAATACACATGTTCCCCTTTACTACAAAACTTGATTTCATACATGATTTGCTATAGAAATTGCAGGGTTAAACACTCGTAATGAATATCGATCCGATCGAAAAGATAAACCGAAGAACTCACCTAAATCCCCTTGCTTGGCAGCAACATGAAAAGCATCCAAGCCATTCCTTGCTTTAATACCAGCCAAAACAACATCATAATACTTGATCAACTCCTTCACCAAATCAGCATTACCACACTCAGCAGCAACATACAAGGCAGTTTCACCAGATTGATTCTGCTTACACAACAAATCCCTCAATTCTCCATCTTCAGCGCCCCTAATCATTTCCAAAACCAGTTCCAGATCCCCTGCTCTCACGGCCGAGTGAAGCGGTGTATCGTCTCTTTTACCTGTCAACTGCTTTGCCATCTTCTTCTTCTGAAATTTCTGATCTTCTCCCATGGCTTCTTGCTCCTTTTGCTTCCTTTGAAGCAAACTTCCAAAACAATAATGAAGTTTGTGTGTTCTTATTCTTTTGGTAGTTTTGAATTTTGAGGAAAAAAAAACAATAATTTCAATTATCCACCATAGGGGCAGATCAAAAGCTCCATCTTAAGCATAAAAGAATCCCTGAAAATCAATATAGAAAATAAGATGATTCAGAAGACACGTGGGAAACCATATGTTTATTATTACCACAAAACATGCAACAATGTAAGAAAAAAGACAGAAAACTAGTGGATAAGCAAGGTGAAATTTGGAAAAATGGAAAGTTTTCTTCAAGCTTGAATCTTTATCTTCATTCAATGAATCAAAGAGATCAAATTGGTCGTTAAAATTAAATCCAATTATGAAGTCAAAGACCCCAAGTGGAAAAAACAATTCAAAAAAAAATAAAGAAATGATCTTTAATGTTTTTCACTCACCTTGGTTGGTTCCTTCCTAGCTCTGAGAAAAGGAAACAAAGTTCCCCAGTTTACAACAAAGGCAAACGAAGATGAATTTAAAACTAGATTAATTTAAAAAAAAATACTCGAATCGATCTAACTAGATCGAATGTTCACCCCTAATATCAAACATCATTGACATGAAACTTGGGTCCTACGCGTAAAATAAGGACCAATTATTTTCTTCCACATCATCAGTCAAAATGAACGACTTAGGCTCACCAGTCACCACCCAGTAAAGTGGAAAGTCGAAACATCCCCGCGGGTGATTTTTGGCCTTTCGTACGTTTATAGCCGTGTGGGGCATAGCAATTAGTTAGCATGAAACATGGTAGGAATCTTACACGTGCTTTTTCCTGTTCAGGTTCAGACATGAAGATCCCACGTGCCGTTTTTAAACACTTTGTCCTAAGATTTCTTGTCGACTCAGTATCGTAACCGTTTAGCAGCCTATGATTATTAACTTTTTTTTCCATTTTGATTTTTTTAATGGATAAGAAAGGGAAATGGCATAAATTTTTGAAATAATTTAATTTAAATTAATTTTTATAATAAAGAACGTCATATAAATATGATAATGCTTCTTTTAGATTTTTATTTATAAATCTATAATATTTGTTTAAAAAAATAAAATTAATATGAATATAATTTGACTTTATTATTTATCTTATCTTTTTAATTAAAAATGTTAAAGACAGCAAAAATATAATTCGACTTTAGTTTAAAACTTGACTTTATTATAATAATATATTTTTATTATAATAATATTTCTAGAAATAAATTTGAGAAATAATATATTTTTGAGAAAATAGATATCATATTTGG